>CM053171.1:27112636-27129420 GCA_012977825.3 Pteromalus puparum
TGTTTCTTTTCATTATAATAATTTAAAAGAGACGTACTTGTCAAGCAAGAGCAATACTAGAAATAAGATAATACCACTCCCAAAAATTAACAAAACTATAAGTAAAAAAAATAGCAATTATGAGGCTATTAAGATATTTAACGTTTTGACTAATGATCTCAAAACATTAACTTATAGCAAAGTCACAATTAAGGATAGACTAAAAAGGTTTATAAGGGAAAATTATAGTTCATAAAATGATAGGAAATTTCTCTTATCTAATGTTATGTTATGTAATATTTTTGCGTGGAAATTTATAGAAGTTTGTACAAACTAAAAATGTAGTTAAAATTATACTTAGTTTTAAGTTCTTTTAGTTTTTAGTTTTGTTTTCTTTTTTTTATGTAACACCCCTATGTACAGGTAACTGTGTTTACCTCTATAGGATTCCTTATAGGAATATGTATGTGTTCAAATAAATAAATAAATAAATAAATAAATAAATTGATCCAAATAATTTATCGTTAAAAAACAAAGTAATTTTATCACCGTTAAATTTTGATAGATTAAAAATTAATGAAAATATTGTTTAAAAAATTGATGGAAAAAAATTTGTCTTTTATAGTGATGATAAAACCGAAAGTGAAAATGATGACAATCTTATAAACTCAATACCAACTGAATTTTTAAATTAATTGACACCAAATGGATTACCACCACATAAATTAATCTTAAAAAAAGGGGCCATAGTTAGTTGTTTGAGAAATTTAGATATCAATGGTGGTCTTTGCAATGGAACGAGAATGATAATTAAAGATGTTAAAAAATATTTATTAGTCGGGGAAATCATAACTGGTAAGTATTCTGGTATAATCGTCTTATTACCACGAATCGATCTAAGTCCATCATTAGAAGAAATACCATTTCGTATGATAAGAAGACAATTTCCGATTAGATTAAGTTTTGCTATGACTATAAACAAATCTCAAGGACAATCTTTTGACAATGTTGGAATTTATTTACGAACTCCAGTATTCAGTCATGGTCTCTATCAAGAGCGACATCAAGACACAACTTAAAGTTATTTCTAAGTAAAGAGTCTATTTATGAACACAATGACGATTTATTAAACATTAAAAAAAACGGAGAAAACTAAATATTGATACGGAAATATATACGAAAAACATAGTATATTCGGAAATTTTTTCAAATTAATAAAATTGTTGAAAAATAAATAGAATAAAATAAATTTTATATATACTTTTAATCGTTTGGCTGAGTTATCGCCATTATAGAGACTGAATATATATATTGGTTGGCTGAGTTATCGCCATTAAAAAGTCTAAATATTGATATCAATATACAAATAGTTCGGCATAGTTATTTAAAAATATAATAATTTTTAATATTTTCTTATTTTAAATTATGTTTCACGTTAAAATTTAATAAGAAAAACAGATAATACAAGAGTAAAACTACCATTATTTACGTCAATTACTTATGTAATACATAGTACATAAAATAATGAAATAAAATAAAAAAACTATTAAATGGTATAATAAAAAATTGAAATCCGGGCGTTTTTATTAGAACATTTATATCTAATAATTACGACAGTCTCAACCCTGTCAAACGCAGAGAGCAATTTTTATTTATACTATAATCTAAAATTTTATCATAAATTATTATAATTTGAAATAAAATATGTACTTTATGTTCAAGAAAACCTTCACAATGGCGAAATGCCATCTACAGATAAAAGCACCAGATATCGATTGAAATTAACGTCAAATATCCTACACTTCTCGTAGACGATGTCCAGGTGTCAGGACTACTCCTAGGATGACAAGACATCGTCTACAAATGATACTATTAGATATCGATTGAAATTACCGTCGAATATCCCATACATCTCGGAGACGATGTCCAGGTGTCAGGACGACTCCCAGGATAACAAGACATCGTCTACGAATAAGTGCACTATATGTATATATCTTATAAAAACCAGAAATATCAACTTATTTACTAAATTATATTGTTGTATTCATATGTATATCATATCCCTTTCATATTTCTTATCATGATTATCCCCAGCATCCTGAAATCTGGACCACATCTGATAATTTCTATTTGGCATTTTTATACATATAATCTTGTACGATTAGTGTATCAAAAAAGAATTGCATTTTTCCACATCAATTAAAAGTTATTCATGTTTGTACGTACGTACGATTTTTAAGCCTATATTTACCGTTAATGTTTATAAAAACTAATCATTTAAAAATTTAATTTTTGTGATGAATCTATGTGTTGATATACAAAGATTACAATAATTTAAAAAAAAATTATTTTCACAAGATATATCTACATAAGGTAGGGATGTTTACAAAAGTAAAAATTATCAAAATTAAACAATTTTAATATTATGTAGAAGATAATTTTCAAAAAAATTAGATGTAAGTAATTTGAAAATACCTTAATGTTCAACCAATTGATCCAATTGTTATTTACTTAATTACGTTTTATCTGTTTATAATGACAAACAGAATATTTAATTACATATATACCATAAAATTCCACAAAAAAAATTAATTATTACTCCAAACTATTTAATTCAACCATACTAGCGTAATTCATTATTATATAATTATTTTATAGTTATTCCCTTGTTCAATAATTGCCTAAACGCGAAATCTCCTTATCCAATTTGAATTTGAATTGCGTCTTGACTCTACCTCGACTCGACCGCGTCAGTGCCGCGCGCCTAGTCTCGTAGCGTTCGAAAACTCCCTAACCGCGCCTAGTTTCACGTGGTCTCATGTATAGCGTCTATGCCCGTGTCCGCTCTGAACAAACACGAGGCGTCGACTGCTGCCGTGTATAACCTCGCGCGTGTCGCGTCACTTATTTATTGAGTGATTATTGTTGCTAAATTGCGGTATAAATTGTACGCCTGTGCAATCCAGACGCACGTAAATGCGTGCACTATTAGTGTGAGTGATTTTTGTAACGAGTAGTTAATCAAGAAAAATAGTATGAGTGAATAGAGCCGAGGGCCCAGGACAATCTAGCCTCCGAGCAGTACACAACGGCTACTGCTCATCAGATAACTGTTCTTTTTCTTATAATCATTCATGCAATTTGCATGTCGTGGGAGCAATTTGCTTTGTGTAAAATATTCTTTATTATTACAGGCAACAGGAGGACTCCAGACCTGACGACAAAGTGCTTGCACAGGAGACTTGCCTCAGTCATTAACACAAAGCTTTAGTTTGTATTTCATATACTTTCTTCCTTTTTCTAGCTTAAATAATGTTCTAATTTGAGTACTCGTAAATTTTGTTTGAGCTCTGACACAATTAGACTGTTTGCAATTACACTCAACCCTTGAATTAGAGAAAGAAAAATATTCATGTGCAAGATTTGACAATTTCTATTTGTTGTGTGACCATAGTATCATTGCTCGTTTCTCAATTATGCACAATGATTTTACAACAATTCTTTGCCAAACATCATGTTGAAAATTTGAATTTACTATGAGACTCCAAATAAACTTGCGGTTATTGTTGAGACTTGTTTGAACTCTAGAAAATTATATTGTCACACGATATGGATTTTAACCTGCAAATAGCTAATTCTAATTACACTGCATTTTCTTTGGCTTGAACAAAAGGTTTTGGCTTTGACTTTAAAATGCTTGCTTATAAGTTTATTGCGTTTACTGGAAACTTTGAACTGATTTTGAAAAATAAAGAGAAATTGTCGCTTAAGATTTGTGATTGGCTGAATTCCTAATTGAATTTACACTTTTCTGAGTCGGAACACCGTTCACCAGGTGTTATATGGGTCCAGGGGATGCTGTATTTGTCCAGCAAGTTGAGTTTCAAGACTAAGCACGAAGATTAATTATCCACGATTACAGCTTTTGTGTGGGTGTCAATAATGAGGTTAAGTGTAGTGTGTTCAAGCTTCGACTTTTGATTTGCAAATTGATTTGCGTTCAAGATGTGAAATTTTGATTCGAATAATTTGATACTATTTCTCAAAAATCTTTGTGCAAAGTATTTCAAATTGTAATTTCTACTGTTAAATTTATTTGCAATTTTAATGTATCTGAATGAGAGAGGCGAAAATTTCAAGTTAAAATGTTATTCTAATGCGTATAAAGATTGTGAATTAGAGGTGAGATTTGAACTAGAGTGTAAGTGATTTTAGTAAGAATATGTGTGTATGTGGGACTCGCATGAATACTTCAAAATGCGTATTTTCTTTTTCTTGGGACTGAATTTTTGACCTTTTATGTAATGAGTTCTATTAATTGTGTGTGACCGCTCTGTTGTCAGTCACACATCACCTCAAATCAATATTAATGTAATTTTGTATCTTTTTATAGTGTTTCACATCTGATGAAGCTGTGTGGTCCAGACGATTGAGTCTCACACCTTATGGAGAGTCAAAAGCCAGCACCGAGCACGTGCGTCGTATTACGCTCTGGTTCGACAGTAACTGGGGATTACCACAAGCACTTTTGTACTTTATTTGTCGACCAAATTAAAGGTGATAAAAACCTTTTTTTTTTTAAATAAACTAGGGGGGTTCCCCCCCTGCTCGCTTCGCTCGCCAACCCCACGTTTGTCATAGTAAAAACTTTAATTTTAGTTAGCTCGTAATATACGTAAAAGCGTATATGCGTGAACTACAATAGGCTGTGCACGCGATGATAAAAATACTTCAAAAAATAAAACTAAAATTTTCGAAGTGCAAATTCTGTAAAATCACTTCCTATCCTCTCTTTCCTCGCTTATTCACGCCTGAATTATATATCATAGCTCGAAGCTACGGCTAAAAACTAACCGCGCGTGCGCATGTGTTTTGGATTTTCCTTTTTGAAGAAGATAACCGCTTTTTAACATCGAACGCTTTTCAACGCGTTTTAGATTTTATATTGCAGCTACCACCGCCGATTACACATGGATAATTTTGCTCGATACGCTCGATACGCAACGCCAGCCCGAGCAGTTTTTTTCGCTTTACACGCGCGCATCATCATTTACAAATTGACGGTATTAAGGTCGTTGGAAAACGCACCCATTGCTGTGTATGCATCAGCTTTTTATAACGAATCATAGGCGCCATCTATTTGCTGTAACTGACCTAACTAGCTAAACGTATACGGAATTGTATATCGCATTTATTGAACTTACCGGTACAAGAAAAGAAAAATTATTATTATATATTGATTTCGAGCTACTGCTGAATTTAGTGTAATCTAAACGCTTGTATAATGACGAGATTTTTAGTTGATATATGATTGTTTCGGCGCATGTGTTTTGGATTTTACTTTCCAAGGAGTTAAAATGATAGGGCACGTGTAAACAATACATTTCTTTCTTTCTGTGTATGTGGAGAAAACATTTTACCTATAAATACGTTCAAATACGTTATAATTGTTCAGTATTGATTTGTCGCAATAAATCGGTCGTTGAAAAAGTTACGCCGTTTCGAATTTTACAACAACGTGTGTGCACGCACCTATTGTCGTATAGTTTGCGAGTCTACCGATAGGTAATTTAAGAGGCAGAACTGTTACCCACGTTAAAAACTAAACCTTAAAACTACTTAAAAAACGTCTTAAGGGAATATTTCAAGATCAAACCAATGCGTCTCCTAATAAATTTAAATACATTATAGATCTTTCAGTGTAGACGAATCTTCACAACTCTTTGAACGACGTCATCGATCGTGACCATTTTTCTATCATGTCGTGATCAAATCTGATCCGCAACCACTTGTGATACAGCGGGTAAAGAAGCTTGTACGTTTTGATCCTAAACTCTTCGATAATTTTAGGATAACTTACGTCAGAAGTCATTACGTCTATCGGCTTGTTTAATAGATTGTAATACGAAGTACCTTCGATCTCATGAATTGGCACAGCCCTTTCATAATAATCCAAAATCGGTTTTTCCCTTTGTATTAATGGGATCGCTTTCTTGTCGAAAGGGGTTTTATTACAACACGCAAATCCCTTGACTTCTTCTTATAAAAGGTATTCAGTATAGTCCTAATCTTGCTAACCCTTGTCAAACCACTTAGAAGTAAATTCCATTTCCTTGAACATCTTGAGTTTCACGATCTTAAAAATCGTCTGCCTGTCTGCGAGAAGAAGCTGATGAAAAAATATAGATAAGGAAAGACTTTTGTGATATTTTATCGTCGGGTATTGAATTGACCGTTAATGCGCAAAACAGCGTCTGCTCATTGAATATCAACTTATTTGTCTTTGCTACATACACGGCTAATAGCTGTATTATAAACAACGAATTTTTTGCCTACCCTCTGGTCATACTGATTTGTAATAATCTTCTAAATATTTCGTTTGATGTAGCTACGACGAAGAAAAACTATTCTTATTTTTGCTTAAATTGTGAGCTGTATCTTTATATACTTATTCTTATCTGCAGCTTTATTTTACTTGAATTTCATGTGCTCGTGACTATTCTGGGACGTGATTTTGTTTATTTTCAATATTGCTTTTAAACGCATTGTCAAGCATTTGGGAGGTTATGTGATCGGAAAATCAATAAATTATTTATGTGGCTTCAGTAAATACGCTTAAAAAAATTGCCTTATGTCCTTTAGTTTTATAATTGTAGACTTTCAGGTTATAATTTTGCATGCACAGGGCATATTTTGTCGAGAGTTCATCATCTTCAAGCACAACTTACATCTATCTTTACATTGAACGCCACGAAGCGCGTTACCGAGATTTTGTTTTTTTCTCTGCCAGACACCTGGACATCGTCTACCGGAGTCCCAGGTGACAGGCTTATAATCTTCAAGCACAACTTACATCTGTGTATTAAAAGCTGGTATGCTAGTAAATAATAGAGGGCTCCTCTTCTATAAGACCTTGATAAGCTTTCCATAAGCCAAGGCTTCCATTCATTGCGTGACCATTTTGTATCCAAGCGTTTGTAAATCATTGACCAACATTGTCCAATTGGCTTTCTAATGGTAAATGGTTGGCTTACGTTTCTACCAATGTTGTTCTGTATAAATATGAATGTGATTTGTATCTTTAANATTCTGTTATATGATATTCTGTTGTATGTATTTGTATGAAATCTTAGACTCGAAATGGATGTTCATTATTGTGTAAAAAGGAAACAAACCGATTACCCCATGCAAAAGTACACATACCATTAATTGAAATTTTTAATTCGGGAAACTCCCGCCAGTGCTGGTCACAGCTTAATGGGAAACTTGCATGAAAAAATCTATTAGGTCCGTCATGTAGAATATCGAAAAATAATCGTCACGTATTTTTTCTTCTTTCAATCAATCGGCAAGTGTCTGGAAGGTGAATTTCAAATTCAAAATGTCCGCCCGCTTGATGCTATGCGCGCGCGTGGCGTTGACGCTGAGAAACTACGCCGATTTTTGAAGCACGTCGAATGCAACTTGACACCCTCTATTCACGCCACGTGCTTTTACACTGTATTATCACGCACTATATTTCCTGAATATATATTTTTTCATTTAGTTTGTTTATTTATGCATGCAAAAAAAACGAAATTGAAGAAAGCAAGAGGGAAAATCGAACTTGATTTAGACACACGTATCTCGGTGAGACCTCCAATTTTTATTAGGTGAAAACCTGAAGGGTTTTTCCATCAACTAAATATTTATGTATAAGTGAGAGTGTGTGCGTCTCTTTCCTGTACAGGAAAGTGCCTCTAGAAGCTGGTCAAACTTTTAGTTCGGCGGATCAAACTCGATATTCTTCTTGATAATAAATTGTTAGCAATCAAAAATCTTACTATGGTTTTATTGTGGACAGCAATCAGTGGATTTTTACCAATATGAATAATACTTCTTCCCTCTGGGCAACTCTCGTTGTTAAAGGAAAAGAAAAATGAACTCGTGTGACTTTACGATTCCCTGGTCCAGTTATTTATTGGTAATCTTAATAATTTTAACAAAATGACTTTGAACGTAATCTCTTTATAACAATCTTTGAACAATAATCCATCTATCGATATGTCTATCTGTAAATCTGTTGTCCGTTCGGCACCTTGGTACGACACAGAGTGGTGAGAGAGCTTGGCTTGGGGACGCTCGGAAGACTTCCGGACCTCCCACACTGTCCCAAGCCTTACTTTCCCGCCGCTACGTCACAGCGTCGGCGCTTGTTGCACATTAGGCCTTACGGGGCCTGGCAACGGTTGAGCGCCGAAACTGCAAGCGCAGCATCGCACGCGCGCAAGTAGCTGTTGGCGTGGAAGGTGTTTAGCTTAGCGAGATTCTTGGCCACTTGATACTTTTGTGGCCTTGAATGCTCGCTATGCTTTTACTATGTAGAACTTTCTCGAAGCTATATTCGAAATAAATCTCGAATAATAGCGACGGGAAAGTTGTCATATAACATTACTTATTGTAAAATGGATGTAGATATACTCAGACAGGCGTGTGTAGTTTTTAGAAATATATTCTTAGAAAAGGGCGGCGTATGTCCGTTTAGTCAAGCAACAACAATCGCGTCTGCTTGTTTACGTGTATATCGTCAAGAATTATTAAAAGAAAATACAATAGGACTTATCCCAGCAAGGGGCTACCGGTTAGCCGATAATCAATCAAAAGTAGCTCTAGAGTGGTTGCTGTGGAATCAGAAAGTTTATGACAGCAAAATAATTCACGTAGCACGATCGCGTGAATATGTATTGCCCGAGTCGGTTATAAAGTCGATGGCTTTTTAGAGGGGAAGCAAAATGAATCTTCAGCGTTTAAAGGCACTGCGTCCGAATTTCACGGTTGCTACTTACACGGGTGTCCACGGTGTTTTGGAAATAATTACGATACTCGCATGGTATTCGACCGACCAATGCGTGAACAATTCGAGAAAACGCGCGATAAAATGGATCACATTCGACGGTCAAATTATAGAGTTGAAGAAATTTGGGAGTGTGATTTTAAACGTCTAAAGGAATCACAACCTGAAATTTCTGAGTACTTGAAAAATTATCCACGATTAACATCGATCAATCTTGATCCGCGTGATGCTTTTTTCGGTGGTCGTACCGAAAACTTCGTCACGAATTACAAAATTAATGACGAAGAAAAAATCAAATATACGGATATATGTTCATTGTATCCGTTTATTTGTAAAACCGGTAGATTTCCCCTAGGACATCCAGAAATCTACGTAAAACAGGAATGTTTGGAATTGACAGGAGCACAGTATGAAAATTTTCATACTGTCAACGGTTTGGTTGAATGTACAATTTTACCACCAAGAAGTCTGTACATACCCGTACTTCCTGTCAAAATGCGGGGAAAACTGATTTTTCATCTTTGCAGATCGTGCTGCGAAGAAGAAAATTTTGACGATTGCCATCACGAAGATATAGAAAAACGTGCACTCACGGGTACTTGGGTATCCGATGAAGTCGCCAAAGCCCTCGAGAAAGGTTACCCACTTCTGTCCGTTGATGTGATTTGACAATATCAAATCACATAACTCAATTTAGAAGGTAGCAGCGGTTTGTTTGGTCAATATATTGAAAGTTTTTTAGTTTTAAAACAACAGGCCTCCGACTGGCCTGCCGAGTGTACAAATTAAGCTAAAAAACTGCAATATATTGAAGAATATGAACAACGAGAAGATGTTATCCTCGATTATAATAAAATCGAAAATAATCCTGGCTTGCGTGCAGTCGCAAAATTATGTTTAAATTAATTTTGGGGTAAATTTGGCCAGCGGGACAATTTACCACAAAATGAGTTTGTTACAACTAGAAAAAAACTTCTAGATATTATTATGTCTAGGGATAAAGAGATTACAGGGTTACTTCCTATAACAGAGTCTGTGATTTGTGTGAATTGGATTTTCAAAGACAATTATGTTGAAGGTTTAAATAACACAAATGTAGCCATTGCCGCTTATACAACAGCGCAAGCACGCCTGGTTCTATATTCATATACGGAACGGTTAGATCAACGACTACTGTATTGCGATACGGATTCCGTAATTTTTGTCACGAATCCAAACTCCATAGATACCTATGAACCCGAGTTGGGTAATTTCCTCGGACAGATGACAGATGAACTGACCGCCTACGGTGACGGAGCATATATCACACATTTTTTATCAGGTCGTCCCAAATTTTACGGCTACAGAGGCGTAACGAACAACAACAATACCACTTTTGAATGCTGTAAAGTCAATGAATCAGACTAAATTATAAAAACAGTCAAAAAATTAATTTTGACAGTATAGCCAAATTAATTAATAAAGAAATAATAGACATAAAATTACAATTTAAAAGTATCCGTAGAACTACAACTTTTGACGTAATAACAAAAGACGAGTCAAAAACATGTTCAGTTGTACTTACAAAACGTCGCTACTTTCAAAATGGTAAATCACTTCCTTTCAGATACAAAAATATTTGAAAATTTTCGTAAATTTTTGTAAATTATATTGTAAATATTTCTGTAAACTATAATGTAAATAATTTTATAAACTATAGTAAACGTATTTTTATAAACTATATTGTTAATATTTTTTGTAAACTATATTGTAAATAATTTTATCATTAATAAAATACATATAAAAATTTTAATTTGATACTTATATATTCAGGCCCATGCTATAACCTTCCCCGTGTACCTATCTCCAGTAGACAACACCATATTATTGTGATAATAAATATAACATATTATTATAACATAAATATAACATAAATATAACAGAGAGAGGGGCGGAAGATGCCCCAATCACATCCCTGCGTTATACCAAACCCCGCGCTTCTCGTGAGCACGCTACGCGCCAAGCCTTATCACATGCTGCGTGACTTCCGGCGCATTCACAGGAGTTGTGGTAGTGACTGCTCCAATCACATCCCTACGCTATACATAACTTCGCGCTACTCCAACGCACCGGGCCTTATGACTCACTGTATGTCTGTTGTTTATCAATGAAGTCAGCGCATGCGCGTAAATATGTATAAATAGTGTGAAAAGTTGGTTATAGTGCTCAGTCTGCTCTGGTCTTTAGAAGAGGTAAGATCGATAAATAATAAATATTTCTAACAATAAAATTTTCTAGAATGTTGTGATACAGTTTTCAGACGAGATAATTTATTATCAGAAGCAAACTATACGTTCGGAAGGCCGTGCCGGATATACTTATTTAAATGTTTTCCTCTTGTTTATCAATGAAGTCAGCGCATGCGCGAAAATATGTATAAATAGTGGGAAAAATTGGTTATAGTGCTCAGTCTGCTCTGGTCTTTAGAAGGGGTAAGATCGATAAATAATAAATATTTTAAATAATACAATTTTCTCGAATTTTGTTATACAGTTTTCAGACGAGATAATTTATTATCAGAAGCAAACTATACGTTCGGAAGGCCGTGCCGGATATACTTATTTAAATGTTTTCCTCTTGTTTATCAATGAAGTCAGCGCATGCGCGAAAATATGTATAAATAGTGGGAAAAATTGGTTATAGTGCTCAGTCTGCTCTGGTCTTTAGAAGGGGTAAGATCGATAAATAATAAATATTTTAAATAATACAATTTTCTCGAATTTTGTTATACAGTTTTCAGACGAGATAATTTATTATCAGAAGCAAACTATACGTTCGGAAGGCCGTGCCGGATATACTTATTTAAATGTTTTCCTCTTGTACGTTTATCAATGAAGTCAGCGCATGCACGTAAGTATGTATAAGTGTGAAAAATTGGTTAATATAATAAAGGAAGAGGATTTGCTCTTTCTTACTTCATAAATAAAGTGAATAAAGGCTGCTATCCACAAGAGTCATTCAAACATATATAATTGTAACATTTATTTGACCACCTGTATCCCATCTACTCCTGATCATATCTGAGCCACAAGTCTCTATTAATTATATTGATTATAAAATTTTAAGATCTTTTTTTTTGAGTACGAACTCACATATTGTTATTTTTTCGCGATATATCACGTCTTGCAATAAACACAATATTCATTTTCACTTAAGAGGTTAGAAATAAAATCAACTCACTCAGCTCAGCTGATTTCATGATAATGTAGAAGGAAAAACGTTGAAAAATTTTGTTTCGTTTTATATAATAATTAATATACTCGTTAATTTTATTATCTTATTATATATATAAAGTTGCTCTCCAACATTTCTATTCTCAAACTACGTTTTACAACAGAAATTGTTACCGCGCCAATTGATATATACATGTATAGTCACTTCTGCAGCCAATTTCACGGTTCTACCACATTTCGGGCTGAAGAAAAAATGAAAAACGCCCGCCGGGCAAAAAAAAGAGAAACGCCAGCTGCTTCGAGAAGCGGGCGTTTTTCATTTTTTTTTGCCCGCCGGTCTGAAAAAAGTTACTATAGTCCCGCTTAATAGGTCAGAGAAACGCGAAAATCGTGCTTGTGTTACAAAAAATATATTAGTCTGCTCACCCAGTTTAAAGCACGGTACGGTTAAAATGATATAAAGGTAAAAAAATCTGCTTTATCGGTATTTTTGCAGGTTTTAGACATATTTTATATATTAGGCGAGGGTATTACATGTTTTTTATGTACATATAATATTTTTAGGTAAACAAAAAAAATTGATACATAGCAAAAACCCATACAAAGACAGAAAAACTGTTATTTGAAAAGTGGCAGGGTCTAGACTTTATCTTAAAGGATTTCTGGGTACATTTTTCGGATTTTCGTCATAACAAACAGATCTGGGGGCTGGCAGCTAACCTAGCAGCAATTTGGGAACCAAGAAACACCCTATACACTAAATACATTATGAACATGTTCAGAGTATACAAAAATAAAACAGTAAAGGCAATACGATTAATAATATTAAGAATGACTGGACTACTTACCATGAAGTATCGCAGGCATGTGTCAAAGTGAGATATCGTGCACCAAGTCCGTAAAATGTTCTTAGTACTCCGAGAGAATTACCAAGAGAATGTCCTCCCTCAATTCCAATCAGACTAGCAATCTTGCCTTCTCTATGAGCTTCAATGAGACCTTAAATAGAATTTAAAAAAACTAATGTTTCTGTACTTAAATATATATTTTCATTGTGTTCAAAAATCTTTTAGTTTATTAGTCTTTTATTTCAAAATACATTTTTTCGATAAACGTTTACTTCTGAATAAACTTTTTATTGACTACAAATTTTATCGATGGAACATTTTATCTACCGCGGACATGTTATTTATCACTTAACATAAACATTTAATGATATTTAACAGACATCTAGACTAAACTTTAGTGGTCGGGTTTATAAGATTTTGTAAGACTTTCGCACGACTCAAAATCAGGGTCGTTAACACACCTTGCACGGGTGTAGTATTACGTATAGTGTACGTATAATATACGTTTGATAAGGTACACGGAAAGAAGGATTTAGGGCCATAAGCCATGACGCAATCACGGAAAAATTCAATGTGGCTCTCTCACCGCGCAGTGGCGTGACGGTACGCAGCTTTTCTTGTGACAGTCAGGGGTTTTTACGGTAAGAGCTTCTCATCGTAGTTTCCGGTGATATATCAAGGCATGGCAGGGTGATGGTACACGTTATTTTTGCTCGTGATGTATAATTAGGAATTTAATTATTATAAGTTTCACTAAACTAATTAGATTTATATTACTTGTATTAAACAGTGAAAAACAGTAAAACATTTTTCTCCTTTATTATCCCGTGTCTATAAAAAAAACTAAAAAATTATTTACTATACATACTATAAATTACTATTTTTAAATTAATTCATTATTTAGTGAAAATTATAATAATCAAATTCCCGATTATATTGTATATTACGAGAAAAATAACGTGTACCATCACCCCGCCATGCCATGACATATCACCGAAAATTACGATGAGAAGCTCTTACCGTTAAAACCTCTGACTGTCACAAGAAACGCCGCGTACCGTCACGCCACCGCGCGGTGAGAGAGCCGCACTGAATTTTCCCGTGATCATGTCATGGGTTCCGGTCCTGAATCCTTCTTTCCGTGTATAATCGGTGAGGCATCTGATCGGGCAGAGCTCCGCACGAATCTTCCATTTGAAGCTGTTTTTTATTGTAAAATGTGGATGCCATTTCGGAAGTAAGGTTTATATACAGTAAGTGTATCTAATTTTTAAATTATTTGTTAAAATTACCTGAAATTATATCAGGGAGATACAACATAATCTATTAGTGTATGCATTAGTTTTATTTGCTTTATTTTCATGTTCAGCTAAAACTAATGCAAAATTCTAAAAAAAAATCTGTAAGTGTTTATCTTGACAATAATATTTTTAATTTGTAAACATAAAAATTATCATAGGCCCATCATAACGTGGATTATGTATTGCTATGAGATATGGTAATAATGCGTTATCTTGCGCTGTGCAACATAATTTCATTTTAACTAATTACTTTTGTGATGAGATCATTGTTTACGCATTTTCCTGATATTTATTATCTTTTTTTAATTTGATACAAGATTGTGTAAATAATTTCTTATTAAGAAACTTTAAGTGTGTCTTTTAAAAAAAACTGTATTCTTATACCTGAGACGGCGGCACCACTAGGTAGCGTTACGTTCTAAGTCGTATGATGACTGTCAACGGATGAATCATTCAGTGGTTATTGTATTAGAAGTAAACACGGAGAATGCTTCAAGTCTCGAGAGAGAGATTAACGCTTCGGTGTTTAGTCACTCCCGCGATCAAAAGAACGGCGCCAAATGCCTGTACGGGAAACTGCCTTCTAATAGGAATATTATTGTTTGTTATTGATGTTAAACCATTAATAATCTCTCCGTATTTCGATTATTCTTTGATGAAGACCGATTATACTTCGCCCTTTTAATGTTCAGTATATATGTTCGTTAATATGGTAATTGAGCCAATTGGGACGTAACTCTACGTCGTAATGTCTTAATACTTCATTAAATGACAATTGAATTTATAACTTTTCAGAGAGAACGAATGTGGGTTCTAAATATTCCATTTGTTGAATCTTAGCAGTGCAATTAGGGCGTTAGTATCTCAACCGTAATGTAGGCTTCGGAGAGAGAGAAAGAGTGTATCTAGCTAGCTGATAATAGATGTTGTGTCGACACCTACCTTTTGTAGTCTTGCTTCTGCTTGGCCGGATGCTCTGCTACTTGCTCGCCCTCAGTGAATGCGTCAAAGGTGCAATTAAATTGTGTCGAGAGGGATGTTGGAACAAAGGTCTCGTATTGACTTCACTCACGATTTATGCCGTTATAACTCGATTTATTCAAATAATTAAACAACTCGTGTGATTTACGCTCTTTACGATTCGATGTTCTCAAAATGCAAGACCGGCGATTTATAGTATAATGTTGATTCTAGAATACGAAAGACGATTTGTTAGAGAGACAATGTTAAATGAGGAAATGTTGAAGTTGCAATCGATTGTGATTTCTTCCGTTTCTTTCAAGAATTGTCTAAGTCGATTCGATTATAATGATTCTAAGTCTCGATGTAAATTTTGACTTACGCGATACCGGATCGAAAATTGTACTGACGTGGAGTACCCAAATGTACTGAGAGATACTATGTACTGAGAGATCGTGCGATCCTATCCGGGCCTTTTTATAATTCGTATGGCTGCGTTTGGCGACAAACAGGTGTAAAGGTGTTAGTGATAACTTTGACGGAGAACTCCAATCAAAAAGCTTAATTCCTCCATATGGCCATATTTGGAATCTCGATATCACACGTACATATCGTCGCTCCCTACGAAGAGTAGCTCTGTTCAGATTTTCCGTCATAAGTAGCACCACTCATTTAACGCACGCTAGACTAGCAAGAGTCGCGCGTTCCCGCTAAGAGTAGCACGACTCGCGCTATTGCCGCGACAAGTAAGACGACTCGCGCGTTCCCGCGAATACTAGCACGGCTCGCGGATTTCCCGCGAATAGTAGCACGACTTGACTTCCCGCGGTCGAGAAAAGCACAACACGGACTGCCCAAACGACACGTTTTGATGCTTTCTTATAACCGGAACTAATATTTTATGGTTCGAACCATTATTATAATGTTTTAAATTCATTTAATAATTGAAAAAATATTAAAAATCTAAAAAATGTCAAATTGTTAGAAATTTGAATTTTGGAGAAAAAATCTAGTTACATTGAAAAGTAATCAAAAATATAATTGGGTCTGTGACAGAAATAATAAACACACACTTTACAAAAGAGATTAAAGATCGAATTTTACTAAATTATTTATTTATTTATTTTTTTTTTATAAAGCAACCATTTTATTATAAAAATTCTGGTATTGCTGTGGGATCATACCCCTCCGTACCATATCGGCAAGGTCAGCCTTTTTTTGTCTGAGAGTGACAGCCTGCCATTGTACGCACTGGTTAAAGCATACTGTTTAACAGTACTTTTGGAAATATTTCTTTTTTTAAATACTAACCCTTTCCCCCTGAGAATCACTTAAATCATATTTAATTTTAATTTTGTTTGTTGCCACTACAATCTTTTGATTCCTTCCTAAGGAAGCCTTGTAATAGTAATTTTTGGAGTTTGTGTAAAAACATGTGGGAAGTGTGTTTTGATGAATTTTTAGTCGAAAAATGGTGTTTTTAGAAAATGTCCGTACGGATGTATGTGTGTGTGTGTGTGTGCGTATGTATACGCCTGTTTCTCAGCTTCTACTTGGTGGATTTTAACCCACCAAGTCTCATTTTCTTTGTTTTTGCTAGAAGATAGTGGGACGAAAGTCCGTTTTTACAATTTATATACGCGTTTTTTTT
>CM053171.1:27138056-27159327 GCA_012977825.3 Pteromalus puparum
TTCATTTTGCTTCCTCCTAGAGGAAGCTTTGTAATAGTAAAATTTCGGCGTTTCGCTAAATCTCTATAGAAACATGTTTTTGAGATGTTAGAAGTTCGATTACGTGATTTTTAGGAAATGTCTTGTATGGATGTGTGTGGTGTTATGTGTGTGTGTGGATGTGTGTGTGTTGTTGGATGTATACCGTCATTATTTTCTGGAATACTTCGTCAGTATTAATCAAATTTAAACATGCATATTTATTTTTTGAATTCTGAATTCGCGGAAAAACATTTTTTTTTTATTTTTTTTAATTATTTTTTTTTATGGCGATTTTTTGATTTTTAAAAATTTTTTTTTTGCCATTTTTTCATCAATCCCCGTTGTTACAAACAATTCAGCTAAAATGCATTTTTAAAGATAATTAAAATTAACTACTTTTCCCGTTTGGTCCTCGGGATCGACCGCCCTCCGTTCGCAGATAAAATAAAAAAGGTGATTTTTTTTAAAAAATTCATATCTCTGAAACTAAACATCATAACCTCACGGAAAAAATTCATGTGATGGGTCACATGTCAAACTATATTTCATTAAAATTTCAAGTGATTGTCTACGTATTTTTTCAGCTAATAAATCGAAAACTGAAAAAATGAGTTTTTTTTGTGCCTCGATTACGGCGTAAAAAGCCTAATTGCACTTGAGATTTTGGGAAAAGGTAGATATTTTATTTGTCTGGCTTAAGTTCATTGCGCAGCTTTTAAACCCCTATGGTTCTCAAGATATCAAGGTTTGAATTTTTTTTTTAAGATTCTATATCTTAACATATAGAGCAAATGCCTTTTTTTTTTTTTTTGATTCCTAATATCTCTAAAACAGTGTAGTCAAATGCTTCAAAATTTTATTTGGTGATTTACCATAAACAAAGCTATCTGCTGTTAAAATTTTAAACAATTTCGTTAAGCAGTTCTCCAGTAAAGAGCTGAAATGTAATGACCGATTTTTCTCAAAAAT
This sequence comes from Pteromalus puparum, assembly GCA_012977825.3. NCBI lineage: Eukaryota > Metazoa > Arthropoda > Insecta > Hymenoptera > Pteromalidae > Pteromalus > Pteromalus puparum. The sequence goes on from CM053171.1 coordinate 27,139,047, forward strand.
GTGGCTTCCTCTTATATGGATGTCTAGTGCTTCTACAACAAAATAATTAAACTTGGAAATATTTAAAATAGCATTCATACACTGTATTTTAAAACAATATTTTATTTATTGGAACAAAAAATTTCGTTGGAGGAAGCTACGTGCCAATGAATTGGCAGCGGTTTTTTCTTCACTCACCGTAAATTTTATTCAGTTCTAGATATCGAAGAGCATCAAAATTTTGCAAATATGTTTGAAATACAATTATTATGGTACGAGTTTAGGGATTTAAAAATAAATTAAATTCTAAAAAGTTATTTTGAATTTAATCAAAATACACACATATATATATATATATATATATATATAGTTATTTTATTCAGACGTTATTTAAAAATGTATGATTATAATTCTAAATACGTTTAAATATGTTTCTATGAAATTTTAGTAAAGTTAAAGATTTTATTATTATACAATTTTTGTTATAGAAGAAATAAAAAATTTTTATGTAATATTTTTATATTATGTTACGAGTGAGAGTGCAACGAAAAAGTGACGGACCCCGAACTTGAACCGAGATCCTCTGGCTTGCAAGGCAGACGCTCTGTCGTCGCGCTATGGCCGCCACCAACATTTCACTCTTCTACTCGTCTTCTTATAGTAACTAGGAAAATCGACCGCTCTTCGCTTCTAAATAGAATCCAAACGTTAACATTTTCCTCACTCTATAATATAATACATTTGTATATATGTATCTTGTCTCAACAATCATATATCGCCCAATATAATGTAGGTTATGTGCTTTTTAATTTTTGAGGTTAAATATTCGTTATTTATTTTATAGCTAAATAATTGATTGTTACAAACCTAATCTCAAAATTTAAACTAATAAAATACGATCGTTTTTTATTAAACTCGTTACCATTCAAATTCAAATATTGAATTTTGAATGTTGGCGCCATCTGAACTGGATACACATCTGTCGACCAATCACGTTCAGCACTAACTTCATTTATAGGCTTCACAACATCCGATCATGACTTTTTTAAGAGAGGATAATATACGATCGTTTTTTATTAAACTCGTTACCATTCAAATTAAAATATTGAATTTTGCATGTTGGCACCATCTGAACTGGATACACACCTGTCGACCAATTACGTTCAGCACTAACTTCATTTATAGGCTTCACAACATCCGATCATGACTTTTTTAAGAGAGGATTTTTATGTATGTATTTTATATGTCTTACCAAATCATACATCAACCAGTATAATGTAGGTTATGTGTTTTTTAATTTTTGAGGTTAGATATTTGTTATTCATTTTATAGCTAAATAATTAATTGTTACAAATCTAATTCCAAAATTTAAATTAAATACGATTGTTTGTTATTAAACTTGTTATCATTCAAATTTAAATATCGAATTTTAAATGTTGGTGCTATCTAAATTGGATACACATTTGTCGACCAATCATGTTCTGTTCTAAATTCATTTATAGGCTTCACAATATCTGATCATGACTTTTTTAAGAGAGGATTAGTTTGTTTGATTTTTACATTATCACCAGAATTCTTGGTATGAAGTTGTGTTATATTTCATAGATTTTGATTTATAAATAAAGAAAATCAATTATTTTTTTAGAAAAAGTATTTTTATTTTATAATATTTTTCATAATAAGGAATATAAATCATCTAGATATAAGTCTTTAATCTTTCAATAATCTTTGAATATCTCCTTTAACCTATAAAATAATAATTTTGATTATTATTAGTAGTTAATTAAAATATTTTATATTTAAAAAATGAATTTTATAGAAATATGTTAGTATTGAATATATACATTGGTAGAAAATGTAATTGTTTTGTAATAGGAATTTTTGAGTATATAAACATAGTTTTGATCGGTTTGGAATATACACTTTATATAAATAATAAATACTTGATTGATTTTTTATATGTACATGTTTTGTGATAATAAAACTATATTTAAAATTAATTATGATTCAAGTGATGTACTTTAAATTTTATTCTTAATATTTATCTGAGCATTTTAGTAATCAATATAATTCACATGACTCCACGTGCAGATTGAAAGTATATTATTTTGGTTATATTTAATTTTAAATTATGTTTTATTATTGCAAAAGAAATGTTTGTCATTTAAGAAAAAGGAATTTAAAAAAATAAAGATGGGTATATGTCAATTAAGTATTTAAAGTCAATTATTAAAATTAATCTTATGTAATTAAGAATTTAATTTTAATTATTATTATGAATAAATGTTTGTATAAATGAAAAGCGTGATAAAGTAAAGTTATGGTAAATTTTTTCATGTTAATATTTATTAGAAATTAGAAATATAATCGTTTAAGGATAATCGATATTTTTAACAATAAGTTTAAAAAATATTACTCGTCATATACCATAAAGATTTATAATAGAATGTAAGTTTTTGATTAGTTCATTATTATTAAGTTTGTAGTATATATAAATTATTTTTTCTACCAAGGTATTTATTGGTAATTTACAACTGTGCATAATGATGATGACCAAAGTATTATGAACGAACATGAAAGTACATATAATTATGATGAAATAACACAAGATGTTTCAACAAGATATGTATGCGCACCTGAAGCCATGTATCGTATTTTCGAATTTAAATTAAATGAACAATCTTATGTCATTTATAGATTAGCCGTTCACGATCAAAATGAACAATATGTATATTTTGTAGAAGGACAAGAAAATAAGCGAATCAATAAAAATGTTGAGACGACGTTAACTGCTTGGTTTAAATTAAATGAAGATGATGATAATGCATCTCAATACCTATATTATGAGATTCCCCATCATTATGTTTTTGATGAAAGACAAAAAAAATGGAATAGAAGAAAAAAATTATTTAAACCTATCATAAGTAGAATGTATTTTGTAGATCCAAAAAAACGTGGAACATTTTTTTTGCGTCTTTTATTATTACATGTTCGTGGTGCTAAATCGTTTAAAGATATACGAACTGTAGATGGAATTATTTATGACACATATGAAGAAGCATGTGTGACAAGAGGTCTTATAAGTAATGATGAAGAATGGGATAAATGTTTGGAAGAAGTCGCTTTGGTTAAATTTCCAAAATCTATGTGTGAATTATTTGCATATATCTTAGTTTTTCAGAATCCACACAATGCACTGGAATTATATAATAAATATAAAATTCATTTTATGAATCGAATGGTTGATCAAATTGAAGCTGAAAACAGAGCATTGAAAAATATTGAAAAAGTTTTGTTAATACATGGAATGAAATTAAATGATTTTAACATTATATATAATGATACGAATTTAATACAGAAGAACATGATGATACATCACATAATCATCATGTTGATAGCGAATTTATTGAAAATGATAATACCATACAAATAATGATTAATACTTTAACTGTAGATCAAAAACAAATATTTGATTTAATTATGAANAAAAAAATTATGATTATGTCATTTATAGATTAGCCGTTCACGATCAAAATGAACAATATGTATATTTTGTAGAAGGATAAGAAAATAAGCGAATCAATACAAAAGTTGAGACGACGTTAACTGCTTGGTTTAAATTAAATGAAGATGATGATAATGCATCTCAATACCTATATTATGAGATTCCCCATCATTATGTTTTTGATGAAAGACAAAAAAAATGGAATANCGATGAAAGACAAAAAAAAATGGAATAGAAGAAAAAAATTATTTAAACCTATCATAAGTAGAATATATTTTGTAAATCCAAAAAAACGTGAAACTTTTTTTTGCGTCTTTTATTATTACATGTTCGTGGTGCTAATTCGTTTAAAGATATACGAACTGTAGATGGAATTATTTATGACACATATGAAGAAGCATGTGTGACAAGAGGTCTTATAAGTAATGATGAAGAATGGGATAAATGTTTGGAAGAAGCCGCTTTAGTTAAATTTCCAAAATCTATGTGTGAATTATTCGCATATATCTTAGTTTTTCAGAATCCACACAATGCACTGGAATTATATAATAAATATAAAATTCATTTTATGAATCCAAAAGTTGATAAAATTGAAGCTGAAAACAGAGCATTAAAAAATATTGAAAAAGTTTTGTTAATACATGGAATGAAATTAAATGATTTTAACATTATATATAATGATACGAATTTAATACAAGAAGAACATGATGATACATCATATAATCATCATGTTGATAGCAAATTTATTGAAAATGATAATACCATACAAATAATGATTTATACTTTAACTGTAGATCAAAAACAAATATTTGATTTAATTATGAAAGACATAAAAGATAATATTGGTAATAAATTATATTTTATTGATGGTCCTGGTGGTAGTGGTAAAAGTTATTTACATAATGTTATGATTAAATATTTGATATCATTAAACATTACCTTTCTAACAATAGCATGGACTGGTATTGCTGCAAATTTGTTGATTAATGGTAAAACTGTTCATAGTACATTTAAATTACCATTAAACATAAATGAACAAACAACATGTAATATTTCTCCTAATTCAAAATATGGAATATTCTTAAAAAATGTTAAAATCATAATTTGGGATGAAATATCAATGGTATCGAAACATGCTTTTGAAGCAATAAGTACATTCTTACAAGATTTATGTGATAATAATAATCCTTTTGGAGGAAAAATTGTTGTCACATCTGGTGACTTTAGACAAACACTTCCTATAGTACGTCATGGTAATCGAACGAAAATAATGGAATCATGTGTAAAAAGAAGTAAAATATGGTCATCTTTTATGAAATTATCATTAAAAGAAAATTTAAGATTACAAAATAAAGATTATGAATTCAAAAATTGGCTTCTTGATGTAGGAGAAAATAAAAATGCAACAAAATTTGAATTACAAAATAATGTTAAAAGAATACCACAAGAATTAATTTGTAATAATGATTTGATCACAGAAATTTTTGGACATAAAATTGATCCAAATGACTTATCTTTAAAAGATAAAATAATCTTATCACATCTAAATTCCGATATATTAAAAATTAATGAACATATAGTTGAGGAAATTGATGGGAAAAGTTTTGTATTTTATAGTGATGATAAAATTGAAAATGAAAATGATGATAATCTAATAGATTCAATACCAATTGAATTTTTGAATTCGTTAACACCAAATGGATTACCACCACATAAATTAATTTTGAAAAAAAGAAGCAATAGTTAGTTGTTTAAGAAATTTAGATATCGATGGCGGACTTTGTAATGGAACCAGAATAATTATTAAAGATATTAAAAAATTTATATTAATCGGAGAAATTATAACTGGTAAGTATTCTGGTAAAGTTGTTTTACTACTACAAATTGATTTAAGTCCATCATTAGATGAAATACCTTTTCGTATGATAAGAAGACAATACCCAATAAGATCAAGTTTTGCTATGACTTATAACGAGTTGCCTTGTGTGCACTCGTTACGTCCCTCTCTCCCCTATATTATATGATCATACTATAATAAATATTATATCTGTAAATATTCTTGTGTATAACATTCCTTTCAGCAGCAGGTAAGTGAGAGGAGCAGACAGCCATAACACACACAGAGAGAGCCGCGCGTTGTGTGTATGTGCGTGTGGCGCCGTCTGTGAGAGCGAGAGAGAGAGAGAGAAAGGGAGAGAGATGTTCACGCGGTCGCGTCTCGCGCCGCGACACTTAGGAGTTTACCGCCGTACAGTACAGTCGTGCCGATACTGTCTCTTCGTCTCCGCGGCTACGCTTCCTTTAAGCAAGATAGATCCGTGCGTGCGTGCGTTCGACTTCGAGAGGACTGCTACAGCGTCCTTGACAAGGAACTTCGTGTGTCGCTGGAATCAACCTGCTGCTGTTCAGCATCGCGTGTCCATTGGTTTGCCGCTCGACTTCTAGCTGCACCCCGGTCACACACGAGGCTTTGAGGCGTCCGTCCTGCTGTCCAGCGTCGGGCCCTGGTCATCCGTCCTGCGCCGCTCTGGTCCAAGCAACGAGGCGTTTGTCGAGCTCCACGAAGCACATCTGTAAGTACCTGCCCGATCGCAATACTCTCTCTCTCGGCATTATTCGCTCTGCTCCGTCTCTCGTACTCCGTGCTGCGTTTGTACTGATTTTTGAGCCTTTACATAAAGAGAAACTTTGCTATTACTCGGCTTGTGTCATTTTGTTCCTGGCTCTGCCCATTCCCATGCGATTCACTCTTAATTTATCTCGCGAACTAGCTACGTAGCCAAATCACTCACGACGCCTCCGCGGGCTCACGTGCACGAGGACGTGCACGTACAGCAAACTGCGCTACGGGCCAGGCTTCGTACAGCCTTCAAGAAGCCTGCAACTAGCTGCTACATACTTTTCCTCTCGCTCGNCGTCGATTAGTGGATGCGCCACTGATCGTTTATATACGGATGCGGACCCCGTCATTCATTAATATCCCGGTCTAAAACACCGTTATATATGGCGCCCTAACGTTACGGGTTAATTATTAAACTGTAGTTTTCGCGAGCGCGAGAGGAATTTTCCGAGCGAACACGCGTGTTTACCAGGTCCGAATTCCAAGCTCCCGCAATACTATATACGTGTGCGCGCGACATACCGTGTTTACCCTTCGAAGAGTCAGGCAGCGGCAAAACGTAAACAAAGTGCACACTTTCTAGCGCTCTGAAATTTTATCATTGAGACGATTTACACGTTCGAATTCTAGAATATTTCGATTCGCATTTTCGACGCTGCTTACGTCACGGAATATTCTGCGAGAGACTATATACTATATTGCCGTCGTATGCGATATACTTCTAAGTCAATCGAAGCGTGCTACAGAGCATACATGCTGTGCTATTAAAATATTTTTCTCGCACATTTAATTGATCGTAATAATTTATTTCGCATATTTATTCGATTATAATTTTATTTCTTCTCGAATTTTGAACTCGAGCGTAGAAGTCAACGATGCGCTAAACCATTTAGAACTACAAACGAATGGTACTCTATTTGAGCGAGCGAACAGATTACTACGAACCTTACATGGCAACTATACTGCCGAAGACTTCGTACAAGATAGTAATACGGAGGAAGATATCGAAAGGCGAGACGAATTATGCTTGACTTTTGTGCAGTCACCTGCTTTCCCAGCAGATTTGAAGAAAGGCGTTTTCACAGTAATGGAGGCAGAAGAAGCGCTTGAAGACGGCATGCACGCTAACGTGAAGCTACCGTCCAGCTCGCCACACGATCATGAAAGATGGGAAGATATGTCTCCCACAATGCCAGTGGACTCGAGACAAGAAATAATAGACTCTCACAATAGCGTAAGTTTTAACGCACCATGACAACCGTCGCTCCTTACAACGAGTGCAAACAGCCTCGCGGCACCGCTTGTTGCTACTGTAGTAGTAACGACTACAACAGTCTCACCACCAACTTGCGCACACCTCAGCAGGTCATTGAGCGCGCAAGTTACAGTGACACCAGCAACGCTGCAAAGCATACCAGCAATAAATCCAAGGTTGAGTATACCTATGGTGCGCACGGTTCTGCCAAGTGGAGAAGTAGAGTTTATCCCGACATCAGTAGCTACAGAATTAGAAAAAGGCTGGATAGCACAGCGTGACTTACATAGAATGGAAGTTGAAATAAATGGATACATCGCAGGGAAAAAGGAAGAAATCCAGAATCTATCGGCGAAAATCACCGAATTAGAAAATTTAAATCGAGACCTCCGAGTACAACTGCGCAATGTAGTATCATACTCGCAACAACAAGCAACGGAAGACGCACTACGTCAGAAAATTAACCGCAGCACAAAAAGTGTTCAATTCCAGGATACCTTCGACTTAAATTATTACGACATGTCGAATCAGCACAATAACCTGTATTCGAACGAGAGAAAAGTTTTAAATGCACAAGCTCCGATATTTCACTCTACGACTAAAGCTAGTCAGCCGAACATTTTTACAAGAACACCGGCTACTGCGCCGAGTTCTTTGCGTGCAGACGCCCCGCAGCATCCTAACCTCTGCTGGCCGGCCGTAACCGTCTACAATCAGCCCGTATGCTCGAGCTGCGACGGGGGGATTTGGCCTATGAGTTGGCTCTCGCAACCGAGTCCTCAAGTGACAAATCAAATCGCAGGAGTTGCGCCAAGCAGCACCTGGAACACTCTGGACAACTCCCGTCCGAGAACAAAGAATCTCGGGAGAACAGTTAGAGAGTGGAAATTAAAATTCTCTGGCGACAAAGGTATTAGCATTGAGGAATTCCTAGCGCAAGTCGAGGCAAACCAGCGATTGGAAAATATATCTGACGAGGAACTCCTAGACTCCTTGTTCCCCATGCTAGAGACACCTGCGCTGTTTTGGTATCGTGCCTTGAGGCCCTCGTGGCAAACGTACCAAGACTTCAAGAGGGCAGCTCTCAATAATTATAGCAAATCTAGAAGGAATAAGCGGAGTCTGATAGTCGAGGCTCATCTACGCACGCAAGGAGCTGACGAGCCTGTAATAGATTACATTGTCTCCCTCCTCATGATCTTAAATAGGTTTGAAAAGCCATGGAGCCAGCAAGAACAATTTAATCTGGTCATCGATAACATGCTTCCGAAGCTCAAAAAAAAAAAAGGATGAAGAAATATTACGGGAATCTAACGAATACTCAAGAACTCCTCGACAGAGCCCAAGAAGTGGAAGACAATGAAGATGGCCAATGGAGGCCACCGCCTCCAGCAGACCAAACAGTGCTACCAGAAACGGCATATAGGCCTGGCAAAAAACTCAAGAGTAAGCAGATCAGCATCTCCTCGGTGAACTCGAATGCGCTGTCCATGTCAGAGGCAGAATTAGAGAGGCACTTCGAGAAGTTCCTTAAGAAGAGGTCCATAGACCCGACTCTCCCAATCGCACGAAGTCTGGTTCAGGAAATAACTCCTCATCGAAAAAGACCCCTTCCAAAGAAGCAGAAACATCGCCGAAAAGGGAGCTGTCCGACGACGACCAGACACCGACTCGCAGTAGCAAGCGCGGTCGAAAATATAAACGAGGAAAAGGAGGCTGGCGTCGTAGAGGGGATCGTACAGACGAAATTACACCCAAGTCGGATAAAAACAAGGATAAACCGGCAGGGCCAGACGGTGAGAACGTCCTGTGCTGGAATTGCAGCTGGCCTGGTTACACTAAGCTCACCTGCCCGGAATTTGCCCAAGATCAGTCAAAAAACGGGAAAGAGAGCGAGTAGATAAGGTCCCTACCGTTCTAGAACAACCGCGGACCTTCAACGCTGAAAGCGTAACAGGAGTAGCGCAAACACTTCACGGCCCGGCGAACGACTCACCGCTAGCAACGAGTAGCTCGACCGTTGTGGAGGCGTTCTGCGATGGAGGTACTGTTTCCAGCGCTTTAGTTGAGAAGTTTCCACGTTGGTGGCTGGCCGTGGAGGTCGGCCAATTTAAATTAAGAGGACTCTACGACACCGGAGCTTCACGCACCGTCCTTGGCCCCGTCGGCATATCTCTCGCTGCCTCATTAAATAGGCGCGTGATACCACATGTGGGCCCAGGGGCTAGGGCAGTCGATGGTCATTTGGTGCCTATAATGGGTAGCGATAAATTGCCCTTCACCATTTGTGGAGTAACTCATTCGATTGACGTTCTTATCTTGAATGAAGCCGACACTGAGTGCACTTTAGGTGCCGACTTCGTTCGCGCATTTTCGGCGATGCTTGATCCTGTAGCAAATAAGCTACTGCTCAAAGGCACAGATGTTGAGGTTTCGGCCGTCCTCTCATCTATNCGGAGCTTTTATCGCTCGCCTCTCTTGGAATTGAAGCAATTACCGATGAGCAGCGCCTAGAAATCGACAATCTGATGAAAGACCTGCTGCCCGATCCTGCCTGTGAACAGTTGGGCTGCACGGGATGGATACACCACGATATCGACGTTGGCAGTGCTCGCCCGATCGAACAGCGGTATTACCCTGTTTCGAAAATTTTAGAGGACGAAATGCACGAGCAAGTGCATAAGATGCTCCGTGCCGGCATAATTAGAAGATCCAAAAGTAATTGGTCTAGTCCAGTAGTTATGGTGCGAAAATCTGACGGCAGTTTTCGTTTCTACGTCGATTATCGAAAAGTGAACGCTGTATCTAAAATAGCTGCTTACCCGCTACCCTACATGGATATGATATTGCGGAAGATACAGCATGCTAGATATATATCGGCGCTGGATTGCTCAGGAGCGTTTTTGCAAATACCCCTTACAGAGCGATCCATCCCTATCACAGCCTTCACTGTACCTGGACTTGGATTATTTGAATTCGTCAGGATTCCATATGGCCTCGCAGGAGGGCCAGCGACGTTTCAGATGCTCGCTGACCAGCTTTTGCGTACCTAGACGACATCATAATCGCAACCGACACGTTCTCACACCATGTCAAATGGCTAACGTTAATCTTGAAACGGATAAACGAAGCAAGACTCGCCATAAACAGGAAGAAGTCAAAAATATGCATGTCTGAAGTGCGTTACCTAGGCGTACTTGTGAATCGTGAGGGCTGTCGCCCCGATCCAGAACGAGTTCGGCCTATAGTTGAGTACCCGGCTCCCAAGAACTTAAAGCAACTGCGCAGATTCATTGGGATGGCTTCGTGGTACCGTAAATTTCTAGAAGACTTCGCTACACTATGCGAACCGCTCACTGCACTCACTCGCAAAAATATAAAATACGAGTGGAAGGACGAACAACAGGTAGCTTTTGAGCAAGTAAAAGCTCTGATCGCAACTGCTCCGGTTTTAGCAAGGCCTGACTTCAGAGCTCCGTTCATAGTAGAATGTGATGCCAGTGATACAGGACTTGGAAGCGTCCTTCTGCAACGCATTGAGGGAGAAGACCGCGTGCTCTGCTTCGCGAGCCGCGTCTTATCTGCTACGGAGCGCAGGCTGTCGGTGACAGAGAGGGAATGCCTCAGTGTTATCTGCCCTGTTAAAAATAATGACGTCATTAAATGACGTTATTAAATGACGTTATTAAATTACGTTATTAAATGACGTTATTAAATTACGTTATTAAATGACGTAATTTCCTAACGTCATTTACTAGTAAATGATGTTATTATATTCCAGAACAAAATTGTTTTTCGCATCTCGAAATGACGTCATTGTAAGGAAAAAATGTTTGCTGCACTCAAATGACGTTATTTACGTAACACATTCTGGAAATTGAAAGTAACGTCATTTTGGAAAAGACATTATTTAAAAAATGACACATTTTTTATAGAAAATACAAATAATTTTATTTAATCGATTTTAAAAAAATGTTATTTAATTATATTCATTTTTAACATAATTGATAAAAGTACGGCGCTTGTGTTGTTGTAAAGTTATTGTTAAGAATCACATACAAGTTACAATTTATCGTACTAGAATCGCAAGGAACTATTCGAGTCGCTGATGGTACACAGATCATCATGCAATTAATAAGAATACAAGTTTGGGACCGGGCACAAGTATGATTCGTTTTCGCAATCCATATGAACACAAATCTTATCTAAAGTGATAGTATTGATAGCCCCTAAATCTTCACTAATATTTAATATTCTTTTTATTTGAAAATTACGAATATTATTATCAAAAATATCTGTTACATCTACGCTCTTGCACACAGTATATTCCTGCATGTTTAATCTGTCTACAATGAAAAATACAATTTGTATAAAATCATTATCGGTTGTCTTTGCAAAAGAATTGTTTGAACGTAGTCTTATTTTATTGCAAGATAAATAGCAACATTCCTCTTTTACTATTTTTTTATAAACTACAGCAGAATCAGACATATTTAGTTCTATTCTCCAACGAGGCGTTGGAACAGAAACTTTACCAAAATATCTGCCAACATTAGTTTTAAAGACCTTCGAACATATTCTTGTTTCTAAGTATCTGATATAGTCAATAACTACTGAATCAGGAATATTTTGCAATACGAACTTTTTCAAAATTAAATCGCAACCTTTCATTCCAATAATTCTATTGATTTGGTATACAACGCCATTAGCAGCCTTCACCTACCTAACAATTTCTCCATTACCATTTTCAAAACCATAACCGGAGTGATAATATAAAGGGCCCCAATTAATAACAGATTGAGTTAAATGAAGCAGTTGGTGAACGTTAAAAGTCATCGCACTTCTAGAATAATAAAATTCTGTTAGTGCAACAAAATTATTTAATAACCGATGTGCTTCATGTATCTGTTCCCTATTAATATTATTTTGCAAAAGAATGTAATATGCTCTTACTAAATTTGACCAATGTTCGACATAAGGTCTCATTTTGGGAATCATTAAAAGAGCAATTGTGCTATAATAAAGAACCCAATTCTGTAATTCTTTTGCTTTCCAAAATTTTTTGTCACGGACCGAGCGAGAGTATCGGAGAGCTTTGCTAGGGACTTTAAGATTTTTTAAAACATTGTCAATGAAATTTATTTCTTCATTATTTAGTGAATAAGGCATATTCGCAGTTTCAAACCAATATTTCATAAACTGCTTTGCAATACCTAAATCTATCAAATGCATCGAATCTGGAACGAATCCTGAGATAATATTGAATGAGTTCAAATTAATTAAAACTGATTCCTTAATAAAACCATAAACAGATTGTTCAGTATCTACACATTCTTGTATATGTCTTAGGGAATCCGCTTCATTTCTATCATCTACTTCATCATCGATTAAAATATACTTTAGACTTCCACCTCTACCAGTTTTAACGTAATACCCTGGATGCAAGCACCAATTACAACCGAAGTACCCGTTAAACTGAGTAAGTCCTTGCATTGGCGCGCGTGCTACCGAATCATCACAAGAACATATAGCATATACATACATTTTGCGAATTGTATTTCTGACATTACAAGTTAATCCTTCATTTGCCAATAAATTCATTCGTCTAACAAAGTGTTAAAAAATATTCATAATCGGTTTATTTTTTCCGTACCATAAGCCACATACGATTGTCTTCGATGTTCTTACTTTAAAAGGCAATTCATTGATCATTATTTGAATAGGCCAAATAGAAAAAGCAGAACTCTCAAATACTGGTGAACCGTCAGAGTTGAATGTTACAGTAATAAAATTATCTTTTTTGTCATTTGGTAAAGAATGTCTTAATTGCTTGTATAACAAACCACTATGAAATTCATTTATACCAAAGTTATTATCCGCTCTTGCTTGAAATACGGATTCACAATAATCCCAATTTTCTTCTAAGTAATTTACTATTTCATGTTCAGGATTCGTTATAGAAAAAAAATCTTTATAATTAGGACTTTTTAAAGAAAATACTAAATTACAAGGACCACAACGTGCGTTATAATCTTGCTCACGATTGAATTGTTTAACGTAACTTTTACAATTGGGACATAGTGCATGATAATCCACGTTATCTTGATAACTAAATACTTTATCAACAAGGTACCGCGAATCAGGCAAAATCGTCGTAGAAAAAAAAAGGTTTAACATTTTGAATAAATCGGCTATACCCGATTGCGGCAAGTTATAAACTAATGAAAACTTTAAAACAGCTAACAAAATTTCGGCTTTGGATACTTTTACGTGCGCATTAATTACCTCTCCATCCTCATCATTCATTACCATTGCTGGTCCATTTTGGATATCATTGACCAAGTCTTCAAAGATGCGTTGATTGGCGATAAATTCATCATCACTTGCGTACTGATCATCTTGCTCGTATACTAGTCGTTCACGTAAATCTCTTCCTTGTAAATTCTTAAAAATAATAGTTAATATGATTTTAGAATACTGTTTGACTTAAATTGACGGATAAATTATTAGCGCCCGAGCGCAGCGACGGTGATCAACGCCGTGCAATAATCGGCTGCTTAGGTCACAAGTATCTTATAGAATTTTATAGCACAATGTGGCCTAAATCCACGTTTAAGTCATGCCTATCCGTGACTTAAATAGTCAATTATTGCACAAAAAGAACTGCATTATAATATGCTTACTTCGAACTGGTCTTCCGATTCCATAGTCCACGGATCCATCCATAAACATTCGGTCACAGATAACAGGAATAGCATTATCATGTGATGAGCTTGATCTCTGCAGAAAAGATAAATAAAATATAGTAACTATGAACATGAAGATACAATGATATAAATACATTATCTACTCACTTGTACAGAAATGTCTTGTTCTTCATTAATTTGTATACTTTCATTTTCACTTTGGGATGATTCGGATAATGCAGGTTGACTTTGGGTTGACAAAGTTGTACTTCCTTCAAAAGATTCTTCGGCTTCCGAAACATTATATGTTGTCATCAATACACTTTTTACTGTCTAAAATAAAACAATAAATAATGAAATTTAACTTTATTTTAATAATAATGTAAAAATTTCAGTAAGATTTGAATAATAAGTAACAAATATTAATAAGAGTAGTAATAAGGAAAAGAACATAATCATTTATTTCATCTATGTAGACCAAGCCTACATGTATACCAGTGGTAATCGAAAAAGAAATTTTCAACTTTTCATTTATGGATTTTTTTCTTTGTAAATATTAATTTTAACAAAAACATCATAGAGGCATTTTTTTTTACAAATTGCATGTACAATGTGCTAGTATTTTTTTTTATAATATCTCTTAAATTGAAGAAGTTAAAAATGGCTGCCAAATCACCGATGAAGCTATTTTGTACTTACATATGATTTTGAATGCTTGAAATTATATGTAGGTAAAATATATTGGGTTATTAGACTATTTATTCATTAATGTTAAATGTTATGGACTAACATTGTTATAAATAATTTATTTATGTAAAATTATGATTTTTTCAGTATAAAAACACAAACTTTTAACTTATATGTTTGCGTAACGTGTCAATTTATTTATATAATAAAGGCTTCACAAAATTGCTTTATTATTGCCAAATCTATTAAAAATATAAGTTTTTGAATAAAAAATCAATTTTCATTTGTCACATCGAGTGAGGCAAAATTTTTGAAAGTATCCAAAACTTTTGGTTATTCAATTTATGCACTTGATAATAACATTAAAAAGTTATATTTTTAATAGATTTGACACCAAAGCAACTTTCGGAAGCCTTTATTATATAAATAAATTGATACGTTACAGAATTTACAAACTTTATGAGACGAAGACCAAAGTTTTCAATAAAACCATGATTTTCTATTGCCTATGAGTACAAGCACAAAATATATTTGTATGGCGCATTTAAAGCATTTATATAAAAAAATAAATTCATTCAATGAACTTTTCCTTATGTTTCTGCCAGGCAGGATATAAGCAAGTAATTTTTTTTAAACATTAGGTAGTAAATATAAAATAAACTAAAAAGTACTTTTGTTTTACATTTACAGATTTTTACATAACATTTTAATACTTACTGCATAATTATTACGCCACCTTTCATTTTCGATGCTGGAGTCTGAAGAATCATCTCTGACAGTAGTATATAGACAGTTATGGCGAGACACAACAAATGACGTCTTCACTGACGCCTTCTTATCTTATCATGTAAACAAACCATTAAGATAAGATAAGGTATCATGTTTATATAAACAAGATAAGATAAGGTATCATGTATACAAGTAATAAAGATAAGATAAGGTATCATGTAAACAAGTAATAAACAGATAATTAAGATAAGGGCATCATAATAAACAATATCACCTTATCATATATACAAATAATTAACAAAGATAAGGTATCTTTATAAGTTGTTGACAAGATAACGATGACATTTTTACTGTCCCCCCTCTTCTGATTCATAATAATAATAGTAATGTTATGGATTTAGGATAAGGAATGTATATATTATTTTGCACTACGTTTTAAAAATATTGTGGTCCTTAAAAGGACCGATTGATATGATAAAATTTATTAATTTAAGATTTATTCCTGAAAACTTTTATAGCCTTCTTCTTTTGGAAACGAGGAGGTGTTTGTAGAGTATTGAGGACAATACTTTTTAAAGTCAAATTTCGACGTTTTATCTTTTTCGATGAGCGGCTTTTTATCCCCCTCCTTCTTGCCTGACGAGAATGCGTTTTTTATTTTATCCATTGTGCTGAGATGTTGCTTCAAGGGTTAGATTACTCGTAATGACAAGGTATACGTAGTGGTTTGATATTTATACCCACGGTCAAGGAGAATGGAGGGGATAAGCAGGGTTCGAATGACGTAACAAGATAAAATATATCTAAATTTTCTGGTTTATTACAAGTAAAAAATGCGTATGTACAAAGCGTAACCACGAAAAATAACATCTTAATTTTTTATAGTATGATTATAGTACTGTATATATCTTTATAGATATCAAACAATTTAAAAGCAGCGATTTCACAAACAATTATATTCAACAATGACTCATCAAAGTCGTCCTTAAACTTATCGGTGACATTAATTTTAATATTATCGTTATACAGCGTGTAGTATTGTTGAAATGTTTCGTAGGTTCTCATCATAGTGGCTTTGGCATTTTCATTCGAGTTTTCTGTATCATTTTTAATACAGCCAATTACAAATTCTTTGATACAAGCCACAATTTCATGTACCTTACCAACACAAGCTTCAAGTTTATCGAGACGTTCATCGACACATGGCGAGACAATCCTCAATCCATCGAAAGTAACTTTTTACATGCAGATAGCAGGTTGAATATGCGAAGTTTTTTGTTTCTTTGATGCTCTTGGAGGTTGATGTCTTTCTACGATAGCACACCAGCAGTACCAGCATCAGCAACATTGCCAGAACCGTTGTCAACAGCAGTATACACTTCCTCCTCGTCTTCTTCGTCTATGAAAAGATTTGGAAAGATAGGTGTACCAACGGGTCTTTCCTCAATCAATATAGACTTTGTGTTATACGAAGTTGTAAACATCAGATCATGGTTCTCTATGTACACATTTGTTGGTCGACCGTATTCACTTTGGAATCTGTACGCATCTTGGAAATAGGTGTTTATAAGATCAAAGTAATTCTTGAAAACTTTCCAGCTGTTCACATCGAATTTGATAGATTTGAAACACCCTGTAGCCGTGGAAAGTTTCACTACTGGACGGAAGCTACCCTGATGACACTCCAATCCAAGAGAAATCCTTTTAGAATTTGACTTATTAACTGCGTAGGTCGTAGACAGCAGCATGTTGGGCAGAATATTCTGCAGACGAGCTTGGACACTACTACTTGATTGAGCCATGGTCAATAAAACTTTCACACTTAAAACGGCACGAGAGAACTACACGTGAGAAACGTTTTGTGAGCTCCACAAGTCAGTACTGATCCGTCTCCTCTCTGTGCTCGCTCTTTTATCCTCTCGTCGAGTGAATCCCCCCACTAGCTCAATTCAGTAGTAGTGGGGATGCATTCCTACACGTGTATCCCCGAAACAATAGAAAGAAGCCTGACGCAACAGGAAAGGAAGTATCATATTCGTCAACGGTTAACGGTCAACGGTCAAAAGCTAAGGTTACATCTCACTGACTTCTCAGAACAGTATTGTTTAGACCACGATCAGTTTTATCAAAGTAGCCTGACGCAACAGGAAAGAAAGTATCATATTCGTCAACGGTCAAAAGCTCAACGGTCACAAGCTAGTGTTACATCTCACTGACTTTTATGAACAGAATGTTTAGACTACGATCAGTTTTATCCGATTCTAGTTAACGACGACGACGATGATGATGATGAAACAGGATGTGAAGCTAAACAATAAATAACCCCGAATGGAAATATTATACCTGTCAGCGGTTATAGCGATTACGTCGTTCTTATGTTACAGTATTTCAGATAACTTTTTTTATCAAATGATATTTTCTATACGACGAGGATGTTGATGAAACGGGTATGTAGGACCAAGTAAGGTATTGTAAATGAGAACATTTTATTTATGTAAAATTGTAATTTATTCATAATTTTTACTTAATGCTATTTGACAAATATTCTCGAAGTACATGTCTGATTACAAAATCCGGAGCCAAGAGAACGCTCAGTTCCGAATCTCTTTACATTTCTTGAACGCAAACGAATATTCTTATTTCTTAACAGTTTTTTATAAAATGCAACCACTAATGCATCGTTCTTTCTGGAATCTTGTGAAAACTTATTACAAAACGTGCGTAAGTTAGGTATATCAACCATATGATAAAGAAACATAATACAGTATTGACCACACACTTGCGAATCGATGCTTTGTAATTTTTGCTTATTCCACTGATATCGTTTACAATTTCTTTTGAGTCTTTTAACATGATGTTGTGAGATTGGTGGAAATCCATAACTGTCAAAGTACGTTCCGTAACCATTAGCATCTATGTAAATAGCAATCCAATGTGTTCCTCGTTTGGTGTGGTCATCTGTGTTTGCAATGATAGCTGTGGGATGTTCCATAACATTAAGGATTCTATCAGCAGCGTATACACAAACTGTCTTGGCAGCCAATGGTTTGAGTGCCCTTAGCCACTGACGTGTATTCATTGTTTTAGCTATGATCAACTTCGTCCTCGTTTCCACTGTAGATAGATGAAGCTGTTCTAACACGTGAATGTAGTTTACAGTATAAAGCGTCACTAAATTTCTGCGCTGAATCTTGAGTTATATCTTCAGCAATGGAGTGCAGCCACTTTCTCAATAAATATGCTTGGTTGAGAGCACAATCACGACTGTTGTTTATATCTTGGATACTGTGATTTATACACATAAAGCTGCTTGGATAATTCTTCTTTAATACTTGGAAAGTCGGTGCATACATTTCTTCGACATTCACAACCTCACGAGACATGACAGTTTCTAAAAATCTCCAATTATCATGTCCACGGGTCAATATACGTATAGCCACTTTTGCCACTTGTTGTACATGAAACTGTAACTGCTCCACACTGATATCACCTTCGTGCCATCGGATGCCGTGAAACTGATTAGCAATGTACTCCTTAGATCTTTTAACTCCAATAGGTAGTTCTGTGAAATTGTGAGGTGCCTTAATGATCCAATGACCAATAACTCTATTTTTTAAACCAAGTACAGCCACTTCCTTAGGAATAAACTTGTTATTTAGGTCTCTCAGACCTTGAACGTTAATAATGTAATCCATTATACTTTTAAGCGCGAATAGTAGCAGCAGCAGGAGAAGAGCACTGTTCAACTTCTCAAAGAGAACTGAGCGTATGGTGTCACGATCTCTCCGCTAACGCTGTAAGAGGCGCTGCTGTTCCTTTCTCCCACCACCACCAACGCCACCTCATGCATTAAAATCCGTTATGATTTGTCGACTCGCATCTATTTCCAAGACATTGTCATATTCGGCATAAATTATACAATTAATTGTTGATGCTAGTGCATGTTCAAATTTGACTTCTACACGAACACTACCATGCTTGATAAGATTCCAATGAAATGCTGAGTTTGCAGATAGATCAGGTGTTAGGTCAAAAGCGAAAAAGCAATAACCCTTTCTGTAGTCGGTTCGTGAAATCGCCAGTGATTCATTCAGAAAGTGTATTCCAGTACCGGAAAATAATGTATGATAACATTCAACGAATATTGGATTACTCCCCGTAAATCGTGGTTGTAGTGGTTTGCTGGGAATCTGCACTCCGTCCACATAAAGAGAAAGATAGTTTAGGTTGAAATGTTGAAAATTAAAAGGATTGAACTTTCTATTTCCATTAAATGCTCTATTATCCACGAAACCGATGATTATTCTTTTAGGAATTTGGCCTAGAATAACATTGTCAAGTGTATCCCCATGAACTCCACTGTGCAGTGTAAATGCTTTTACTTCTACACGGTTTATTGGATATTTTGCAGTGGCTTTCGTGAGAGTGTTCGCATGTGCTAACATAATTCCTGGACTTACTTTGACGTGTCGTACAATCAACGACGCTTCTTTAATATGTACACTAAATTTCTCGTTATCAGACACATCCATCAAGCAAAAAGTTCACTAATCGTAATCGTAGTTCAACACCATTTAGCAAAAACTTATTTTGATTAAAAACATCACAGTGTAAATGGCCGATTAGATCAATAGTTTGACCGTTAATTGAGAAATATTGACGATAAGAACTTATTTGCCCTTATTTGCTGTTGCATCAGTGCTTACTGTATTAGGTGCTGCACCCATTTGACCAGGAGTATCTAAATACCAGAGTGAAGATGTAAGATGAGAACCCATTGTAGCCGATGAATAATTTAGTAGTGTCTCAATGTATGCACG
>CM053171.1:27172460-27289078 GCA_012977825.3 Pteromalus puparum
GAGAGAGAGAGAGAGAGAGAGAGAGAGAGAGAGAGAGAGAGAGAGAGACGTGTGCGTGAAAGAGAGGGACAGAGGATGTGTGTGTGTGTGTGTGAGGGGCAGCTTGTGTGTAGAAGAGGGACAGAGCGTAAAAAGAGAGAGCGAACGTGTGCATGGAAGAGAGACGGAGCGTGTGCGTAAGAGAGAGGGAGAGATCGCGCTCAAAGTGACAACGGTTGCGCGTAAGATAAGAAGCTGGATAGTGACACTGCATTGCAGGTGTTTGTGGGCGTACNAGAGAGACGGAGCGTGTGCGTAAGAGAGAGGGAGAGATCGCGCTCAAAGTGACAACGGTTGCGCGTAAGATAAGAAGCTGGATAGTGACACTGCATTGCAGGTGTTTGTGTGCGTACGTGTACGTATGTGTACACATGTATTTGTTTGTATGTGTGTGTGTGTGTGTGTGTGTGTGTGTGTGTGTGTGTGTGTGTGTGCGTGTGTGCGCGCAAAAGTGTACGTTTGTGTACACAGGTGTGTAACAATAAAACATTATAACTATTTTTTATAATAAATGATTATTTTATAATACATTGTAAATTTTGTTTACTAAGTCGATATGGCTATGCACAACAAATGATGTCATAACCGGTATCTTCTTATCTTATCACGTAAACAAACAATTAAGATAAGATATTATGTTCATACATACAAGTAATTAAGATTATTTTCATTATTATTTGTTTACAAGTAATAAAGATAATGTTAATTACTTGTTTATATAAACATGATACCTTACCTTATCTTATCTTAATGGTTTGTTTACATGATAAGATAAGAAGGCGTCAGTATGATATCTTATCTTATCTTAATGGTTTACATTTATTATTGATTATATGCGTGTTTATGAGTGTGTGTGCGCGCGCGCGTGTGTGTGTGTGTATGAGAGCGTACGCGCGAGAGAGAAAGAGAGCGAGCGAACGTGTGCGTGAAAGAGAGGGACAGAGGATGTGTGTGTGTGTGTGAGGGGCAGCTTGTGTGTAGAAGAGTGACAGAGCGTAAAAAGAGAGAGCGAGCGTGTGCATGGAAGAGAGACGGAGCGTGGGCGTAAGAGAGAGGGAGAGATCGCGCTCAAAGTGACAACGGTTGCGCGTAAGATAAGAACCTGGATAGTGACACTGCATTGCAGGTGTGCGCGCAAAAGTGTACGTTTGTGTACACAGGTGTGTAACAATAAAACATTATAACTATTTTTTATAATAAATGATTATTTTATAATACATTGTAAATTTTGTTTACTAAGTCGATATGGCTATGCACAACAAATGATGTCATAACCGGTATCTTCTTATCTTATCACGTAAACAAACAATTAAGATAAGATATTATGTTC
The DNA here is from genome assembly GCA_012977825.3 of Pteromalus puparum. NCBI lineage: Eukaryota > Metazoa > Arthropoda > Insecta > Hymenoptera > Pteromalidae > Pteromalus > Pteromalus puparum. The sequence goes on from CM053171.1 coordinate 27,173,830, forward strand.
ATACATACAAGTAATTTAGATTATTTTTATTATTATTTGTTTACAAGTAATAAAGATATTGTTAATTACTTGTTTATATAAACATGATACCTTACCTTATCTTATCTTAATGGTTTGTTTACATGATAAGATAAGAAGGCGTCAGTATGATACCTTATCTTATCTTAATGGTTTGTTTACATAATAAGATAAGAAGGCGTCAGTGCTGACGTCATTCCGTAACTGTCTATATACTACTACTTCTGACCTGTAATCTTCTTTGTCGATTATACCTCGTCGTTTTTGGTGTATGTACAGCAGGATCTAATCTTCCCAAATTATATCGGTCCATTATTTCATTTGAATCAGCTGAAACGTCATTTATTATATTAGTGTATTGTACACTGAAACTTATGTCTTAAGGTTAAGTTCTATCAAAATAACAATATTGTTCTATAAAGAGCAATTTTTTGGTGAAGTTTAATCTATTTCTTTTGAATATTTACATTAAAAAATTAGGGAATTTAAAATAGGTTATATTGCTACTCTGTTGTTTATACTTGCGGCATACACACACGCGCGCGCGCACATTACACACAAACACATATACATATATTACAGCATTGTGTGACCGATTCATCAAAAGTTCCAAGTTAAATTAAACAATGACGCTATTGGAACTTTGAGCAAAAAAAATTGTCGTCAAATCTTTACGTTAATAATGATTGTGCATTGCGTGCGTGAATTGCGATCGAGACACAAATTTCTATAATGGTTATGTATATATATACTAGTGGGGCTTCGCCCCCCTGCTCGCTTCGCTCGCCAACCCCCCATTTTAGTTTTTGTGTGATTTTTATTTTTCAACTGTTATTTTCGTTATCTGATGATTAAGTTCTAGTTGGCCAAGAACAATCTTATTGTATTATATAAAATTTGTAGATCATAAAAAGGTCAAGAATTTAATGTTTGTCGAAATAGAGAAAATCGAAAGAAAAAAAGTAAAAGTACTGAATTAACGCCGAACTTCTACTGCTTATGGCATTTAAAATATATAGTTTTTTTTTCATTTTTTTGGAAATTGTTTTGAAATTAATTTTGATTCTTCCCACTTTCAATTATATGTTACAATTATACATAAATCTGGTCCACTACTTTTTCTTATAATAACCATTGCTGCGTTGTTGAATGACCTGTGGTCCTCTAATAATGTTGATGATGCGATCTTTTCGTTTTTAGCGTAGCATAATGAGGAAACAATATGTTTTTCAATTTTATTAAGTGTTTTAGTTTCTAAAAACTCAATATTAAAAAATAAGTTTTTGTTTCCTATCTAGGGAAGGCTTTGCATTTTACAGACCAGTTAAGTAAAGAAATAGGCACAAGATCATATAAAAATATTTGGATCCGGACGTATTTTCCTTGTTATCTCAATTTCTTATTTCTATACGAATTTATCGATCTCTGCAAAGTAAATATATCTTCTTAAATCTTACTTGTAACTGCTCATTTAGCTTTATTTAATTATGTTTTTGTCAAACATTTTTTCGAAAAAACTTAGTTTAAATCTTGCACCTAAGTACATGAGTTAGCAATTTTTATCTCCAATAATAGTTTAGGGACTCGAACAATGGCTATATGATATATATATACTTTAGAGCGATGATATTAGGTCCGTGTAGCATATGTTTTTGATAGTTAATGTTTGAGTTTTCGTTCATTTGAGAATTATTTCAGGCAGAAATATATATCTTTATCAATCGTTCAGAGAAGTAACTATTTGATTGTTCAGGGATCATGTTATTAAAATGTGTGCATGTGGTAAACTCGTTTTGAAACTCAATGTATAAAACAGTAAGGTCTAATATTTTTCCAAAGAATTTTTTTTCGTTATATCATTTATATTGATTTGATAATTTTTGTGTGAAATAGTCTAACAGTGATTAGGTATATCATTTGGATTTGTGTTCTTCGGAAATTTGTTTTAAAATATAATTCAATTCTTTTCCATTTTGGATTGCATGTTGACTGTTAATAAATCTGGTCTGGCACAGGAGCTTTTCTCGATAATACCATTGATATCTGATAGTGTTTGTTATGCAATGATACCTAGGAACCACCAATATATGTTGTGGGTAATAGAAAAGATTTCCGAACTTTTCTTCTTTTTTCAAAAATATTAGAAATATTTTGCAAGCACATATTAACATACTGCATCTAATAACCCTTGATAACAATTCTATTGTTCATGTGTTTTGATATTTCGTCAACTAATTCAAAGCGATTGTTGGATCATATACATACAGCATGTATAAAAAATGTGTGAGTTAATCTCGCCTGCATAAATAAAGGACTAAATATATTTCGTTGGCCGTAGGCAAAGTCTTATGAATAATATCGCATGAGAGATAAGATTTGTTTTATTTCTTTTGACTGATAATTGTGAGAACATATAATGAGCCATCCCTAAATCACCTGACGAGGACACAATAGGGATAAACATTGAATCAAACAATATTGCGAATAAATTCCTATTTAATATGTATCTTGTGAATGATTTCTGGTAAGTATTCTAGGATACCACCAAAAGTGATATATATATACAAAAGCAAAAGACAATGCTAAGTATAAACAGTCAAAGTGTCACAATACAAAAGCAAAGTCAATGCTAAAGTATACCGCACATCAAAGTGTTAACAATACAAAAGCAAAATAAAAACCTATAAGAATTATTTACTTCAAACTAAGTCAAACTTTAAGTCAAACTTTAACAAAAAATATAAAAAAACGCTCCTGTCTATTTACCTCATAGGTGGTGTGGAAAAAATAGAAAATAAAATTTAAGTTATATCTCTTATATAGTTTATCTCTACTGTTATAGATAATTTTGATACTGATGTGCTATGAGCTTGTTATGAGGGCTTGAAAGTTTCTACAAAGGATGTAGGATCTTCCCGAGGCTAAAGACATTATTATGCCAAAAGTATTGTATTGCTCGAGTCGTTCGGTTGGTATAGTCGGAGGAAAGTAACCTTTATACATCATCTTAATATAGTGCTAGCTAATATAAGCCTAATATATTTTAGAAAATCGAAATAATTATACGCGTCGCGAAGTGCACGACTAAAAATGTCGTTAAAGATGATTCAAATGTGTGTCATAAATTGATCCGATTTTATCCGATGTACTATTACAATTGTTGTTAGTAAATTGTTTACTAATAAAAACTTTAAATAAAAAAATTGTACTACAAATTAATAAATTTTAAGAAAAGCTGCTAATAGGAGGTGCGGGGGGGGCTGTGCGGGGGGGCTGCGGGGGGGGGCTTTTCACATTATCCAATCACATGAAAATGAAAGAATTTTGCCTTATTTTGGCGGGGGGGCAGTGCGGGGGGGGGGCTGCGGGGGGTGCGGGGGGAGTATCTCCAAAACAACTATATAAATATGTAGATATATTACACTGATACTTACTGTATATAAATTGATTCGTTTGAATATATACTTTCAAACAATGTTACATAAACACTAAAGCACTCACGTTAAATAATTTATTTTTTGTAGCTACTTACAAAATTGTCGGTACGACAAATTCAGTAATTTATCATTACAAAACGGCGGCAACGCAGGGAACGGTTATAATATAACGGCCGAAGAGACGCGATCAACGTACGAAAAATTCGAAGCTAGATGAAATATGTTTCTATTTTTCCGCTACNAATACATCATATTATCTGAGAGGGCGCTCGAGTCACTTTTAACAGGCGAATACGCGTATGTATGGGTCTGTCGTCTGTCTCAAAAGCGCGAGCCCCCAATCATACATGTGGCGCCACGCGCTGGGCAGCGTTGCCACCAGCGCAAGCAGACGCTGCAGCCGAGAGTCGACTTCGACTAGCGGGGTACCGTCCGAGTCAAATCCAAATGCTTCCGCCAGACGCCACGCCGTGGCGAGCGGGGAGCGCGCTCCCGGTCGCCATTGTGGATCTGGCCGCCGAACGGAGCACACGCTCCCAACGACTGTGATTTTAGATTAATAAAGTATAGAGTTAACGAAGTTTGGAGAGTCAAGTCATTTGCGTCTCCTCTCCTACGTCCGAGTATCCTCGCGAGCGCGGAGCGACAATAATAATTGAGAACAGTATTCAAAACTCAAAATACATCACACTCGAGTCTCGATAATCCAACGGTTCACAAGTAATTGTACCGTACAGACTGCTGGCACAACGTATACAAATATACTCCGAAAACAAAACCGTTTGGCGGTCACATTCCTTTCTTCTGTGCTTAACTACTCACCTTTCCTGCATTATATGCTGTACAACTCGCTGGAAATCACCACACGTTTTGCTGGACTGTGTAAATGTATAAAAGGTAAGCCACATATTTTCCTAAACTGCGTAAATTTATGTTTAAAAGAGAGGCACTATATGTATTACTTTTTTTTCATTACAAAATTCAGCATATTCAGTGTATAACTTTCTTGATAACCTCTCAATAATAGAATGCATTTACAATCTCTTTGTTTTAAGTGAAACAAATGTAGCATATTTAATAATAAAATATTTAACATACTAATAAAGTTTTAAAGGATATACCATGCCTGATTTGACTGACGGCTGTTACAACTTTACTTTTAAGTTGATTAATATTGTAATAGAAAAAGAAGCACATGGTGTGATAAAAGGATTGTTGTTTTGGAAAATTCACCATTACTTCTACTGGCTCACTGTAAAAAAGACCATTCTTTTTGTTTTTATAGGTCTAATGGGTGAATCTGAAAGTGGATTTTCAGAGCTGGACAATGACAAGGAAGGTCATAGTGCTCTCAAGGATAAAGCACTGTTCGCAATCGCCCGTCTGTATGTTGCAAAAGCACCAGCTAAAATCATAAATGTAAATGATATCAAAGATTTTGATCCAGAAAAGAAGGTTTTCCCATATGATGCTTATGTAGCAAATGGATATGACGAGGATCAGGAAACAGTCTATGAACCTGCAGCTATTATAACTATATCAAGTAAGACTAAGTAATATAATTGAATATTAAATAAAATATAATAAAACTCTAAAACTCCACTCTAAAAATACCAGTTCTTTTACTTTCCAGCGACTAAAATGTACATTGAACGTATAGAACAATAATGTTGCTCAACACTCATGGGAGTAGTATGTAAATTATAAATTGTACACCATGTGCCATTTTTGAATTATTCAATTTTATAACTTACAATATTGAAATGTTTGAATAATTCAAATCTGGTGCATTGCATATAATTTATAATTGGCATAATATCCCTGTGAGTGTTTAGAAACAATATTTTTGAGTTCTTTCGACTTTTCTTAAAGCAGAATTTACGCTTTCCATGGGAGCAGATGCGGCAAGACCATATCATCAGAGCATAGTACACCTTCTACTATCCGAGAAGTTAAGAACTGTTGTAATTTGTAATGCAAAGCAGTCACAGGAATACTAAATCAATTTTCAAGTCCACGCAATGAGCCAGTATTGATTTATTCAATTTTATTACTATAAATATTGAAATATTTTAATAATGTAAAACTGGTTCATCATATGGACTTGAGCATCGATTTATACTATTCCTCTGACTATTTTGCCTTACAAATTACTTGTTTTCATTGACTTCTCAGGCAGCAGATGGTATACTATGCTTTGATAACATGGATTTGCCGGATCTGCTCCCATGGAAAGCATACATTCACCTACCAGAAAAGTTGAAAAAACTCAAAAATATAATTTCTAAACACTCACAAGCATATTATGCAAATTTTCGATACTATGCAATGAACTACTCTTGAATTATTCAATTTTGAAACTTCAAATTTGGTAATATTTAAATATTTTGAAAATGGTTCATCACGTAAACTTGATTGGTTGACTATCCCAATGAGTCCCTTCTTTTGAATTATTTGAATATTTCAAGTTTTTCTTTTCAAATACAGTACCCCTATCGTGGTGCGCGATTCAAATTTTGTTTTGTCTGGACAGTATACGGTGATAATATAATATAGTAGAAATTTACTTAATGACTCGTTATTTTTATGTTATAGATAACAGAAGTACGTTGGAAAATCAAGACAAAAGGTGGATGAAACCCAAGAAACGTAGGAGCGAGGTTCTGTTTGAACTGGCTAAGGCTGAAAATGCGAGACGACAAAAACTAAGAGATGGAAGCCCGCAGGCGAAAAATAGAAGCAAGAAAAGGCCTGCTATGCCCACAAAGGGAAGTGCATTCAAAATAGTACATTTAATTATGAAATCTTAGTTATCAAATGTCAGCAGAATTCTGCATTTTTTATTGTAAGCTTAAAATTCAAATAACCAAAAATACATTTTAGTATTAATTGAATACATAGGATTAATCTAAGTTTTTTTATGTATAATTTAATATTTCTTACTTATAATTACAAATTAAAAAATGAATACTATAATATAAAAATAATGTTTGTTTTTTTTTAGGAGAAACCTGCTTTAAATGTGAAGGAAGCCAAAGCAAAAATGAAAGACAAAATAGATGTTTTAAATAACAAACATTTAAACTTTGAGTTGCAAAAAGTACCAACTGCTGCAGATACAACAAAACAACTGAGAGAGAAAGATGATACGATTAGAATGTTGATGGGACAGTTAGAAGAAGAGCGTCGAAAGAAGCATTCTACAGGTACTCCTGTAGCTACAACGATATCAACAGCTTCTTTAGAATGTTCTGCAGTATCTCCTACAAACTCAGTTGGTCCAAGTGGTACTTCTCCTTCCATGATTCTTAGAAAGAATAGAAGTAGAATAAGGGTTAAGAAATCGACGTCTTCTGCTACATCCAAAAATGTTGAAGAAAAAAGAAAGCATTGTACACAAGTGATTTCTGTTGCCACACCGTCGTCAACGCCTTCAAAATCTAGTCAGTCAGTATTTCCTACGGGAGTAGAAGAGGATCTTTTCAATTACTCGGCAGGTCCCAGTACTAGTTTTCAAAGTGATAGTATACCGAAATCACCAGTACTTTCGAGCAGATCATCAAATGTTAGAAAGAGAAAATTAAGAGGAAATAATTCTTCCCATGCTGGCAGTGGAAGCGATAATCAAAATGTTAATTCATCCACACCTGCTACGCCAACTTCATCACTAAATCGTCCAAAATTAAAATCAAGGTTACTGAACATGGGTAAAATTTTTTTTTTAAAGCATAATTATTATATAAACATTGAAAATATTTGTTATAATCAGTTGTTCTTAAGGGGACCTAATCACCTTAAAATGAAAAAAAAAACAAAGTATTGAATTTTATTTTTGTATGTAACTTTAATTGTTTAAATAATTAATTAAACAATTATATGAACTCAGGAATACTGTAAAAAGCATCAAACAATTTTTATATATACCATATAGCTTCGAAGGCCAAAATTCACAATTTCCATTACTTAAGATTGTGGCTTTGAAGGGCACTTTTATATTAATAGATCTACTTTGAATACATCTATTAATATAAAAATGCCCTTCAAAGCCAAAATCTTAAGTAAGTCTGCGGTCAGTGAAATAATAGAAATTGTGAATTTTGGTCTTCGAAGCTATATGGTATATATAAAAATTGTTTGATGCTTTTTACAGTATTCCTGAGTTCATATAATTGTTTAATTGATTATTTAAACAATTTAAGTTACATATAAAAATAAAATTCAATATTTTTTTTTCATTTCAAAGTGGTTAGGTCCCCTTAAAAGTTAATAATTATTAATTTTTATATATATATATATATATATATATATATATATATAATAAAAACTTTGTTTCAGGAGAAGACAGATCTAGTGACGCTGATTCCGAAGAGGTACAAAGTGAAACAAAAATAAAAAATAAGATAATAAAATCAAAACAAAAGTACGTAAGGAAAATTCCAGTGTGTTTCTACGATTCAGACGATTACAATAAATCGGACTTAGAGAATAGGGAGAAACTGACGAAATGGGATAAAGATGAGATTAATCTCGATAATGGACTTATGGTGAAGGTAAAAATTACGCATTGAAACTTACGCATTTGAAACTTACGCATTGAAAATATATTGTATGACGAGGAACAATGTTAACTCGTCATAACCTCCCCAGCATAAATATCCTAATGTATAACAATGTATTACAGCTCTGTTACAGACGAACGGCGGAGAGTGAAATGGGAGAAAGCACGGTAAGTGGGGAGAGAGAGAGAGAAAGAGACTCGCGCGCGTGCCGCGTCTCGCGGAAAGAGATTCAGATTCGTTTAGGCTCGCAGAGAGTAATCATCGTGCGCGCTATTCCTCTATTAGTAAAGGCGAATAACTCTGTGAGAACGACGTGCGAAGGCTCCTGGTTCACGACTGCAACCCAGAGGGTCCGACATCGACTGCGCCTTGCCCGAGGTCTCCGTGCGACCCCGCTACGTCCGAGGCTTCCGAGCAATTCCAACCACTCGCCTGCGAAGGAGACGTCCTGGGGCTGAGCCGACTCTCGTCTACTGTAAGTGTCAGCTCTGCATCTCTCTCTCTCACCAGTGCCCTCCCGGTCTCTAACTGCCTCGTTCGTCTGCGTCTCGCACACCCGCGTGTGTGCTCGTGTATCTACTTTTCACTGAACAATATACTTTACATTTTCTACGCTATCCAGCGTGTTTTGATTTGTACACCGGTCCGTAATCCTATTAAGTTCCCCGCCGCCTCCGCGGGCACGCGCATCGCTTCACGGTGCACGTGCGAACAAACTGCAGCTAGCCGAAATACGACCTTGGCAGGTCCACCTACGAACTCGATAAAACCCGAGGAAACGAGACTTGGTCTCGATTATTACGCGGTTGTCTCTCCGCTCCGGTAGCTGCACTGCACGCAGCTAACGTCTGCGCGGCTACCGACACCAAGCAGAGCAACCCCGTTATAATTGTTGAAATAATTTTAATTTCTTTTCAGAGAATGAGTCAGTGCCATACAAAAATTGGAAGAAAGCTATTAAGGCAAGGACATCGTGCGGATTTCTAAGGGAATTAGTTGTGCCGCATATTTGGAGTTATGAAGAGTTCGTGAAGAGAGCAATCCAAGTACAAAGAACAGACAAATCAGAAAAAAGAATAGAACTTACCCCAAGAAAAAGAGAAGCTGTGAAACGTAAACATTTTTTATTTTTTGCCCATAAGCCCGCTCCCGCAGGGCTTATGGGCAAACACGTGGTTACACTACCCTGGGAGATAGTCGCTGGCGACACTATGGGACCTTTTCCGAGGTCATCCCAGGGACATGAACGTCTATTAATTTTTATCGACTTATTTACGAGATGGATCGAATGCATCCCGATAAGGAAGGCCAATGCAAAAACCATCAAGTGAGAACTGAATCTGCGAATCTTCTTAAGATTTGGTATCCCTGATCGGTTCTTATCAGATAATGGTACTCCTTTTAAAAATAAACTCGTCGATAACTTTTTAGAAGCACATGGAGTATATCACGGCACCTGTGCCCCTTATTCGCCTAAATCTAATCCGACCGAGCGAGTTAACCGCACTATCAAAACGATGATTGCTGCTTTCATTGAAACCAAGCATACTACTTGGGATGAGCACATTCCGGAATTCGCTTTTGCATACAACACTGCTATCCATGAAGCAACACGCTCTAGTCCGGCGTTTCTCAACTATTGAAGAAATCCAGAGCCGCCAGGTACTACTCGAAGAGAAATAGAGCAAGCTGCCAAGCAAAGCTTAGAAAGAGCCGCGCAAGAAGATTGGCATGCTCGCATGGAAAAATTAGACGACTTCCGAGCAACTGCTCAAGAAAATACTAAAACCGCTCAAGATCGGCAAGCCAAGTGCGAAACACCGCGATGTCAAATATCAGGTGGGTGATAAAGTATGGGCGAAGAACCGTATACTTTCCTCTGCAGCTCAAGCTATCGCAGCCAAACTAAGCCCGAAATATGCTGGGCCATTTATCGTCACGGCTCGCATAGGGATGAACTCCTATGAGCTTGAGACTGAACAAGGAGTCGGCATAGGAAAAGTAGCCGTATGTGACTTAAAACCGTGTCATGATGAAGAGCAGTTCCCAGAAGGGGAGCAAGAAGACCAAGGGGTGGATAGCACGACACAAGGCCTGCCAACTCCGTCAAGGAGAAAAAACGAGCCCTCACCAATTGTGCTCCCCGCACCAGTGACCGAAGTAACTGATGATTCTCCAGCGCAAATTATAACTCCCACAGCACCGAAGCGCAGGGGTAGACCGCGAGGTTCCAAGAAAACAGCGACGGTCCCAGCAGAAACTTCGCCTCTCCGCTTGCGCCCCAGAAATGGACCATAATTAGAATTCTTTCCGGCACTTTTTCCTGCTTGCATCCCTCTTGACTCTTGTAGATCTTCCTTCTGCTTAATCTCTGCTTTGTCGCCTATGGCCAGGAGCTCTGATCTAACCAGCTTTACGATCTCTATTCTAGAAACATGCTGCCTGCCAAGGAGCCCTCAACGGTCATCGAGATCTTGCCGGAACTGCTAAGGAGACTCAGCCAGCTAGTGAGTCAGCTGATTATGGGACGGGCCAGTGAGATACCACCGACTCTCGGTGATCCAACCACACTTAGGCGATGCCGCAAGGACAACATCGGCCTCGCCAGCTCCACGAGCAGCTATTCTGCCACTTCCGGCTCCAGACCGACAGGAAGCACCTCACAAGGCACTGCCAGGGCCGTCGACGGAAAAGCTCCGCGGCATAGAAGCTCCGCAGCCACAGTCACTTGACGAGAAGACTGCTCCATCTACGCCTCCAGGCGCTACGCCCACTCCACCAGGCACCGCAACACTGCAGGAACAGTGGACCCGGATCGAGGCCAACGCTCGGGCCTGCCGCCGAGATCGCAAGGCGGCCGCTCTCAAGGAAAAAGCAGCCTACAAAGAGGTGCTCGCTTTTGCTGAACGTGAAGACATCAGGGGTAAGCCCTTGCTGGATTTCGTAGATAAAGTGCAGAAGGCAGTCGACTTACAGGAGTATCTCGACCGAGCAGAGGCCCAATGGTACGAGAACCAGAAACAGCAGGAGAAAAGAAAAGCTCTGAAGCTGGAGCAGTTGAAAAAGCTCCAAGAGCTCGAGGAGATACGCGAGCAACTGCACCACCTGGAAGTGGCTCACGCAAGCAAAGCTAGCGCCCCAAAAACCAGCGAGATGCCCCCAAGAGAGCCTGGACCAACGGCTATGGCCTACAAGGACGCTAAAAAGCCCTGCCGCCCTATAGAAGGCCCTCGCACTGATCTGCGGTATGTCAGGTACTGCCAGGTCTGTAACTTGACGGGAGTTGCGAGGACTAAGAACTGCCCCAGCTACTACCTCCACAGCAAGTTCCACAGTGGCGACTTCCCACGCTACCGCTACTAAGCATATCTACACGAAGATCTTCGCCTCTCATCAAGCTTCGCAGCATTCAAGATCATCAGAAGAGATCAAGCGATTTTCGTTTCCTTTTATTTATTTTTGCTGTACAGGAGCGTATTATTTAACTTAGTATCTGGCATCGACGCCCTCGGTTTTTGTTTATTTTCCATACTACCTCATGNTGTTTATTTTCGATACTACCTCATGTAATTGTAAGAGAGACGAAGAGGCTGATAGTTGTTAATATTGCCCTTATATTAATCGTTTATTACCTTTCTCATTAAATAAATTTGAATATTTCATTACATTCTAATTCTCATATTTCATTTTCTTACAGTCGAGAGAGGCAGTTGATCGAGCTGGTACCCCATGCTACCAGCGTCTGGGGGTGGGGAATATAACGAGTTGCCTTGTGTGCACTCGTTACGTCCCTCTCTCCCCTATATTATATGATTATACTATAATTAATATAATATCTGTAAATATTCTTGTGTATAACATTCCTTTCAGCAGCAGGTAAGTGAGAGGAGCAGACAGCCATAACACACACAGAGAGAGCCGCGCGTTGTGTGTATGTGCGTGTGGCGCCGTCTGTGAGAGCGAGAGAGAGAGAGAGAGAGAAAGGGAGAGAGATTGCACTGTTCACGCGGTCGCGTCTCGCGCCGCGATACTTAGGAGTTTACCGCCGTACAGTACAGTCGTGCCGATACTGTCTCTTCGTCTCCGCGGCTACGCTTCCTTTAAGCAAGATAGATCCGTGCGTGCGTGCGTTCAACTTCGAGAGGACTGCTACAGCGTCCTTGACCAGGAACTTCGTGTGTCGCTGGAATCAACCTGCTGCTGTTCAGCACCGCGTGTCCATTGGTTTGCCGCTCGACTTCTAGCTGCACCCCGGCCACACACGAGGCTTTGAGGCGTCCGTCCTGCTGTCCAGCGTCGGGCCCTGGTCATCCGTCCTGCGCCGCTCCGGTCCAAGCCACGAGGCATTTGTCGAGCTCCACGAAGCACATCTGTAAGTACCTGCCCGATCGCAATACTCTCTCTCTTGGCATTATTCGCTCTGCTCCGTGTCTCTTACTCCGCGCTGCGTTTGTACTGATTTTTGAGTCTTTACATAAAGAGAAACTTTGCCATTACTTGGCTTGTGTCACTTTGTTCCTGACTCTGTCCATTCCCATGCGATTCACTCTTAATTTATCTCTCGAACTAGNCTCTGTCCATTTCCATGCGATTCGCTCTTGATTTATCTCGCGAACTAGCTACGTAGCCAAATCACTGCAACTAGCTGCTACATACTTTTCCTCTCGCTTGTTCGTCGATCAGTGGATGCGCCACTGATCGTTTATATACGGATGCGGACCCCGTCATTCATTGATATCCCGGTCTAAAACACCGTTATAGACTATAAACAAATCTCAAGGTCAATCTTTCAATAAAGTTGGAATTTATTTACGCACTCCACCCTCGTTAAAAAAAAGGATTGAAACGGATTAAGAAAAACCAATACGTTTCAATCCGTTTTTTGAATCCATTTAAGTCCATTCTTATCCTTATTAATCCGTTTCGATCCGTAAAATATATTTTTTCAACGTAGTTGGATTGAAACTGATTGAAACGGATATCTCATAAAATATTTCCAATCCGTTTTTTGAACATTTTAGGTACGTTTCAATATGTTTCGATCCTTTTATTTAACGAGGGCAGTATTTAGTCATGATCAATTGTATGTTGCTTTGTCAAGAACAACATCAAGAAATAACTTAAAATTATTTTTAAGTAAAGAATCTATTTATGAACACAAAGACAATTTATTAGACAATAAAAAAAATAGTATATTCAGACATTTTTTTAAATTAAACAAATGTTTTAAAAATAAAATAAATAAAATAAATGAAAAGAATTATATATATATATATATATATATATATATATACTCAAACAATTAATCATTTGACAAAATTATCATCATTATACAGATTAAATATATAAAATTAACATACATATTGTTATTATTAGACTGAGTTATCTTAATTATTACATTTAAATATATAGTATTAATCATTTAACTAAGTTGTCACCATTATAAAATTTAAATATATAAAACTATAATCTATACATTTATTTAACTTATATATGGATATCATTTTTAAAAATAAATGTTATATCAATAGCTTCGTTAATTTTTGAGTTATCGCTATTTTAATGTTCGAATATTACGATATGAATAAAATTATTTGGCTGAGTTATCGCCATTAAAAAGTAGAAATATATAAATTTAATATATAAATTTGTTGACAGATTCATTACAGTATATAGTTCAAGTATATAATTTTTTTAAAATAAATGTTATATCAATAGGTTAGTTAATTTTTGTGGCTGAGTTATCGCTATCTTAACGTTTGAATATGACAATATAAATGAAATTATTTGGCTGAGTTATCGCCATTAGAAAGTATGAATATATAAAAATGTGATATATATAATTTTTAACAGATTTGTTACCATCATAAAATTTAAATATTTAATACAAATAATATTTTAATTGAATACAGTTATTATAAAAATCACATATTACAATATTACTATAATTGTTTGGCTGAGTTATCGCCATTGTCATTTCTATCTACAGTAATAATAATGACAAATTGATAAAAACAATTTAAAAAAATGTATTACATACAATAGTTATTATAGACTATATGGTAATTATCATCAATTTTTCTATTATTATCCATGTATGAAATTTTAATTGAAATAAATATTATTTCCAATTATAGATTGTGATACCTATAGTGAAATAAAATATACACAGGTTCATGTAAACTATTATAATATATTTATAATTACAATCATCATATAAAAAATGAATATATGTATGCATATTGTTTTATATGTAATTAATTACTTAATATTACATTAACATATTTTTTGATTACAAAATATAAATTATCATTATTATTTTAGTACTTTAAAACGTTCCCATTATTATTACGTCAGAAAAACAAAAAATAATCATGGATAAGGAAGTGAACTGTAATGTACCTTCATGTTATTTTTACCCTGAATACAAACAAACAATCATTGTTTGGTCTAGGATGGCATCGTTCACTGCAGACCCTTTTGTTTTTAAAGGAAAATCACAACCAAGAATATGAAAATATGTGGGCTCTATTGAAACACTTATCACAATTTACTGATATTCTGTTTTCATATCAGTGTAAATATGTAGTGCATAACTGCTACTTTGAAGTAGATGGCGAAATTTTCGATAAGCGTTATTATATTTATTCTTACAAAACGAACATGTTAGCCATTTGTTAAATTTATTTAAAAAATTTGATATAATTTCAATAGATTTTATGATTTCCAACGTTAAGAAAACATACGGTTTAACAGATAACCCACAATGCCCTGTTCATGTAACAAAAAATTTAAGATATACACGTACTGCAGTGATTTTTCATATGAGAAAATAATTTTACCTTTTCGGAAAAAACAGCCTTTTTAAATATGATTACATACTTTATAAATAAATAAATAAAAATAATAAAGATTTTAACAGGATATGTATTTAACTGAACAATTAGCATGAACCGCTGAAAAGCTTATACAATTAAATAAGCTGAACGAACGCGGTCATTACGCTCATAACCTTCGCGGTGTAAACTTGTATATTAGCTAGAGTATTAGCTACAGTGTGACCGGGGCGCGCGCGTGGACACCCCGTTAAATAAGCTTTTCACCATCAGTAAAAATAAATTTACCATGGAAGCATCCGTGGACATCTATGATATGTGACCCGGCAGGTTGCGGAAAAACATAATTTGTCAAACGTTTTTTTCGAAATTTAGAAGCTATGTCGGACACTCCTTTTGCGCGTAAAATGTTTTATTATTCAGAATGGCAAGACGGTTATTTAAAATACGGTAAAGACGTGGAGTTCCATGAAGGACTACCCCAGGATGAAGTCTTCGCGTCGGATTCTAGGCCCCAATTCATAATTATTGATGACCTTATGCGTGAATCGTCCAATAATACGATTTGTGATCTTTTTACGAAAGGCTCTGACCACTGAAATGTATCATGTATTTTAATCTCACAGAATTTATTTCATCAAGGGCCTAAACCAAGAGATATTTCACTAAATGCCAACTATATTGTTATTTTCAAAATCCCCCGAGATCGAGCTCAAATTCAGCATATGGCCAGGCAGGTCTATCCTGAAAATTCAAAATTTATACAAGAAGCTTATTTTGACGCCACAGCAGTACCACACGGTTACCTGTTATTAGATTTGAAGCAAAGTACATCCGAAACATGTAGAGTACGCACTTATATTTTTCCTGATGACCCCCATCAATATGCTTATGTACCACGCAATATAAAATGAAATGCAGGCGAGACAGATCTACCAGTCTTACGTATATAATAGCACTGTCAACATCTAGGACATCACTCGATGTTCAAACGGCGAATGCATTGCACGCTCTTTATCACTTCAGTAAAGAACAACGTAAGGCCGTACTAAAAAAAGCGAATCGAAAACTAGTTAAAGGTATATGCGAATGTGCTTTAAACACCTTGAAAGGTAACGTACCTTTAAACACAACACAAAAAGTTAAGTTAAAAAAACACAAAACAGTTTTACGTCGGTTATCGAGACGGTTTTATAGGAGCATTACTAGCACCTGTTATAGGTACAATTATTTCGGCACTCTAATACCCAGTAGACAGTGAAAAATGCAACACGCCCGTAAAATGGTATTAGTACCACATGACAGTATAACTAAACTACAACAACAGCAACAGCAACAACAGCTGAACGATGGTGAGGTTCTAAACAAAAGTGAGATCGCGGCAGCCTTAAATAATGTACAAACTCCGGATGATCATTTATCAAGACTGGATTTTGAAATGAGTGAAATTTTAAATTCTTCTGTAAAAGACGAGAGAGAAAAGTGGCAAAGATACAAACGAGCTTTACAAAGGTATTTATTTTTGTAGAAGACCTAAAGAAGAGCACCAAAACTTCAAATACATCAGGAGTTAAAATAACAGAAAATCCAGAGTACAGTATTGATACTGCAACCATTGCTATTTCCGTGCCAGTAACCTATAGACATAAAGCCGAGTTAATGCTATAGTTTTTGAAAAACTCCAATAACGTCTCGAGATTAACTTGGAATGATCGTGGTACTGTAACAATAGATAGAGTTGTTGTCCAAAATTCAAATATCATAGATCTTATAAACGATGCTATACGTAGTAGAAAAGGAGTGCGGGCTACCGGACGTGAACATTTCGCTTGGTTATTGCACGATGTTTGGATATCTTTGGAATTTATTGGAAACACTGAATTATATAAAGAAGTACAAAAATTTACACCTCTCTCTGTACCTTATTCGAGAGGTAACAACAGTAGTTTTTTATCTAAACAAGGGACTTTTCAAAAATCACCCTACACTTCGACACCTATAACTAATAGAAAAGCAGCTAGTAAATCTGTATCTTTGAATAATAGTTCATACACGGATGCTTCAACGATAATAAACGCTGAAAACGCAAACCACTACGACTACGATGACGACAATTCATACGGAGTACGAAATAAAAGAATTAGAAGAAATAACAGCAAAAAACAGTAGTGGTAATATACAAATGGGTGGATGGCTAAAGCTTTCTATGTAATTTGTAAGATAAATAAATAAATATGGATAAAGATAATCAGTTTTTTGAAAACAATTATTATAACCCAAAAGATAAAGCAGTTTACGCAGGAGCCTATCGTCTTGTTAATAAAATAAAAAATAAAGTAGCTAAAAATAATATTTACAAATGGCTAAGGGCTCAAGATACTTACGCATTACATAAACCAGTACACCGCAAATTTCAAAGACTTCATTATAATGTACAGACCATGGATTCTGTATGGGAAGGTGATCTTATTGAGCTTACGTCTCTAAAAACTTATAACGATGATTTCTCATATTTACTAGTAAAGACAAAACTTGTTTAGCTGTTACAGAGTCGTTTAAAAAATTCTTGGAAGAAGTAATAATAGAAAGCCGTTAATATTTCAAACTGATAAAGGTGGCGAATTTTTAGGCCGTGAAATGCAAACTTTCTTAAAATCAAAAAATATCATCTACAGAGTAACTAGAAATCGAGACGTTAAAGCAGCCATTGTTAAAAGATTTAATCGTACTTTAAAAGAACAAATGTGGCGTTACTTTACACATAAAAATACAAAACGCTACGTTGATATTCTGCAAGACTTGGTTCATGGCTACAATAATTCTAGACACTCCACAATCAAGATGGCGCCAGCGGCTGTTACTATATATAATGCACAACAGGCTAAACGAAACATGGATCTTCGGTATAAAACACAGGAGAGGAAGCCCAAGTACTCAGTCGGGGACCTAGTACGCATAAGCAAGACTAAAGGCACCTTCGAGAAAGGCTATGAGGCCAACTGGTCAGAGGAAATTTTTAAAATTATCTAAGTATTAAAACATAGAAATCCACCAGTTTACCAATTCGAAGATTTAAGCGGTGAACTTATAGACGGTATATTTTACGAGGAAGAACTTTGTGTCAGATTAGCAAATACAGAATACAAAGTAGATAAAATTCTCAAAACAAGTGGTAAAGGTAAAAATAAAAAATATTTTGTTAGCTGGGTTGGTTACCCGAGTGAATTTAATTCTTGGATATCTGCCTCAAATATAAAAATAAAGTCTAAACAAAATGTCAAAAAATCAGTTTTATATGATTTTACCAAGTAATAGTAGTATGGAAGTATATCCAGAGAACACTATAGCATGCTATATCATGAAACTGCCTCAAGAAATTAATTTACACGGTTCATGAGAGGTTGGAATTTCTGAAATACACTTCCCGCGTTCATTTTTACATTTAAGAAAAGAAGATGGAGACGAAACAATGTTTTCAACCATAGCAACTATACATATTAGGTATATTAGGTATATCTCAACTAGAGATATATTAGGTGACCAGCCAGTTCATAACACAGAAGTAACAGCATCTATTCCCTATGGTGTTTATAATAACTTTATGGAATTTTTAGACCATTTGAATGATATTTTATTAGTAAACAATACACATATATTTTTTAGATTCTCAGTTGAACATAACAACACCTACGTTTTTGCAGAGCGTGCTTGTGGTACTGAACTTTGTAATTTTGAACATTCGGTGCAGCTGAGTCGTGCTGCCTCAGTCTTGAAAAACGAGATTTATCTATAGAAGATAAGACTTTAGTTGCCCCTGTTAACAATATCCTATATAGTATTTTTAACCAAGTGGATGTATTTTTCAATCAAAAAGCCGTTTCACCTCCGAGTAATGCTTACGCTTATCGGGCTTACATAGAAACGCTACTTAATTATTCCGAAGAAGCTACAAAATCTCACTTGACATATGGTCTATGGTATAACGGCACACTCGGACAGATGGATGCTGCGCTATAGACACCATTCAGTGATGGTAAAACAACTTTTTCCACTTATATAGGAGCTTGCGCCCGTCGTGACTATACCAAAGTTGGCAAAACTATTGATTTGCTTGGTCACTTACACGCAGATGTTTTCAACCAGGAAAAATTCCTCCTCAATGGTGTGGAGGTTAGAGTCCGTCTTATACGTTCCAAAGATGCTTTTTGTTTAATAAACTACGAGACTGAAAATGTAAAAGTGAAAATTCTAGACGCTTCATTACGAGTGCGTCGGGCTAAAATTAATCCAGGAATTTTGCTTGCACACATTCAAAAGCTTTATCTAAAGGTACAGCTAAATACCTTTTAATACGTGTTGAAGTAAAATCCTTTACCCTACACACAGGCATAACTGGAGAAACTTTAGACAACATTATTCTTGGTCAAATCCCAAAACGTATAATAATAGGTTTAGTTTCAAATAAAGCTTTCAATGGGAGTAAAAAAGAGAATCCGTTCAATTTTCAACATTTTAACTTAAACTACTTGGCAATGAGCGTAGACGGTGTACAAGTGCCTAGTAGAGCTATACAGCCAAACTATCCAGATGGATATGTGGATGCTTATCATACATTATTTAGCGGTACTGGTATTCATTTCGCAAACAACGGTAACGATATCCCGAGAGAAGCTTATGCAGACGGTTATTGTTTATACGCATTTGACCTCACATCTGATCTATCTGCAAATTGTAATACACACTGGAATCTAGTAAAAAATGGGACTATTCGTTTAGAATTACGGTTCGAGAGTGTTCTACAACAATCAGTTCATTGCATTGTATATGCCGAATATGATAATATTCTTGAAATTGACTCAACTCGCCAAGTCATAGTTGATTTTGAAGATTAACCATTAGACATTTTATTATATTTGCGGAGGAGGTGGTCCTCAGCATGCAGTTATCCCTCGGTAGCATTTTAGGAAGGGTTGACGGTTGCTATCGGTCTCTCCGAGGCAGGTAAAGGTGTTTCGAAAGAAAAAACAAGTTAATTCATTTTTTCTTTCAACGTTTCGGCGAACAATGATGCCCTCATCAGGAGAACTGAGAAAAAATTCGGTTTATTGTTAGCAAAATTTCAAGAGTACAAAAATTATTTAGACTGTGTGACATATGAGGTGCTTACAAGAATTATCGGACTCGACAGGCTCGTTGATGGAAAGTTCGAGGCTGCGTTTTCCCCGCCGGGCGCCGGCGGCGGCGGAGAGAGAGCGTATGGTCGTTGTGTCTCTCTCAGCTACTCGAGGCGAATTCGCAAGAGTTGGATATCCGCGCTGCTTTTATACTCTGCGCGGGACGGCGAGAGTTGCGATCGGTTTGTTGACATTTTTCGCTAGTGACGTGAGCGTCGCTGCTCATATGTGCCTACAGCTGACAGTAAGGAAGGATCGAGAAGCTCGCTTCTCTGTGATTTTCGGACATCATCAGAGAGCGGCGTGTTGGTCCGATGCGATTTTACATTATTCGAGATGTTTTTCCAAGTAGCGCAATCGGAGAGCGAGTAAACGAGCGTGCGTTGAATATCTTTTTTCTATTATGATATCGGAGGTGTATGAGTCATGTGTGTTGTTGTTTTTAGTTGATGTATTAGGTGCGTGTACACAGAGCTTAGGTGCTGTGTATCTTCTTTTTTATTCACACCGTTTTCTTGTAAATGTATGTGCATCATTTCGGATATTAATCGTTTATTTAAATTTGTTTCTTTGTCTTTGATATTATAATTTTCAAAATTGAAAGTGTGGTTATTATTTTTTACATGATCGGATATGATCAGCACTGATTCTACAGCTCGACTGACTACAGTTGGGCAACAGGCACTGCTGAGAGAACGAGAGAGAGGGAGCAAGCGATTGAGCGTTGCCATAGCAACCCCCTATTTGAAAGAGCTGACCAGCAGCGTTCTAGAAATTACATAACTGCCAGCTCCGACTCTGTCGCTTTCTCGGCGAATTTAAATTTTATTAAATCTACTCGAACACGTAGTTTACTTCATTTTAACAATTTAATTCCTAATATTCCACCATGCATAATCACAAAATCATTAGGTGCTACATAAAAATCAAAATGCTTGCCATTTACCAGTAGGTTCACTATACCTAATATTTTCATAGATTTATTTGCGATGCTGGATAATATTTTTTTATCTATCAGTTGTGCTCCTATAGGAATTTGATCTTGTTTTATTACATTTATTTGTGTTCCACTATCGACAAGTAAATTATATAAATTTTTATTATTTCGACGTATTCTAATAAATCATCTACTTTTACATGATATATCTCTAGTTTGATTTCTTTTTCCTTGTGCGATTGAATCGCCTGCTGATCGTGCCCTTTATAATTTACCCTGTTGTGATTCTGAGGCGCTATTACCCTGGTAGAAAAATAAGCTTACGAATCTGCTTGGTTAATAACGATAAGCTTATATCAGTAGTAAAAATAAGCTTACATATTAACTGATTATAAGCTTAAATTCACGTAATAATACTTACAGCTAATGCAACATTAACCTCTTTCTACTTTGAATGGTATATAGTTTTGTTAATAATTCATCCCTTATATCTTTTGTAAATAGTAACTTAATATATTATATCACTTATTGTGTGTATAAATGAACGTGATCGAAATAAGTTTACGAGTATTAAGGCGCGAGAGAGTGAGAGAGATAGAGGAGAAAGGGGTCCGGAAGACAGCTGTGTGTGTATTGTACATGTGTTACTGCGCATATACATCGGCCTGAGCGTTCATCAGTGCGTACCCACGCTATTGCTCCGAAATTATTTGTATATTTATCTTATAATTTCAAGTGAATTTGTGTTGCAATATTTCCTCAGCTTTTTACAAAGTTTCACCATGTATATATTGAGACATGTATTTAAAGTCTGAAATTTGTTGGTTATGTTCGATACCGTATTGATTATCATGTCTATGTACAGGTTTTCATATTATTGAAAGTATTAATATAGAAATGAATGAATAAATTAGACTTCTGTTGTTAGTTTTTAAATAAAATAACGATGTACGTGTGAATTACGGTCAATTAAGTAAAAAGAAATTCGCATCATCATTTAAACTAAAATAACAGGTATTTAAGCTTATAAACTGTTTAAAACTGTGGCGCTGTTAGCTTTACGTAAGCTTAAATCGTAAGCTTCCGTTCACTAATTGTGCAAAAATAAGCTTATTTCCAGCTGCAAAACAGCTAGTGTTTCTACCAGGGTACGACATTTGTTTTAACCGTGTTTTCCGTATTAATAAGTGGATTTGTGTTGCTACTTCTCGGCCACTCGGTCCGAGAAGGCTTTAATCGTTTCCTGACTCGAATCTCTGCTGATTTTATAATTAGAAACATTCTTTTGTTGTATGGTTTGTTGTCTTTTAGAATAGACTGCAAAATTTACTCGCACGCATTTGCAATGATTTTACTTCGGTATAATTTTTCATAGAATGTTAAGAAGTCAAAATATTTGTAGCACAATACAGGACAAAATCTTTTCAAACAAATATTTAATATCAAGTTTGTGATAAAAAAGGCCACTCAGCTGAAAACTGTCGTCAAATAGCTGATGGACAGCAAAATTTTAATAACTCAAATAGTAAATATCAAAATTTTAATAGCTCTAATAACTATAGAAAATATAGCAACTATAACAATCAAAATTTACACTTTTTATATTTAATTTATCTACGTTCATTCACATATAATTTCATTGCGTGTTGTGGGTCCCTTGCTCAGCTACGCTTTGTGCGACGTTTGTTGCTGCGCTTGTTGCTGTTGTTGATGCGGTTTCTCCTGTAGTGGCCACCGTTTTAGAGAGCATCCTGGTGCTACTAACCCTGGATCGTTGCTGTGCGTCGCACGTGTAGCCAACGAAGGTGCGCATAACCTCACTTCGAGACTGCTTGGATGCGAGGCTGGCGCTGTTCGTCCGAGGCTTCCTCTTTCGCAGCCACCCTAGTGGCTATCCGGATTGCTGAATATGACTGTTGCTGTTGCTGCCGCTGTTCGCTGCGGCTTGCTGTGCTTGGTGTGACTACCTGGTGCATGGTGCGTGGTGTATGGTGCAATAATCTTGAGTCAAAGCGGAGCGCACCAGATTTCAAGTCTTACATTATCTGCTGTCGGTGTACTTTTTGACAGTGTCAGACGTGAGTGGTGTACTCCAGGCTCCAACTACTCCAGATACTCCTTGGCCACCATGAGTGACTGCAATAGAGTCTGCCCCTACTGCAAAGTAGACAGTAGTAGGAAGTGTTCTGCGCTGGCTGTGGCACACTGTACCACATTTCCTGTTCTGGCAGAGTTGGTGCTGACGATCAGGGCAGATTCTCGAAAGGCTAAGCCATTTAGTACTCCAGCAATGGGCCTTTAGCAGCCCTCTCTCTCATCAAACAGTGCAGGAGCTACTATGCGGATAGACTCTGGCCATTTTTCCAGGGCCACGTCACCTGCCACTGCTTCAGATCCAGCTAACCTGATCAGGGAATTCCAATCCCTCTCTTTTTGTATTAAAAACCAGCTGGGCTCCACCAACAGCTGTCTGGAGGTAAACACCTAAGCCCTGAAGTGTGACAACGACAACCTTCGTAAACTGCAGACCTGTTTGGTGATCTGGATGGCAAAATCTGCCAGAATGCACTCGAGATCAGTACTATCAAGGCTCGGATGGACAATCTCTCCGCCTCTACGGACCCAGCTAGTCAGCCTCCTGTAGGGATCTCTCTAAGTTTTAGTGCGGTTTTAGTCGGTCAGCCGACACCTGAACACCATCAGGGAGACTCCGCCAGTTTCGCAGCACTCGATCAACGTCGCTTCTAAAAGACAGCCTAACTATGACAGGAGGAGGAGATCATCTGCGAGTTGGACTGGTGAACCTCCTGGCCGTGATGTGTGCCAGGTCAAGGCCACTGATTCAAATTAGAGCCTCACAGACCTCCTGCACCAGGTCCTCATCAGCTTGAAGTTTGGACAGGATAATATTTGAGGCCTTTGAATGGCTCACTAGTGATCTTTTTGGAAAAAAACTAATGCAGGTCTCTCCCTCTTATTATACTGTTTATTATAAAAATGTTCACTCAATTGAGAAGCCTGAACGTCTGCTCACACTCAAATCTAATCTTTATTTGTCCTCATATTCTCCAGACATCATCGTTCTCACCGAGATCTGGCTTACTTTGGACATCGGCTCTACTTAGCTTGGCATGGCAAGCTACGCAGTGCATCGCTGTGACAGGGAGATGACTTCAGCTGGTCTCTCAAGAGTAGGAGGAGTTCTCTTCGCTGTGAGGGACTGCATTCCGACTCTCCTGGAGCCTCTCAAGTCCACTGCCGAACAACTACATTTAAGTCACCTCACCTGTCATCAAAATCATCGTTGAGGCGGTCTACATCAGACCCTGCTCCGGTTATACTGTGTATAAGGAATTCTGCCAGGCTGTCGAGGACATGATGCTCAACATTCCTCGTGTGTCTTGGGATGCCATCCATCTGGGATTATCTCAGGTTGGCGTCCTATCACCGGATGAGAGGGAAGCAGCGGCTACCCCTGTCTACCACCATGTCTTCTTTCAACCTGACCCAGCACTACCCTGTCCACCCAGACAAGGGTTACAACCTGGATTTGTGCTTTGCCCAAGATGGAGCCTCTTCGCTGGAGCTCAACAACGCCATTGTCTCAACTGATGATCATCATTTCCCCGGGTTCTTCTCTTTCCACGTGAGTTCGAGTTCTAGATCCGCGGAGTTATCGGTTAAGAAGCGTAATTTTTTAAAAGCTGATTATGTGCTAATCAATCAGACCCTCGGTGGAATGAGCTGGCACCCGGTGGTGTCAAGTGAGGACGTTGATTGCTGTCTTGCCACTTTTAATAAAATGATTACTAACTTTATCAACGAACACGTTCCTTACACCACCGAACGCGCCGGTTCCTTCCCTCGATGGTATGACGGCGAGTTAATAAGTTGTACTATGTAGAAAAAGGCTGTGCATTGTGAGTGGAAGGAATCTCGTTTGTTGAGCGACCACATTGAGTTTAAGCGAACTAGGGCCCTCTGTATTAGATTGTCCAGGAGCAAATATCGTTCGTATCTCGAGTCGGTTCAATGTAATTTACGTAAAACCTACATACTTTTTGGTCGTATGTCAAATCACTCCGATTGTATAAGGGTATCCCCAACAGCGGGGTTCTCGGCGGCCTGTCGTCCTCCTCTGATCGCGACAGGGCCAATTTGTTTGAAAAATTCTTTGGTTCTACTTACATTCCTACGGCACAGCACTGTAATTATTCCAATTTCATGCCGCTGTTGGATTAGGACGATAGTCTGCAGGTCGTAATAGATCCTGAGCTTGCCCGACGAATTGTAAGCGAGCTCAAGGAGAACGCGAACGCAGGTCTAATGTCCTCTCCCCTTACTTTCTTAAGCGTTGTTGGAACCAGCTGCACGTCCTGCTCATATTTGAGCAGGGCAACAGACACGACGTTCACAATTATCGACTGATCTCGATCATCGGAACGCTCTCAAAACTGTTTGATGCGATAGTCACTAACATTCGTGGGGATTCTCTGCTCGCCAGCATAGTTGCGGAACAGCATGGTTTTGTGACTAATCTGCTCATTTTCAATAATTTTCTGTCGGACGCCTTGAAATCGTCTAGTCAAGTAGACGCCATCTACACAGACCTTTCCAGGGCTTTGGACACCGTAAGTCATGACCTTCTTCTATGCCGTCGTATATCTCGGATCGATCCTTCTCCGCTTGCGTCGGAGGCACCTTATCTAACCCTGTACTCGTTAATTATGGCGTACCCCAGGTATCTGATCTAGGTCCTTTATTGTTCTGTATTTCTATTAACGACCCGATCGCCGATCTCAAATATGTAAGGGTGCTTGTCTATGCGGACGATGTTAAGCTGTTCTTGGTGGTTCGCTCGGAGGCTGACTCACATGGCCTGGATGCGCTCGTTGGCTGGTCGGCGAGCAACGGGCTCCGCCTAAATCTTACAAAGTGCTTTGTCATCTCTTTCAGTGAACGTTGGAGTCGGTTGCTGCACGACTACTCCATGGGCTCAGCCTCGATGCAAAGAACTTTTGTGATTTGTGATCTTAGGATCTGGTTCGAATCCGGCCTCTCGTTTGATGCCCATATTGATCATCTTTGTTCAAAAACTTCCAATTTAATAGGATTCTTAAAGCGTACGACACATCAGTTTTTCGAAATCGAGTCTATACTTTATTTGTACAATTCCCTTGTTTTGTCTCACTTTTTATACTGTTCTCAAATTTGAGCCCCTTACAAGAGTTGTCAGATCGGGAGGCTGGAGTCAGTCCAACACAATTTTTTTCGTTACGCAGCGTTTGAATTATTCCGTCCCATACTATTCTCCGATCACGATTATCGCGACCTTGAACTGAACTTAAATATCCATCCGATCCGTTCCATTTTTCATTTTTACGACTGCAGACTAGCGTTCAAGATCTTTCATAGGCTATTCAACTGTGAGTCGCTAAACAATGCTTTCGTGCCTCGCCAGGTGGCTTATGCGCTACAAAACCCAAGGGCTATTAAGGAAACCGACTTTCGTCGCAACTACCACTTTTACTCCTCGTTGAACAGGATCAGGAGATGCTGGAATGCCCTTCCCGACGACATTCGTTGCTCTCCGAATTTAATTGGTTTCAAGCATCGACTGGCCTCGTTTGTCTACTCCTTCGTTTAACTCCTTTAGTACCCATTTCTTGAGTCTCAACACGATACTTTCACGCTCATTTTTAGTTAAGCCGCAAGGTGGACAAACATTTGTATCTCGGGTGCATCCAGAGTCTCCTCGCCCTGCTTGCGATTCCTCCCTTCACATGAGTTCACGTTCAATATCGGTAAAGTTAACTAGATTATGTTTTATTACTATTGTAATTATTGTGCAATCACCTTTGTTTGTAAAGTGCTTTTAGCCCGTATATAGGATAAATAAATAAATAAATAAATAAATAAATCATCGACTGTCTTTTTTTTAAGGCTACAAGGTTTTCGAGCTTTTATGTGTTTTTTTGGATATTGCTATTTAAGCAGATCAAAGGATAAGTCGCTTTTCAGCGAGCCTTAGGATCGAAAAGATTGACCGCTATTTAGCAGATCTAAGGAAAAGTTGCTACTAAGCAGACTTGAGGAAAGGGCACACACAGCACAAAAACTTGATTTATATGACTTTAAAACACTGTCACTTTTAGTATTTACTTATTTATAGATTGCTTTTGTCATTGCTTTCATTGCATTTATAGATGTTTTATGTTCTTATTAGAACCACTGTTATTATCACTTTTGCTTCCTCCTCAAGAGGAAGCTTTGTAATAGTAAAATTTTCAGTTTTGCTAATACTTCGTGGAAACGCATTTGGAGGTGTTTGGAGTACGAATCATACGTTTTTAGAAAATGTCCGTGTGGATGGCTGTGCACAGAAATTTCATTTTGTAAAACTGCAGGAAAACCTTAAAAAATCTGTTTTAATTGAGGAAATGACAAGAGATCAAGCAAAATATGGATATTGGATGGCTTTACGAAAATAATGCTGACAGCTTCTAACTTTGGAAAAATATGCAATATGAGACCAGATACTTCTTGTGCAGGAACTGTTAAAAGTATTCTATTCGGAGCAATTGTTGGAACAGAGGCAATGGAATACAGCAGAAAAACAGAAGAAAAGGCTAGAAAGGTCACAAAAGCTAAGAAAGGATATTATACAATATGGATTATTTATTGATAAAGACATTCCTTATTTAGGTGCTCCAGATGGTCTCATTGACGATAATGGAAAAGTTGAAATAATAAATGCCCATATTTTGGCCGTTTATTAGATGCTATTGACATAATTAATAATCTAAAAAATTATAAAAATAGTATAGACCTTAAAACACAACAAATGAAAAGAAATCACATATATTTTTATCAAATCAAGGGTCAGTTGCACATTACAAAGCAAGATTATTGCATTTTCACAATATATACTGAAAAAAATATGTATTATGCCAAAATAGAGCGAGATGATGTACTTTGGAAAGAAAAAATGTAATCAAAATTAGTAACATTCGATACTTATTGCATGCTTCCTGAAATTTTAGATAGTTGATACCTTCGAAGCATGCCTATAAGAAAACCAAATTATATTTTAGAAGCTAAAAAACATAAAAGTAATAATAATAAGAATAATAAAAGTGACGCAAAGAAAATTCGAAAAGAAACAAACAACATTCAACCCCTTGAGAACGATGTAAAATCTAATAAAGTAGATGAGATTGCTAATAAATGCTCACATGTAGATGTTGATTCAAATAAAGTTAATGAAATAGAATTCGTAAGTGAGATCATCGAAGATTGGACAGCACAACGTAGAAATGAGGTACGATTCAATCTGCATTTAAGATCTACTCGTGGATCTTATGAACAAGCTGTAAATAACGTTTCTCCGGAAGATACATTATTGGATGATTTATCAATAAATTTATTTTTATTCGTATTAAGCACAACAACAAAGTTTGTAACCGAAAGCGTTCATTTTTCACTGGCTATACCAGCTGTAGAACCCATTACAGGAATGGAAAGCTTACAAATAGTTGGAGTAAACTGTATCTTTCAAGCGTAGAATCTGCTTATTTAATAAAACGTTATCATACGGCAACAAGTTTTTGTTTTAAAAATATGCGTGTAGGACAACCAGACACATCAAGTTGTGGAGTCTATGCGGCAGCTTTCGCCACAGAAATAGCTTTAGGAAGAGATCCATCATTAATCAATTATTCTCAAAATGCAAAGCAAATGAGAATGCATTTTGATTTTTTTTCAAGCAAGGATGATAATTGAGATGAGTGGTAGTCAAAGGCGCCGCAGGTAAAAAAATCGATATTCGCACCTCTTTTTGGCTGTCAAAAAGAGCGTTGTCGGTGCGCTTGTTATGAAAAATATTTTTATTCCTGATTATAGAATATCTTAGTTTTTTATGTACAAAGAAAACTGTAAATATGCACAAATATAGTACTGTAAATATGTACAAATTAATGTACCATATATTATATCATCTTTAAAAAATAAAAACCTGTTATTGAAGTTGTTGTGTAACTACAAATAATTAACTAACCCTGATCCGTTTCCATTTTAAATTTTAAATACTTTCACATATTTGTTCAGAAAATTTTGCACCTATTGTTTATATTTTATCTTATTTTTTATTTAATTTTGTAATTTTAAGAAGCACATGAATTCATATTGAAATTCATACATTCAAATAAAAAACCGCGAATCGTCTACAAAAAATACGCAATGGTTACCATTGTCCATGAACGTTTAAAAATAGAGATGAGGGTTATAAAAATATAAATCAAGGAAACATTGATTAAATGGGACGTTAAATATATACAGAATTCAAAATTATCTTAGAATCATCCGATTTTTTCAATTCAAATTTTGTTCGAGTTTGTTCTATGAATTTCACATATCCGTCAATGTTTATTTAATAACCGACTAATTCTAGTAAAAATTTAATTTTTAATTTTAAGACGTACCATCATAAAAAGGATTACTGCGACTTGGGACCTGCAATTCAGATAGTCTGAACTGCCGACGGGTACTGTGCTGCATCTGCCTGGTACAAGGTGGCGAACACATGGCGGTCCTCCATGCGCTAGTGCCGGTAGCGCGCCGATCAGGCCGGACGTATACTATAGGTGGAAAAAATTGAAGAGAGAAAGAAGATGCAAAAACCTTTAACTAGACAAGGATAGAATCAATTTGAAGAAGGTGGCGCTGTTCGTTTATTCTAATAATTAAAATAAACGAATATTTTAAGAATTTTATCGATGCTCTAAGATTATATTTTTTTACATACGATTATTTTTACAAAATCGACGTAATTTTAAAAGAACAGTAGTAATATGGAATACTGTAATTCTAAGTTACCGACGCGTAGCTCTGACTTTTCACGAACATTCCGGATCCCCCTAAGCCTGGTATTGCTTCCTCCTGAAGAGGAAGCTTTGTAATAGTAAAATTTTCAGTTTTGCTAATACTTCGTGGAAACGCATTTGGAGGTGTTTGGAGTACGAATCATACGTTTTTAGAAAATGTCCGTGCGGATGGCTGTGTGTGTGTGTGTGTATGTGTGTGTGTGTGTGTGTGTGTGTGTGTGTGTGTGTGTATACCGCCATAATTTTGGAACCATGCGACGGATCGTAATAAAATTTGACATGCATATATTTTTTCTAATTCTGAATTTAGGTCATTTTTTGTTTTATGATTCTGACCATTTTATGGCCATATTATAGCCATTTTTCTATTTTTGAAAAAATATTTTTGCTTTTTTATAATGATATGATTTATACAATATATTCAACAATAGTGTACCTAAAAGACTGCTACCCACAAGGTTGAAATATTTTCCCGCTTCTCCGACGGCCGCGCTCTCTCGTCTTAAGAGAGCTCGGGGCTTCAGTCCCAAGCGGATCTCCGGTGAGACTTCTCTCCCAGGAGCTGTGGAATACAGAAAACTATTACGAGGGTCTAAAAGGCGACTGTGGGAGTACTGAAATGAGCTTTTAAATTTTAATAGGCGATTATGGGAATATAGAAAACAACTTCAAGGGTCTGAAAGGCGGCTGTGGGTATGTAGAAATCTATTGCAAATGTCAAAAAGGCGACTGTGTGGAATACAGAAAACGATTACGTCTAAAATGCGACTGTGGGAGTGCTGAAATGAGCTTTAAAATTTTAAAAGACGATTGTGGGAGTATAGAAAACAACGTTAAGGGTCTGAAAGGCGGCTGTGGGTATGTAGAAATCGTGAAAAATAATTTTTTTGTGAAAAAGTTATTTTTCACAAAAAAATGAAGCCACCCGCAATTTTGTAACTTGCAGTTGTTAACGTTATTAACGATTCCGCAATTACTGGTATTTTTTTTATTACGATATATGTAAGTTATTTTAGGAGTTCACGGAGCTCTATCCTTTTGATATCCACCTTAACCCCCACTCCCCTGATACCCCTCCCCTACAAGTGTCTTCCTAACCTATCCTTTTAGTATCGAATAGTAGCGAATATTTAAATCAAAGAATGAGTTGATTGTCCCATGTAATTATCTTCCACTAGCAGAATAGGAGGAAGCTAAGTGCCAATGACTTGGCAGCGGTTTTTTGATAGCGACGGATAGGTGCGTTGTCCAAAGAGTCCAGGTTGAGTGTATAAATACAACTGATCGCGCAGCATATACGAGACACACTGATTAACCTCGCTGATCCACTTATTAATCGGTGTCATCAGTTTTCAAGTTTTTCACTGCGCGTGGTCACGCCGATATCGCTAAATACAATACGTCGTAGGACGGCCCCCCCCCCGATATCTTAAATAAATTATTAATAAATTGTGTATAAGGTAAAATACCTTTGACCGAAGTTACTAAGGATAAGTGTTGAGCATTCATTTCGGCAAGCCTCCGTATCACGTCTATCTGTTCCAAGGATAACTGAACGGCATTTAATTGAGCTGCACCACAAGGAACATACGCTGACCAAAACTAAAAAAATATTATTTGAAAATAAAGAAAATGTATGTATAAGTAGAAAAAATAAAAACATCTTTTATTTATCATATTTTTACGAGTAAGGAACATTACAGGTATTTTATTGCAATAAGATCTATTTAAAAAATGATGTTTCCATCGGTTTTCTTAGCTTGAACTTCAAATAATCTTTAAATGACCTTGAACCTGACGTGCTAGAGGTCTATTTGACCTTCAAATGACCTTGTTCCCGCTAGAGGTCGACGAATTAAGAATCAGCGACCCCAAAATAACCCCAAATCCTATTTTTCTGGATTTTGTTATCCCTTTTTGTCAATTTGACCTTCAAATGACTTTGTTTCCGCTGGAGGTCAACGGACATCGGATTCGGAATGAGCGACCCCAAAAACCTTAAAAAATACATGAAAATTCTCAGAATACATGTTTAATAGTGTTTAATCTTTTGAAAATGCCATGAACAAGTGTGAAATGCTCAAAAATCAATGCTAACAATAGTCTTACTGAGTTAAAGCGTAAGTGAGTGAGCAAACGACGACAATAGTAAAAGATAAGGTGATCGAGCGTCTTAGGTTCAAAACACGTAAAAGCAAAAACCGACAGGCAAGTGTGATGACTCATTTAAGCCCAACAAATACACTATGAATGTAACCCATCTTTTTTCGAGAGAGATAAAGAAACGAGGGACGACAGAATCAAGAAAGACAATATTACGCGAAACTTAAATGCAACATTAATGATAAAAATAATACAACAATGACGCAAAATCATAAATTATAATTCAATAATTAACAGAATCATAAGAACGCCCAATCACAAACAAGCTTACGATATCTCACACGTACTTCGAAAAGCAGAACGCCCCGTACCAACTAAGAACCAAAAGAACGAGCAGCAAAATTATATTCTTGAATCCACCGCACAAACAGAGGAGAAGAGGCAGGCTAGTTACGAAACGACAACGACCACATATACGCATACGACCATAACAGCAGATTTCAACCAAGACAACTCTATAATAGAAATCAGAAAGCCAAGCAGTAGTCACAATATCCCACAGCTGTGCAAACAAACGGAAGTCAGAACAAAAGCGCCCGCGAGCCTAGAGCAGGTGCGCAACAATTCGGAGACAACAGCTACAAGTTAGAAGAGAATAAGTGGCCTAGATACAGAGCATCAAACGACTATATCCACGCATTCGCACGAGGCGACATATTCGCAAAATTTTAATCAAAATGACACTATTACAATGCTTAAATATAAAAATCAAGTAGTAGCCACCAACATTCAAATGCTGTACAAACAATCGAAAGGCAGAACAAAAGCTCTCGCAAACCATAGCAATTGCGCAATATGACTATAAGACAATAACTGACAGCTAGAAGAGGAGAAGGTGGATAGCAACAGACACTAAATTTTCGAAAATAACAAGCACCGAAGATGCACGAGCGGGGAAATGATCTAGGCAGGGGATCAAACCCTGTGAACATGTTGTTACACCTGTTGTCGCCAAAAGCAGCCATACGAACTATAAAAAGGCCCAGATAGGACCGCGCGATCTCTTAGTGCTTACAAGGAGAGCTACCAGGCGCCGGGAAAGGGATTCCGCTACGACTTTCAGAAATGTTTTCTGGTAATTAAAAATGAGAGAAACCGGTTGTAGTTTGATCTCATAGGCCTTTATTCGGGAGTTATAGCCAATTTTAGTCAAATTTAACCAAAAAACCTAGTTCATTCAAACGAGTATAACTTCTAAGGCATAATTCCTAGAGCATCCTGTATGAAATTTACTTCAAGTACGGAAAATTTCCTATAAAATGAGGTGATTACAAAGGCCAAAAGATCATTTTCTTCAAATGATACAGCTAATTGAAAATTTTATCCTATTTCTGAATTGGAAAATAATGTACAGAACAATCACAAGAAATTGAGTAAAATCTTTCAATGGTTATATTTTTTGAAAAAAATGATATTTTAGTTTCAAAAACCACCTTAATCGATGGAAAATTTTCCGTACTTAAAATAAATTTTATACAGGATGCTCCCAAATAAATAAACTCCCGAATAAAGACCTATGAGATCAAACTACAACTGGTTTCTCTCATTTTTAATTACCAGAAAATATTTCTGAAAGTCTTAGCGGAATCCCTTTCCCCGAGCCTGGTAGCTCTCCTTGTTAGTATCTCTCAGTACGTTTAGGTAATCCACGTCAGCACGATTTCTGGGACGGTGTCGCCTAAGTTATAATTTACATCAGGACATAGAATCATTTTGATCGAATCGACTTATAAATTCTTACATTTTCTGTATTTTTACCATGGTAAATCCATATTAGCACCTACTTACCCATAGCGACTCTCCGTATACTGTTTTGAGTATTTTGGCACTGTCCGTAGGATTCCATGTGACCCCATGGTTTGATTGGGCTAAAATTGTAGGAGCATGCTTTGTACACTTATAGTTTTGGTATGAATAAAGGGATTTTGATTTGAATGCTTATAAAATCTTTAATGAAAGAAAATGTGGCATAAATAGGTTAAAAATGACCATAAATTCAGTATTTTCATAGTTAAACATTTTCTAAGCATTCAAATAAAAATCCCTTCATTCATACCAAAAGTACAAGTGTACAAAGCATGCTCCTTAAATTTCAGTCTAATAGAACCATGTGGTCATATGGAATGCTATGGACAGTGCCAAAATACTCAAAACAGTTTGCGGAGAGTTACTATGGGTAAGTATGTGCTAATATGAATTCACCATAGTAAAAATACAGGTAATATAACCTAATATTAGTATAAAAATCATATAACAATTATAATTTATTTTTGTAATTATTTATAAAAATTTTATTTTTCAGGGTTTAAAAGTGGTTTGTCCCCTTAAAAGAACGGACTTAAAAGAAATCAAACTTCGAATGATTTTCTAATCCTATAACACTGTCTCTCGAAAAAATCGTCTCTCGTATTCTAAAGTTAACATTATACTGTAAATCATCGGTCTTGCATTTTCGGTAACACCGTTTCGTAAAGAGCGTAGATCACACAAGTTGTTTAATCATTTGAATAAATCGAGTTTTAACGGCATAAATCGTGAATGAAGTCAATACGAGATCTTTGTTCCAACATCCCTTTTGACACAATTTAATCGCACCTTCGGCGTATTCATTGAGGACGAGCAGGTAGCAGAGCATCCAGCCAAGTAGAAGCAAGGACTACAAAAGGTAGGTGTTGATACAATATCTATTACAAGCTAGCCAGATACACTCTCTTTCTCTCCAAAGCCTACACTACGGTTGAGATACTAACGCCCTATTTGCATTGCTAAGATTTAACAAAACAGAATATTTGGAACCCACATTCGTTCTCTCTTAAAAGTTTATAAATTCAATTATTGTTTAACGAATTATTAAGATTTTACGACATAGAGTTACGTCTCTTTTGGCTCTAACACCATATTAACGAACATACATACTGAACATTAAAAGAGGGAAATATAATCCTACTTTATCAAATAATAATCGAAATACGAAGAGATTACTAATAGGTTAACATCAATAACAAACAATAATATTCCTTAAAGAAGGCAGTTTCCGATACAGGCATTTTACGCCGTTCTTTTGATCGCGGGATTGTCTGAGCACCGAAGCGTGAAACTCTCTTTCGAGGCTTGAATAGTTTTCCGTGTGTACTCTTAATACAATAGCCACTAAATGATTCATCCGTTGACAGTCATCATACGACATAGGAAGTAACACAAGTGATGGTGTCTCGAGTATTTGGAGGGGTGGTGAGGGTAGGGGGGTAAGTGACTTAGGGGGTAGGGAAGGTCTGTTTCGCGTGAAATCGTCTTATAATTGATAGAAGATATTTAATAAAAATTTTTCAGATGTTTGGCCCAAAGATAAATTGGGCCAAATACCAGCCTTAGGGGCCTTTCCTCTATATGCCGGAAGAACCGAAAAATTTGACCTTTTTTTTTTGAAAATTCTTAACTCCGCCATTTTTTAATATTAACAAAAACTTTGCGCACAGGAATATTTTTTGAAATTATTTCGCTGAGGGCTAAATGCTCATGTGATCGTCGAATAGTAATTTTAAAAAAGGATTTTCACTAGATAGGCTCAAATACAAATACAAAACTTCTATTTGTTCGTTTTTCCATAAAATGCATTGTAATAGGTTAAAAACAGTCGTGAACATGAGTAGAATCGGCCGAGTGTTCAAAAGGGTAGTGTAGTGGTAGAGTGCGTTACGGGAAGTATTACATGTACGCGCTTCCCCTTAAATATACAAAATATACAGCGCAACGTCCATATCTGGGAGTCTCAGTAAGGACCAAGGCTTCAAAGCAGATAGCTAGGAGAGTGTGCCGAGTCTTGGGTGCCGCGGCGCCTATAACTACGTCTGTGCGCACTCTATCTGGCTTTATTCCCTTCGATGACTCTCGTGAATATTTGTCCGTACTTGTGCATATCTTAGCTTTCGGTGCAGTCTCACTGCTCGCAGACCAGCTCAAAGGCCTTAGAGCAGTTAGTACTGATTCATCCTCCAAACACATCACACTTTGAAGACTTGTTATGATGACTATTTAATTCTCAAGGAACTTCGAGGCCCGAAGGAATCCAGTGTCAGTAGCTCGGACCAAGCTAGCATAAATCCCATTGCTGGGATTAAAGTTTTTTTTTGTCTCTACTTTATTATTACTTAGGAACATCAAGCGCGTCACAATTGTATCCTATATTATCATTGGATTTGATATGGATCTCAATATTATAAGTTTATATCATTTAACATTAGAACGAGTCGCCTTCAGTGCTCTCATTATCTCTCTCTCCCCTACTTTCTATTGTTATATTTATAATTACATTATAAATATTCATTTAATATCTATGTAAAGACATTGCTTTCAGCAGCAGGTAAGTGACAGCAGAACCCGTTGAACGCACAGAGAGAGAGAGAGAGAGAGAGAGAGAGAGAGAGCCGCGCGCGTGTGTGTGCATGTACCTACAGGATGAGTGAGAGAAAGTGGGAGAAAGCTCGCGCTGACCATGCGGTCGCGCGCCGCGCCGCGACACTTGGTAGTAGACCACGGATTCGAACAGTCGCGCCGACAAGCTCACTTTGTTCTCGCACCGATTAGCTCGCTTTGTGCAATTCCGCGAACTCTAGCTGCGGCGACGAAACGTATCCCGGAGGATTGCTGCCGCACCTGACGTGAGTTGGGCGTGTCCCGCTGGGTGTGCCATCGTTGCTATTGACCTGCCGTGCTACTCGATACAGCGTGCCGGACACGAGGCATACTGAGCATTTACTTTGCCGCTCGACTTCCCGCTGCCACCCAAGCCATAATGTAGGCACGGAGGCGTCCTGTCCTCCGTCCAGCGAGGCCCCCGTCACCCGATTCTGCGCCACTCCGGTCGAGCCACGAGGGCATCTGCGAGACTGCACCGCAGCCGCAATCTGTCACCAGCTAGTTGATAATACTCTCTCTCTCTGCTCTCTCTACTCTCTCTCTACTCTCTCTCTCATCTTCTCTCTCTCTATCCTATCTATCTTATCTCTCTCTACTCTCTCTTCTCTCCTCTCTCTCTCTCTCTCTCTCTCTTCTATCTATCATCTCCTCTCTCTCTCTCTTCTTTTCTCTCATCTCCTCATCTCTCATCATAATCTCATCTCTCTCTCTCTCTTCTCTCCTTTCTCTCTCTAATATAATATATCTCTCTCTCTCTTCTCTCTCTCTCTCTCTCTCCTCTCTTCTCTCTCTATCTAATCTCTCTCTCTCTACTCTCGTCTCTCTCTTCTCATCTCTGTCGTCTCTCTCTCATATCTTCTCTTCTCTCTCTCTCTCTCTCTCTCTCTCTCTCTCTCTCTCTCTCTCTATCTCTCTCTCTCTCTCTCTCTGCGTTATTCGCTCTGCTTCGTCTCTCGCTTATCCCGCGCTGCAGCTATATTAGAATCATAATCGTTACATAAACGAAACAGTTATGTGTGCTTTTGCTCCTGACTCAATCCTTTCCCGTGCGTTTCCCTTCAGCATATACTGAGCATAGCTGCTGCATCTATTCCTCTCGAACTTTGACGGATCAGTGGATGCGCCACTGATCGTTTATAACGGATACGGAACTCCGTTATAACATATTTATTATCAATCGCCTAAAAAATTATTATTGATAACCAATTAAAATTTATAACCATAAAATTAAATTTAATAATTTATGTAGAGACTTCAACGTGCTGGACAACGTGCGGATGCATGCTTGGGGAGTAATAATGTGTACACAGGATTTCACAATAAATCACTATTTATTGATAACACCTCAAGCTAATCATCCATTGATGATACAACGTAGTCAAGCTATTATATGAGAATATAATTAGTATAACAAAAGTAATCGAACAGACAAGCTAAAACGCGTGTTCACCGCTCGAGTGCACAAGGCGAAGTGAGCGCCGCCATCACACAGCGACGTCGGCGGTGGCCGTCTCGCGGCATAGAGAGGGGAGTGTTGAGTCGCGTAGCTCTGCGCTGGGCCTGCCGTCTTTAGCAAGCAGACATCTGCTCGCTCATATCCAACAATTTAATAATTAATTATTAATTTAAAATATCTATGTTTAAAATAAACTATGTGAAGTCAAGATAATAAAGTCAAGATAATATTATTGTGCTCCACTTACAATACGTTCTCGAGCATAGTATTGAACTTGATCAAATGTCTCAGTCTTGCAATGCAACTCACTTGTTGATAAGCCTCAGAGACATCATCATCCTAGAGAGTCATGGGGAAGAAGAATAGTAAAAAATCAGATCAAGCATATAGAATATTTCAAATTCAAACTTAGAAAATTGTAGATATAATATCTCCTGGCAAACTTTGCTTATACACACTAGGGCTACGCACTCTGCTTACTAAGTTTACAGAGCAGTGTGAGACAGTGATGCGTTCTCTACTTATCACTAACTGTATTACCATACAATTTGATCACAAATCCATTTGTAAATTCGAGCAGATACGGACAGTAAGACTAGCATCTGAAAGTCCTCGTAATTGTCAAACTTTTCTTCAACCTTCGAGACCCAGACCTCTGATGTGTTTCGAACGTTATAAGCTTGTTTCACTCCAAGCGTTCATGGTATACACCATGTCAAATCGAAAATTTTTGGCAAAAGTGACTGAGAATCTATAACTTTCCTGTAGAAAAACCAGCTGGTTCAATATGCTCTCGAGCTAAGTTTTATCTACGCTTCTGTCTCAGTTAAGTTCAATACCCACATAAGTGTCTAAGTTATCAACTTCTAGCTCAAACTGCAATTTAATTCCATCCAACTTAATTTTCTCATTACTGTATCCAACTTGTTTATGTCATTTCTGGTTATCACTATCATCTTTGTAAATCAGTAGTTCAAATACTTGTCTCTTTGACCAAGAAGATAGACAAGATTTTTACATGAAGCTTTCGGACTTGAATTATTTTATTGAATGTTACTAGGCACATCAAATCTTACGACCTTAATTTTACCAAGTTTCAGTTGAACAGTAAACACTCGCAGTATTTCTATATCCTTCACTACTAACCGTTTACGAAGTGGTTGCTTAAACATCAAGCTGCTGTACTTTGAAATCAAAGTTCTTTGGTATAGCTAATACTAATCAAAATAGTTTTAAACACTTGATTTTAATGCATATGTTTGACTTCATGTATCAGTTTTTATCTTTGAAACCTTTTATTAGAAACCGAAACATGTCACTGTCACTATTGTTCAATCCAATTTTCTTTTTATGTTTTCATTCTGAAACAATTATATTTGGCTTTTGCCTTTCGAGCTTAATGATACATCAATGACAAACCAACTTTTATCTTTCCTCTGTTAATACAGATTCATCTCCAACTATTTTTTCTTATTCAAGCTTGTTATCTGCACCAATAGTCAGTTCATATGAGTTTGGATCATTTTATACAGTCGCAACTAATACATTTGCCCTGTTCTTGTTTTGTAGTAAGTTTAAGTTTACTTCAACGTTACGTGACGCTATCAATTGTCGGATTTCTCCCTCCGTTTCTAATATTTACCATTTTCTCCCTCTGTTTCTAATATTTACCATTTTCTCCCTCTGTTTCTAATATTTACCATTTTCTCCCTCCGTTTCGAAGATCAAAACCTCATTTTCTTTATCGAACTTACTAAATATTTTGTATTTATCCCCAAATACAAATTTCTGTCAGCTCAGATTTGGATTGTACAACTTTTACGTTCTAGCTAAAGTTCAAAATTTGAATTACTGTTATAAGTATGATGTCATCTCAGTAATGCCATTATTTTCAGGTATATATCAGGGATGGTGAACTTTAATTTAATTTCAAACTTATTAATACATTCGACATATAGCTACACCGAAAGTAACACATTATTCGAGCTTCTGACAATGCCAATTTTAATCAAATTCTGCAAGGAACGCTTTCTTTTCTATTATCCAGCTATCATATACTGCCTGAATAGGGCGCATGACTTCGACGCATGTTATGACTCTTCAATCTAAGAACTCTTTCACCTATAAACTCTGTATTTTCTTTGAATGTATCACTGAACAAACATTGCTAAATGTATCTACAATACAAACTAAAAATCATCAATTCAATAATAATTATTGAAAATAAAATCTTTCAAGATTATCATGATTATTTGAATGTACTAAATTTTCTGATTGGACCAAAATAATTTTATCAATTCACAATCTGTGCTTTAAAAGAAATTAACTCATTCAAACTATTTATTCCAAATCTCAATGAATTATCAAAGTTTAAATAGCTAGAGCATAGCTCATTGCTTCATCTAATCCAGCATTCAAAGTAATTTGCATAAATTTATCAGACTTATTGCTTTTATGAACCCCGTGAAACTTTATTTATTTTCCAGCTTGGAGATTTTCTCTTTAGTTTCAAGCTTATGTTGTCGATTGTTCACTTGCTTGTTATATGTTGGATCTATAATCGAGCTTAATAGCTTCGCTAACTTCGAGCATATTTTTCTTATTAGATTTTATACTTTTGTCAAAGACGTACATCACACTGGGATAAACTATGAAACAATTTCATTTGTTTCAAGCTGTTTTTCCCTCCATTCCAACTGTTTGTTTTACACTCCATTATCCAGTGTAGTTATTTCTACATTCTAGAGATTAAAGTTTTTACAGACGACAATTTTCCAGATAATGAATTGACAGACTGTGTTGTTCAGACTCAATTAAACAATCATCAGTAGCGTAACTCGGACCGTTACTTACTCCCTCCGAATTTATAATCACGAAAGTATACAAATTCGCACATTAAATATCAAGCTTTTCAGTATCATCATTGATTGGAAAATCAATTTTGAGTTGATACTTGCACTACACCACTTCTTAATTTTGTTTCCCAACGAGCCTACTAGAAATCAGGTTTGCATTTTAAAACAGAAATACTATCAGTTTTAGGGTCTTTCAATTTCTTTGTCGTTATTGGCCTCGACCTTAACTTCCATCAAACTTAGACTTCTCAATCGTATTACAGCCTGATGCGCTATCAATTTCACATTTCGTATTCCGAATACAATGATCACGCCGGCAATAACAAATACGAGAAATCGAGCCTTTTCTGACTTTCATTTTCTTAAACAAACTTTTTAAGCTGCGATTTTCGGTTGAACGTAACCGAACCGAACATGCATTTCACATCCTTGCATCCAAAGCACATCTTCCTTGCTTCGTGTATTTATGCTTGTGTCGCCCTTCACTGTCGTAGTAGAAAGTCATCCTTTCAAGATGACAATACTTGGTTTGTTTAGGCACAAACAACGTCATCTAGAGATATGTCCAACTCACACTTTCAACAATTTTTAATCATTTTAATAATTTCTACTCACGTTATCCAATCCGTCATTGTAATTTGAATTCATACTCGTTACCAGTTCAATCCGTTGTGCTCCTATTTTTGTTGCAGTTGTCCTCTTGACAGACCATTTTGTTCCACCAAAAAGCCAGCGTTCGACAGTCACTCTAGGAAGTTATTTTGGGCTGAATGTATTCGTACGCTGACCTATTCCTTGAAATCAGCAGTCTCTTCCTCATTGAGCTTGTTCATTATATCTAAAAATTGAACAATATTATTAAAATGTAAAAAAATGAATTTTCAATATCAGTATCATTCCTATTTGATACATAGTCGAGCATTTGTTTTCGAACTTATTTTGAACAAAATTGTTAAAAACAAAACTTGCTGAATCCAAATGATTGCTATTATTTTGTTTTTTGTCCACACATTCCAACTTAGACTTTCAAGCTATTTTTCAATAGAACTTATGATCATGTTCTTCTCTAAATAAATGTTCCAACTATGTGTCCTCAGCCTTAGACGGATTTTTAATTTAACGGATCCAAATCCAGTTTTATATTTTTATGCAATCATAACTGGGGTGCGTTTCACTCCTTGCAATTACAATACAAGTTTTCCAACATTTCGAACTTATTGTTTTCAACAATATCGAACTGATCGCCGGCACACCGTCAGGCTCAATCATATTTCATATTGGACCGAGTTTCTTTATACTGGCTTAAAGAAAACTCCTCAGCCGAAGCCACCTCTTCGTCTCCTTTTCTGTAGATTTCGTTACACACTTACTCCAGCTTTAACTCCCTTACGGAAAAATCATACTTAAGCAATTTCAATTTTATGAGCAAATGTTCAGTTAACGAACAAGAATTAAAACAACAATGCTGATTGCTTAGATTTTCCACGATTAAATGCCTTTTCCTCTGACGAACGACAATCAAAAGAATAGCATTTTATCACAAGAGGCAATGTTGTATGGAGCAAATGTTCAGTTGACGAACAACAATCAAAAGAACAATGCTAATTGCCTAACTCATCTCGTGACCTGTGATTTCACAGCACACATGGTGTAACAGCAACAACATACATTACACTACAAGTACTGGCCAGCACAATAATTTGGATCTGATGTACACACGTTTACGCATATACATGTACGCAAATATACATACACGCACGTATGCACATAAAGCATGCTATTTGAATTTCGATATGTACATATTTATTTGGAAACGTTTCAATTTTTCAAGCTGTCAAATTAATTTTCTTCAAGCTTTGATCGATCCCTTTCTCGTTCTTCTGGACATCACAAAACTTTCTTATAATTCCTCTGTGACGATAATTATATTGTTTTCTCTGAATGTCTTTCAGA
The DNA here is from genome assembly GCA_012977825.3 of Pteromalus puparum. Lineage (NCBI taxonomy): Eukaryota > Metazoa > Arthropoda > Insecta > Hymenoptera > Pteromalidae > Pteromalus > Pteromalus puparum. The sequence goes on from CM053171.1 coordinate 27,216,516, forward strand.
AATTCCCAATTCAATATCCTGAATTGGCAGTTATAACTGTTCTTTATTTAATTCATTAAATCAAGCATAATAATAATTATTATTAAAATAATTTTAAATCGAACTAATTTTCATTTCAATTTCGCCAAACTATTGACTTTGACGATTTTGTGATTTTTCAACTGATTTAAACTTAAGTCAAGGTATCATTTACTTTAATTTCACAAATCTTCCATAAACCATCAGTGCGGCGCGACACGATTCGAACAGCGTGCATGCATATATCGTGCATGTATACTAGTAAATTGTTACGTCAAGCTGTCACAATTTTACTTAGATATACACTAGCACATTATCAGCCTAAGCGCGGTTGCGATCAAGCTATGGTTAGGCAGCAACGCTCACGCTCCCTCCGTCAAGCTTATAGGAACGCCGTGGACACATATACCAGCATCGAGTTCGCTCCGTATCTCTCTTGCTAAGCCTGTCCCAGACCGACGCGAGCACGCGCGAGCGTCTACATCACGCTTTCTTACTCGAAGAAAGCAAGATGGCGCCCGCCTGTGTTAACGGCTCCTCCTTCACGCGCGTTCCCGCGCACTCGCATACCGTCATCTTGATGACGTCGAAAAACAACCGACGTTACATGCCGATATGCACGTCCGAACTTGCTGCTCAACCGCGCGATTTCCTGGCAACGCTATGCTCATGTTCCAACAAAAATTTCGACAAGGCGAGTACACACGAAAATAAACACATTTTTCCTGCAACACTCGCGATCGCGCACTTTTCAGAAATTTTGATTATTCGAGCTTTTACCTGACTAAAATATCACAAAACCTTTCTACTCGAGCTGTCGGCCATTTTTAACATCATCGAACTTAGAATTGAGCTGGGTTGAACGAGATCTCGAACTAGAGAAAATGTCGCACCGGCGATCTCCACAACGCCTTCCTCGTCAAGACGCCGTCCGCGTCGAGGTTCAAAGCTAAAATCGGGCTGCATTGACCGAGATCTCAAACAAAGAAAATGCCGCGCCAGTACTCTCCACAGCAAACTCTATCCTCGTCGAGACGCTATCCACGTCTTAGTCCACGTTGAACGTAGTACTTCGAACTGAGAAACCGGCTAGCACTTACAACACTTTTCACTCGCGAGTTATTTCAACCAAGCATACAAAAGTCCAGCAAAGTCTCAGCGCGCAGTGGAAGCGTGCTGGGCCCATAACCTGTTGAGACTCTAACGTGCTGAACCATGCATGCTTGGGGAGAAATAATGTGTACACAGGATTTCACAATAAATCACTATTTATTGATAACACCTCAAGCTAATCATCCATTGATGATACAACGTAGTCAAGCTATTATATGAGAATATAATTAGTATAACAAAAGTAATCGAACAGACAAGCTAAAACGCGTGTTCACCGCTCGAGTGCACAAGGCGAAGTGAGCGCCGCCATCACACAGCGACGTCGGCGGTGGCCGTCTCGCGGCATAGAGAGGGGAGTGTTGAGTCGCGTAGCTCTGCGCTGGGCCTGCCGTCTTTAGCAAGCAGACATCTGCTCGCTCATATCCAACAATTTAATAATTAATTATTAATTTAAAATATCTATGTTTAAAATAAACTATGTGAAGTCAAGATAATACTATTATTGTGCTCCACTTAAAAATCTCACATGAGATCTCACGCCAAATTCTCATCAGAAATGGAAGAGCAAAGTTAGTAATAAATCGAAAATCATAACAAATTGGTTTAAAATGTTAATTGACATGCCATATTGGAGCTATCATCCGAATGATACATCGGAAAATGGGGTACTGAAGTTTTTCAGCACATTTTGTTATTCTAATTTTTTTTACAAAATTATACATGAGATTTTACATGAGATTGCAGCTGAGATCTCAAGTGAGATTTCATGTAAAATCTCATGTACATTTTGTAAAAAAATTTCAAATGGCAAAATTCGCTCTAAGAAACGCTCTAAGAAACTTTGGTACCCCTATTTTTCGATGTATCATCCAGATGGTGACACCAATATTGCATGTCAATTAATACTTAATGCCGATTTATTAGGTTTTTCGATCTATAACTAACTTTGCCTTCCTAATTCAGATGAGATTTTGGTGTGAAATCTTACATGAGGCCATCTTACATGAGGTCACCTCAGGCTCCTGAGAAAGCTAGCCTCTTTCGGCTTCTCCAAGCAGGTCATCCGCTGGCTTGCATTTTACCGTACGGAAAGAAAGAAGGCCATTATTGGTGACAACGGCGAGCTCTCTACCTTCCGGTCCCTGAACACCGGTGTCCCGCAGGGATCGAATTCATAAAAATAACGAGGGACTTAGTCAAAACTACAGTCTGCATAAAAACTAAGTGGTGAAACGTTATATAAGTGTCCACGTTCATCGAGATGCACCGACCTTTCGCCTCTACAAGAGAGCAGCCGCATCAAGGCGCCCATCTTTTTTCACCTGCACTGAGAAGGGACGAGCCAGAGGACCGACACGCACACCAGCTTTACCGCACTGAACCACCGACGCAAGGCTACCGAGCGCCAGGGACCTACAGCTGCAACCTCCTGCTGGGGCGCATCAACCACACGCACACACACACACACACACACACGCACACACACACACACACACACACACACACACACACACACACACACACACACACACACACACTTACATTAGTTACAAAGTACTTTTATCTATTTTCATTTGAGTGAATAAACGTAGAAGTGTTGTAAATTCTAACCCCGTGTAAAAGTGATATCAATACCCGGCTCCCTTTCCCGGAAGGCAATGACCGCGTCTGCCGTAGCCAAAAGGGATTTCCTTGATAATTGTATACGATCATAATAACGTAAGATAGAAACTCCGCATACCCTAGTATATTGGTGAGCTGCGCTCATTCGGACGTAACATAATCGCATCACAGGAAAAATTTTATTTAAAAATATGCGTAAAAATCGAACAAATTGTGCCTGCATTTCAAAACGACGTAGAGAATTGGGATTAAAATAAATAGTTTTTTAGTTTTTGTGAGAGGAGACTTCTCCTTAAGGAGGTTCTACCGGTAATGGATCTAAAATTACGATTTGGACCAAATTTTACAGGGTTATAAATAATAACCTAATAATGCTATAGTTAAAATTTTGTGTCGATTCATTAGCTCTGTAGCGAGAAAAAAATATTTTAATATTTCACATTTTAACATTGAGTTTTATGGGCAGTCACTTCATTATCGCGTTTTCTCACCCTGTATACTCTATATAACTGAAAAATGCATCGCTTAGATCTCCGGTTCTATTTGATGGATTTTAATCTATACCTAGGCTAGTTTTTTTCTGTTTTTTGTTTTATCAAATCATTAAAAACAAGATTTTCAGTTACGCATTGATTATGTATATATAATTAATTCGAAATATTTTATCTATCAAACGAAAAAGTACAAAAACTTTATAGAATTATATATGAAGTAAAAACAATTCAGATATTAAAGCGGTACATAATGTTGAAGGAAGCTACGTGCCAAAGAATTGGCAGCGGTTTTTTTTTCTAATACCGAGAGACGTACATTTATTCAGTGCTTGTAGTTTTTTTAATTCACAGGCAACTTTTTATTAGCAGTTTCTTGCTCTATAATTGAGGCCCAATTTATACAGCAGTCTTCCAGCATCTCATCAGAAATATCACACTTTGATAAAACTTCTTTTAACATTTTCACATCAGCAATGGCATTGTGTGCTTCATTGCTACTTATTCCTAACGCGTGAGCAAGATTTTAAAGATTGTTTTTCCCTTTTACCTTTTCTGGGTTGAACTTTCTAAGTAGCGGTAACGTATATGAAAAATCTTTTATCACAGATTCAAAATAACTGGTCATGTAAACTTTTTCTATAGCTAACATTAGTCTTGGACAGTCGAACGTTCAATTGTGAGCAACCAAGATACACCTTTTTTGTAAACTATATAAAAATTGATAAAATGACAACATAGCTTCGACCAATGTAAGAGTTATCACTGGTTGTTCGTGCAACTGCAAGTTGCCATTGGCATAACACAGTCTATTAACAGCACTAGCATATTCATTTATGACTTGTGTAGGTTGAATATACACAGAATATTCAATATCCCCGCATTGTGCAGCTATTTGCAAAATATCTGCAGTTTTAAGAAAACTACCAGTCTCGAGATCAAAAAACACAATAACTGGTTCTTCATCTTCAATGTTGGCTACCGGTAAACAAATATCAACAGTTTTTAGAAGCTGTGAGTCAGTTTCATATGTTGTCCCTTCCAACAGTTCCTTTTTCTTTTTGAGAAGATCTTTTTTTTTTTGCTTCAAAAATAAGCGTCTCCTTTTAAAACCAGTGGTTTGTGATTTAGCGTACCTTTTATCACTTTTGAGGTCTGCGTTACTACCATGCTTATGCGTATGCTTGCCTGGAGATACATTCAATTTCTCAGCTAACTTGACAAGGAACAATTCACCATCATTTTTTTTCTTTATTGCACAACCTACTCGGTAGTCACTGGAAGCAGACATATCATACATCCTTGATTTGGGTGCTTTACTAACTATCACCGTGTTCAGACTTTCATTTGGATTGCTTGATGCTCCTGCTGAATATTTATCTGCATTGGCTGCGAGCTGATCAAATAGTTTTGTCAGTGCTTCGAACAACATGGGATCTGTGAAACCATCACCAATATTTGTGTGTTTATACTGTTCTGGATTTTCTGAGTACGAACGCCATGAACCACAATTCTCATGATTGTTTAATGCATGATTAGGGATGTTCCTTATCGCTTTAGCTACAGCATCACTATTACCAACATTTTGAGAAATGCAATAATTGAAGCACTTTTGAAAATACTGAATTGCTGGAGTTTTCAGTTCTTTGTGAATCTTTTGCAGTTTGTATGAAGCACTGACAACACCTTTACTGGTGTGATTTTTGTCAGCTTGCTTTATAATCTCATAATCATGAGCATTTTTCAAAGCAGCAAAAGAGCCACTGTCGTTGTCCGCAATAATGATCCCAACATCAATGTTGCATTCAATGTTGCATTCAGTCAAAATAGGATTGTTTTTGGTCAGCAGCACAGCAGCATGTGGTTCCATAGCCTTAGCTGTGCCATTGAAGTTTCAACGATAATCATGATCTTTAAAATCATGTCCTTTGTCGCACATTTTGCATTTTCGGTTGAGGGTTACATAAGATATAACCTTCTTAGAAAACAGTCCTATAAGAGAAGCTGAACCGGAAAAACTGTTATAGGATCTCCCGGTACCTCTGGTAAACCAACCCATGTCCATCGATCCAGCTACGTGTACTCTTTGTTCTGCACTAATAGAAATACATTCTGAGGAGATGGGAAGGTCTGGAAATATGAAGGTGTTTTGCAGATGTAATGGCCTGAAAGTTTGAAAGTAAAATAATTGTTGCAATCATTTTATTAAATTGATTTTTTATGCATGTTGATTACAAATTTGCAATTACAGTGCTAATATATAAATCTAAATTTTGATCATGATTTAGCGAGTAAGCATTCAATTATTACAACAGATAAAAAATCAAATAATAAGATGAATATATTTATCACTAAATTGCACACAATTCACTCATGAACACTTACCACAAGCGTTGTATTGTGCCCACATTATTGATCGTTGATTCTGTTTCCTCGGCAGCTGTTCTCTTACAACTTTCTTGAGCCATTTCCTCCAAAACTTTGCCAACTTCTTTCTCATGTGTTTTAAAGGTTTTCCAATTGAATTCTGGTATGTTGAAGCCAGACCGGAACTTATTCAAGTGGGTATTGCCCATTTCTCCATTCAGCGTGCCTAAATAAAAATATAATACATGATAAGCTATACATTTTTCAATAGATAGATCCATAATCAAATCACACGTACCTATAAGAGCTTTCGTGTTTGTATCAAAGTGTATGTTTTGTCCGGCAGCATCATGTTGTTTATCAGTGCACACACTTGAAATAACTGTGCACACACGACATTTAACATAAAATATTGAAGCTAACCCAACTCTCTTCTCTTCAAAAGTGTCCATTAATGATAGAATTGAATCACATTTCTTGCAGATTAGTTGTTCTGCCAGTGTTTGTACATGAATAATTCTGTGTCCTTCAATAGGATTAACGACTTTGCAATTTGAGTCATTGTTGAGGTTATCTGCTGCACACTTTCCCTTCAATATCTTTTGGATATTTTTTGCAATTCTCGACTGTTCGCACCACTTTTTGTAAACTTTAGCCGACACTCGACTGCCTTTCCAATAAAACCTTTGCTACATTTCACTCATTTTCTAAAATTGTGTTCTCGCATCAGTCAGAAGGTAAACACGGCTACAGCAGAAGACGGCGCACGGCGTTGCCATCTCTACGAATGACACTACGCTAATCAAGCACAAGCTGTGACGTACACTGTTTTGACTACTTGTGTATCGGTAGAACCTCCTTAACACTCGCCCTCACTTAGTTAGCCCAACGATAATATTTTTACAATAATGTCACGAGGCAAGGCTCCGACTATTTCACGGTTTGACTTTCAGTTCGACTCTTTCCAACGGGACGATTAATTATTTTTATAAAGCGAATACTCTGTACCACTCTACCTTCGGAATTTCAGCAACAACGTCCTTTCTCTCGTTCTGCGAAGTCTCGTGCTCTGTAAAGTCGCGCGAAAGAAAAAGCTAACAAAACTCTCTCAAAACGTAGTAATAACCGGAGGTGTTAGCTAGTCTCGATCAGAAATCCAAGTGAGCGAGTCTTCTCGCCGACTCGCGACACGTCGTAATGGATTCTCTCTCTCTCTCTCTCTCTCTCTCTCTCTCTCTCTCTCTCTCTCTCTCTCTCTCTCTCTCTCTCTCTCTCTCTCTCTCTACCTCTCAATCGCTCTCCGTGACTGTAGGGCTGAAAAAACAATATAATTAGCTTAAAACTAGATTAAGGGTGTTGGCAGAACATTGTGTGTTCACCCGAAATAGAACAACGGAACTCACTCTACTGGCTGTGAACTGGCTCCTCATCCGGCGGTGATGATAGACTTACTGCTCCCTGGCCTGATTCCTTGACTTCCTGGGCTGGGTTTGGCAGAAGGTCTGCCTTAATGTCGAGTTCCGGATGTCCTCTGGAAAATTCCGGACCTCGTCGATCAGCCGTAAGGTCTCTGCTACGACTCCAGCGACGCCGTGAGTGGGCGAGTCCTCCCGAACTGGCCGGTCGTTCCTCGGTGGAGTTGGCGGGGAGTTCGTGCGGCTTCCACTCTCCGTCACGACGTGGTGCCTCCCGGCGCCGTATTCGCCCGACTGTGGAGCTCCGAGGGCTTCGTGGTGCCGTGGTCTTGTCGGCTTCCCTGGTGCGCGGTGGGGCCAATTGTATGGAGCGCTCACAGCTCCTCCTGCGGTCTCCAGCAACTCGGGCAACATCAGCAGCCTCCGGTGATGGTAATCGGCGATTGGGGCGAGGTGCTTCCCTGCTCTCTTTCTCGGCCTCAGGGTTCGTGGTCGGCAAGGCCGGTCAACTACGACTAGCGGCTCTGCCGTAGCTCGGCTCACGGCCTTCTTCTACACTCTCCGCGTGCCTGTCTCGACAGCGCGGACACGTGTTGAGATCCTCTCCGAAGTGACCACAGTTGAGGCAGATCCTTCCTTGCCTTGGCTCCGAACACTGGAAGACAGCGTGGCCCCTCCTCCAGCAATTGAAGCAGTAGTACGGGGGTGGGTCGATCTCCGGGTCCATGGGGATGGGATTTAGCCCGCTGTAACGCAGGCCTGAGAGTTTAACCCTCAGCTGCGGCCCTCTTCTCTTGTCTTCCCTTGGCTCCTGCTCGCTCTCTGACACACGGCTGTCACCCTGGCGGCTCTTCATGGCAGTAATGGCCGGCTGTAAGTCGGCTTGGGAGTCGCGACTAGCGACGCGTGCGGGAGAGGGCCGTTGAGGTAGGTTCCCCGTGTCGAAAATGGGCTCTTCGACCTAAGTAGAGGAACCTACGCTCGTTTCCTGCCCCATCACACGTCCCAGTTCCTCCACGGCTTCCCTGCTTGCACGCTCCTCAGCGCTCTCCAAACGAGCCCAGGCGGGGACTCTCGTCGATGACGAGTTGCCTCCGTCTACCCGGGGTTTGGGGATCGTCGCCACTAGAGAGAAGGCACCTCCATCGGCTCGGGCTCCTTGGTTGGTCTTTCTCTTATAGAGGGGGCTTGCTCCGGCAAGTAGCCCTCAACCTCGTCATCCGATCCGGCCAGCAGCTCCCAATCTCTCATCTTCTTCCTCCTTTTCCCGGTGGCGAACAGCGATCCGCACCCGAAGGTCTCGGCGCATGCCTTCTTCCCCTTTGAGACCTCCAGGGTGACGGTCACGCTCGTGGCGCGTCGACCACTGTGGAGGCACAAAGTCCGACGGTACGGCGGCAAATTCCAGCGGGACGAACTCTCCCTTGGCGTGCGACGTTGCAAACGTCGCAGCCACGCAAAACGTGTGTTGCTGTTTTGCGCGGCAAATTCTCCTTAACGCATAAGGCCGAGAAAGAGACAGTCGGCGTGTGCGAAGCCCGCGTTTCTCGGACGTGAGCTACGTCCCGGGAATCCGCGGAAATTGCCAGTTGTCGTGAGCTCTGGGAAGAAGTTCGCCGGTCCGAGCTGGCGCGAGACGAGCAACCAATCAGCCCGTCTCGCGCCTCGCTTGGCCAATCGGACTACGTTATCGGCCGGGCCCTAACGGCCGGGAGAGTGTCGCCGAGCGCGCGAACGCAGCGTGACTCGGCAGTTCTCGTCTGGATCCCGTCGACGCGACACGTCGACGAGAGAGAGAATCGCACGCGAGTGTTAAGTGTGCGAGTGTGTGGAGAGAGAGTGTGTGAGGAGAGCAGCAGCAGCATCACGACCTGGACCGCCATCCCGAGGAAGGAGTCCATCCCCGGAGACGACCATCCAGCCGCCCGCCACTGCTGCAATCCAGAGTCCTCACCGCCCGGCTGCCATCTTCCGTCGAGCAGGCACGAGAGGAAGGGAGCCAGAACGGGAGGAAGGACGACGGAACGAGAGGAAGGCCGCCGTCGTCGAGTCTACGAGAGAGAGAGAGAGAGAGAGAGAGAGAGAGAGTAAGAGAGACAGAGGACGAGAGGAAGCGGGAAACCAGCGGCCGCGAGGCCAGCGAGGCTACCTTGCATTTGGGAGAGAGAGAGAGAGAGAGAGAGAGAGAGAGAGAGAGAGAGAGAGAGACAGAGAGAGAGAGAGAGAGAGAGAGAGAGAGAGAGGGAACGAGACGAGGGAGAGCCGGCCGTGCGGCTGGCGCATGTGTGTGTGCGAGAGAGACGGAGAGTTGCGTGACGTCACCGGCTACGGCTTGGGGACTAGCGCGGGAACGTGAGAGAGAGAGAGAGAGAGAGGGTCAGCTGTGTTCAGAGGTGAGAGCTTCAGGATTATAGCGTGGCAGAGTGTGTGTGTGTGTGCGGAGTCAGCGAGTATCTGCGGGCTACCTTGCGTGGGCGGCTAAGGCCACCACGTTGTAGGGAAGGGCTGGGCGAAATACAAGTGCAGAAACGTGAATAAAGTATTGTTTGTGTTTGACTTCTTTCCTGTTTCCCACCTCTCCCCAGCGTACTCCCATACGTCGGCGATCGCGTGTAAAATCCCGCGAAATAAAGAAATCCTAGTGCACGTGGAGGCGCTAGGTGTTGCGCACCTGTGTTGGGAGGCACAGCGTCGCAGGCGACATGTCGTGAACTAGTTTTGGCGCTGCGACAACGAGTCGGGCGATGCATTACTTTCCTGTAATTCACAAAACTATAAGAACAAATTCAACAGGATATATCAGGACAGCACAAATTTCTACATCATCACCAGTACAAACCACATATAATTGAGAACAGCACGGCGGTTGCATCCATCGAAAGGTTGGCTCTCATTACCAGCTACCAGGGCTAGTTAGGACATTTAATTTCAGAATTCCGCGGCGGCAAATATCTTTTCAGATCCGACACATGCACTTTCGTGATTTTCCGGCTGTTACCCTCCTCGGCTTCCAAAATATACACTGTAGGGGATTTTTGTTCGGCTATTCGAAAGGGTCCTTCGAATTTCGGGGCTAGTTTGGCAGAAAAACTCTCAGTAGCATTTGAAAGGTAATGAGTTCGTTTCAGGACAAGATCACGGCGGCCTCGATTGTATGCTCTACCCTGCTTATCTCTCGCATTGTCTATGAATTTAGCGACAAATTCTTGTAATGCATCTAAGCTTTTCTACGGTCTTCCCATATTTTAGGGTCTAACTGTAATTTCGGTCCCCGGTTTTCCATTTCTCTAAGCAAGCTTTTAACCGGTGTGGGGTGTCGACCGTAATTCAGAAAGGCTGGTGATGTCTTTAGCGTCGATTGCACAGCCGTATTCATGGCATGACGGAGTTCGTGGACATGTTTGTCCCAGTCTTGATGATTCTCGTCGAACATGGCTATCATGTTTTTAAGAGTACGGTTACTTCTCTTGACGGGATTGGCTTGGGGGTGATAGGGCTGGGAAGTAACGTGAGTCACGCCATACTTCTTCAATGTCTAGCAACATTCTTGTTAATAAACTCAGTCCCATTATCAGTCAATAAATACTCCGGCGTTTTCCATCTGAATAACACTAGTTCTTCGAATGCCCTGGCAACTGATTTACCGTCAGCTTTCCGTAGTGGCTTGACCTCAATCCAGCGAGTAAATAGGTCTTGAAAGACTAGCAGGTATTATTTTGACTCTTACTCCTTGGGAATTCCATCATATCGGCTGCAATTACGGTCCATGGCTTCTCGACGACTCGCTTCCCAATGAGGCCTTGAGGTCCTTGCTGCGAAACTTTATACTGTCGGCAAATCCGACAGGAAGTAACAAAGGCATGTACGTCATGATACATTCCCAGCCAAAAATATTCCCTAGCTATTCTGTCATAAGTTTTTTCTACTCCCAAATGTCCGGCGGTAATCTCTCCGTGTGCTACGACCATGACTCTCTCTCTCGTTGTTCTACTGGTATTACTAGCTTCCAAGTTTCATCGCTATGATTAACAGGGTCCAACAGAGGGTCTTTTTTATATCTGTACAATCTACCATCCTCCACTCTCCACTGCGGGAACTTACTCGGCGACTCCTCTACTTCTCTCAATCGTCTGGTATACCAAGGATCGGAAATCTCGGCCACGGCTGCTAACTCGTTTTCGAACATTCTCGACAGGGCGTCGGGCACTTTGTGGTTTGCACCCCTGCGATGTACGATGTCGAAGTCCCACTGCTGAATCTTGAGTGCCCATCTGGCCAGTCTTCCACTTGGTTCTTTCAGTAATCGCAGCCAACGTAATGTACTGTGATCGGTTATAACTGTGAAGTGATACCCTTCTACGTAAGGCCGTAGTTTCTTTATGGCCCATATCAGAACCAGACACTCCTTCTCGGTGGTGGTGTTATTCTTCTCTGCGGCTGTCAAAACACGGCTGATATAGACAATCGGGTGTTCTCCNCGCCAGTGATCGCTTGGATAGAGGCTCTAGCGGCTGTCAGCCTGTTTTTGAATCTTTCGGCTACTCTCGGTCCCACTAAGGTAATCATAGCACCGGGATCGAAAAGGGCCCGATAAGGTTTCCCCCCCATGACTATTTGCATATAGTTCCGGTTATCTGTTATTACGGTGGCGGTCGGAGCGTAGTTCTTTTCCGCGTCGCGCGTGTGAGTTACCTGGCACAAATAGTCTGAGTCAGGATCCGGCGGTTCTGGCTCATTCAATTCTACAACTTCTTTCGTTTCCGGCTGTGATTGACCTCAGCCCACTACTTTCTCCTCGTTCAACTGGTCGATTGCCCACGTGATCTTTCTCAGCTTCCCAACATCCTCCTCCTCCTCTACTAACTCCACAATCCTCTCTCGAGTAGTCTGAATCGATACACCCTCACCAGTTCCTGAAACTTCTACAAGATTTACTTCCTCTAACTCATCGGACTGCTCCGACTCCGACTCGAGAGTAACTCCCGTCTCCGGCTTCTCAACATTCATTCCCTCAAGTTTCTCTTCTTCATCTGACTCATCCGACTGTTCCCACTCCGACTTAAAAGTAACTCTCGCTTCCGACTTCTCAGCATCCACTTCTTCACGTTTCTCTTTAACTTCCTCCACCAGCTTTTCTTCTTTTTATCTAGTAGCTACTCTCTGCTTGACTTTATCGATACTCTCTCATGAGAAAACGACACCTTGGTTTAGAGTGAGGTTTTTCAGCTTAGATGTATTCTTGTCTAGAGGATATGCTCTTCTATTTAACTTCACAACTTCACTGAGTAGTGACTCCTCGAAATAGCTGCCTGTTTCTAGCGTTAGTGGTGAAAGTTTATTTGATTCGTTTTGATTTTCGAATCGGCTGCTACTTTTATCATTCGGGAGTTGATTTCTCCGCTGGTGATCTGCGTAGGCCTTTTCGCTGCTGGATGAATTCTGAACACTTACCTTCGCTGATAGCTTGCTATCCTTGGCTACTTCACTACTGACTTCTCTGTTGCTGTTCGGCCGACGGGTTACGTCAGCTTCCGGCAGTACCTTCTCTTCCTTCTCCTGTGGCTTTAAATCCCATTTAACCGATGTGCTAGGCCAGCCAGTCATGCTAGCTGTCGCTTTATTCGGATTTCTCACCTCTGGCTGTTTTAACCTCAGTAGTTCCTGACTACCTCCTCCCCCTCCCAAAACTGCAACTACTGCTCGCGACTGAGATTCGTGAACTGCAGTTTTTATAACCTCCGGCGAGGCCTTTATTGTTGTGTTGCAGATGGCATCGGCCCCGTAGGTGCCCCCGCATTGCCGTTTCCCAGCATTGATCGAACCGGCGCACAATTTTCACAGTTTTGAAAAGTTACGCCTAATTGTCCGCAAACTTGGCACTGAGCTTGGTTCCGACGTCTACTCGGGCAGACTGGCGATTTATGGCCTTTTTCGTGGCATATATAACACTCGACTGACGGGCAGACCCCTGCTCTATGGCCGACCACTTGAAAGATGTAGCAGGCTCCGACGAACTGAGGGACCTCACCGTTAGTCGTTTGTCTTGGCGATTGGTTTTGGTTGACGGCAGTTCCTGCGGCATTGCCTTGCGGTTGTTGAGCTTGTAATTGCGGTTGAGCATTAGACTGCTACCATCTTGGTGGACTACTCTTGGTGTGTTCGTACCCACATCTCGAGTTCGCGTTTACCGGCTGGTCATTTACGAGAGCGGAAACCGCAGGAGGTACCTGTGCCTGTTGTTTCTGTTTATTATTCCTATTCTTGTTGTTAGTGTTATTTTTATTGCCAACGCTTGTGTCTGCAACTCCTGCAACTTCGTCAACTTCCTTAGTGACTGCAACTTTGGCTTTCGAAGCTGGCGTCCAAGCGGCGGCTGGAAATCAGTTTTTCTCAATACTTGGATAGCAGTCAACGTCGCACACGCCGCACTACGCAGTAGCTCGCCTCACCACTACCAACGCACACATGCACACCGAGCGCGAGCGGCGCACATACCGCCGTAGCCGTGCGAGCCGAGGAGAAGAGTAAGCAGCTGGGAGGGGAAAGCTACTCGGGACGACGAGTAGAGACGTATGCCGCGCGCGTATGTGTGTGATGCGGTTGTATGCGTTACAAACTATTATTTCCCGTAAAGTTGTGCGAATAAATTATGGCGAAATGATAATGGAAAGAGTGTGCGATTGTGAGTATGGAAATAACCTTTGTAAGAGAAATCTTCTGTCAGTAAGTCTACTAAAACCATGTAAAGTATGTAAGTGTGTGGTGCGCATGCGCGAGAAAATCAGCGAAGCGACGCGTCGCGAGTCAGCGAGAAGACTCGCTCACTTGGATTTCTGATCGAGACCAGCTAACACCCTCCGGTTATTACTACGTTTTGAGAGAGTTTTGTTAGTTTTTTTCTTTCGTGCGACTTTAAAGAGCAAGATACTTCGCAGAACGAGAGGAAGGACGTTGTTGCTGAAATTCCGAAGGTAGAGTGGTACAGAGTATTCGCTTTGTAAAAATAATTAATCGTCCCGTCGGGAAGAGTCGAACTAAGAGTCAAACCGTGAAATTGTCGGAGCCTTGCCTCGTGGCATTATTGTAAATTTTTTGATCTCTTATAACTTCAAAACTCAGCAGTAAAACGCTTCGAAAAAAAGTCTGTGATTTATGACAGCAATAACAAAGTGCTGTAAAAATTTCAAATCATTTTGTTGATTGGTTCCTGAATTATGAATCAACCTCTGCAATCAGTTTTTTTGCTTCAATTTTGCTTCCTCCTAGAGGAAGCTTTGTAATAGTGAAATTTTTGACTCTCTCAAAAATAGGTTAGAAATCCATTTTTAGGTTTGTACAGTTCGAATCACGAGTTATTACAAAATGTCCGTATAGATGTGTGTGTGTGTGTGTGTGTGTGTGTGTGTGTGTGTGTGTGTGTGTGTGAGTGTATGTATACCGCAATATTTTCGAATCCAGGCTACGAATGTCTACAAAATTTGGCATGTATATCCATTTTCGAATTCTGAATTCGGGAAAAGAAGTTATTTGTAATTTTGCCAGACAGTTTTTGTTGTATGTTCGTTTTCTCAATTTTTAAAAATTATTTTAGGCATTTTTTGTAACATTTGATCGTTACAAACGGTAAAAATATTAGAGCATCCGAAAGATAATTGAATTACCTTTCTTGTCTCGGTTGGTCCTCCAGATCGACCGCACCGTTCGGCAGCAGCAGTGAAAAAGGTGATTTTTGCGAAATAAGGCATCTCTCCGAAATGAAATATCAGAACCTCGCAAAAAAAAAATATGATGATAGGTTCTAAGTCAGACTATATACCACGAAAATTTCAATTCATTTGACCACGTAGTTATTGAATAACGAATGAAAAACTGAAAAAAATGAGTTTTCTATGTCCAACGTTTACGAGAGTAAAAAGACTTGAATTTATCCACAATTCCGGGAAATGGTAGATTTTTTATGTGTCTCGGCTAAGTTCTTTGCGCAGCTCTCACAACCTTATAGATCTTGAGATATCAATGATACAATCTTTTATTGAAATTTTTTTGATCTCTTATAACTTCAAAACTAAGCAGTAAAAAGCTTCGAAAAAAAGTCTGTGATTTATGACAGCAATAACAAAGTGCTGTAAAAATTTCAAATCATTTTGTTGATTGGTTCCTGAATTATGAACCAACCTCTGCAACCAGTTTTTTTGCTTCGATTGTCACGTCGTGTGACTCGTGGCATACATTTAGAGACAAATTAGAAGTTATTAGAATACAGAGATCGAAATTCAAGCTCTCAAAAGAAAAATGCATTGCGTGAGCCGACCTGTTTCCACACACTGCCGAAAGCATGTCACTGTCGAATCAGCGAACTTGCAATTCGTGACATCATAAGCGAGTGCCACTTTTTATGTATTGCAATACTAACGAAGGGTTTAAAAAGCCTTGCATGTACTCAAATCGGCAGTTCGTTACCAGACACGGGCTCCGTACACGTCAGTTCGACAATCGGCGAAGCTCATACGTGGAAACAGTCATAATTTTAAATACATCTGCCTTATTTTATTCTCGTCATCGTCGAGTAATATTGTAATTCAATTTGCTAACACTAGTGGAATAAATTACATCGTTACAGTGAAACTTATTTGTGCCTTGAACGTTATTTATAACATTCTATCCTACCCAACACGAGCTCAAGTCTACATACTGGCAACTGCACTCAAAGGTAAGTTTCTCATTTATTTGACTAACAGTGAGAGTGTTAGGCGCGAACTAATATCTTTTACAGCCTTGCCACTACACCTATCACTACGTTCATAACTATTTATTTAAGAGTAGTCTGCCGACCGTAACACGATCTTTGCCTTCCTCCTAAGGAAGCTTGTAATACCTGATTTTTGACTCTCTCAAAAATAGGTTAGAAATCCATTTTTAGGTTTGTACAGTTCGAATCACGAGTTTTTACAAAATGTCCGTATGGATGTGTGTGTGTGTGCGTGTGTGCGTGTGTGTGTGTGCGTGTGTGTGTGTGTGTGTGTGTGTGTGTGTGTGTGTGTGTGTGTGTGTGTGTGTGTGTATACCGCAATATTTTCGAATCCAGGCTACGAATGTCTACAAAATTTGGCATGTATATCCATTTTCGAATTCTGAATTCGGGAAAAGAAGTTATTTTTAATTTTGCCAGACAGTTTTTGTTGTATGTTCGTTTTCTCAATTTTTAAAAATTATTTTAGGCGTTTTTTGTAACATTTGATCGTTACAAACGGTAAAAATATTAGAGCATCCGAAAGATAATTGAATTACCTTTCTTGTCTCGTTTGGTCCTCCAGATCGACCGCACCGTTTGGCAGCAGCAGTGAAAAAGGTGATTTTTGCGAAATAAGGCATATCTCCGAAATTAAATATCAGAACCTCGCAAAAAAAAATATGATGATAGGTTCTAAGTCAGACTATATACCACGAAAATTTCAATTCATTTGACTACGTAGTTATTGAATAACAAATGATACACCACTTTTATACCCAAAATTTTGTGAGACACCCCTACAAGTATCCTGTCACCCCGCCCCGCATCCTGACATCCCTTTCCTACAAGTATCTGGACACCCCACCCCACATCCTGACACCTCTACACTATACGAATGGCAGGAAGGTAACAAGAATTAAGAAATGTAAACACAAATATATTTTAAAGTAAATAATATTATTTAATATGTGATCTTTACAATACAATAACTACATTTTTGTATTAATTACCAAATTTTTTGAGTGAGTGCATGACTTGCTGATTTAGTTTTGTGCCAAAATTGTGTCAAAATATATATAATATTTCCTTAAAATTAGTAAATAATTTAGTACGCAGGAATAACGTTTTTACGTGCTGGAAAGAATACCTCGTATCGTATAATATTAACCCGATTGCAAATTCTCATCTTTAATTTTGGTACGAAAGTTGCTGGATCCTCTTATTTAATGAAAAACGAGTTTTTAATATTCAGAATCGCCTATAAAAAGTAGATTGCTCCCGCTTGAGCAAAGCAATAAGTAAAATACTATTACGTAATTGAATATTTTTGTAAGAAGAAGAATTCGAATATTTAAATCAGTAAAAGACGAAGTGTTTGTCCCATGTAATTATCATCCATTACCAGAATATTTTTTATTATCACGAATATTATTTAGCATACAGTGCAGCTTATTCTCTCTGTAAGATCCGTTAGAAAGCCGGATTTCTGTCTGATGTCACGGTGAGGGCAAATAAGTTGCTTTTTTCCCCTTCTATCCGACTGTTATTTCAACTTAACATTCCAGTAGAATAATTATCTTTTATATCAAGCACGTAGACTTATCGGTTATCAAACTTCTCTAAACGTGTTCGGGACAGCAATACGCCGCGGAAAGAGGCAGACGAGTCGAGAAAAGATAGGACCCTTTCTTGGGGTTTCGGACTCAGGTAGGAACTCAGGCGGCAGCGCAAGGAAGGGGAGAGAGCGCAGGGAGTGGGCCGGGGGAAGCAGGGAGAGAAAAACGGCAGTCGCGCGCAGGAGCCGGAGAGAGCAGGGTCAGAGGACAGGGCCAAGATGGCGGGTCCGGGAAAGAGCGTCGGCTTGAAGCGGAATGGAAGACGCGGATATGAGCGAGTGTTAAACCGCGGGAAGCAGTAAAATAGAAACGAAGCGCATCGCAGAGTCGAAAAGTGATTTAACGAAGGTTAATAAAGTGTTGTTGACAAAAAATTCAAAGTGTCTCATTTGCCACCCCATCATATAACCCGTTCATGTAACTTCACTATTTGACTTTCACTTTTCAACATTAAGTATTTCATATTCTCTATTTTTGCACATGTAACTACATTCCATCAACTAATAACAATACTGATTTATTATCCACTTATTCAATCCAATATAGCTGGACTCAACAATTGTATTTGTATTTCCTGCGGTGAATATTGTCGAACACAAATCCGTTGATAACTGAATGAATATTTGCTAGTAATCATAATTCTCGCTATGTCCTTATTCCACAATTATTATTCGATTGATTTTCTTGGCTATTAAATACAATGATTAAAGGCTTCATGCCACCAATTTACATACAATATAAATTGATGTGTTTTTTTCTTTATTACGCCTTGTCCTGCTACAACCACTCCGTACCTTATCTATCCCACGTATTCGCAATAAATCTTTCAATATAATATTCTTAATATTGGCGTATTTAATAATTACGCAATTCTATGATTGTAAAATGTTTGCTCTTGCTTTTATTAATAAATGAAATTGCGCACGTTTATTCTTAATTCGACCTATTAAATTAAAAATATCTCTTCGCGAACTACTACGTTAGAATCATTAAGTATTATAATTCATTTATCCAAGCAAACATTAAATTACAAAATTTCCAGACTAGTAGGTTAGGAACTAGCTTAGATGAATTTTCATGGTGTGTATGATACCACTTATCTTAGAAGTCAATACTTCAGACGGTGCAACAGTAATTTAGCGTAACCCTCAACCTGGTTTGACTAGGCATTGCCGGCTAATCAGTTTTGTGTATGCCAAGGAAATCAGTGAGAAAACAGTGGCTGATGTTAATGCTACGAAAACTAAGATCGAGTCACTTCAATTGAGGCCTTCAATTGTAAACACAGATAATCAATCAATTCAAAGATACATCAATATATCAATCAATTCAAAATACACCACTCATTTAAACTAACAATGATAGATGGAAAAGTATGCCAAGCAATAACAGGTTATCCTTCTTGTGCAACGTGTTGCATTTGCGGAGCAAAACCTTTACAAATAAACGAATTGTATAAATTGGCTAAAAAAACGGAAAATGAAAAAAATTTTGAGAATGGCCTTTCATCTTTACTTGCAAAAATGCGATTTATGGAAAACATACTCCACATAGCATATCGTTTGGATTGTTGTAAGTGGCAAGCAACATCACATCGACAAAAAAAACCACTGCCAATTCTTTGGCACGCAGCTTCCTTCAACATTATGTATTGCTTAATATCAGAATTGTTTCTATTTCAAATATAATTCTATCAAGTTTTTTTTGTCTGATGAATAAAATTATTTAGAATTGATTACATATATATAATTAAATCTCTCTCTCTCTCTCTCTCTCTCTCTCTCTCTCTCTCTCTCTCTCTCTCTCTCTCCCTATCTTTCTTTCGCATAGCTCGCATTGCTAATTGTTAAACTGATCTCCAAGAGATATCACTCTCCCTTTTTAAACTAATATCTTATTTACTACATTTCAAAATAATTTTATTTAACGTAATCTTTCTATTCATTACATTTAAATGATATCGTTTTCTCATCACCAAGCGGTAGATATGCTGGCGAGTTTTCTTTTTGTAAGGAAATGGAACAGTTTTCATATCTCAATATTTGTCTATTAATTAAGCTAAAATATTTTTTAATTTTTTTTTACATTTTTTCTACCCACAAGTTGGAGTTAAAATCACTTAACCCACCCGCCACTGCGAGGACGCTAGAGATATAAGCGATGCAGTTTTCAATTATGCAAAGTATACAGGGTGAGAAACAAAATTTTGAAGCTTAATATTTTTGAAACTAACAGGTATCATAAACAACCCAAAGAAAGTGATCAAGATGCTATATAATACTAACTCAATCCAACATTTTAAATTGATTATTGCCTTTTTACTCCAGTTATCGCGTCACGTAAAAAAAAAACGATTCATAGTATACAGGGTAAGAAAAAAAATTTTTGAAGCCTAATATCTTTGAAACTTATTGGTTTCGTAAACAACCCAAACATTGGGATCGAAGTGATATATAATGCTAACTAAATCCAAAATTTGAACTTGATTAATGCCTTTTTACTCCAGTTATCGCGTCCCATAGAAAAACGACTTTTTTCAGTTTTTGATGTTTTTCTCCGATTAACTTACTTAAAATTAAAGTAGTATATGGTTCTAATTACCTTTAATAATCATATATTTTTTTAGAAAGGTTCGATATTTAGTTTTCGAGTTATAACGGTTTCAAAAAGTTGCACTTTATGGTGTATAATAAATAAACGACGAAAGATAATATAAATTCTCCGCGGTAAAAAGATAGGTAATTTTATTCACTTTCATGTGCATATTAAGCAATTCACTTTTATTAACTTTTTCAATAACTTTATTTACTATTATTGGAAAAAACTGAAATCTCAAAACTAAAAAATCGCTATAAAAAAAACAAGCCTACAAAATGTAAAACGGACTGTTTCCCCATCATGCTATAGTAAAAACGAAGAAAATGAGAGTTGGTTGATTAAAATCCACTGAGAAGAAGCTGAGATACAGATTTCGACGAACGAACACACACACACACACGCACACACACACACACACACACACATCCATACGGACATTTTCTAAAAACACTATTTTTCGACTAAAAATGCATCAAAACACACTTCCTACATGTTTTTACACAAACTCAAAAAATTACTATTACAAGGCTTCCTTAGGAAGGAAGCAAAACGATATCTACTAGTTGCAAAAATTTTAAGCCATTTTGGCGACTAGTTTTCGAGATAAAAATCAAAAACAACAAATGGGTTTTCAATGTCGTACGATTACGGGAGTAAAAAGGTTTAAATTGAGTTGAAATTTTAGGAAAAGATTGATCTTTTGATTACTTCGGCTAGGTTCTTTTTGTAGCTTATGACGTAAACATTATTATTTTTGTTAAACCATATAATTTGATAATTAAAGCTTAGTATATTTTAAGAGCTTTCATGGTTTTTGTTAGAATATGCATAGTACATTTGTCTCTACACTATATCATAGCATCTGTAGATAGGATGCGCAGAAGCGCTGTGCGCAACTACCCGTCAGTGAGTCTCGTCTCGTTGCGCACCGTAGGTACTATATATAGTCAATGTTCGACTACGACTGGGTTCACTCGTTGCTGTACGCTCTTGGAGAGCTCACGCATGCTCGGCATGCTCTGTATATATCATTAAACTCTATCATTATTATAACTAATCCTCTCCGTGTCAACCTCATTTCAACAGTTTTATAAAATGTCCGTGCAGATGGTTTTGTGTGTGTGTGCGTGCGTGCGTGCGTGCGTACATACACCGTTATAATTCTGGAACCACGTGATCGATCGTAATAAGATTAGACATGCATATATGTTTTCTGATTCTGAATTTGAGTACATTTTCTTTCAAGATTTGGACTATTTTATGAACATTTCATGGCCATTTTTTGATTTTTGAAAAAATATTTTTGCTTTTTATAATGATATGATGAGCGAATCTCCGGTAAGACCTCTCTCCTAGGAGCTATTCTAACGTCTGGTGGATCTCTCCCCGGGCTAACCCCAGCCAGAGTTTTCGTGTTATAATCCTGATGGTAACACTAGTACTGGCCCTCATTATGTGAAATTTATAAATTTTACTTATTTTAAACAACTTATAATAAATACAATAAAGGTTACAAATTTTGGATGATGCGCGCAAAAAATTTTCCAAGCGCACTAATCCTTGGGACATCAAACAGCTGCTCTCAGCAGCATGCACATCGTAGATTTTCCTTACTTTTTCTTTAGTACATTTGTGATGCTAATATAATTAATAATGACTATACATTGTCATTGACGTGCGTCAAATAACGAATAATCCACGGCTAGTTGATGCACAAAAATCCATGCACCAAAATGCGTTATACCTCCCACTCATGGAAAAGTAGTACGTGCAACTTGTGTGGCGTTAGCACAATCTACTATTACATTTAAAACAATAACAAAAAACTGAATAGGAGGAAGCTAAGTGCCAAGTATTTGGCAGCGGTTTTTATGTTTTTCTCAGAATCTGCCCAATGAAATTACTTAAAATTGAAGTTAAACCTAAAAACTTTTAAAATCATGATTTTTTTTTAGAAATTCAAAATTTAGTTTTCGAGTTAAGATAATTTCAAAAATTTGCGCTTTATGGTGTATAATAAAATAACGACGAAAGATAATATAAATTTTCCGCGGTAAAAAGATAGTTATATTTATTCTCTTTTATGTACATGTTAAATAATTTACTTTCATTAACTTTTCCAATAACTTTATCAGAAAAAACTGAAATCTCAAAACCAAATATCGATATAAAAAAAACGTGTCCAGAAAATGTAAAAAGGACTGTTATCCCACTATGTACTAGTCAAAACAGAAAAAATGAGACTCAGTAGATTTTCATCCACTTAGTAGAAGCTGAGCTAGAGGCANAAAAATAGATATGCATGTTAAATTTGATTGATATTGACGGAGTAGTTCCAAAAATATTACGGTATACATACACACACGCACACACATCCACACAGACACACACGCACACACACGCGCACACACGCACACACACGCACACACACACACACACACACACACACACACACACACACACACACACCAATCCACACGGACATTTTCTAAAAACACTATTTTTTGACTTAAAATGCCTTATAACATATTTCCTACATGTTTTTACACAATCTCCAATAATTACTATTACAAGGCTTTCTTAGGAAGGAAGCAAAAACAATGCCAAGAAAGAAAGCTTAGAATTCAACACCAATTCAGACAAGAAACTGGCCTCATTGTAAATTATCCACAACAAGGATCGGGTAATTCTTACAATGGTAATACCGCTATTAGATTTTTCCGTGACCCTGTACTGACAGCTGAAATTACAGGTGTCAATGAAAGTTTAATTACAAGATACAGTGTAATACTACAAGCTCTTGCTTCTGGATCTAAAATAGACTCCGACCAATTTGACGATTATGCAAAACAAAAAATCTGCTAAGTTATATGTATCTTTGTACCATTGGTTCTACATGCCTGCATCTGTGCATAAAATTCTCCTCCATGGTGCAAACATTATAAATCACTTTCTCATTCCAATTGGCATTTTGTCCGAAGAAGCTCAAGAATCACGGAATGAAGATTTGAAATACTAACGTTAATTTAATACTTGTGCGAGGGTTAGTTGCGCTGCACGCGTCGCTCGCAGCCTCTAGACCGCCGCTGGTCGTGCGACGGTTCCCCATGTGAAAGTGGTCCTGGTGTAGCTTTTCCCATCACTCACAGTATTTTCCTCGTCGTCGGTGCTACTCTAACAGCTGCACGACCTCTCAAGCCTCCGCCCAACCTTAAATCAGTGTTGCGGCTACCCTCATTCGTCATCTCTCTTTCTCCTTCTCTCATCGCGGCTCTGCTGAATCCTGGCCCTCGGCGACGCTCTCCAATCTGCTGGCGCATATTTTCGATTCAGCGACTCAGGATGTAGGAACCCTTCGACGACTCATTGGTCAACAAGAGGAGGCCAAGGATGAGTCACAGCTTTGGCTGTGATTATGCTGGATGTGAGTGCTTTGGTACGGGCAACCTCCAATGTGAATTGTGTGGCTCTTTCTTCCATGACGACTGTGCCCATAAATCTGGCTGCACCTTTGTAAGCAGTGGCCAAGACACAGTTACCTGCTCCGCCTGCCAGGATCCGGACAAGCCTTCGATCTCCACTGGTGCTGGCCTGGCCCTGAGTAACGCTGTCCAGATGCCAACCACCAGCACTCCTCCGCCGTTGCCTGCAGCTGCCCAGCCTCTGCCCAGTGGTAACAGCTTCAATCCTGACTCTGGCACATCGTCCAGAGCACCCTCTCCAGCCATGCCAGGTGACGCCCAGGACTTGAGCACTACCAGGGAGATCTTGAAGCTCTCTAAGTGTCTGATCTAATGATGTACAACCTTCCTGTATCAGCTGAGCAGCCTGATCTCGACAGGGTCCATGCGGTCCTGAATAGAATCAACAACTTGGACCTCTCCAAGATCACAGTGTGTAGATTCAGCAAGCAGACAAGACCTGATGCTCCTCCGCCTGTTCTTGATATTGTCTTCTGATGTTATATATACACGTGTACTCACTGTTTGGATGCGCATCTCCTTGCTTTTTTGGTATTCTTTCAATTCTCCTACTAGTGTGCTTATTGGCAATGTATGTGTATTCATTGTTACCAGTGTAGCTCGTTTGCCCGAATTTATGCGGATCAGTCTCGCGTGATTTTAATTTTATGATACGTATTTTCCATAGTCTCTTAATGATAAACTCACGACGTTACTCTACTCCTTATGTCTGGATTTAATTTGCTTATCAGACGTTCACTATTATTTTGATATTCGATTTTTCGCGTGATAATTATTTACGTGTTATATACCCTTTGTATATTATTTGTTTTCGTTGCTCGTGTCGTCGGCTCTCTTTCTCTTATTTCCTTAATTTATTCAAGCGGCTGCGCTTTAGAATTTTCCTTATGACCTATTGTGTGGTCTCGACTACCTGCTCTTAGGCCCGGCGCTTGCTCTCTCTTTCGTGTCATCCTATAGGAAAGGGCATTGACCTATGTTTTGAATTTGACCCATTTAAATGTCTTCCTGCTTAGCTTTATTTAAATGCGAAAACTGAGCATTTCACAGGAGTTACATACTCTTTGTTGAGAATAACCTCTGTAAAAATATGTGCGCATTTTGGTCTTACGTAAGGATGCTCAGCCGTGACGTTGGCTATCCATTCAGCATGTCTCTCGGTGATGAGACCTCTTCTTCGGGCTTCGGCATCGCCAATCTTTTATCCAGGTATTTTGGTACGGTTTATCAAATAGGTCATACATCCAGGAATGGCCTCGATCGTTTTGATCATTCGATTTTCGATGCCGACTCCGGAGAGGAGGTCTTGTCTGGTCTCACAATAACTGACACTATGGCGCTGGCCGCGGTCAATAGACTGGACGATAATCCGCACTATGGCCCAGATGTCGTCCCTCCGTACCTGATTAAGCGATGCTGGTCCACTTTAGAGAAGCCTATCCTGCACGTCTTTAACAAATCGCTCGATACTGGTCATTTCCATGCCAGGTGACGCCCGGAAGTTCGTTCGTTAAAAGCGGTTGTAGGGGAGACGTCCAAAATTATAGGCCTATCTCGATCATAGGCATATTGGCCAAACTTCTTGACGCGATTGTGACAAATGAAATTTATGAGAGAATTGCGGCTTACATTTCTATGGACCAGCATAGCTTCATCCGAGGTCGTTCTACTCTAAGAAATTTACTTCTTTTCAATGACTACTTGTCGGAAGCCTTGGCGTCCTCGCTTCAGGTTGACGTCATCTACACTGATTTCTTCAAGGCTTTCGACCCGGTAAATAACTCATTGCTTATTCTTAAGTTGCACTGCATCGGCATCCGAGGGACCCTTTTAAAGTGGTATGCTTTGTGCCTCTCTGACCGTCCGTTCGCTGTCCGTGTAAATAATTCCGTATCTACTGTTATTCCGGTCACGTCTGGGGTTCCCCAGGGATCGCACCTGGGCCCCTTGATATTTCATGTATATATTGATGATTTAGTTAAGCAGTTGCGTTATGTTAGGATCTTTATGTACGCCGATGATGTTAAATCGTTTTCTGTTGTAAAATCCGCTGCGGACGCCGAACTCCTCCAAAGGGACCTTGATGCACTCGCGGAGTGGTCGTGCAGTGCTATGCTTCGACTCAATCTATCTAAATGTTATATTATCTCATACAGCAAGAGTCGTTGCCCGTACTGTTCGACTACTCCGTGGGCCGCTTCTCCCTTCCGAGGACTAAGTCTATCAATGACCTTGGGGTGTGGTTCGACTCAAGCCTTTCATTCTGAAAACATATTAATCATGTAGTCTCCGTTAGTGCTAAAATGGTTGGTTTTATCAAACGATCCACTATGCACTTCACTAACATCCAAGCAATTATTTATCATTATAGATCTTTAGTTATTCCTCACTTCATCTACTTATCTCAAATCTGGTCTCCTCACACTAACTGGGAATTTCAAAGGCTTGAGTCAATACAGCACCGCTTCATCAGATACTTAGCTTCGAAATCTCATACCCCCATGTAATGGTTCGATCACCACTATGACGACCGGGCGCGTGATTTTGATATTGTATCCATCAGATCCCTACTACATTACCATAATTGTATCCTATCGTTTAAGTTAAAGAACTCTGTGTTTTATTCAAATGAGCTTAACAACTCATTTATAACGCGCGAGCTTCGTTATACTCTTCGTAATCCACGCGAAATTGTAGAGGGTGACGATAGAAAAAATTTAGGTTTTTACTCTACACTGAACCACCTCAGGAGAGTGTGGAACTCTCTGCCCTGTAACCTATAATCTTCCTCCTCTATTTCAGAGTTTAAAGCTAGATCTTTTTCTTTCGCTGGGAGCTTCTCCTGTTCCACTTAGTTCCTCCGCTCTCCAGGGTTGGTTCTTGCTTTAATTATTCAATAAGACTGTCATGCATCTGCTTTTCGTTCATCAGTGCTTCGTAGAGTTACATTCTTTTCTTACTACCGCAGTGCGCGCTGCGTTGCGCCACATATCCTGATCCAAAAAATATGAAGCTTGATGTTGATGATGCTGTTAAGAACTTATTAATTTTAACTTAAAATGAAGTGATACAATTCTTAAATTGCTCAGCTTAAGGTATTTGGGTTTGAGGTTAAAGGTTTACGGTTAACACATTTTTTTTAATTTTCTATTATTGCAAATTGTCCATCTTGGAGTAGTGAATTTCCAAAAAAAAGTTATTTATGCTTTGAACATGATTGATTATATAATTTGCAATAAATTGCTTAAACAAAATTGTTTAAACAAATCAATTTCGCAAAACTAATGCCAGATTTATAATCAGCGACCCCAATAACCACTTACAAATATACATTGTACAAACAAATTACACAACATTGTACAACAAATATACAAATATACTTCCTTCAGTAGTCGCCCATTTGCTTATGGCCGCTAGTGCGTAAAGGTTTATGGGTTTATGGTTTAACTTAGATTTTTAATTATTTATTATAACATTTTTTCAAAAATTTGGCCTAATGGGTCTTTTAGAATTTTAATAAACTTCAATTAAAAAAAAAATTTGTGATTGGTTGAAAACCATGGTCTGTAGAGAATTTCGAAACAAAAAATGTATAGGACCCAGTGTGCGCCGCCTGGTCGGTACCTTATCGATATTGGTAAGTTATCTGTTAGTGCTCCTTTACTTACCCGGTCAGGCCTGCCGTCTCAACATTGATGCTTTCAAGCATAGCTACAACGTTCCAGGATAGAAGACAATCCAGACTGTTCAGTGTGTTTGGAAACCAATAAAGATGCGGAGCATGTCTTCTGTGACTGCCCGCGATAGGAAAGGGAAGAGGAGAAGTACTCGAGTGCTACCTTCAGACCAGAGTAACACCTGAGTCATTGATGACAGCTATGCTGGCGTCGCAGGATAGTTGGTACGCAGTAAGCAACTACGTAAGGGCCATTCTTAAAAACGACGACGAGGAAAGAAGGGAAAGACAAGACAAAATATTCGAGTAAAATGTCGCTAGACGAAGACCACTAAATCGTTAATACGAAACGCTTCTTGGACTGATGCAGAGGAAAGTAGTTAACTAAGTTAAGCTCAGACTTCCTCATCCGATCCAGAGGGACGTAGGTATCAGGGTTGAGTCTGTCCAGAGGATGACCGGACGATGCTGCAAGAAGTATACGAACGGACGATGCTGTAAGAAGCAGACGGCTAAAAGATGCAGAAAGAAGAAGACGAGTTTGACCCTGAACCCTTAATCACTTCGGTGGATGGGGGAGGTATGAAATGTCAAACCCTAAAGAAGAAGCCAACTAGGCTAATTAACGGGTCCTACAGAAGTATTGTTTAATGGGGTTTCGGTGTCGGAGAGCCACTTGTGCAGAGCTTGCTCTGCCTACGCCACATAAAAAAAACACACCATCCAAACGGACATTTTCTAAAAACACATATTCTAACTCCAAACCGTATTTCTAACGTATTTTTGATGAATTCGAAAATTTTACTATTACAAAGCTTCCTCTAGGCGGAAGCAAAATTAAATTACTGATGATATTATTAAATCATGCATAACCAAACAACTTTTATATAAACGTGAAATATATGTCAATAATAATCAACATGAAAATGAATTCAAAATTTATGCTGGAATTTCAGACAGGTGATTTAAGATACCAAATTTAAGTATGATAAGAATCTATTCGAAACCAATACTTACAACCCAAAGAAACTATGAGAAATCATAAACAAAACAGTAGGCAACAAAAGATCTAGAGATGCCATAAGTAAGAGACATAGAAATAAATGATGATCTAAAATCTTTAGAATAAATGTTCCTTAAAAAACTAACCTGTGCTCCAACGAGTCCAGCTCGTAGTCTTGGAATATCTGTGTGGCTCCAATCAGACTTGGCCCAAGGATCGATTCTTCCCAAGTCACTGCTTAAATTTACTTCCCCAAGTTGATTATGTACGAATTTTCTAACGTTCCAGGGCAAATCATTGTGCCTAAATTAAGAAAGGATATACAAACATTTAAATTGCGTATTTTTTTTTTTTTTTTAATGTTGCATTTATATGAGGTAATGGCTTTTTTGTGGTCGATAGAGTAATTTATGTCTTTTACTATTATTTGTAACGTAATAGTTTCGTGGCTGGGAGAGAATTGGACCAGAAAAACAATCAGGGATCAGAAAATGGGACCAGAAAACAACAACAAACAACCTCAATTATATGCACACGCGTAATGAGCCATATTTTTCAACTACTTTGTGCAAGGCACCAGGTTGTTCATGATGATTTATGCACATCTGTTTCTACTCTTTACACAAAAGTGTTAATCTTCAATAGTAATTGCTTTCAATTTGTTTGAATATATTAACCCGATTGATCGCGGCACTCGCGAATTTTTTGATTATTCGCTTTGAGAATCACTTGTACCGTGGCAGGTTATGCGTAAAGAAAAAAAAACTAGCATTTTTCTGCTAATTCTTGGAGGAGCAGATCATCCTGACTTTTGAGAAAAATCGGTTTTTACATTTCAGCTCTTTACTTGAGAACTGCTTAACAAAATCGTTTAAAATTTCAACAGTGAATAGCTTTGTTTATGGTGAATCACCAAAAAAAAAACCGCTGCCAATTCATTGGCACGTAGCTTCCTCCAACGAAATTTATTGTTCCAATAAATAAAATATTATTTTAAAATACAGTATGGGAATGCTATTATAATATTATCAGTATGACGTAAATTCGTAGGGAGGGAATTCACGACGTGCAACGACAACCCTATAAGAGGAAGCCAAATTTTTTAGAAAAATCGGTTTTTACATTTCAGCTCTTTACTTAAGAACCGCTCAACGGAATCGTTTAAAATTTTAACAGCAGATATCTTCCTTTATGGCGAATCACCAAATAAAATTTTGAAGCATTTGACTACAATGTTTTAGAGATATAGGGAATCAAAAAATTTTCAAAAAAAAATTCAAACCATGATATCTTAAGAACCATAGGGGTTTCACAGCTGCGCAATGAACTAAGCCAAAACATATAATAGTATATTGTGCAACTAGGCGGGAAAATTGGCTTTTTCTTTTTCTCCTACGGCGTCCTCGACTCCCACTCGTGCTCAAAACATCACCCGAGTCTGAAAAAGCCACTCCCCCCTTGTTGCACACCGTACTTTTTATGATAAGTGCGCGAATAGGCCACTTATCATGCATATGGAAGGAATGGGAAATTCGAGGACTTTCCAAAGTAAAACAAACTTCTATTGAAATTTTAAAAATTTCAAAAAATTTTGAAAATTTTGAAAATTTTGAAAAATTTTAAAAATTTTGAAAATTTCGAAAAATTTTGAAAATTTCGAAAAATTTTGAAAATTTCGAAAAATTTTGAAAATTTCGAAAAATTTTGAAAATTTCGAAAAATTTTGAAAATTTCGAAAAATTTTGAAAATTTCGAAAAATTTTGAAAATTTCGAAAAATTTTGAAAATTTCGAAAAATTTTGAAAATTTTGAAAATTTTGAAAGCTTTGAAAACACATCGGATAGTCTGCAAAGTGAGGAAAAAACTACTCCCTTGGGAGGAAAAGACTTTTTCCTCCCAAGGGAGTAATTTTTTCCCGCTGCTAAGAAAAACTCGATTTTCCATTCATTTTACATGCATGGAAAGTGGCCTTTTTCGTGCACGTATGATGAAAAATATCTACCTTTTCCCGAAATTTCAAGTGCAATAAGGCCTTTTTACGCCCGTAATCGAGACTCAAAAAAAACGCATTTTTTTCAGTTTTCGATTTATTACTGAAAAAATAAATAGTCAAATATCTTGAAATTTTAATGGAATATAGTTTGACACGTAACCCATCAACATATTTTTTTTCGTAAGGTTATGATGTTTAGTTTCAGAGATATGAATTTTTTTTAAAAAATCACCGTTTTCATTTTATCTGCCGAACGGAGCGGTCAATCCCGAGGACCAAACGGGGAAAAGTAGGTAATTTTATTATCTTTCAAATGCATTTTGGCTGAATTGTTTGTAACAATGGAATGATAGGAGTTTTAAAACTGCGCAATGAACTTAGCCAAAACACATAAAATATGTACCTTTTCCCAACATTTCAAGTGCAATGAGACCTTTTTACGCCCGTAATCGAGGCACAAAAAAACTCATTTTTTTCAGTTTTCGATTTATTACTAAAAACCACTGCCAATTCTTTGGCACGTAGCTTCCTTCAACATTATGTATTGCTTAATATCATAATTCTTTTTAATTCATATATAAATCTATCAATTTTTTTTTTGTTTGATGGATACAAATATTTTGAATCAATTACACATATATAATAAAAGCTATCTCTCTCTCTCTCTCTCTCTCTCTCTCTCTCTCTGGGA
Source organism: Pteromalus puparum (assembly GCA_012977825.3). Classification (NCBI taxonomy): domain Eukaryota; kingdom Metazoa; phylum Arthropoda; class Insecta; order Hymenoptera; family Pteromalidae; genus Pteromalus; species Pteromalus puparum. The sequence goes on from CM053171.1 coordinate 27,247,334, forward strand.
GAGACTCTTTTTCTTACCGCGATTACAAGAGCATTAACGCATCTTCTCTTGTCGACCTTCTGTCTTGCTGTGACTGGACAGCCATGAGTTCAATCGAAGCCGATCTGGAGGCGCTTTGAGTACTTTAAATAACAATCTAAAATTAGCAATAGATGAATTGGCACCTATGAAAACGGTTTGCCCGCATAAGAAAGATGCTCCTTGGTCTAGTCCGGAGTTGAGGCTCCTCATCGACAAGCGCAATGCTACTCTCGGACGATATGAACGCACTGGAAGGGCGGAGCTCTTCGATGAGGTTCTTCGACTCACTAACGAGGTCGACATGCGTTCTGCTCAAGAGCGAGACTCCTTCCTTCACCAGCAACTTTCCGGCGCTCTTGATGAAAACAGAAATATATGGAAGGTTATGCGGCATCTTGGCCTCCTGCCTGGGCGTAAGGAGGAGGAGTTTTTCGGTTTTACGCCGGGCGAGCTGAATGAGCACTTCGCGGGAGTATCGGCGTCGCCTCTCGAAAATATCGACAAAGCAATGGACATAATTTCACTTGTAAGCGAGGAGGGTTTCACTTTTAGCCCTGTCAGTATGAGCGATGTCGTCCTTGCTATCTCACATTTTTCCTCGCAGGCGAGAGGTGTCGACGGTGTTCCGTGCGGGGTGGTCGTTAACGCCCTCCCAATTATTGGCGATTTCGTGCATAATCTATTTAACTGCTCCTTCGCTCAGGGAATCTTTCCGGGTATCTGGAAGCAGGCGCAGTTGATAGCTCTTAGGAAGACCAGCACTCCTTCGAATGTCACGGACTTTCGTCCAATTGCACTGCTCTGCTTCCTCTCAAAGGTACTCCAGAAGATTGCTCACACCCAGATCACGGAGTATCTCAATAAAAATCATATACTAGACCCCCTCCAGGCAGGTTTCAGAAAACACCACAGTACACAGACAGCGTTACTAAAATTGACTGATGACATACGCATGGCCATCAACAAAAAAAGGGTGACTCTTTTGCTGCTGTTTGACTTCAGCAAAGCCTTTGATACCATCTCGCCTACGAAATTGCTTGCTAAACTGCAGCAGTTGGGGTTTTCTAGGACGGCCCTCCTGTGGATAAAATCTTACATACAAGGGCGCACGCAAATGGTTATCTCGAATAAAAATGGTAACTCAGAATGGCTGGAAACCAATCTGGGTGTACCACAGGGTTCTGTCCTGGGACCCCTGCTGTTCAGTCTTTACGTTAACGACTTACAAGACGTACTTGATGGCTCTGCGGTTCAACATCTACTCTACGCTGACGACCTTCAAATTTATCTGCATACCACCAAGGATAAATTCCACGAGGGCCTGGCTCGGCTGGCTGATGCGGCACGATTGGTTGCTGATTGGGCGGGGAGCTCCGGCCTGCGACTGAACACCAGTAAAACCAAAGCCATATTTTTCGGCTCCATGAGGAATGTAAATGATATCAAGTCATGGAGCTTGCCTGGAGTTCCGTTGCGGGACGGCGTGATCGTCCCTTTCAGCGATACGGTCGTGAGTCTCGGTGTTGTGCTTGATAGTAAACTCACTTGGAAGCCGCAAGTAGATTCAATCACAAAAAAAGTAAATAAAGCCCTCTATAGCTTGCGGTTTATTAGGGGCTGCACCACCGAGACTCTCCGTAGGAGGCTGGTCGAGACCCTTATTCAACCACACTTGGACTACTGTACTGTGACTGTCCTCGACGCATCGAATGAACAGCGCATTCGATTGCAACGACTGAGCAATTCGTGTGTGAGATATATTTTTGGAGTGAGAAGGGATGAGCACATCACCCCCTACAGGAGGCGATTGGAGTGGCTTCGCACGGACTCTCGTAGGCTCTACTTCGAGGCCATTCTTCTGTACAAGGCAGTTCGAATCGGTGAGCCTGAGTACCTGGCCTCACTTTTCACGAAGTATAAGCCGCGTGCCTCCAGTAGGGGAGATCCACCGGAACTCAACATTCCCGTAGCGAGCACCGAGGCCGGAGCTAGGACCTTTCAAGTTTATGGTGCTCGTTTCTGGAATTCTCTCCCTTCCACCCTGCGCAATCTTCCATCGCTTGCATCATTTAAAAGAGCGCTGCGACTGCATCTGCTTGCTCTCGATCTCTGACTGCCCCAATTCGACCAGCGTTACTAATTATATTCTAGTCTGACTCAGTCTATTGGCTGTATATAGTATTTTATTCTGTCTTTTCTATATAATGTATTTATCTGTATCTTATCTATAATGTTACAGCGTATAATTTTAATGTCGTGCAATATGGATAGCTCTATGAGAAAAATGTCGAAAAGTACTGATTTATTGTGATATGCGATGGTGTTTTCACCTTATATATTTTATAATGCACTACTATCTGAAAATATTTTATTTGTGCCGCACGTAAATTCTATAACTGCGTGCGTAAACTAACTGTATCATGGTTACCATGTATGTAAGCTACTTTAGCAACCTAGTTGCTTCATTATTGTATTTTTGCTATTAAGCGAATAAAAGAGCATCTATCTCTCTCTTCCTCTCTCATATCTTCGAAACTAACTGGTATCGTAAACATCCCAAAGAAAGGGATCAAAATGCTATATAATACTAACTAAATCCAAAATTTTAAATTGATTATTGCCTTTTTACTCCAGTTATCGCGTCACGTAAAAATAACAATTCATAGTATACAGGGTGAGAAAAACAAATTTTGAAGCTTAATATCTTTGAAACTAACTGGTTTCGTAAACAACCCAAACATAGGGATCGAAGTGCTATATAATGCTAACTAAATCCAAAATTTGAACTTGATTAATGCCTTTTTACTCCAGTTATCGCGTCCCATAGAAAAACGACTTTTTTCAGTTTTTGATGTTTTTCTCCGATTAACTTACTTAAAATTAAAGTAGTATATGGTTCTAATTACCTTTAATAATCATACATTTTTTTAGAAAGGTTCGATATTTAGTTTTCGAGTTATAACGGTTTCAAACAGTTGCACTTTATGGTGTATAATAAATAAACGACGAAAGATAATATAAATTCTCCGCGGTAAAAAGATAGGTAATTTTATTCTCTTTCATGTGCATATTAAGCAATTTGCTTTTATTAACGTTTTCAATAACTTTATTGGAAAAAACTGAAATCTCAAAACTAGAAAATCGCAATAAAAAAAACAAGCCTACAAAATGTAAAACGCACTGTTTCCCGATCATGCTATAGTAAAAACGAAGAAAATGAGAGTTGGTTGATTAAAATCCACTGAGTAGAAGCTGAGATACAGATTTCGACGAACGAACACACACACACGCACACACACACACACACACACACACACATACACATACACACACCCTCACACACATCCATACTGAAATTTTCTAAAAACACCATTTTTCGACTAAAAATGCATCAAAACACACTTCCATCGTGTTTTTACACAAACTCAAAAAATTACTATTACAAGGCTTCCTTAGGAAGAAAGCAAAAAATAATTAGTCGGTTCAGTTTTCGATTTATTACTAAAAAAATAAGTAGTCAAATCACTCGAAATTTTAATAAAATATAGTCTGACATGTGACCCATCAACATGATTTTTGCTTCCTTCCTAAGGAAGCCTTGTAATAGTAATTTTTGGAGGTTGTGTAAAAACATGTGGGAAGTGTGTTTTGATGAATTTTTAGTCGAAAAATGGTATTTTTAGAAAATATCCGTACGGATGTATGTGTGTGTGTGTGTGTGTGTGTGTGTGTGTATGTGTGTGCGTATGTATACGCCTATTTTTCAGCTTCTACTTGGTGGATTTTAACCCACCAAGTCTCATTTTCTTTGTTTTTGCTAGAAGATAGTGGGACGAAAGTCCGTTTTTACAATTTATATACGCGTTTTTTTTTATAGTGATTTTTTAGTTTTGACTCAAAAACTCAAAGACTCAAAAACCGTTATAACTCAAAAACTAAATAGCGAATCATTCTAAAAAAATATATGATTATTGAAGGTAATTAGAACTATATACCACTTAAATTTTAAGTCATTTCATGGGGCAGATCCTGAGAAAAACATCAAAAACTGAAAAAAATCGTGTTTCTACGTGACGCGATAACTGGAGTAAAAAGGCAATAATCAAGTTCAAATTTTGGATTTAGTTAGCATTATATAGCACAATGATCCATTTCTTTGGGATTTTTATAAAACCAGTTAGTTTCAAAGATATTGAGCTTCAAACTTTTGTTTTTTCACCCTCCGGGGCTGGATGGCATACCCAATATTGCACTAAAGCATGCTATACACGCACACCTGGAGACCTTCGTAGACTTGTACAACACATGTCTTGAGGAAGGGATATTTCCCACTAACTGGATGAAACAGCGCCTAGTGCTATTGCCGAAGAGAAAGAAGGCTCCTGACGACGCTACGTCGTACAGACCACTCTGCATGCTGGACACCCCGGGCAAGATCCTAGAACGTATAATCTGCGTCAGAATGGATCAAGCCATAGAAACATCAGAAGGACTCTCAGAACACCGGTACGGATTTCGGAGGCAACGCTCTACACTGGATGCAGTTAGCCTAGCGATCCACACTGCCCGAAAAGCAGTGGAGGGAACAAGATGGAAAGGAGGCAAAAAGGAGTACTGCGCTATTGCTACACTGGACGTAAAAAATGCTTTTAACTCGGCTAAATGGAGCCAAATACATGAGGCACTCCGTATACAAACTTTTTGATTGACCTAGGCACGGAACAGAGCAGTCGTTGTATTTTTATTGGTAGACAACATTGTTTTCGAGATTTTCGTCTTTCATGTCTTTACTTCTATTTATGTTGTTACGAATATTACTGATTGTTTTTGGAGCAGTTTTAATTTTGTTTCGTTTAAAAGCGTGGCATATGCTAATAGGAGCCATTTACATATCGTAGGCTGATGATGTTGCTTGTATTAGTATATTATTACTGCTTGTTAGCTGTTGTCTGGATTTTTTGTTAAATTTTATTACAGACAATCTTTTTAGTACATTGTTTTCTATAAGTCGATGTGGTACTTATTTTAAAACAGTATTGCTTCCGTTTTAAGAAAGCCTTATAATAGTAATTTTTGGAGTTCGTGTAAAACTGTGACGTTGCAAATTATTATCTGCTCCTTGTTGGCCGTGCAAATCGTCAGCTTACTCTCAGCTTCTTCTTATATCTAAGAGGGGGACAACGTTACGGTAAGGGATAGGAATTGCCTGGCGTGGCAGATGGTGTAGCCAATAATTTATTACACCATTTAGTACTTACGCTGTAAACAATTACGGTATATTCTGAAACCCTCGTCAGATTTTCGATCCGACTACAGAGTTCCCCACGTGTTTAATTGTTATTCATATTTGATAATTATGTCGGTTCTCCGCGTTTCCGTGACAACGACGATCTACTGTATCTCATAAGTGTCAGCAAAATCAATCGCGGAGACTCGAATTACATCCGACAATACGCGACTTGATTCGTGCTCAAAACGCGACTTTTCACTTATCAAGAAACAACATTCACTCCGACGCGACTACTCTAATTTGCGAAACAAACGATTTAATCGTTAATTCGACACCGCTCTGCAATACTCGTCTTCTCGTAGCCCAAAATGGCGGTGGCATCTCTCGAACCGACGTGGCTCGACCAATATGGCGACCGACAACTCTTCTTTGGAAGAAAACTCTGGGAAGCCCGACGTTTATTCGTTGCAGCCGTGGACCGTTACTTTTATTTCCTGAAATCGCGAGAAACAACTGGGACTCTTGCGGGATGGCTTGACGCCGCACAGTGGGTCCATTCGAAAGAATTTGGACAAAAATCGTGATTCACTTGGCGTTACAGAGGAATGAGCTGTAACTTAGTGAAAATCTTCGTTTTTTAGTGTATTTATCGAATCCAAGTCCCTCGGACAGATTCATAATTGGTATCTATGTCAAACCTGCAAAATATGATACTCATCCGATTAAACCGATCTTCGGTTTATTTAATATTCAGGATTATGACAACATTTCCATTAACGCATTAATTTAGGGGCTCAAATTTTTTGATGAAACTAATTTAAAAGTAGAAGAAAAGAGCTCTTATTTGAGTTTTTTCTGCTAAACATTTACAAGTTAATAAAAATATTGCTGTAATCCTGAATATTAAAAAAGGGAGAATCGGTTGAATCAGATGAGTATCATATTTTGCAGGTTTGACAAATTAATAAATCTTAATTATGAATATTTCCGAGAGACTTGGATTTGGAAATGTAACGGTTCGACTTTCCCCGTGTGTTGAGTAGTCGGCCGGACGCCAGGATTTGGTTAGGGGAAAGGTTAATTGAAGAGACTTGTTTATGCAATTAAGAACAAAATAGATATATTCTAGTAATTATGTTAACAAGTTGATAATTCAATTATTAGTCTCCATCTGGAACAGAAATCGAAATCGCGGTTGTTTAGAATATTTCGCCTTTACAATCGGTTTAGCTTAATCTAGAGCGGTTAACGGTACATTAACACAACGTTGCCGAAGTTACGTGGTTTCGGTGCGTTTGTCAGTTTTGCGGACGTGGTATCGGAGTTTCGATCTCTCTACGGATCGAGGTCGCTCGTCTCGTTCTTCTCCGAGTCCTGTGTGCTCACAGTGACCAGGCGAATCTCGAGAGGTCGGCGTGTGGTCGGTTTCGCACGGGCAGGAGGACTCACTTCGCGTCGTGCGGACTCGCCTTTGTTCGCTGCGCGCGCGCGCTCGCTGGCGTCAGCTGATTGACTTGGGGCCGCATTTACTTGCTTTATGTGCGAGACTTGTGTCTCGTCACAGAAAGTACACTAAAAAACGAAGATTTTCACTGAATTACACCACATTTCTCTATAGCCCCAACTTAATTAAGATTTTTTTTTCTAAATTCTTTCAAATGGCCCCACTATGCGCTGGCGCTACTCAGGTGGTTTCTCGGATACAAGTCGCTACTCTTATTTTACCTTGCGAGATACGAGATACTCGGTGTTCTCGATTTATTGGCTCCAAAAACTCCACTCGTGGCTTGATTCGTCCGTCGTACCTCCTCGCCGTCTATACTCCGTGATCGCGTCGTCAAATTTAGCGAACTCTGACAACAGGCCCACCTCTAGCAAACATTCGCATCTCTACCGCACTCACGACTCGACGGCTCAACGGCGTATACATACGACCTCGGTGTTCCTTTGGCTTCTCCAACTGCTCGGCTCCAGGGCTGATGACGAAGTGAACGAGGAGGAAGTCTCCTCACGGCTCGATCCTCTGCACGTCCCAGAAAACAGTGGGCTGCGAGGCGTGAGCTCTCACTACGCGTACTGGGTCCCGCGGCGCTATATATTTCTTTGCGCGGTCTCTTTATCTCTCTTGTGCCTGCGTCCCTCTCTCCGCATTATCTCCTGTCTCTCTCGCGCTCACTGACCGTGCTAGGCCCGCGCCGCAGCTGATGCGCGGTGAGTATGCGCGCGCGTCACTCACGCCTCGTGTCTCCTCGCGATTACTCTTGGTTTCGTTTACCGTGGCTCCGTCGCGACTCATGGTGTTCGTCCATGCGCGATTTCACGAGCTACGTCGGTACAGCGGCAACCAGGTACATGGGTGATCCGCGCCACCGTCTCTCCTGTCCAGTGACAGGAGAGGTACGGGGCTCCATGTCTCTATTGTTCACCTCGTTAGACTAACATCAACCAAATTGAACGCCATGGCAATTTTTCGTGGTCTCTGGTATTGTGACAAGTAATTAAAAAATGCTGCTAACTGAATCAGCAGTATGCTTTCTTAAAGATTAGGAAACGTAGATAAGCCCTAGGCGTAGCTGAGGTTAAATAAAGTTTAACACGAATATGAGTTATGCAGTACAATAGTTTTGTTCTATTCTGTAAACTCTCGTCAGAACGTTATCTGACTGCAGTACTGCTCGTGAGGTAATGATCAGCGACGATTACGAATAACATCGGATTTTCGCGTTTTTATAAAATAAAACATAATACTTGATTGTATTGATCAAACGCACGAAAACACTGGGACTCAATACAGAGATTATTCTAAAATTTCATTAGAATTAGAAAATTAATTTTCAGTCACCACAACTTAGGTTTCTGCTTCCATATTAACCCTTACGCTCACGGAAAAGACAATTATATAAAAGATGGAATAGCAAGACCACCACTACTACTACTGCCACTGTCACTTATACCAGATTTGCAAAGTTTCTTCGAATCCTTGGACGGGATCTACCGAGATCGTGGTACCTGCGAATTTACGAAGAGCATCTTTTGGTGGTTATATTTGCCATCGTAAATAGTGCAACGTGGGAGGAATCGGCCGAGCGTCTCTGTAGAATCTCGACAATTGCCCGCGAATGTCAAACTCCGACTTAACGTAGTCGGACTATTTGTAAAACAAATACTTGAAAACATAGAGTGTGATGAGAATATCTTAGTAGAATATTTATTAAAAATAAGTTGCTCACAAAGTTTGAAGTTCTCGATGTTGACGGTTCGAGAGCTACTATATTGATCTGATGAATCTCGATGATGTCTGCGCTTATAAAGGTTGGCCAGGTCTTGTCTTAAAGGCCTTAAGGAGGGGATAATGACGTAAAAGGACAATTGCGTCGTAGACAAGATGAGACAGGTTATGACGTTTCCAGGTAGAATAGTAGTGAGATTCATGTAGATAGAGGGGCGCAGTAGTGTCAGGTAGAGAGCGCCATAATCGCAACACCGTTACACAGTGGGACTGATCGATAAAAAAAGGGACGAAATTATGCTTCACGATTCAAAATCTAACAAAACCCCCTTGCGGGAAAACGTTCGTTAGGTAATGTATTTTAAGGATCCAGGTCCCTCAGGCTAATCTCCCCAAAGAAAAATTTACCACAGTGCTATTATGTACTCTAACAACCTTAACCAATTTTTAACTTATGAATGGAACATTTCTAAGAATATTTTGGCGGTCAAATCAAAGGTTTTCACTGCTATTTTTAGTTACTTTTACCGAAATACTTGTCAGACCTTTAGGGGCCATTTTATTAGACCCATACCTTAATATCAAATAGTATATTACGATACAAGTGGCATAATAGTCCATTACGGCACGGCGTGTATTAGCACCCGATCATAGCGAGGGAGCTAAACGCCGCGCCGTGCCGTATCAGACTATTTATACCACGAGTATCGTACGCTATTTTATAGCACTGATTAGCATAAATCCGCTGTAACGCCTATCCGTGGCATAAACAGTCCCTTTTTGCACCGTACAGTTAGCGTGGTCAGCCCGGTGCAATAATGAACTATTTATGCCACGGATAGGCGTAACATAGATGCGGATTTATGTTACACAGTGCTATAAAATTCTTTTAACTTACATAGTTTCATAAGCACACATTTAAACATGCATGTATACATATAAGTATATATTTATGTGTATGTGTGTGTGTGTGTGTGTTTTTTTTTTGTTTGTTTTCTCTTGGATAAAGAGGTATTAGGGAAAATCTTAGAAAGACCATGGCTGGCTTCGTTGTTGAAGTCGTCGAAACGACCCAATCCCCTCCGCCAGTCATGTGTCGGATTCGCACCGACTAAACCCATCCCTCTCACGCACAGGTGAAAAAACACCCATCCGTAAGAGGAAACGCTCTCCTTTGCCTTTACCGATACTTAGTAAAGGTGCATCTAGCTCCATCTTCTGTGTTCCAGCTCCCCGCGGTGAGACCGTTGAGTATTGCTTCGCGGGGGGGGGGGGGGCAATGGCTTTAGCCCTCTTCTATTCGATGTGGTCGTCATCCTTTCACCTGTTCTTCGATCTTCCTTCCTTTTTCTTCGCCGTGTCAAGGGCGCGCCTGAATACGCTGCAGCTGCCGGAGCCAGCTACATGATTGCAGCCTTCTTCCATTTGTCCATCTTCTTTGCAGAGAAAACAGCTTCCAACTGGCATTGCGCCATGCGATGGTCGGCTCCTCCACGCTTATAGCAGAGAGTCGATATATCTACTCCATTACACTCATCCTTCCAATGTCCAAAGCCTAAGCACTTGTGGCACCGCACTACCTTTACTCGTTTCCTAATCCTGCAGCTTACAAGGCCCACGCGGATGTGTCTTATTTCTAGGAGCTCCTCGGCCTCTCTGTCGCTGATTATCAGTATGGCCATTCTAAGGCCACTCGTGTTGGGATTTAATAGAATCACCCTCCTGCTGGTGTCCGGCTTTCTGAGGGTTCCTCCTATTGCTGCTTTCACCTCTTCTTCCGTTGCTTCCGAGTCCATGTCCCTTATTTCTAGGGTGGTCTTCCGTTCTTCCTTTTTTACCTATCCAAGGACAAGCACTGCTTTTTCTACTTCGGCAGTAAACGCTGTCCTGTCAGACCCTTTCCCTAGCTTAAGGAGGACATCTCCACTTCTTGTTTGTTTGATTCCCAGCACCATCGTTTCAGTCGTGTCCGGGTTGACTACCTTTCAGATTTTCCCCAGGACTTATTTTGCCCCACTTTAACTAGTAGTCCTTCTGAACGCTTGTTTTTGTTGGGCCTGGCTTTCGCCAGTGGCTCTGATACATTGTGAGGCTCTCGGGGCGAGAGGCTCACGTTGCATCACCACTCTCTCCTGTCGTTGTCTCTTTCCGACTTGCTTTTCCTCGCTCGTTTTTTCCTCAGGGCTATTAGTCGTGCTTCCACTTGAACTCTTGTTTCCGGCACTAGCTAATACCGCGTCCTTGAGGAGCCGTCCTCACGCGCCTCTTCTTGCGTTCTCTCGTATTACGTGCCACATTTGGATAGCGTCTATCTCTATTATTTCCTTCCTCGTGCTTTTTCCTTAACTGGATCAGTAGAACTTTAATTGTTTAGCACGTTCTGCGGTGCGTTTTACGTCCTTTGGTGCTGACTGACATTCCTCGATAAGCTCATCTATTTTCTTTTCTAGCTTTTTTATATAGTCCTCTTCTTCTTTGCGAAGTTCTATGGCTTCTTGTCGAGCTTTTTGTAATCTGCTATTTCTGCTATTGACGGGGTGCTGACCATGGTCCTAGCACTGGCAATGCTCGCTAAACTCTCCATACTGGTCGTTCTTGATCCCAGAGATTCTCCTCTCAGGCGAAGCTCCGGTACCTTTAGGAAGGACTTACTTTTTTCGTCTATCTTTTCTAGCTCTTCCAACGCCTTCGCAAGGCCCGTTTTAATCGGCCCGTGCACGTTGGTTCTACCCTCGGCGTACTCGATTGTTTCCCTGATTGTATCCTTCAGAACCGCTAAGTGGTCATCTTGTTTTCCTGGTTTAGGGATTGGGATCCTCGATGTCGTTGGTTCTGGCACTTTTAGTACGTTCTTCTTATTGTTCGCTTTCATTACCTTTTTTCTCTTATCTCCTCTACGCAAGTGCGCCGTTTGAGCCATTCCGCCGCTCCCCGGCCACCCGCGTTGTCTCCTGCCTCGCATACCATCGCGGGCATCCTTCGCCAGTCACGGTGGCCTCGGCAAGGCCCCCCCCCCCATGACAGCAGCAGGGCCCTGTTTCGGACGCCACCCGGCACTACTACGGCCAAAAAGATTTTCGCCGGTTGATAGGGCAGCCAGGTCCTGTTGGCTAGGCGGACCCGGGCCCCTGTACTATCCGGCATCCTGGGAGCGACAGCAACCCAGTTTTCGAGCTGTACCCTCTGTGCTCAGGCTTAAGAGCCCAGCCCAGGAGGCAAGCGGCACAGGACGCAAGCGGCCAAGAGAGACGGCAGTCAGACCGCCCGGTCGCACGGCGCACCGTAGCTTGGGCACCTCAGGATCGCAATTCCTGTGGAGCGTGCAGACCAAAGTCCACGGCACTCCCCCTAAGGTCGCAGAGACAGTCCTCCAGTCGCACACGAGGCGACTTTTGTTCTGCCCTGCTTTCTTGGGCAGTCCAGGTACGCCAACCCCCGTAGGAAGCGAACTCCCTCCCTGGACGTGTGTGTGTGTGTGTGTGTTTGTGTGTGTGTGTGCGTGTGTGTGTGTGTGTGTGTGTGTGTGTGTGTGTGTGTGTGTATGTATATGTATACATACACATTAACATTAATCTTGTCCAAATAAATGGAACTACAGATTAATATTTATATTCATCTTAAACAATTACTGTTCAAATTATCAGTATATTATCGTTTAATGCATTATTAAATTAGTATTTGAACGAGCGGCATCACTGGTGGGGTGTGCGGAGGCACGAGCGGGCGAACATCAAAATTAAGCATCGTTAAGCGTGGACTTGGATGGGTGATTGTCCGGGTGATCTTGGCTCAACTATATTAACGTCAGATTGGGAATGATAATTCAGGGCTTATCGTGGAAAGTAATAAGTACGTAAGTTTGACCTTACCATTGCTGTCTCCTTGCGTCGGTTTTCTTGAATATCAAGTTTTCCTTACACCACAGTGCAAGTACTTGAGTGAATACAGGAGCAGTAGATTCTCAAATACTGTAGAAGCACTATTTGACTCAAAAATAGTCTGATGCTTCTCAGGAGAAGGGGATTAGAATCAAAGCATCTTCACACAAGGGTAATAGGGATGTTCCCGTAAACACCCTATATGGGTTGGACGTTGAAATAAAAAATAAAGAAAATAATAATAGTATTTGAACAATACATTCGATTGAAAACAATACATTTGTTTGGAGGAAGCTACGTGCCAATTTATTGATAGTGGTTTTAATTAGACATGTCGATAAATTTAGAATATTTTGGTCAATTATCTTAAAAATTTAATAAGTTCAAAGTTTAAGCATAGTTTAATTGCATGCTAAGGGACCCCGGGGATTTATATATCAAATCAGAAAAATGAGCTGTTTCCGAGAAAATAATGATTTGATGCGCCGATTTTGGTAAAGGTTAGAGAGGCTGAGCGTGCGACTTCAGACGGTTGGCAGGCGCAACAGGTTATTGTTGTTATTTACTAACCCCCTATCAACGTGTATTATTTTCCTTTGGCAGCGAGAGTTCGCGTGCAGTCGCTGGAAGTGACCGGGCAGCCGTAAAGACTGATCAAGCAGTCGCAAGAAGTGATCGCGTAGCTGGAGAGAGTCGTCATCCAGTAGCAAGAAGTAACCGTAGAGGCGGAAGTGTTAAGAAGTGATATTGACAAGTGCGATGCGCAAATTTCAAGAAAAGCAGTGCGAATAATGATGCGTTAGTAGGAATGAAATCTAAGTAACAAGGAGAGCTACCAGGCTCCGGGAAAGGGATTCCGCTAAGACTTTCAGAAATGTTTTCTGGTAATTAAAAATTAGAAAAACCAGTTGTAGTTTGTTGTAGTTTGTTGTAGTTTGTTATAGTTTGATCTCATAGGCATTATTCGGGAGTTATAGCCAATTTTAGTCAAATTCAACCAAAAAACCTACTTTATTTAAACGCGTATAACTTCTAAGGCATAATTCCTAGAGCATTTTGTATAAAATTTACTTTAATTACGGAAAATTTCCTATAAAATGAGGTGATTACAAAGGCCAAAAGATCATTTTCTTCGAATGATACAGCTAATTTCATCGTATTTCTGACTTGGAAAATAGTGTACAGAATAATCGTGAGTAATTAAGTAAAATCTTTCATTGGTTATATTTTTTGGAAAAAATGATATTTTTGTTTCAAAAACCACCTTAATTAATAGGAAATTTTTTGTACTTAAAGTAAATTATATACAGGATGCTCTAGGAATTATGCCTTAGAAGTTATACTCGTTTAAATAAATTAGGTTTTTTGGTTGAATTTGACTAAAATTGGCTATAACTCCCGAATAATGGCCTATGAGCCCAAATAACAACTGGTTTCTCTCATTTTTAATTACCAGAAAACATTTCTGAAAGTCTTAGCGGAATCCCTTTTCCGGAGCTTGGTAGCTCTCGTTGTAAGTCTCTACTGATTTAATCAGTTTCCTTTATGAAAGCGTATGGACTCAGTCGCGCTTCACCGCATAGTGTACGACAGTTTGTCCCGTGCAGGCCCAAGCTTGCAAGTCGGCGCCGTGGTCCGTTACCAGACAAATAATTCACGCGTCCTTCAGGAAAGGATCCATCTCAAACAGCACGCGGAGAACGGTATACTTCTCGTCGATCACCTGAGGATCCTGATATCTAATAAGTACGTTGACGACGGCACCGCAGTGCACCAACAGCTCGCCGACTTGTTGTAACAGACCAAGAGCTAGATCCAAAGGACCGAGAGGTTTCGGAGTTTTTTTTTTCGATTGCTACTGTGTCGAGGGCTGATAAGTTCCTTGATCCGGTCACTGTTGACGAGACATCACTGTCGGAAGATCTTGTTGAGCAATGGATGCAGCGTGTGGTCATAGCTAGTACGTATCTAATTGCACAGCTGATTGCAGACAATTTATTCTGTATTTCGATAAAAGTTCCGGCAAAACCCGGCGCGGCAAGAATATCTTACTACATCGAATCGATCAAGTAAAAACTATATTAACCCTTTGCTGGAAAAGAGCTTTTAAGGGTCAAGCCTGGGTTAAATCTTGCAAAAAAAAAAAACATATTGGGAATATCTACGAGAATGCAACATAAGATCATTCCAATATGTTTCTAAAATAAAACCAGAAACCATCCGTTTAAGTGACTTAAACCGACACCTTACCAACATGAACACGGTAAAAATAAATCACCAAACGTCAACAACACTGGAACAAGAAATGAGAGGCCTGTTAGAAGAACGTACCTGGACTTTTTATTATGGATCCTTTCATAAATGCATATATATTTAAGCATAAATCAAACTTGTATTCTACTATAAATATCAACTACTTACAAAATGAATTACTTAGAACATATTTAAGTACGATCAAATTAAAATCAAATAGCATAGGTTCATAGCATAATACTAACAGTTTAGCACATAAGATAGTATGTACAGGACCATGGACGAAGACCAATCTACAAAGTAAGTGCGACAAAACATGCACTCTGGGAAAGCGAATATATGGGGAGAAAAACGATGCAACATATAAAACAACAAATGGCATCGCACCTTATATATGCTTCGCCCAAACATCAAACGGCCACAATCACAGCAAGTGTCATGAATAGAATAAAAGCAGATAAATACAAGTGAGGCACATGATAAACATCACATAGATCTGTGCAATACTGTAACTTATCTGTAATTTTCTTTTGAAGTGGATCAGAAGCAATAAAAGGGCACAAATAGCAAAAAGTATTGTAACTCTCCAAAGGAGAGTATACAATTACACAAATGCCCAAGACACTGCATCCCAAACTACCTAAATACCCGTAACAAATCGGTTGCATCGTTTCGGCAAAATTTCACTCTAAAAAATTACACATCTTACTCAAAATGTTGCACTTACTGGACCCATAAACATTCGGTCCCGTAGGGACCGCGTAGTTTGCCGATAACGACAAACATTCTCAAGGGGGGGAGGGATGTTACGTGACAAAGTTTCGCTTCGAAATTAATTATAAATCTAACTCTAGAATTTTATCGAAACTTCCTCACGTAAAAGAGGCTACAGAATTCAAGGCCAGTAAACTATCAAATGATCGAAAATTCTGTTGTCATAAACACTTTTCCCTTCCCCAGTACCAAGCACACTTACATCGCCGACATTGCACTTTAGGTACATAAGGCGAGTGCGACAAGCGTCGACGATGCCGTGACGTAGCTAGGAGAGGACCAGCGACGCTCTTCTGACGACCGCACAGTCATTCCGATTCGGGCCGCAGAGCCGACGGACGTGGTTTAGTTTTTGATAGAGTCTTCTCTTTTGCACTCTGTGTCTTGCCGAGGCGCCGGACGGACAACCAGATTTTTTAAAGATAGATTTAGATTTTGTTAGGAGTTTGTGTTTAATAGAAAGAGAGATAGTTAGAAATAGATTGAGAGAAAATTACTAGATTATTATATTGGACCAACAATTTTATGTGATTAATTATTTCTTTTGACAAGCCAATAAAGAGTAGAACATTCAAACATATTACAAGTGATTTTTGGTCAATTAATTTCATTCACGATAAATAATATTTGGAGGCAAACGAAAACCGCAGTGGCATTCAAGGAAACACGAAAGGTAAAGAAACTTGTTATATATTAAATATTTAATTGAATCCATATATCTGTGGGAAGAGACAAAGTTAGGCTAGTGCGAAGAGCGAGAGTAGTACCCCGGCACCATGGAGAATGTAAACAAAACTGACCTTGACCGCCCATCCAAGCCAGTGAGAGGTCAAGGTCAAGATTGTTTACTCTCCATGGTGCCATTTATACTTTGGAGAGAGAGAGAGCCCCCACTCTCTCTCTCTGTCTATCCAAAGTGCCTCTGATGGTTCAAGGCACTTTGGAGAGACTCCCCCACCATACCCTCTTTTTTATCCAAAGTGTCTCGGAGTTTTCAAGACACTTTTGAGAGCGACGGAGTGACTTCTCGAGGTGTTGCTTCCCTGACGGTTGACTGACGACTGGTGTACGATGTAGGGAGGGGGCTTTCGTTACTACTATCCCCTCCTTCGCACATACTCAGCATATTACCCTTTCCATTTCGAGCCCCCACTCTCTCTGTCTATCCAAAGTGCCTCTGATGGTTCAAGGCACTTTGGAGAGACTCCCCCGCCTTACCCTGTTTTTATCCAAAGTATCTCAGAGTTTCCAAGACACTTTGGAGAGCGACGGAGTGACTTCTAGAGGTGTTGCTTCCCCGACGGTTGACTGACGACTGGTGTACGATTTGGGAGGGGGTTTTCGTTACTACTATCCCTCCTTCGCACATACTCCGCATATTACCCTTTCCATTTCGGGTAGAGGCCTCCCTTCCCGTCTCCACTCCTTAACGCACTTTTGTCTGTGTGTGTGTGTGTGTGTGTTTGTGTGCACCAGTCTGATAACGCCTACGACCAATTGCAACGTAATTATCCCCACCACCACCATTGCCACAGCCAATTTGGTGAGTGAAAAAAATACTATAGTCAGGCAATTTTTAATTTGTGCGTTTAAAATGAAGTGTCACCGTCTATGTTCCGTAATCAAATGGGACAGAATGACCATGCTCGCCCCTTATATCTACCTCGATGGACTGAAAAGACGATGATAGCAGAGGTAAATACATTGGAGGGGCAAAGTTCTGAATTTGTGTTCGACCGTAAGTACAGTCATATAACTGAAGAGGCACAGCACGTAGCAATCGCCGCTTTTAAAACCCAATATTTCACACAACTTTTTGGACAAAGAGAATGAGTGAGTATAGTTGGCGCACTCATCCTCAGTGCAAATGCATCTGACTTGAATATAGCCACCACACTGAATCTCAAATTTAAGATGATCTTTCACATTGTCGAGGCTATTAATCTCCTCCAAAAGAGTAAGAAGGTCGCCATAAACGCCACATTTTATTTGACTAAAAGTCTCCTCACAATTATCACCATCATCATCACCATCATCAACACTATCGTGTAACCTATTGCTGGTGTAAGCGGCGCGCGTAGATTTTTTTCTCACACAAACAACCCCCTCTTCTTTCTCCTTCATTGATATGTGCTGAAAGGTGAGAGGTATCTGAATTTCAGTGAGACCGACACACCAGTTGCCGTGTAGACAAAAATTTTGGGGGAGTTGTGTGGTAAAGTGATTGGTAGTGTTCTCGGGGAAAACATATCTACTACTACTACTGAACAGAACCATGTACNTCTACTACTACTATTGTTTTGTAGATTCACGAGATCTTTAGCAGACACCCAAGAATTAAATTTTTCAGGGTAACCCTTCCAACTCACAAAATACTCCTTCCTCTCTTCTTTGTCCCTACTGCTTAATACCTGGTCAATATACGTACCAGACAAATCTTTGCGCACTCTACTCAACTGCTGTTCGTAAAAATTGCCGTCAATTTTTTCTCCCTCCAGATCCTCGAGTGTGTAGACGGGCGGCTGTCTAGTCGTATCGACCTTTGTAATCCTACATAATTCTAGAATCCAGCCACCCTCGTATGCTTTTCGAAAGGCTGTCTGAGCACGACTAACTCGAACCAAGTCTTGAACATTGTATTTATGGGTACAGCGTGACTGTCGTTTGACACAGTAGCGCCGCGCTAAATTTTCACGAGCTTTAGCTGCATTATACATATTCACACTAGATGGCGTCATTCTTATTGCACTACGCCACGAATTATTGTACGATTGTACAATACCGTCCAGCACGTCAATGTAGCGTTTTGTGTTGAGATGTGTGAAGTAGCGCCATATTCGCTCTTTAAGAGTTCTGATAAAACGCTCGGCGACTGCTGCCTTAACGTCGGGGTCTCGCACAGCACGATAAATAATGTTTCTTTTTTTCAGCAAATTCTGCACTTCGCGCCCAATGAATTCCTTGCTCTTGTCCGTTTGAAAGTATATAGGCTGTCTACCATCGTTTCGCTGTAAAATCTGCTCCAGACTACTGACCACACTTTTAGTCATTTTATCACGAAGTGGCTCAACCCACGCATACTTTGAAAGCACATCAATGACCACCAGTAAGTAGCTGTATTGATCATTATACGTTTTTAGAGAGCGAAAGTCTGCTAAATTAGCCTCCCACCACTCGTACGGGCTGAAAACCCGGTAAGAGCGACGAGGTAAACAATATCGCAGCATTTTATGCATTGTGTGCGCATCTTGACTCTCGAGCCACTCCCACGCCTCGTTCGAGCGAAATTTTTTCGCATGGCTCGTACAAGCCTGTCTCCACCAGCGTATGCTGATGGAGCTGGCAAGCCACAGTACAGTTTTTCAAGCTGGCTCTCCATTCGTTTACTGTCTCCCACCGACTAATCTCGATCTCTTTCTCCTTGTACGTTTTATAGCCTGTCTGAATCGTCGATAAACCCTATCAAAAGTGATTTTACCGACCATACACAAAACAGTTAATAAAGCAACGCTTAAATTCTCCTCACTACCCGACGACTCAGATAGCATACGTGAAAAAGCACGCTCAGCCAGTCGGCGATCGGCTTGAGTATGTCTCCCACCACCACCACCACCACTACCATTATTGCGCGAATATGCGATATCGTGCTCGAGACAGGCTTTATCTAGAGGATTTCTGCCGGTCTCACCGCGTGCCAGTCCCTCCTCAAGATGAGTGCCCGGCCCGAGAAACTGGTATCCCGGTACATGCATCTCGAAAGGCACTCGATTGATTAGTGCGTCCAGCACACTAGATGACTCCGCGTTTACTCTTTGTAGTACTGCCATTTTATATGTCCAAGCTTGGGCTCTTTTAGTACTACTTGTTTTTTAGCAGGTGGCACTACAGATCTTATTGAAGTATCTACCGTGGTGTCGACTGCTGCACGACTGCTACCACCTCATTTTCTCTTCTTATTACCTTTGCGAAAATTCAAAAATGTCAAATTATTTGGATCTAGTGTTTTCTCTCCGTCGTAGTCCGCCTGCTCCTCCTCCTCCTCCTCCTCCTCCTCCTCCTCCTCGTCGTCCTCGTCACTACCGCTTCCACTGGATACGAGTTTTTGTTGTTGTTGTCGTTCCGGTACAGATAATAATGTCGTGTCATAAGCAGTCAGCAGAGAGTTGTTATTACCACTACTGTTAGATTATTCTGCTACAGCAGCCGCTATAGCAATATGAAGCTGGTTATTCCCTATAAATTCTAGAGGTACGTGTGCCTTACGGAGTACGCGAACAAACTGATCGAAGCCCCGAGAAGGCGGCCTTTTTCTACGTCTCACAGCTTCGTTCACTAAGTCTACAATATAAACGCCTCGTGCACGCACGCCATCTACCGTAATCATACCGAGTTTATTCCAGGCAATGCTACCAGATCGACGTAGACTATTCATTAGATTTCGTGCGTTTTCACGAAGACTTGGCGGCACACTATTGATAATATGCAGATCAGATATTACTTCACCATCACTATTTGTAGTAATAGAGTGCGGTGCTGGTAATGTTTTATCGACTGTCGGCAACAACAACTCATTACCGGCTTCATCGCCCTCGCTACTTTGTTTTTTGTAGTGTAGGAACCGTTGCAACACCTGCTGGTACATGGAGTTCTTTTGCCGATCATCCAATTCACTCGAGTTCAAAATCTTTTTCATCTCATCGTCCAGTCGTAATACCTCGGAGCCCGGTGTCTGAACTGTGTTGAAGTAGTTGCCATTACTGCCACTACCAACCCCACACTCATCTGTGATAGCCGTCTTTGACAGTGGTGGTGGTGGTGGTGGTGCTACTGTTATTGGTAAACATTGACGTTGTTGCTGCTGCTGTCTCACACTCTCGATACACTCTTGAGGCACTAAAATCATTTTCCTAGCATGCTCCATGCTGATAAAACAGGTTTCACCTCTGTATTCTGTATGTACGGCTGTCACAGAGCAAAACAAAGAAAAATGAGTGAGAGAGAGAGAGAGAGAAAGAGAGAGAGAGAGAGAGAGAGAGAGAGAGAGAGAGAGGGAGAGAGAGAGAGAGAGATGCATATGCTGGCATTACTTTGCTTTGCGTAAAAAATACACCCGAGAATCGTGGCTGCGGACGAAAAATACCGTTCCCACGTAAACTCCAGATAGTTTTTGGTCATCTGATTATTCTAGACCAAGTTTCCATGCTTTTAACACTTTTTAATAAATCTGAGATGTAGTCAGACGAAAACTGACGACTTTCGTCTCGCAGTTTTATCAAAAAGTGTCTATGCAAGGGCTTTGCGAAGTAAAAAGTGGTGGAAAAAGTGTGTGGCGGAAGGCGAAAATTTGCGCAACTTCTTCAGTCCTTCGCCAACTTTCGCAAACTAAAGATATATACTAATTTTAAAAATGCGTATTCTAAGTGTTGTGAAGATTGTTATGTGACAACTTTCCCGTGGCTATTATTCAAGATTTTATTTCGAATATAGCTTCGGGAAAGTTCCACATATAAAAAGCATAGCGAGTATTCAAGGCCACTAAAATATCAAGTGACCAAGAATCTCGCTGAGCTAAACACCTTCCCCGCCGACGGCTGCTTGCGCGCGTGCGATGCTGCGATTGCAGTTTCGGCGCTTGACCGTTGCCAGGCCCCGTAAGGCCTAATGAGTGCAACAAGCGCCGACGCTGTGACGTAGCGGCGGGGAAGTAAATCTTGGGACAGCGTGGGAGGTCCGGAAGACTTCCGAGCGTCCCCAAGCCAAGCTACTCTGCCACTCCGTGATCGGGCATTGAAGCCGGCGGACCGATAGATTTCCAGATTTAGATTCAGAGTTCACTTTCAGATTTTGATTTTATTAGTTTGAGTTGTTCTAGTTTTCTTTATCTTCCTTATACGCGAAAGTGCACATTTTCTCCATACGTTTCAAAGCTAAATTCAAATTTAGACATTTTTAGTCGATTATTTATTAAGAGTCAGAAAACGCTCTAGTTAGAATTATTACATTCGAGAAGAATACATTATACAAGTTTTGGACCAAGCTAATTATTACGGAGAATTAATAAATAGAACCACAGATATACAAAAGAAAACATTGGTTGCTTTTGCTCTTTTTCTTCAGACACACTTTTATCCCTTAATTATTTTCCAAGGACAATCGTAATACAAAGAGAAGCGAGTCAAATTCAGATAGGACAAGAGTCAACACACATACAAGGTAAGATTTCATTCTATTAAAATTTGGACTAAGACAAGGAGATAGAGAGTGTGTTTGTGGGCAGTAAGGGGATCTTGACCAGATTCTCCCTGGGCACCTGTATAGGCGCTAGATAGACAGACTCTCACAAACGAAGGAGAAACTCCTCAAGTTTCTCCCTAACAAGATTAACGCGCGCGCGGTATACCGGTACCGCGTTACGTCGTCACCACTGTCACCAACACCGCGCGACCCTATGCTGCCACAATTTTGCGGTACTCAACCAGGAGGTTGCCGCTATAATGGCGAGCAGTCCTGTGAAGGTGGCACCGCTTATCGCGTATTCGGAAATAAATTCACCACAGCCACTACTCCTATATCCGGAATCAGGAGCTGCCGAAAACAATAGCAGCGAAGAGATGGATCAAGTATGGTCGATCCAAGAGGCAGATGAGAATGCTGCGAGAATTTTCGCTGGACAGGCCGAGGCTCGGGCTGTGAACGAGGAGGATGAAGCTACGAGAATTCTACTACTACGCGATGCTGAAGAAGATGATGATGATGATGAGGAGGAGCATATGGAGGAAGAAGACAGGGTTGTAGAGCAGGAAGAGGTGAAGGAGGAGGAGGAGGATGATCAAATGGATGACTCTGGCGTAGAGTCAATTGACAGAGATACTGGAAATAACCAGGATATTTCCGCCAGTGACAGTAATAGTAGTACCAGCAGTTATAGTGATAGTGACAATAATAATGACATATACGACCCTACAAGGGATCCTGAGCGAGAAACCCGCTTACATCGGCTTCTTGGCATCCGAAAGCACCTGTGGCGGGTGAGAGCAAATCTGCTTCGGCTGAAACGTCGACGAGACGTCAGGCGGATGCAGGAAAAAATGCGAAATTTGAGTCGCGCTGAACGACAAGTCCTTCACGTACCGCAAGGAGAACTACCGCGTAGAAATCGAGACTTTTGTTACGGGTGTGGTAAATTTTATTTGATGCAACGTGTGCGGTGGTGGTGGAGGTGCGAAGAATGTGGATTCTGGCTGTGTCTGGACTGCAACACAGACCCGCTACACTGCCAAAGAAATCCACTAATATAAACTTATATATACATGTATATATAAAACTAAAAACAGTGCTTAGTATTAGTGATAAGTGTGTGTAAGTTTTAGTATAAAATAGGTTAAGCAGTAAATACAAACAATATCATCAACAAAAAAAAAATCAACACATCATCATAAAAAGGTAAGAGTATACAAAATTAATAATTGTCGTCAGCCAGCCGTCGGATCGCCAACACCACAGGATGCCGCACCGACGCTCTCTCCGCCTTGAAAACGCCGAGGCACTTTGGATAGAGAGGAAAGGAGGGGGCCGGCTCTCTCCAAAGTGCAAATGGCACCATTGAGAATAAACAAGCTCGACCTTGACCTCCAGTGACCCAGAGTGATGCCACCGGGGGTCAAGGTCAGTTTTGTTTACTTTCTTCATGGTGCCAGGGTACTACTAGCGAGAATCCTGACCAGATTGGCTCTCGTCACTGAATAGTGATGGACAAGCAAACTCGTATAAATAAAATTAATGATTGTTAGTGGCTTCGAAACCACCTAACAATAATTAAAATGGCATTGAATTTGTAGCTAAATCTGCAAAAAGGGCCTGTTTTCCATAAATTTTGGGGCCATGGAAAACTATTTTGGGCCTCCTGAATAATTTTTCCTTATTCCATATAACTTGAACTATTTGTAAACAAATTTCCATCCAATTCGGTCCACCTAATCGTGGGATATTAGGTTTACGAACAAAAAATTTTGTTTGTCACACCGTGCGCCGCAGGTAGATGTCTCGCTGCGACGGATGTGATCTCGAGCGAAGAAAAACTGAGACTGCTTACTTTCCTCTCTTCTCTCTCCTTACAAAATTTTTTTCTTACAAATATGGGATAGGCAGAATCCTAATTCTCTATTCTCCCGGGGTCTCCCCACTAGGGTCCGAAGAGATGGCCAAGAACATTAGCAAGCTGCGGTTTTGGACGGCCCGGATCGATGGCAACGATGCTGTCATGTGGCAGGAGTACTACGATGAACAAGGCTAGCGTAAGTGGACCATAAAGCGCGAGTCGATCCCTGAACAGGCAGAGCAGTCCACCACGCCTAGCAATGACGATCTCGAGCCACCGACAGCTACGACACCACCGAACACCGTGCCTCGCTCTGAACCCGGCGAGACAACAGAGCTCTCGGACGCTGCGATGGATACCTTCGAGGCTGAGATGGTAGTCACCTCCAACGCCAAGACGGCTAATGAAGAATTGGCCAGGGTTGAGGCACGCCTCGTCCACGCCCGAGCCATAAAGAAGAAGTACGTCCAGGCTGAAAAAGAGGCGTTCGGCAAGCTGGATTAATTCCTGGAGATCTACGGCGAGGAGGAGACAAAGTTGGCAAAAAACTACCCGCAACTCGTTAAGGGCGAATGGAAAATCCAATGGATCGTCGACACCGCAAAACAGCATCGGACAGAGGCCAAACGAGCTAAGGTCGCCGTCACCCAAGCGGAAGAGGAACTCTGGCGACAACGGGAGTGCAAACAGCAGGAGACGACCGCATTACTGGAACAAATGCGAGTCGCAAAAATAAAGGCAGTAAAGCTGGAGGGAGGGAAGATGCCTCACTACTACATGTGCGGTATCCCAGGAGTAATGCGAGGCAAAGAATGTCCTCGTCGGGACACACACACACACACACTGTCCCGAAACAAAATGCGAATCCGCCTCATAAAAATTACATGTCAGGCAAAACGCTAAACCACTTGTCAAACAAAGACAATATACATTGTAAAGAGATCTGGAGAGTTGTACTTCTTGCCCCATCCAATTTCAATACCCAATTGCTTCCTCCTCAAGAGGAAGCTTTGTGATAGTAAAATTTTCAGTTTTGCTAATACTTCGTGGAAACGCATTTGGAGGTGTTTGGAGTACGAATCATACGTTTTTAGAAAATGTCCGTGCGGATGGCTGTGTGTGTGTGTGTGTGTGTGTGTGTGTGTATGTGTGTGTGTTTGTACGTATACCGCCATAATTTTGGAACCATGCGACGGATCGTAATAAAATTTGACATGCATATATTTTTTCTGATTCTGAATTTAGGTCATTTTTTGTTTTATGATTCTGACCATTTTATGGCCATATTATAGCCATTTTTCTATTTTTGAAAAAATATTTTTGCTTTTTTATAATGATATGATTTATACAATATATTCAACAATAGTGTATCTAAAAGAACATAAATTTGTCTACTTTTTCCCGCAAGATTTTCTAGATTGACTGATCTGTTCATTTTTTATGATATAAAAGGTAATTTTTCGATAAACATATATAACTCAAAAAATAAATAGTTAAATGTTTTGAAAAAATTCATGACAATAAAAAACAACGATATCTACTAGTTGTAAAAATTTTAAGCAATTTTGGCGACTAGTTTTTGAGATAAAAATCAAAAACTAAAAAAAATGGTTTTTTTATGTCGTACGATTACGGGAGTAAAAAGGTTTAAATTGAGTTGAAATTTTAGGAAAAGATTGATCTTTTGATCACTTCGGCTAGGTTCTTTTTGTAGCTTATGAAACCTTTTAGTTTAAAAGATATTAAGATTCAAATTCTTCAACTCTCACCCTGTACACTCTGTGTGACTGAACATTATTATTTTTGTTAAACCATATAATTTGATAATTAAAGCTTAGTATATTTTGAGAGTTTTCATGGTTTTATAAAATGTCCGTGCAGATGGTTTTGTCTGTGTGTGTGTGTGCGTGCATGCGTGCGTACGTATACTGTTATAATTCTGGAACTACGTGATCGATCGTAATAAGATTGGACGTGCATATATGTTTTCTGATTTTGAATTCGAGTAAACCTATCCTTTTAGTATCGAATAGTAGCGAATATTTAAATCAAAGAATGAGTTGGTTTTCCCATGTAATTATATTCCACTAGCAAAATCCACTAGGTTTTTTTTTCTTTTCATTATTACTAGTTTTAGTTCTATATCTTAAATTTTTTTCCCATTACTTTGAAATTTGAACTAATTTGGCAAAAATTTATTTTCTTTTCCTACCTGCATGCTGGTGAAAGATATGTTGAAGAGCTGATACACCATTCGCGTACTTAGTCTGGAAGGGGGGAATATGACGAGGAACGTTACTAACCCGTCATAACCTTCCCAGCATATAATTCATGTAAAATACCTATGTCTGACGGTAATGTTACAGACGAACAGCAGACAGAGCAACAGGAGAGAGCACAGTGAGTGGGGAACAAAGAGAGACCTCCACGCGCGTCAGATTCGTTCCAGCTAGCGAACGGTATACACGCGCGACCGCACCACTTCCGAAACTCGTGCTTGAAAAGCCGCTAAACATTAACGTGTGAGGAGATCTGAGACCACGGC
Organism: Pteromalus puparum; assembly: GCA_012977825.3. Taxonomy (NCBI): domain Eukaryota; kingdom Metazoa; phylum Arthropoda; class Insecta; order Hymenoptera; family Pteromalidae; genus Pteromalus; species Pteromalus puparum. Next base: position 27,273,362 of record CM053171.1, read on the forward strand.
TCCACCGAGAGGGTTATCTTGCGCCAATCGCCTTGAGTCGCCTCGAAGGAGACGTCCTGAGTCTCGAGCTACTTCCCGAGAGCGACGGGGATTACAGACTCGTAAGTGTCACTCTCTATCCCTCTCTCTCACCAGTGCTCTCCCGATCTCTGTTCGCGTTAAGTAAAATATCATGGTTACGAAACAAGAAAAAAATCATACTATTCCTTAAATATGTATAATACCTCCACAGTCACGGTGTTTAAGTAGATTTTTATTATCCTTATTTTGCAATCAAAACAACAAAAGTTCGAGTTTGACTTACACATCCCTAAAAAAAAGGCATAACGGCACTTATCTAACTAAATCTAGTTCTAAATAAATAAGTTTTTCTCAGTACTCTCAGGGTATGATACCTAAAGTATTTATACCGAAAGTAGTATATTTAATGCTTTCTCACAACATGTTTTTACACTAATTCCAAAAATTGTTATTACAAGGCTTCTTTAGGAAGAATGAAAAAATTGGTCTGTTATATAGTAGATATAGATAAATAAGTTTTTCTCAGTACTCTCAGGGCATGATACCTAAAGTAACTCAATATTTATACCGAAAGTAGTATATTTAATGCTTTCTCACAACATGTTTTTACACTAATTCCAAAAATTGTTATTACAAGGCTTCTTTAGGAAGAATGAAAAAATTGGTCTGTTATATAGTAGATACACCTCCAGCATTTTTTTTAGACATGACCGCGACACGGAAGTGCCTTATAGTTTCGTGTGCGGAAAATGTGTGAGATGTGATATCGCACGCAATTTTCGACCGATCGGGCTGATATTTTAGGTCTCCTTACGCAAAATCTGAAAAACTATTTTTTTTTATCCCGATCCTCTACGTCGTTCTCAAATGCGGGCACAATTTGTTCGATTTTTAAGCGTTTTATTAAAAAAAATTTTTCTGTGATGCGATTATCTCGGAAAGAATTTACGTTCGATTTTTAAGCGTTTTTTAATAGAAATTTTTCTGTGATGCGATTATCTCGGAAGGACTTTAATCAATCAGACTAAAAATTTGTGTACAAACTCTCCTCGTAATACTAAGCTGACAGATTTATTTTGGGCTTGATCCTGCACATATACACAGAATGCGGTCATCTCCAAAAATCGCTAAAAACGGTTTCTTGGCTCTAAGTCGAATTCTAAGCATTCTACGAAAAAAATTTGAATAGAAAAGTGGTAGATCCTTGAAAAATGCAACTTTTTCCCATTAACATCAAATCATGAAAATGCTTCTAACTCGAGTTTACAGCCCAAAATAGATTTTTTACAGCTAAAAATCCAATTAATTGCCATAAAATTTTGCGGTTTTACGTTTTACATGAAAATGTTGAATGTAAAAGTTGTAGACATTTTTAAAATACAACTTTTTACCGCGCAAAACATTTTTTAAAATACTTTTTAACATACAACAACTCTGGAAACAATTTTTTGTTACATAAATTCAATAACGTCGGTGCAACATGCCCTAGACAAACGCAACACTCCAAATAATCAATTTTCTGAATTAACCGCTCTACTGAATTAAATATTGACTGCACAAATTAATCAAAATCTTTTGTTTCATTTCAAAAGTAATAATATCCTCTCGAAAATATTATTCTTTGATGCAATTGCTTGCCATTATATTTCATCTTTTTACCTAAAAAAAGAACATTAAAATCAGAAAAAGAAACTCTGTGTAAATAATATTTTACGTAAAACCATTGATCTACTGAATGCATGAATTCGTATATCCTGAATCTTATGAGCACTGCATCTGTGAAAATAAAAATTACATCAATTACATGAAATACATTTAAATTATATAGAACATATGTACCTCAAAGTTACACACTAACGAAGATCCACTGTTATCGATGATCAGGCATAAAACCAGTGCCCTTGATACTACTGCTCCTTATCCAGTAGATCATGATATCTTCAGTTGTAGTATGACTTACACACTAGAAAAGAAAAGAATTCATATTAAAAACTTACACTAACAAATAATTATTCTACTCATTGATCTCACCTGATCAAATCACTCATAAATCATAGAGCCAGAGTCTTGATGAAGCTTTCTTCCAACTCCAAGATTGTGATAGCATAGATACCAACGACACCAATATCTTTATACTTCGGTGCATGTAGTAGACCAAGATGCTAATGAATGCAGCATTGCTCGTACACCTAGACATTCAGAAGAATATATGACTAACTTTTCTCACAAATAATTATTGATAGATTATTGACAGACCATTGATCTTTTAGTATAAGAATTTTAAACAAGTCAGCTCTTTTGTATTAACACCGTCAAAAAAAAATTGTTCAGTCATATAGTTTATATTTACAAACAAAAAACCGCTGCCAATTCATTGGCATGTGGCTTCCTCCAACGAAATTTATTGTTCCAATAAATAAAATATTATTATAAAATACAGTATGTGAATGCTATTTTAATATTATCAGTATGACATAAATTCGTAGTGTAACACCCCACACAGCTCAGCAGGGCACTAAAAAATAAATTAAAAATTGCTAAAAACTAAAGTCTCACGACTCCTTTTTTAGCGAAAGTACACGCAACAACGCGAGTTCTCCCACTCTTTCCACCGACGCTACGGGTCACAGCTAAGCTGCCGGCCCCAACATCACGCCAGCAGCGCCAGTAACCAGTAGTGGCGGCAGCGAGAGTCGTAGCGGCAAGCGACGCGAGAGCGCGTCTATATACATATATACTAAGGGGCAGCAGCAGGCGACGCGAGCGCGCGTATACGCGTATATATCTGTATAGATGCAGCAGCGAGCGGTGCGACACGCACAGCGTGAGAGTGGGATAATGACGCGGCAGCGGTGCGGCGCGCGCATAACCGTATGCTTGTATGATTGATATTTGTATATAGGTGTTAATGTAAGTGTGATGTGTGAATATGAGAGTTTTTTCGGCGGCTCGAGCCCCGCTCTCTCCATAGCCTTTATAAGGACCTGCGCGGCCTATTGCTAGCCACTAGCTCCAGCGCAATTTAAGCGAGGACTAGTCTCTGCCAAGAGCAACCATTACGCCTTGGTAGATAAAACACTTAGAATATTTTCTCACTTTTGAAGGACTTATAAAATTTTCAAGTTAGGCACGATATCGCAACTTCAAGCGTATCAGTCCTAGACTTAGACAAATTTCAGTTCCTTTCAAAAGACTTAGAGAAATTTTCGAATAATATTATACTTATAAAAATTTCTAGTCAGACAGGATAACGCAAATTAAGCGAATCCGTCTAAGACTTATAAACACTTACAATCATTCTCTAAAAAACTTAGGATTATTGCGAATCGTGATAAAACTTATATATTTTGTGATATTGAATATATACAACAATCAAAGCAATATACTCATTCCTATCAATAATATGAATATATCTATTTTGTTATAAATTAAAATCTTATCATTGTGTTAAAATTTTACTACCTGATATTCCGGACCTACCTTATTATTATTACTATTACCTATATAAATATTAAAAATATTTAAAAACAATATAAACTCCTTATATTTGGCCTGTCGTCAGAATCAAGACGCAGAGCAGTAAATGTTCACTACTTTTCTAAATTGAAATCAATAATTATTTATTATCTAAAAGCACTCAGGACCAAGAAAAGTCGTGACCATTTCAGTAGGGAGGGACTTTACGACGTGCAACGACAACCTTATAAGGGGAAGCCAAATTTTTTAGAAAAATCGGTTTTTACATTTCAGCTCTTTACTTAAGAACCGCTTAACAAAATCGTTTGAAATTTTAACAGCAGATATCTTCGTTTATGGTGAATCACCAAATAAAATTTTGAATCATTTGACTACAATGTTTTAGAGATATAAGAAATAAAAAAATTTTCAAAAAAAATTCAAACCTCGATATCTTGAGAACCATAGGGGTTTCAAAGCTGCGCAATGAACTTAGCCAAAACATATAAAATGTCTACCTTTTTTTCAAAATCTCAAGTGCAATAAGGCCTTTTTACGACAGTAATCGATACTCAAAAAAAAGTAAAATCACTTGAAATTTTAATGGAATATAGTTTGACACGTAACCCATCAACATATTTTTTTTCGTGTAGTTATGATGTTTAGTTTCAGAGATATGAATTTTTTTTAAAAAATCACCTTTTTCATTTTATCTGCCGAGCGGAGCGGTCAATCCCGAGGACCAAACGGGGAAAAGTAGGTAATTTTATTATCTTTCAAATGCATTTTAGCTGAATTGTTTGTAACAATGGAATGATTAAAAAAAAAAAAAACGAAAATAACGTTTTTCGAAAATCAAAAAATGACCATAAAAAAGTAATTGAAAAAAATAAAAAATAAATGTTTTTCCCGAATTCAGAATCCAAAAATAGATATGCATGTCAAATTTGATTGATATTGACGGAGTAGTTTCAGAAATATCACGGTATACACACACACACACACCCGCGTGGGGAGCCTGTAACCCTGTAGGCGGCGCGCCCCCCTGGTGGCGGATGGGGGAATGCTCGCCGGGGCGCCCGCCCTGGAGGGTAGAGCAGAAATAAAATATGCTTCGTGGACCAACAGGCCGCCGTGTTTGCCGTGCGGTGCGACCCGTGAGCTGCCAAAAGAAGATCCTGGATAGGGAGGCGATCTGAGCTTGCGCGCCGAAGTGACCCGAACTATCGAACTTGGCTTCTGCTGACGGCAAGACGGGAGACCGGTTACCTAGCTAGTACCGGTCAATCGGCTTAAGCGAGTGCGTGCTGTCGTGTGACGCCTGCCGGAAACTCTCCAGAGAGGCAATCACCTTGGTTCGGGGAGAAGGGCTCGAGAGAGCAGAGGTGGGCTAGCGCGACAGCGCGTGCTATATCCTGGTATGATGTACCCAGTCTGGCACCGCCTTCGGTCAGGTACCGGGGCCATGTCAGCTGCCTCCATAGACGGGGGGATCCAGGGGGTCGGACACATGCCGGGATGAACAAACACTGTTTGCAACACGGAGAAGAGAATCGAACATGAAGGAGAGACAAGGGAGGACTTGGAAGTGTACACACTAACGGTGACAAAATCGCAAGATGGTGAACTTGCTCAGGATAAGAGCAATACATTGGAAGGCAAACAGCAGGTCGCAGGAAAGAGCAATATGCCAGGTGATGTGGATGAAAAAAAGAGGATGCTCGAGGCCTGGAATAGAATCCGGGCAGCAGCGGATACTGAGCAAAAGCTGCTTGAGATGATCGGAGGTTATTTGGAAAGCGCTTATGAAGTTGCGTACACCGCACACAATTTTCACAAGTGCGTGAAGAAGGACCTGCAACAGGTGCAACGGAGCATGGAACGCCTTAGTAGCGTAAAAGAAGCCACAAAAAAAATGATGGATAGCTTTGGGCTGATAGTACAGAGCAAGCCCAGTCCCAGGCTGTGGACAAGCGCCCAGTCATAGGATCCATAGACATCTAGCGCAGACAGGAAAAGGAAAGAACGCTCACCTGAACAAGAGCTTTCCTCGAAAAAGGAGGAACAGAGACTTGCGCCAAGCACGGGGACCCCAAGAAGCCCTAGGAGCTCATCTGCCAACCGAGACACGCAGCCGCCTTGGGAGGAGGCGGAAACCAAAAGGAAGAAAAAAAAGAGGGAAAAAAAGAACAAAGAGGACGATAATAAGCCCACTAGAGCCTGGAACCAAAAGGGCACTGTTTGACAAAGACCACCAAGGCCAAGACCTTCTCGACCAGACGCCCTCATTGTAAAGGCTTCGGCGGGCAAGTCCTACGCTGACATCCTGAGAGAGATGAAGGCAGACCCCAAACTTGAGATTTTGGGCAGAAGTGTCAACAGGTTACGCAGGACAGCGACGGGAGACCTGTTACTACAACTTCACCGCAACGTGGATCTGAAGGCAGTTGAATTCCGAGAAGCGGTGGAAGTGGTCCGTCAGGCAGGTACCTAAGTAAGATCCCTGCAAGAGCAAACGGTTTTCGAAATAAAGGACCTCGTGAACGACCCTTCGAAACATTTGAAGTAGAGGAAACGGCATTAAAGTCGGTGCAATCAGCTTACGGGGGTACCCATACAGCGGTCATACAAATGCCAGCAACAATGGCTAAACAGGTGATAGGGAAGCAGAAAATCAAGATTGGATGGGTAGTCTGCAGAATCCGGTAGGTCCAACGAGGAACACGGCCGCTTAGATGTTATAAATGCCTAGGTTTTGGGCATATCTATCTCCAGTAAGTGCACAGCAACACAGGACCGAAGTAACTGTTGCTACAGATGTGGGAGCACAGAACACAAGATAAAGAACTGTAGCAGCCAACCGAATTGTGTTCTCTGTCGTGGGAAAGACGCAGAAGGAAAAGGTGACCATGCAGCTGGTAGCTTCACATGCCCAGTTTACAGAGCGGCAGTAGAAGAGTTGAAGGAGAAAAGAAAATGAGCATAGTTTAGCTAAACCTTAACCACTGCGAGACAGCGCAGGACTTGCTTATCCAGTACGTCAGTGACACACAGGTTCTGACGGGGCACGCATGCTTTCGGGCGTACCTACACAGATTTAAAATAGAGGACCGTCCAAACTGTCCAGTTTGTTTGGACGCTAACGAGGATGCGGAGCATGTCTTCTGTGACTGTTCGCGATACCAAATGGAGCGAGAAGAACTCGAGTGTTACCTCCAGACAAGTGTGACACCTGAATCTATGATGACAGCCATGTTGTCGACGGAGGATGGTTGGCACGCAGTAGACAACTACGTAAGGACCATCCTCAAGAAGGTTAGAAATGACGAAGAGAATAGAAGGACAAGATAAGGCAAACAGCCAAGTTAAATGGTGCTAGACGAAGGCCACTGAGTCACAAGTACGAAATGCTCCTCTAACTGATGCAGAGGAACGTAGGTCATAGAGTTGAGCTCTCACTCCCCTGCCCGATGCAGAGGAACGTAGGAGCTGGGGTTGAGTACCTTTAAGTGCTCCTCAGACCGATGCTGAGGAACGTAGGTAACTGAGTTGGAGCCCAGACTCCCTTACCCGATGCAGAGGAACGTAGGTGTCGGGGTTGAGTCTGTCCAGAGGATGACCGGACGATGCTGTACGAAGTAGACGACCGGACGATGCAGAAGGAAGTACACGCCTGGAAGATGCAGAAAGATGAAGACGAGTTGATAACTTCATCAAATAGAAGAGGGCAACAAGCCTTTCGTCCCCCTGCGAAGGATTGCTTAACGGTCGTACTGCGGGGGTAAAGGACGTAGAGGACGGAGCCAGGTGCGCCTTGCTGAGTTTCGGCAGAACCACGGAGAGAATTCGCTACGGCTAGGTGCATGAATCTGGCCGTAATGCGAAGGGTTTTTAGTTGGTGAGAATCCAACACACGGTGACACTGGGGGTGGGTGGCCTCGGCTGACTTACCGTCAGTGTCATCTCATGGTCTAATTAAGATTTTTATTTTAAACCTCTTTCTCCACAGACAAAAAAAAAAAAAGACACACATCCATACGGACATTTCCTAAAAACACGTAATTCGAACTTCTAACATCTAAAAACATGTTTCTATGAAGTTTTAGCAAAACTGGAAATTTCACTATTACAAAGCTTCCTCTAGGAGGAAGCAAAACTAGCGATATATTAATAATCACTGTTAAAGTACCCGTAAGCAATACAAAATATCTATTTAAAAAACTTATAACATGCACTGCATTTCAAATTAAAACTTAATAAAGGTATGATGGTATGATCAATTAAACACACATCATAAGTCATTCTGATATTTTGAATATTACCACGTCTGATAGTACAAACCCATCTTGAGAGCCATGTTAAAGTGGTTAAAGTATCCAAGAACATCAGCAATACTCCCAGCAAGCATGAAGTCAGCAATGGCAGCCTGCACTGCTTAGATAGTGTGAATGAGCTCCAGACACCTTGAGGTGTTTCAAGAAGCCAGCAACACCAGCCTGCACCGCTTAGATAGTGCGCATCAGCACCAGGGTAGTGCTTGCATTGCCACATTGGCAACATTTAATAGTAAATTATGTCTGTCCTCTGATACAAATGCCATATAGCTATCAGTAGGAGACATCAGAATTACAACCCTGATTCAACTCCAAAAACAGATCACACAATCACATAGTCACTGCCCATAACACAATAAATGTCTGTTCTAAAAATGATGAACACAAGAACACATACTTTTTGTAGATCTGTGTGATATTGAATCGTCGCCTAAACAGCATTTAACAAGAATAATAAATCAGCACAGCAATAGAATCAGCATGAGCAGCAGCAGGAGTAGTCACGAATAGGAAAGACAACCTCCAAGCAAAAACTCAAATTTCTTGCTGGAGTTACGTATCTTCATATATTGCAGCATTCTTTGATGGAATGACACTCACACATCGCATTGTTGGTGCCATTCCAGGTGCATCATTTTTTAATACTTTTTGCCCTGTCTTACAAAGCAAGAACCGCGAGCAGCTGATCCGCGAGCGAAATCGCGGTGAGCAGACGTTGCTTGGATACACACAGAGGCACCATAGCAGTTGCCTGATTTTGAAACTACTTATAACACTGCTGCATCGCGTCGATGTTGCCTTTTTTCACTACACACTCACTTATAATATCGTCGAAAATTTTAACAGAGCAAAACATTGCGGTTAGTGGAGGCTGGAAGGCTATACTTCAAAACGTCAAAACACACGGCAGACAGCTGCGCGGGCATGTCGCCAACCGGTCGCCAGATCGATGCGCACAATGTATGCGCAGTGGTCGAACTCTTTGTATACGGAAATGATGAAAAATGAATATTTTTTTATTGATGTGTTTTTACTAATAATTAGGTAACGAAGGTCATACAGCGAGCGCGCAACGGTGGGCATGGCGAGCGTCAGCGGTCGTGCCTTATGCGTGAAACGCGAAGCGCGAGCGCTTTGCATGCCTTGCATCGCGAAGCGATGCAAGGTGTCAAGCCACGCGGCCGTTAGACCGCGCGTGGCGCGTTAGTTAATTTTAAGATAAAATTAAAAACTTACATAACATCCTTGGAAAGCATAAAATCTGAGAAAGACAAAGTTTTTAAACAAATAAAAAGTTTATGTGGACTTGAAGAAGCTTCAGGAGAGTGAATATGAGTTGTCCTTGAATTAAATTTATCGACACATTCAAATTTAGCAAGACATCTTTCTTTAGCATAATTGTACGTCAATACTATAATTATAAATATGTTTGTGATTTTCGTTTCACTTTATAACTTACCCGTCAATTAAAGGCACTTCAGTGAGAATTCTTCTTATAATATCCAACCTTTGTTGATGCGTAGCTGGTGAAGTTTGGAGAAGAATTGGCAGACATAGTCCGCCTAAAAGTAAAGATGTCATCACAAATATAATTGGAGTAAGAATGCGACATTTGCGTTGAGAGATGTCAACATGGTGGTCCTTATGTGTTATACCACCACCACTACTACCGCTGCTTGGTGATTCCTCGCTGCATGAAGGCGGTAAGCGGATTGTTCCGTTGCACGGTGCAACGTCTGGCAGTTCAGTTAGGCACGTTGTCTATAAAAATCAAATTTTTATTTTATATAAAAAATACTGTTTATTTACTGCGGGTTATTCTATTTATATATATTTAAAATTATATATATTAATACTTTTTAAGAGTTTTACAAAGCTTTCCTCTGTGTATTTAGCTGATGACCAAATGATCATGATGCATACATTCATAATCATTTGTTTCAATACTAATTACAGTAAGCGTTCAAATTTGAGATTGCTTTATCTTTCATACCGTCAAAGTTTTCTTACATCCCACGTTTACATGCAAAAATTATTTGTTTAAAATCCGAGCGCCGAAAAAAAAATTTAAATTTGTTGTAATGTGTGATTTTATATAATCGTAATATACTCAAAATGGCACACGTCATGCCAACTACTGGTTGGCGACGATATTGTGCAACAAAAGAAGCTCAAGCTAGAGCAAGCATGCTGCGCATGCCTCGTGTCTATATGTACTCCATAGAGTAGAACTGTATTATAGTCTACCCTACTCTCTCTCTCTNTCTCTCTCTCTCTCTCTCTCTCTCTCTCTCTCTCTCTCTCTCTCTCTCTCTCTCTCTCTCTCTCTCTCGCTCTCTCTCTNTCTGCTTTGCTCATTTTTTTTTCTGCACTCTTACTGCCGCACGCTGCCCTCGGGCCTTTTTTTTGTAGTTTGTTGCATGCGCTTTTCTGCAACCTTCACTGTGACATAATATTCACTGGAGGCTGCAACTTCCTACAACGCTTTTTTCCTGCTTCAACATCTGCCCCTGACACATAACCTGCAAACACGCACGGCTTCTCTTCTCGCTGCACGGCGTCTCTCTTTCCTTCTAAGTGATACACGTGGAGCCACCTGTTGCACGGACGAATCACCATCTTCAACGTCGCTACTATCAAACACAGCAAGTTATCGACATTGACCTAATATCGTCAAGAATGAGCGGAATTGGCGGAAAAAGTGCCGAAACGCCTGTTACGTGTGCACAATGCAACAAGGTTACCAGGGGGAAGATGAAGACATGCGAGTTGTGCAAAGATCACTTCCACACCATGTGCGTCGCTCTACGGTCTATAATGGTGGGAAGTGTTGCAACACTCGCCTGTGCAACCTGTGCGGCGGGTTACGATGTCGGCACGCCCAAGACTGCGCAGACGAGGGCGAAAACAGCGGCAGCGACAGCAGCAACGGCAAGCACATCCGCTAAGGGCACTCCATCATCAACAGTGCCCAAGAAAAATAAGTCTGCGCCTCCATCTCTTGCCGGCTCCAGAACGCAGTCGCCAGTGCGAACTCAGGCGACAACGATCGAGTCGTCCCTCAAGGACATCTTCGCGGCATTGGCTGATATCAAGCGGATCCAAAATGAGGCCCTTCAAGCACAAAACACCGTGTCTGAACGGGTCTCACGGATCGAGAAGCGACTTGGCCCGCTTGAAAAAAGCCTCAAAGCCCTAGACGACCTGCCTGAGCTCAAGACTCGGCTGAGCAAAGCTGAGTCAACCATCTCTGAGCTTCAGACACAATTTCAAGAGCTGTCGTCAAGGAGCCCAGCAGAGCAGCACAACATCAGCACTGCTCCTGCCTCTGATGAGATCAAGAACCTACGCAGTGAACTGGCCGAGGTTAAGAGGAGGCAGGAGCGCTCTGCGAACAATGTGGTGGTAATCTCCGGCCTAGCCTACACCCAGGAGACGTCGCTACATCTCCTGGCTTACGCCGTCCTGGCTGCACTGGACCCCACGGTCCTGAGGCGGGATATTGCAACCGTCAGAACCATGGGGAGACCTGAAGCAAACAACATCAACGCGCAAGGAGACAGCAGACTTCCACCACTAGCTGTCACTCTCTCCTCCAGTGCGCTGGCCCGCTCCATCATAGTAGCCAAAGCCAGGAGGCGCAAGCTTCACACCAACGAACTCGATAGTTCATTACTGGAGGAAGCGAAAGCTCTCTACCCAGATCACCAGGGACTCGTCAACATTAACGAGCTGCTTCCTCCAGATGTTCATAAGCTGTGTATCAAGACCAGGCTTGAGGCGAAGAAGAGGAGGGGCTGCCGTTCCTACGTGAGAGATGGCAGAATATACATCCGTACTGGCGAGGACAACGAACGGGCCACTATCATTTCAACTGATGCGGATCTTGAGGCTTTTTTAGCCCGAACGTCGAAAACAACCAGCACGGACATCACGCGCTAAGACACACATCAATCATCCCACCAAAACCACCATCTAAATCATCCAACTCATTCACAGCTGTCTCTAAAGCGTCCCTGTCTAAGGGTCTAAGGGTCTGTCACTTCAATGCGAACTCCCTAACGGGTCACATTGAGATGATCAGACTATTCTTGTCCACTCGTCCCCACTTTCACGTAATAGCTGTGACTGAGACCTGGTTGAGTGACAAGATATCATCCATCCCTTCACTGGATGATTACACTCTACACAGACGGGACAGAAACAGGAACGGTGGAGGTGTGGCCCTCTACATTCATCATTCACTGACTGCTAGCGTTATCTCGTCATCCGACGGCGAATGGTCGGGCAAGCCGGGTAAGCCGGAGTATCTGTTCTGTGAAGTCTCATCCAAGGGAATATCACCCATCTTCGTGGGGGTTGTGTATCGCCCTCCTCACTCACCCTTTATCCAGGGATCTAACTTTATCGAACAACTAACGACGCATATGCACAACTACTCCACGAAGGTCATCATGGGTGATTTCAATGCTGATCAGCTTTCCTCATCTGAGGACGCAAATTTCATCAGGGCCCTCATCCATGAAAACTCCCTTGCTTCTGTACCATACGGTGCAACTCATCACAGACAGGACTCTGACACCTGGCTCGACCTATGTTTGATTGATGAGCAGGATCGCCTGCTATCATACTGGAAGACTGACACCCCTTTCATTAACGGACATGACCTGATCACGGCCACACTCGACGTACAGATTCCACGCCACGTACCTACTACATACACTTACAGAAACTATAAAGGAATCTGTGCTGAGAAGCTAAGGGACTTCCTTAGTGCATGTGACTGGTCATCCTTCGCCACGCCATCACTAGACGAATGCATCACCATTCTTAACGCTAACATCTCGAACGCAATCGATCATTTCGCCCCATTAAAAACTGTGACACCTGGACGTAAGCGTCACCCGTGGTTCACCGCGGCTCTTCGTGACCTTTTAACTGAAAGGAACAGGCTCTACAGACGTTTTCGCAGAAGTCGCTTACTATGGGATCTATATTTTTATAGAATCGCGCGGGACGACGCCCATAAACGGATTGAGGAGGCCAGGTTGAATTACTACTATTCACGCCTGTCCTCCTTGACCGACGTTGCAGAGATCTGGAGAGAGCTTGGAAATCTCGGTATTACTACTTCTAAAACTCCTACACCAGCACGGTTCTCTCCAGGTGCTCTCAACGAATACTTTAGCTCCATCTCTAATGACCCTCAAGCTCCATCTGTTGAGGAGTATCTGCGAACCCTGGAGAGCCTGGACCTCCCTGAACACTTCATCTTCAGGGAAATCACAGAATCGGACGTGTCGGCTGCAGTATCACACTTTAATACCCAGGCCAGAGGAAGTGACGGCATCCCACAGGTTGTAATTCATAAAGCACTGCCAATACTCGCCCCCTTACTCTGTAAAATCTTCAACCTGTCTCTGAGCGAGGCACGCTTTCCCTCGGCCTGGAAATCATCACTCGTAAGAGCACTAAATAAAGTCAATTCTCCAACAGCTGTAACTGACTACCGTCCGATCTCTCTTCTCTGTTTCCTGTCCAAGGCGCTGGAGTGGCTGGTGCACAAGCAAATCTCTGAATATCTCGAAACAAGGCTTTACCTTGACAACTTCCAAACTGGCTTTCGCACCGGCCACAGCACGCAGTCAGGCTTGATTAAGCTAACTGACGATGTCAGGCTTGGAATGGACGGGAAGAAAGTCACGCTGCTACTTCTTTTTGATTTTAGCAAGGCGTTTGACACTGTGTGTCACGTCAAGCTACTCGGAAAGCTATCTTCTTTCGGCTTCTCCAAGCAGGTTATCCGCTGGCTTGCATCTTACCTTTCTGGAAGAGAGCAGGCCGTCATTGGCGACAACAGCGAACTCTCAACATTCCTACCACTAAACACCGGTGTCCCACAGGGGTCAGTATTGGGCCCCCTGTTGTTCGCGTTGTACGTCAATGACATAGGCTTCTGCCTCGATTCAGATGTATCCCATCTAATCTACGCGGATGATCTGCAAATCTACTGTCAATGCCCCCTCGAGGAGCTCGATTCATGTTCTGTCAGGATGAGCGCTAACGCCGAGAGGATAGCGGGCTGGGCAGCACTAAATAGTCTTAAGCTGAATGTCGGTAAGACAAAGGCGATCGTCCTGGGCTCCCCTTACTATATCAATGCTCTTCCATCTACTGCTAACACCTATATAACTATAGGGGGAGCCCGGGTCGACTACGAATCATCTGTGCGCGATCTGGGGTTGGTGCTCGATTCCAAACTCTCGTGGAAAGAGCACGTTACACAAATTTGTAAACGTGCTCACTCTTTAATGTATCGGCTCTACTTTTTCCGGAAGAGCACTAATCTCAGATTGCGCCAACATTTGGTGCAGGCACTCCTGTTTCCAATCATTGACTACTGTGCACTGGCTTACTGTGACCTGACGCAAGAGCTCGACCTGAAGCTCCAGAGGCTTGTCAACACGGGGATCCGTTACGTCTACGGTGTAAGGAGGGACGAGCGCATCTCCCCTTATAGGCGTGAGTTGCAATGGCTTACCACCGCCGGACGTAGGAGGTACTTTATGGCATGTTTCCTTAGAAAACTTTTCAACACCTCAATACCATCTTACTTGTTAGCCTATTTTGATTTCCACGTCGCGCTCAGGCCTGTGAGGGGGGAGGTGACCCCCCTGGACATTCCGCCCTTCAAGACGGAGGCGCTGAGGAACTCATTTTTCATCAGCGCGTCCTATCTCTGGAATAGCCTTCCATCTGATCTGCGTAACATATCATCCATTTCACACTTCAAACAGGCGGCTAAAACTCACTTCTTTAAATTAGAAAACACTCAAACATGACGCAAACTTCTCATCTCATACACACATTTTCACCTCATCTCACCATTCACTTTCTCACATACACCCTTACACAACTATTACTTTTTCTTAATCTAGTCACATATAACTATTATTATGTAAATGTACAACATAATGTACAATAATAAAAATTATTTAAATCTAAAATCTAAAATCTCTCTCTCTCTCTCTGTGTGATCAGCAGGAATTCGACGAACCGGCAAGAAATTCGGCAAGTGTTTCCAACTCGCAGCACTGTGCTATGGCAGAGCCGATAGCCTGACTCGCGCTGCTCATTTTCGACGCGACTCTTCTGTTCAGAATGTCGAGACGAGACATGGACAGAATAACGACACCAGCGATCTGCTCGGTGTGCGAAGATGCCACGACACCGCCAGCTAGTACATGTCCAGTCTGCTGCCTTCCATGCCATAATCGCTGCTCCAATAGGAGGAAAAATGCTGTGTGTGATAGGTGTAGGAATATCACTGCAAAGGGACCTGCAATCTTGCCAGTGACCTCCACACCAACCTCCACACCGACAGCGGCGACACACACCACGAGGACGACCCGGCAGGGCATGAGACCTACCCAGCCAGCAACACCCACGCCTGCTGTGGCGACGTTGTCTACCAAGTCAGCCCAGCAGAGCAAGAAACCGGCGCAGAAGAAGACCTCTCCGCTTCCTGGAAGTGAGCATCAGCTGAGCACACTCTCAGGGCTCAAGCCTGCGATCCACAATACATCGGCGACGCGCCGCGTCTCCTCCCTCCAGCAGCGACCGTTGACGAGGCGAGAGCGTGCGACGTCGAACGCAGGCAGTCAAGGCAACGGCAAGTCAACTGTTGACTCCGCTCTCCACTCCGTCGCAGACCAGGAGCGGCGAGAGTGCGATCGGCAGTCTCGACGCCTCTGTGAAGCGGGTTGCCGATATGCAGGCGCCTGCCTCACCTGACGGACGGAACGCGGGCTTTCAGGCGCCTGCCTCATCTGTGGAGCGGGTCACTGACTTTCAGGTGCTCGCCTCATCGGAGCCACCGACACAGACTTCAGCTGCCTCTCTATCT
>CM053171.1:27290150-27335385 GCA_012977825.3 Pteromalus puparum
ACGATGGAGCTTTTCTTCAAGCGGTTCGATATGCTCCAGGACCAGCTTGATGAGCTGAAGACTCTCACGCGCAGGGGTGCGGTACCCCATAGCGTCTCCCCAGCAAAGGGTGGGGTCGCTATTGAGGGTGCGGAGGATTTGAATACCCGCATCTCTGCCCTTGAGACTCAGCTCATCATAAACACTGACGCGACAAATAAATTGATTGACGCGAACAAGCTGCTGCTGGACAAAAATAGAACTCTAAATGAAGAGCTGCGGCAAACGCGACAGCTGCTTGAGGACCTCCATCGTGGCTGCCGGAATACTGCTAGCGTGCTAGCATTGCGTCCTCAAATTCGGAAGACTGGGGCGGCCACTGAGGCAGCGGGAGAGCAGAGGTGCTCCTCTCCACAGATGGTGCCCGCTGGAGTCGGCTCAGGGTCGGGTGGGGATGGTTCTGAGGGATGCGAGGTAATCATTCGTGGTTTACTTAAGAAGGCTGATAATATCAGTAAGGAGGTCTCTGACGGAACAGCCTTCGCGCTACTCAGCACCATCCTTCCCTCCCTGCAAAGGAGCGACATTGCTGATACCCGTGTGCTGCGCCCTCGTGGGCCAGACGAAGGTAAGGGGGGTAGCGGGGGCGCGTCGGGGGTGGGGACGAAACGAGGTGCGCTGCCCACACTTGTGGCCCGGCTCGCTATGCCGGGTTTAGTAAGGGATGTCATGCGTGCAAAGGGTACATTAGCCAATAATTATCTGACAACTGGAGACATCAAACTTGACGGGCTTGACCGGGAAGCTGCTAACTGCCTGTCAGGACATAAAGTATTTATTAATGAAATGTTGTCCCAAGATAAATTCAAGTTGTTTAAAAATCTGAAGCCCATTGCACAGGGACTGGGCTTCAAATATGTTTGGCACGCGGGTGGCAGATTCCTGGTAAGGCGTGGGGGGGGGGGGGTGAACGTGCACATGCGTTTGCGTCTGCGGCCGATTTACAGGCGATTCACATGGCGAGTCAGACCGGCTCCAAAAATCAACGACGGACGTACACACACGTGACTGTAGCAGCAAAAGACGAAGACGGTGACACTACACCACGAAATGGACAGGAGCCAGGTCTGGCATGTAACTCGGCGGCAGCAGCAATACCATCATCAGCATCACCATCATTAACATCTTCACCTTCACCTTCATCGTCGACAAGTTCCCCATCCACATTTTCATCGTCGATCTCATCTGCACCGCTAATTGGATCACCTTCATGACTGGCTGTGCCTCGTGACAATAGGCCGGGGTTCGGTGGTCGATTGAGAGCGGGTTTTATTAATATTAACTCGATCCAGGCTCGAATCAAAAACCTTCGTCTGTTTTTGGTAGAAAATCCAACTTATGACATCTTTGGTATCACGGACACATGGCTGGGCCTGATTGTGGACGACGGTCTCATTCAGATCAAAGGCTACTCGCTAATTCGACAGGATCGCAACGTAAATGGGGGCGGGGTTGCTCTGTTTGCGCGTAATGGTTTGAAAATAAAAATATTAGCATCGTCAGATACCCAGGGCCGGGGTAAACCCGGTGTCCCTGAGTATATTTTTTGTAGCGCGCAGCAGGGCGACTCTCCTCCGGTACTAATCGGGGTCATCTACAGGCCTCCGAAAATCCCCATGCAGAGGGACACCGACCTTTTTGGGGTCTTACGCGATCTTTGCGGCGAATTTAGCCATAAAATTATTATGGGTGATCTGAATGCAGACCTGCTGTCCCAATCTGATAACGCAGCCACGATCAGGCGTCTATCTGAGGAGTTATCTCTCCAGATAATCCGAAACGGCCCCACGCATCACACCGCAACGTCTTACACGTGGATTGACTTGGTCATGACTGACGAAAACGATACTATCCTGGACTTTAGGACGGCATGGTTGCCCAGCTTCGGCAAGCACTGTGTCATTGATGTCACGCTGGATATCTTTTCGCCTCGGCCAGTAAAGGACACTTTCTCCTATCGAGACTACAAGGATATTCATTCGGATGCTCTTGAGGACCTCCTGGCCTGCTGCGACTGGGCGACCGTGGACTCCATAGAAACCGATCTGGAGGGGGCTTTGAATACTCTGAACGAAAACTTAAAATCAGCTATTGATGAATTGGCACCGCTAAAGACGGTTTGTCCTAGAAAAAAATGCGCTCCATGGTTTGGACCCGAGCTGAGACTGCTAGCCGATAGGCGCAATGCTACGCTCTGACGTTACGAACGTACGGGGCGAGCAGAGCTTCTCGATGAGTTTCTTTGGCTCACTAATGCGGTCGACATGCGCTCTGCTCAAGAGCGTGAAACCTTCCTTAAACAACAGCTCTCTAACGCTCTTGATGAAAATAAGAACATATGGAAGGTAATGCGTCATCTCAGCCTCTTGCCTGGGCATAAGAAGGAGGAGTTTTTTGGTTTCACGCCAAGAGAGTTGAATGAGCACTTTGCGGGCATAACGGCCTCACCACTCGAAAACATAGACGAGGCAACGGAGATAATTCTTGCAGCAAGCGAGGAAGGCTTCTCTTTTAGACCTGTCGATATAAGCGACGTTGTCCTTGCCATATCACACTTTTCCTCGCAAGCGAGGGGTGTTGACGGTGTCTCTTGCGGGGTGGTCACTAAGGCTCTCCCAATAATTGGAGAATTCATCTTAAAGATTTTTAACTGCTCCTTTGCTCAGGGGATCTTCCCGAGTGTCTGGAAGCGGTCTCAGCTGATTGCTCTAAAGAAGACAAGAGCGCCATCTGATCAACAACGGATACGACTACAAAGACTAAGCAATGCATGTGTGAGATATATCTCTGGGGTGAGAAGGGACGAGCATATTACCCCCTACCGGAGGCGGTTAGACTGGCTTAGCACTAACCCGCGAAGACTCTACTTTGAGGCCATTCTCATTTATAAGGCGGTTCGGATAGGCGAGCCGAAGTATCTGGCTTCTTTCTTCAAGAAACATAAGCCGCGTCCCTCCGCTAGGGGTGTTACTCCGGAACTTAACATCCCTGCAGCGAGCACCGAGATCGGTACTCGAGCCTTTAAGGTTCAGGGTGCTCGCTTCTGGAATGCTCTCCCCTCTACCCTGCGTAATCTACCATCGATCGCCTCATTCAAAAGGGCATTGCGACGACAGTTACTGGCTCTCGAACTCTGACTGCCTGGAATCGTCCGGCGTTGCTATTCTAGTCTGACAAAGCCTTTCGGCTGTATGTGATATATTTTATTGTTCAAACTTATACTTCGTGGTACCTATGTGTTTTTTATACTCCCGTGATAACTAATCTGTGATTTAGCTAGTGCAAGGCTTTAGATAGGTCTATGACCAAACCAAAACAATGTAAATGAACTGTGATATGTGTGGGCGTTAACCACCACTACCTGCCTAATGTATATATATATTTTTTTCATTTATCTACCACTTATATTTTATTTATTATGACATTTTGTAGTATTATTGCAACATAGTTGCTGTGACTCTCGTATGTATTTATTTTTTTTTTCTGTAAAGTGAATAAAGACCTATCTAATCTAATCTAATCTCTCTATCTCTCTCTCTCGTCTCCCAAACTCTGATGTGAGCGGACGTGCTCACAGTGGGATGTTGCCGACTACAATATATACTTAATATTATTATTAACTATTAAGCTCAGTGTCTCATTTATTATCCAACCTCGTAGCAAAACTATGGTATATTGTGTGCCAAGGACGTAAAGTGGGCTTTTTTAGGCCGAGTGTGGAGTTTGCAGTACGAGTCAAGGCGAGTTAGCCCGAGCCAAAGGCGAGGGCGTTTACGAGCCGCAGACGAGTACTGCAACCACACGAGGCCAAAAAGCCCACTTAGCCCTTGGTGCACACCATATTTTTTGTAACGCAAGTACATATTTTTGCGTTTTTTTTTAGATATTGAGTGCGACTGATGCAACTTTTTTCAGAATCGGCAACCACACTCTTAGTAGACTAATTTTTAAATTTATATATATATATATATATATATATGTGTGTGTGTGTGTGTGTGTGTATACATGTATACATATAGAAAATTTCCCGAAAAAATGTTAGCGGGCGTTTTTCAGTTTTTTTTTTGCCCAGCGGGCGTTTTTCATTTTTTTTTGCCCGTATATGCGGGCAAAATACGAATGCGGCAAATACGAATTATTTTTCTGTAGAAGCAATTTTCTTATTGCAAAAGGTATATAATAATTAGAAAGATTCGATCGAAATCTCTAAAATAACGAAGTTGCAGAATCTATCGTTTAATTTCAAAGATATATATAGATGTAGAAATCGTAAGAAGGTGATCATAAGCGAGGAATAAATATAAAACCAAAACTTTTAAACACGCTGCCCCACGCGTCATGAGTTTTAATGATAATAACATAAATTGACGAATAGCGCACGAGTTGCTATGAAGAAATGTGTGGCAATGAAAATAATAATTTAAAAAAAAAAAGTTAATCAAATTATTTTACGTTGTCTTACTCAAGCTGTCGCTAAAGCAACATCTGCTAGTTCTTCGAGGAGCAGATCATCATGACTTTTGAGAAAATCGGTCTTTACATTTTAGCTCTTTACTTGAGAACTACTCAACGAAATCATTTAAAACTTTAACAGCAGATGGCTTTGTTTATGGTAAATCAACGAATAATTTTTAAGCATTTGACTCCATTGTTTTAGAGATATAAGAAATCAAAAGTTTAAAAAAACAATTCAAACCTTGATATATTAAGAACCATA
The DNA here is from genome assembly GCA_012977825.3 of Pteromalus puparum. Lineage (NCBI taxonomy): Eukaryota > Metazoa > Arthropoda > Insecta > Hymenoptera > Pteromalidae > Pteromalus > Pteromalus puparum. The sequence goes on from CM053171.1 coordinate 27,294,907, forward strand.
GGGGCTTTAAAGCTGAGCAATGAACTTAGCCAAAACACATAAAATATCTACCTTTACCCGAAATCTCGAGTGCCATAAGGCCTTTTTACGCCCGTAATCAAGGCACAAAAAAAAAACTTTTTTTCAGTTTTGATTTATTAATGAAAAAATAAGTAGTCAAATCAATCAAATTGCAATGGAATATAGTTTGACAGTGACCCACCAACATTATTTTTTCGTGAAGTTATGATGTTTAGTTTTTAGAGAGTTTTAAAAAAAAATCACTTTTTTATTTTATTTGCCGGACGGAGCGGCCCATCCCGAGGACCAAACGAGGAAAAATAGATAATTTTATATATTCTTTCAAATGCATTTGAGCTAAATTGTTCGTAAAAATTAGATGATTAAGAAAATGCAATATAGTGTTTTACAAAAATCAAAAAATGGCCATTATAAAAAAAAACCGCTGACAATGTTTTGGCAGGTAGCTTCCTTCAACATTATGTATTGCTTAATATCATAATTGTTTCTGCTTCATATATAATTCTATCAAGTATTCTTTTTATTTGATGAATAATATTATTTCGAATCAATCACACACACACACACACACACACACACACACACACACACACACACACACACACACACACACACACACACACACACACACACATATATATATATATATATATATATATGGGTGGTTCTCTGTCAAATCGAAGATGAAAAATTTTTTTTTGATCCAAACTTTATATATATGTTCTATAGGATGCCCGTGGCTCCCAAAAAAATTTTCAGCGCGATCCCTTCACTTGGCTTCAAGTTATAGCTGGTCAAAATTGGTGTTTTAAGAGATTTTTGCATTTTTTGCCTATTTTCAATGATTTGTAGCTCATAATGGATGCATTTTTAACTAAAACTACCCTGATACTTTTTTTTGTTAAATTTTCGAAATTTTTCAATAAATTTACTTTTAAAGTCATATATACATGTTTAGGCTACCTTATTTGCATTTTAAACCTTACAATGTGATAATCGAAAGGTTTGATCCGGACTCCGACTACTTTCGTACAGTGAAAAGATACTTTTTATAGTGCAAAAGTACCTGTACAAGAGCCAGAATAGCAGAGGCCTTTGTTTTTTGTTTTTATGCGACACTAGTAGTGAAAAACCCTCAGAAATGATTCAAATAACTAATAATAGCTGTAGACAAAGGACGTATCCATCATAAAAATACCATAGTGGTTGTTTATGTTAGTAAAAAGGAATCTGACGTCCTTTGTCACAGCTATTATGAGCTATTTAAATCAATTCTGAGGGGTCTTCACAAGTTTTTTAAGGTTTTAAATGCAAATAAGGTAGCCTAAACATGTATATATGACTTTAAAAGTATTTTTATTGAAACATTCAGGAAATTTAACAAAAAAAAGTATTAGGGTAGTTTTAGTTAAAAATGCATCCATTATGAGCTACATATCGTTGAAAATAGGCAAAAAATGCAAAAATCGATTAGAACACCAACTTTGACAAGCTATAACTTGAAGCCAAGTAAAGGAATCGCCTTTTTGAGGCGGTTTTGGGAGCCACGGGCATCCTATAGAACATATATATAAAGTTTGGATCAAAAAAAATTTTTTCATCTTCGATTTCACAGAGAACCACCCATATATATACATATACATATACTGAATATTTTGTGTATCTATCTCTCTCTCTCTCTCTCTCTCTCTTTAATTTAGGTGTTAGCAGCAGCGGTAAGGTTACATAACCTCTAAACCAGCTCTTTTCAGAGTTAATAATACGTAGACGTCGATAACGACTGCATGGAGGCCTTAACCTCTAAAAACAAAATCTGTTCTTTAAAGAGCTTATAAGACGTAGCGAGATAACAGCTCTTCTCAGAGCTACATATTTATTTTAACGCAGGAATGAACAACTGTGAAGACGATGATGACTACAACAAAAGAGCTTTTTGTCGATTAATCCTTTTCCTTATTCCTTGCTGTGTGTGTATGTTTTTAGCTTTTATTTGTTAGGTTATAAGCTATGTATAATTATTGTTAATAAATTTAGTGAAACGTAGTTTTATAATACGCTTATTCAGTCAACCATTTACTTAACAATAGTTTAAATTCATGTTTAATAGTTTTTGATGTGAAACATCTTTAGCCGCGCCTTAGGGTGTGAATCCGATCTCCAAAGAATAACGCTCTCGCCGGAGTAACACATACGATGGCACGATCGCGAGACCCCCTCTCCCGCGCCGCGTGCTAATTATAACTCTCCCTTCTTTCTTACTCACCGCGCGTCGAACATACCTATAGCTATGCTCCCGAACGCCGTGCCCTGCGCGTTGAGTATATCTATATCTATAGTGTCAATCTCTTCGCACTGAATATACCTATAGCTGTGCTCTCTTTTCCAATCGTCACTATATACGCACACCGTGTCCCGCGCGTTGAGTATATCTATAATAGATATTATTATAAAATATTAGATAATATTTTATAGTTTTAATATTACAAACGGCAAAATCTCCAAAAGCAGATGCGCTATCGAGTTCGTCGCCGAACTTGGCAGCGCATTTTAGATTTATGATTATTATAAGTCTCTTGGAGACGCAGCGATTTTATGATATGCTGACCACGTGCGACAAATCTCTATTATGATTTGGAGAAAACAATAGATGAGGCGATAAACTTTCGAGTTCGAAATGCCACTTGAATAAAAAAAAAAACGATTATATGTATCTGTATATATTTTCATCCTTCACGCCGCTATATTGATCACGTGAGCTCTTAGTCGTTTAAACTTATCGTTAGCAATCCGAATTTTCAAAACGATATTACTTGATAAATATTGCAGTCACAATCGTAACTCTTGTATGTACATACTTTTGAGTAAGATTTAACGTTAGCTTTATTTTAAAAAAGGTTTTAAAAATTATGTCTGTTCCCTAATTAAGCTTTAGAGAGAGATGCACTAGATGATACCCAGGTAAGCAGCAGCAGGGGTCATAAAATGAAGGGCCAGTCTGCCCGCGCTACCACTGTGTCGCATACCTGGATATTGGCGTCTCTCTATCGATCAACTGTTTGAAACGCGTCTCCGAGGGATTGTAATACCCTTACAGTGGAGGACTGTCGGCAGTCTATAAGCCTTTGTGACGCGGCATGAATCTAAATATTTCTTTCTTTAAATACTCGTTTATTCCTTTTCATTGCATCCTTTTCCTATTAAACTCAATTGTATATTTTCCAGTAACCTTCAATTTCTATGTTTCACATCTGCCAGGCGTCCCGCGACGGCTCATGTTTTTTTCTAAGTTAATGGTTCTTTTTCAAATTTGAAAATAGTTTAAAATAATTGTTTGCTACTCAAGAATAGTTTATAATGTCAAATAGAGTCATAATGTATATCTAAGTATATTTTAGCAATACAAACCATAAAGAGTTGCTTCGAATGCTCAAAGTGTCATATTCTTGTCTACGAAGCCAAAAGGTTTGAATGAAGTTTCAAAAGTTGGCTCTTCGATGAGATGATTTTATACATTTTATACATTTTTGTGAATACCTCTGTCTCTATGTTACATAGTGATATGAGAATTTACAACAAAGTATTTTAGCATTTCAAACAATGAAGAGTTGTTTTGAATGCTCAAAATGTCATATTTATGTCAATAAAGCCAAAAAGTATGATTTTTTTTTAAAAATAATAATAAAAATCAATTTCAAAGTGAACAGAATAATTTATTTGACTTATGTATATATAATTGCTGCGCTCCTAGATACATACGTATTACTGATTTATTATATACAATCAAAAACACGCATACACACGCACATACGCACATGCAGGCACACAGACATGCGCACACACTTTGTCGTACAATTCGACATCCTTAAAAATACTGACTAGAAGCGTACTCATCATCGTCGGAGAACTTGACGTTTTTCAAGACTAACTTTTTTTTTTTAACGCGTGCACACTTACAACTATAGCTTAAATACTAAGAACAACTAGTTCAAGCACTTTCTTACTAGTTCAAAATACTTTTAGACTTTTAGACATTTCCTGAATAGTTCAATCATGACGAGTTCACTTGCCGGAAAACTCGACTACGTAGCCACCACGGTACGTGAGGAATAGTTCGAGCTTGTTAGTTGCATCCTGCATATTCTCATAGAAGCTATCATTCGCCAGGAAGCTGTCGGACACCTTCTTCGGGAGGAAGATGTCGAATTCACGATTCAGTTCTGCTACGATCTTGAGCTTGAACTTTGTCTTGACCTCTTTCAAGACCGTAACCATATATATCTGGTCTTTCTCCAGCTCAATCATCTTCTTTGAAGGAAGGAACCCACCTTTAGCATATTCATCTGTAACACACAAAGTTAACGATTTTTAATAATAATAATCATATGTATTATATGTGCGTGTGCGCGTATTATGCTTTTTACCTTTGCAGATTTGTTTTTCCTTCTGGAGATCGTCAATGGTCTTTCTTTTCTTCGCTGGTGGTGGTGAAGACTGATAAGCGGATCCGTTCCTTGACTGTTCAGGAGACTCCCTCTTAGAACTTCATCGGTTCGAATGCGGCGGTGATCGGTTCCCGATCCAGCTCAACTGTATCTTCTTCCTGCTCTCTTGAGGGTCCTGGAAGTGTAAACTCATGTATGTCTGTACGCATCTTTTCGTATACGTTCAGATTTGACACTTCGTAAACTAAGCTGTCTGTATCGGTGTACAGAAGCTTGCAGTTGCTACCAGCACGTTCGAGCATGTAGTCGTAATGAAACCGATATATCAGCGTCTTGGACAGGTCCAAAACGCTCAGTCTACTATATATCGGCTTCTTAATACACACTTCGGCTCGAAACATCTGCACTGCCACCAAGTTTTCATCAAAGATCGTGCAATTATGGAACGTCGTGTCGGTTTCGCGATGTAAGCTTCGGCACCGTATCGTCCTTCCCATTTAGTTAGCAATTGATCTCGACGTGCTTTCTCTCGTTCTCCATGGTTTTGCCGTGCACAGCGTTATTGAACTGTTCAAGTCTATGTACCGCTTTAACCATTAGTTTGGTTCGAATCCCAGAGAGCGGTGAACTTTTTTGAGACGCAGCCCATGTGCCAGAGCTTGTTTCAAAGCCCTGTAGTGTATGACATAATCCTTCTTGTCGTGAAGAGTAGTCATTAATTTCTTCTGCTTCGAACCCGGTGGACATATGTGCTTGGCGCAAAGGAGCGTCCNTGCCCTAACTAGCGGATACACGCTTGCTCCAGGGGTCGTGGGTTCGATTCCAGTGAATGCACTCGGATTTTTTCTGAGCTGTCTTCAACGGGAAAAGTACCCAGGACTCCGGCTGCTTCGAGGCGGGTTTTTCCCCGGAATTTTCCTCCAGTGTAATTCCGGGTTTTCCCTTGCCTCACAGGCGTTAAGCCTGGGCGAATGCGAAATAGTGGTAGGGACCATAGGCAAGGCAGGAATTAAAAAAAGGTAGCCAACCCGATGCACTAAGCAGGGAGCGCCGGCCTTACCGACGTGAAGCTGGTCTAATACACGGGACCTTCTCCGGGGAAAGCTACACTGAGAGACGGACCCGATGCCCTCTCGGGGGCAAAGAGTGCTGGCTTAACCAGCAAGGTGTGCGTCTGAAAATATGGTCCTCACCGGAGAAGTCTCTCAGGGTGGAAAAAATAATAGGTACAGATACATTGAGGTAAAAAGTGGTGGATAAATTAGGTTTGGGCACTACTTCCACACAGAGGTGGGGAAAGGCCCCCGCCAGCTAGGCCTGAAAGGCTGCGGCGGTAACAGGAGATAAAAAAAAAAATAATGCTTGTTGCTGTCGCTGTCGCTGCTGCTGCTGCTAAAGAGGAAGAAAACCGAAGATATCAAATAAAAAGGGTTCGCCTTGAACAAAAACTCCTGCGGGATATCTCAGATCCATTTGACGTCAGCGAGGAGTAGGTATTGTTATTATGTTACGAAAGAGACGCGCTGCATCTGCGCGGTTAATAAATACGACTGCATGCGAAGATGCTCGTTTCTATAATCCGCGCCTGCATGCGTATTATGTATGTATTCGAGTTGAAGACGATTTTCGCGGATTACTGCGTGTTGTATGGTTGCAAAAAAGTTTGTTTCTGCAATTGAGTCATTCGAAATAATATTGTAATTCCAGAGTGCGATAAGATCTCGCTTATGCAAGGAAGCTATTATACAGCATACATCGACATTACTTAATGAAATCCTCGCCAAGAACAGAATCATTCTGTAGTCAACTTATGATATATACAGTCTTTCGCCCGCGAGCTGGTATAATATTATATCCTTCGATGCTGGATTTTTGCCTAGTCATATTCCTTAAGAAGTCCTTTTTTGTCGCCTCTCTTATTCGATTACACATAAAAACACACATATAGCGCGTTCTCCTTCAGCAGCAGCAGCGATCTTCGCATCTCCCGCTCACGACTTAATATACGCTGGCGGCAGTGTATAGGGCGCGATTTTTTCTTATCCGATCGTTATTCTCCGAGCAGCACTAATATGCACGAGCCTCGACGAGTGGCTCGTAGGCGCGATCTCGAGAGATTTATAAATTTTTATTCTCCTTGGCCGCTGACAGCGAAAGCGCGCCCGTGCTTCCATTTTTCTTTATCATGCATATGTATATATAGTGACGATGTGTCGCGCACATCGAGGTTGCTCTCTCGCTCGTGTAAATTGGAGAAACTTCGACACCGAAAGTGAATCTGTTATCGGGGACGCAGGAAGGGCCAGCAAGAAACAGCTATATAGAGATATCAGCTTTTTTTCATCGTTTATTTTCAATTACTCGAGGAGATAAATCTAAGGAGGAAGGAAGGAGAGCCTTGTAATAGTAATTTTTGGATTTTGTGTAAATACATGTAGGAAATATGTTTTAAGGCATTTTAAGTCGAAAAATAGTATTCTTAGAAACTGCCAAATAGATGTGTGTGTGTATGTGTGTGTGTTTTTTTAAGTGGCGTAGGCAGAGCAAGCTCTGCACAAGTGAAACTCCGAAACTCCACAGGCACCATTATTAAACTCACTTCAGTGGGGCCCGTTAATTAGCCTAGTTGGCTTAAGGGTTCTTTAGGGCTTCTTTAGGGTTTGACATTTCCATACATTCCCCATCCACCAAAGTGATTAGAGGTTCAGAATCAAACTTGTCTTCTTTTTTCTGTATCTTCCAACCGTCTGCTTTTTGCAGCATCGTCCGGTCGTATATTTCTTGCAGCATCGTCCGGTCATCCTCTGGACAGACTCAACCCCGACACCTACGTTCCTCTGCATCAGGTGAGGGAGTCTGGGCTCCAACTCAATTACCTACGTTCCTCTGCATCGGTCTGAGGAGCACTTAAAGGTACTCAATCCTAGCTCCTACGTTCCTCTGCATCGGGCAGGGGAGTGAGAGGTCAACTTTGTGACCTATGTTCCTCTGCATCAGTCCAAGGAGCGTTTCGTCTTTACGACTCAGTGGTCTTCATATAGCATATTTCACTCAGCTGTTTCGCCTTGTTTTTCCCTTCTCTATTCTTCATCATTTCTAACTTTCTTGAGGATGGTTCTTACGTAGTTGTTTACTGCGTACCAACCATCCTCCAACGTCAGCATAGCTGTCATCATTGACTCAGGTGTCACTCTGGTCTAGAGGTAGGAGTCGAGTACTTCTCGTTCCCTTTTGTATCGCGAACAGTCACAAAGACATGCTCTGCATCTTCGCTAGTTTCCAAGCAGACTGGGCAGTTCGGACTGTCGTCAAGTTTAAACCGGTGTAGGTACGCCCGGAAGCATCCATTCATGGTCAGAAACTGCGTGAGGTAGTAGTTAACCTCCCCATGTCTTCTACCAATCCAGTCTTCTATCCTTGGTATAAGGCGCGAGTTTGTTCTTAAAAGGAGTACCATTATCTGATAAGAACCGATCAGGGATACCAAATCTTAAGAAAATTCGCTGATTTAGTTCTCGCTTGATAGTCTTTTCGTTGGCTTTCCTTATTGCGATGCATTCAATCAATCTCGTAATAGATCTATAAAAATCAATAGGTGTTCGTATCCCTGGGTTGACCTCGGAAAAGGTCCCATCGTGTCGCCAGCGACTATCTCCCAGGGGCTAGTGACCACGTGTTTACCCATGAGTCCTGCGGGGGCGAGGTGCTCCGCTTTGACTTGCTGACAAACTGGGCAATTACGTATAAAATGGGTGTATCCTTATACATATTCGGCCAGTAGTACTGGAGTGCTATTCTCTGATGAGTTTTGAATCTTCCTTGATGACCGATGACCGGCTCGTCGAGGCACTCGGCGAGAATTTGTTCGCACTGTTCATGAGGTATTACCAGCTTCCAAGCGTCGTCATCTTGTCCGAGTAGATCGTCTATCGTCGGATCAGGGCGGTAGTGATAGGTCGGCCACCTATGACCATCCAGAAGGGATGTGCCGTCGGATCTTCGACGATTTGCCTCGCCTTCTTCTGGTACCATGGATTCTCGATCGATTCGTCCATGGAGAGCAATGCTATTACAGCTGTTTCATCTTCGTCGGTCTCGTACATACAAGTAAGTGCATCTGGTACGACGTTGTCTTTGCCTTTGCGGTGAACGATCTCAAAGTCGTAGGACTGGAGACGCAGAGACCAACGGCCTAATTTTCTATTTGGATTTTTTAAGTTTTGTAGCCACACTAGGCTGTGGTGATCAATTACAACAGTGAAATGGTAGCCTTGGATGTAAGGTCTAAATTTTTCTATCGACCATATGACGCTGAGGCATTCCCTGTCTGTCACCGACAGCCTACGCTCCGTAGCAGACAAGACGCGGCTCGCGAAGCAGAGCACGCAATCTTCTCCATCAATGCGCTGCAGAAGGACGCTTCCGAGCCCTGTATCGCTGGCATCACATTCTACTATGAACGGAGCGCTGAAGTCAGGCCTTGCTAAAACTGGAGTGGTTGCAACTAGAGCTTTTACTTGCTCAAAAGCTGCCCATTGTTCGTCCTTCCACTCGTATTTTACATTTTTACGAGTGAGTGCAGTGAGCGGTTCGCGTAGTATAGCAAAATCTTCTACAAATTTTCGGTACCAAGAGGCCATCCCAAGGGATCTGCTTTAGGTTCTTAGGAGTCGGATACTCGACTATAGATCGAACTCGTTCTGGATCGGGGCGGCAGCTCTCACTATTAATAAGTATGCCTAGATAACGCACTTCAGACATGCATATTTTCGACTTCTTTCGATTAATGGTGAGTCCAGCTTCGTTTATCCGTTTCAAGTCAGCCACTTGACATGGTCTGAGAACGTATCGGTTGCGATAATGATGTCGACTAGGTACGCGAAAGCATATGGTTTCATCTCTAGCGTGATCAACGAGCATCTAGAACGTAGCTGGCCCTCCTGCGAGGCCGTATGGCATCCTGACGAACTCAAATAATCCAAGCTCAGGTACTGTGAAGGCTGTGATTGGGATAGATGGCTCTGTAAGAGGTATTTCCAGCGCAGATATATCTAGTATGTTGTATTTTCCACAATATCATATCCATAGAAGGCAACGGGTACGCAGCTATTTTTGACACAGCATTCACTTTTCGGTAGTCGACGCAGAAGCGAAAGCTGCCGTCGGACTTCCGTACCATAACTACTGAACTGGACCAATTACTTTTGGACCTTCTAATTATGCCAGCACGGAGCATCTTATGCACTTGCTCGTACATTTTGTCCTCTAAAATTTTCGAAACAGGGTAGTACCGCTGTTTTATAGGGCGAGCACTGCCCACGTCGATATCGTGGTGTATCCATCCCGTGCAGCCTAACTGTTCGCAGGAGGGATCGGGTAGCAGGTCTTTCATTAGATTGTCGATTTCCAAACGCTGTTCATCGGTAATTGCTTCAATTCCGAGAGAGGCGAGCGATAAAAGCTCCTCAGCACGTATATACGAGAAGACATGATGGATCGCATACGAAGAACTTGTGCAGCCATTCCGAGAAATGTCTTACTTTCGACAGTGAGACATTTTTTGAGAAGAGTTCAAGTCTGTTTCGAAACAAATGGCCGTCAATTTGAGCACATACTCAATGGTTAGTTCAAGAACAAAAAGTGAGAGGCAAGGGGACTCACGTTAAAAAAGCACCCCAGTGAGAGGCAAGGGGAACTCACGTTAAACCAGCACCCCAACGGAAACATAATCCTATTACGTCCACGTCGTTGTTTCTGGGTAGCGCTAAAAATAGGAAGTACATAGCATCAAAGATCAAAAGCGAGGGTTTTTCCGTTGGAAAATCATTTCAACCTTGACATAACCTTGAGAGCAACACTAGAGGTCAAGGTTATAGGAACCAGGAGGTGATACCCTTCACCCGTGATGAAATTTTCATGTCTCTAACCATTACTGGAAGCAAAAACCCATTTTTTAACCATTTTCGTTGATTTGACCTTCAAATGACATTTGATGACCTTGTTTAAAATGTCAGTCTGAACGTAAAATTTTCCGCTATTTTCAAATCCGAGGTCAGAAATAGGCCTTCCCATTTAAAAAAATGGTCTTGACCTTGAAATAACCTTCAAAGACATGTTTAAGGTCAAACTCCTTGATGCCATTGGTTGACCCCCTTTGACCTCTACAACTTTTGTCTGAAACATTTTTTTGTATCCGACCGTAGTTCTAAGATATTCCCCATTATAGATTAAAATGGGCCACCCGTAGACGAGAGGACGGCCGGAACCGCAACATCTGTGCCTTTGAGCAGTAGCTAATTTGCTATAGGATCAAGCATCGCCAAAAATGAGCGAACGAAGTCTGCACCCAAGTTGCACTCAGTGTCAGCTTCATTCAAAATAAGGACATCAATCGAATGAGTTATCCCTCCGATAGTGAAGGGAAATTTAACGCTACCCATTATTGGCACAAAATGGCCATCTACTGCTCTAGCCCCGGGGCCCACATGTGATTTCACACGCCTGTTTAATGAGGCAGCGAGAGATATGCCAATGGGGCCAAGGACGGTGCGTGAAGCTCCGTTGTCGTCGAGTCCTCTTAATTTAAATTGATCGACCTCCACAGCCAGCCACCATCGTGGATACTTCTCAACTAAAGCGCTGGAAACAGTACCTCCACCGCAGGACGACTCCACATCGGTCGGGCTACTCGTTGCTAGCGGTGAGTCGCTCGCCGTGCCGTGTAGTGTTTGCGCTACTCCTGTTACGCTTTTAGCGTCGAAGGTCCGCCGTTGTTCTAGAGCGGTAGGGACCTTATCTACTCGCTCTCTTTCCCGTTTTTTGACTGATCTTAGGCACATTCCGAGCAGGTGAATTTGGTGTAACCGGGCCAGATCCCCTCTGCGCTGCCAGCCGCCTCTGGCCAGTGCTTGGTCGCCATCGCCCTTCTTCCTTTTTGGCGAAGTTTCTGCTTTCGTCAAAGAGGTCTTATTCTCTGAGGAGTTCTTTCCTGAGCCTGACTTCGAGCGGCTGGAAAAGTTAGGCTCCTGAGACTTCTTCTTGAAAAACTTCTCGAAGTGCTTCTCCAAATCTGCCTCCGACAGAGACGGCGAATTCGCGTTTACTGAGGCGATGCTGATCTGTTTAGTCTTGGAAGTTTTGCTGGGCCTATATGCGGTTTTCGCAGCACAGTTTGATCAACTAGAGGCGGTGGCTTCCATTGACCATCTTCATCATCCTTCGCTTCTTGGGCTCTGTCGAGGAGCTCTTAAGTATTCGTTAGATTTCCATAGTATTTCTTCATTCTTTTTGAACTTCGTAAGCATGTTATCGATGACTAGATTAAACTGGTCCTGCTGACTCCATGGGTTCTCGAATTGGTTTAAAATAATGAGAAGGGAGACGATATAGTCTATCACAGACTCATCGGCTCCTTGCTGAGGACTCTGGATTTCTTCTGTTTTTTCAGCGATGTAACCATTCATTTCTATTCCATTTTTATGTAAATCGCGTACTGCTACCCAGGCTCTTTCTAATTCTATAGCCACTGATGTCGGGATAATCTCGACTTCTCCACTTGGCAGAACCGTCTGGACCATAGACATATTCAGCTTCTCATTTATTGTTGATATGCTCTGCGGCGTTGTCGATGTAACTGTAACTTGCGCGCTCGATGATCTACTGAGGTGTGCGCAAGTCGGCGGTGTGACTGTTGTAGTCGTTACTGCTGCAGTAGCAACGAGCGATGCCGCGAAGCTATTCGTGTTCGTTGTATGGAGAGTCGGTTGGCGTAGTACGTTAGAGTATAAGCTACTCTGTATGTCCATTATTCTTGGTCTCGAGTCCACAGTCATTGTGAGAGACATGTCTTCCAGCTTTTGACGATCGTTTGGCGAGCTAGACGGTAGTTTTACGTTATCGCGCATGCCGTCCTCAAGCACGTCTTCTGCGTCAATTATTGTGAGGACATCTTTTTTTAGGTTTGTTGGAAAAGTACAATTCGTCTCGCCTTTCTATATCTTCATCCCTATTATTGTCTTGTCTAAAATCATCGGCTGTATAGTTGCCATGTAATCTTCGTAGTAGCCAGTTCGCGCGCTCGAATAGAGAACCGTTTGTTTGTAATTCTAATTGGATTAACGCTTTGTCACCCTCTACGCTCGATAAATTCTTAATCGAGGCTTGCAATTGAGCATTTAAATTTTCTTTAAAAATCGTTAGGTCAGCTAGAGACCATTTGGTTGTCATTTTCCGAATTTATTTTGAGCTTTTTATAAGATCAAAAAAAAAACTGAACTAATTTGTCGAACGTACACTTAACGTATTTAGAAATCGCAACGCACCAAAAAGAACCAGGACAAAAACGAGAAGAAAAGAAATTACGATAATTTAAATATCCGTGAAGAAATATTACAATAGCAGAGCATGTATACTCTGTAGCACGCTTGATAAATCACGCCAAATAATCACGTGATAAATCACGTAATATATTACGTAAGAAATCAAGTGATTTATCACGCGATTAAACATGTGATTTTTTCGCCAGGGATTTATCTTCTTTTTGTCGAAAGTTCAGATGAGCGACAATCTTTTTGATCACAAGCAATTGCAACTGTGTTATTTAATTATTCTTTGTAGGTTGTAACAGAGGTCGACCACAAATACCATTGGAGTCGGCTTCTGAGAAAACTCGAAAAAGAAGATTGACTGATCTCAGCACTCAGATAAGTACTGATGAGTTGTGTGATTTATCTAAAAAAAAAAATAAAATTAGATGGAAATGAAAGTGGAGTACAGTTAGTGGATAAAATGTTTAATGCGGAGTCCGCCTATGAACTATTAAATATAAATAAAATATTAAAGAAACCAAAATGACTCCACAAGAAGCATTATCTTTAATAATTGAGGCAAACCTGACAAAGAAGTCGTATATTTTATTGAGAAAAAATGCTTTGAAACATAAGTGTAATATTTACCCACCTTATAAAAAGGTAAGTTATTAATTTTATTTAAATTTCCTGATGAAAATGGGTCATGAGGAAATTAACGAATAATTATTTTGGTCCTTAAAGTGAATAGCACAACCTTAACAGATAGGTGCGCGAATAAACGGTTCATTCACTAAAATTTAAAGTACAAAAAAAATTGTAAAAATATCGTTTTACAATGAAATTAAGTTATTTTTTAACTTTTTTCTAGTTAAGCTTTTATTATTAATACGCATAGTTATAAATCTATAAATAACAAAATATTTTATATTATAGGTTGCGAAGGCAAAAAAAGCAGCGATACCTAACAATTTAGAAATTAGTGAAGTAAAATGCGAGGTCTCCTTATAAACTTTATTAGAACACACTATAATGAGATTATTTGAATATTTGAAATTAGACTTCAATGAAGATGCAAACACAGAATTACTTCTTCTAGTAAAATACGGCTTTGATGGCACTAATGCTAATAGATACAAGCAAAAGTCTATGTATGATAGTAGTGTGATTGACTATATTTTTTGCTCTTCTTTAGTTCCATTACAGTTGCTCGACAAAAGTACTGGACAAATTTTTTGGCATAACCAAAGGCCATCATCGACTCGATTCTGTCGGCCTATAAAAATTCTATACGAAAAAGAAACTGCTGAGCTATGTAAACAAATAGAAGGAGATCTAAAATTAGAAATAGATCAGTTAGAGAATATTGAAATTGCAGGATGTAAAGTAGGCTTTGAAATGATGCTAACAATGATAGATGGAAAGGTGCATACAATAACAATAATAATAATAATAATAATAATAATAATAATAATATGCCCCGAGTATCCACCGGCCACCTCAGACGTCCGGTTTACTGGCGGACGGACGAAATCGCTGAGCTTAGAAAGCAAAGCCTTCGAGCCAGAAGAAGAGCTCAAAGGGCCCATCACCGTCCAACGGCTCAAGAACTTGCTCGCGGGTACGACGAGGCGAAGAAGAGACTCCGGGACGCAATCAAAAAAAGTAAGCGCCGCTGCTGGTACAAGATCCTAGATGATGTAGAGAACGATCCGTTCGGCGAGGGATACGCGATCGTCACGCGAAAAATAGGAGAAATGGGGCAAATGGAACCGATGGCGGCAGAGGCGATCGAGAAGATAATTGACAAGCTGTTTCCCACTCATCCAACCCGACCTCAATTAGAAATGACGGACGAACTGACGGATGAGATACCCCTTTTTAGCGAGGGCGAACTTATCGCGGCAACTTCTTCCCTGAAGAGCGGTAAGGCTCCGGGACTGGATGGCATTCCCGCGGAAATACTTAAGGCCGTTGCCAAACAACGGCCTGAGCTGCTCCTGGAAATGTACAATCAGTGCCTGGTGCAGGGCGTGTTCAGTCCGCAGTGGAAAAGGGCTAGGCTAGTCTTAATTGAAAAAGCTAAAGGTCAGGCGGGAGCGAAGCCATCGTACAGGCCGTTGAGCCTGCTCGACACTATGGGAAAGACAGGCGAATCGCTAATAAAACCGCGAATATTAAGCGCCGTCAGGGAGGCGGGGGACCTTTCAGACAAGCAATACGGCTTCAGAAAGGGACGCTCAACAATCGGCGCGATAAGAGAAGTATCGGACACGGTCAAGAAAACGGATGAAGCGTGTCATGCGGCTAGGCCATTGGTCTTGCTCGTGACACTAGACGTGAAAAACGCGTTCAATTCGGCTAGATGGGTCGACATTTTGGATTCTCTGCGATCGTTTGGGGTGCCTTGGTACATCATGCGACTCGTAGAGGATTATCTGAGGGAGCGCACGATCGAATACGAAACCGCGGAGGGACGTAAGAGCAGGCCCATAACGGCAGGGGTGGCGCAGGGTTCAATATTGGGACCGGACTTTTGGGGCATTCTGTACGATGGGTTACTCAGAGTAGAAGTACCAGAGGATGTTAAACTCGTCGGGTACGCGGACGACGTAGCGGCGGTTATAATAGCTAGAAATGTGGAGATCGCGCAGGGCAAATTGAACGCGGTAATGGCCCGGGTGCTAAAATGGATGACCGACCACGGACTACAGCTAGCACTCGAAAAGACGGAGATAGTTCTCTTGACTAGGAAGCGTGTCTCGACCATCATACCGATGCGCGTCGGAGACGTAACAATAACGACGAAGCCGACAGCCAAGGACCTGGGGGTAACCCTAAATACGAAGCTGAACTACGGGGCGCATTTAGACAGCGTAAGCGAAAAGGCGGCGATTAGGGTGGCGCAGCTTAATCGATTAATGGCCAACGTGCGCGGGCCTAGGCCAGCAGACAGACGACTCTTAATGGCAACCACAAACTCTATTCTTTTATTCGAAGCGGAGGTGTGGGCCGATGTCATGGAGAAGAAAAAGTATCGTAAGCAGATAACGGCGGTGCAACGTAGAGGGGCGCTTCGGATCGCGTGCTCGTACCGAACGGTATCCGGGGACGCGTCAATGGTTATCGCGGGGGTGATTCCCGTGGATCTGCTTGCAATTGAACGCAAGCGGATCTACGAGAGTCTCCGGGAATCGGCTAGGGTGGAAATCCGAACCGAGGAACGCGATAGGACGATGCGGAAATGGCAGGAGCGATGGAGTGAATGCCGCCATGGGAAATGGACGAAATCATTGATTAAGGAGGTAGGCCCGTGGGTAGGCAGAATATGGGGGGAGGTCAATTTTTATATCACTCAATTNATTTCTTTCCGGACACGGCTACTTTAGGAGTTACCTGTTCGCGATGAACAAGGTAGCGACACCGGGTTGCAAATACTACGGTGACGAACGGGACAACGTGAGACACACGTTTTTTGACTGCCCTCGGTGGGCTGATAGGCGTAGAATCTTAGAGGTGACGGAGGTGATGCTAGCAAGCAGAATTGGGAAGACATAACGGCGTTCGTGGAGACGGTTCTCCGCGCGAAAATTAGTGACGGGTGCTTAGCTGACTAGACGACGATAGATGACCTATAGGTCGTAACTAGACAGGCGACCCCCCGAAGGAATGCGAAAGCGGCTACCGGGGGGATTCTCGCGGCCATATGAGAGGTGGAGTTTTAGTGGGTATGCCTGGCGTCTGTCCCGCGCCAGGAGAGTCCCACACACGGGGAGTCCCGCACGGCTCCTGCCATGGTGCATTAAGCATTTCTCCAACTCTCCGGATAAACAAAAACAAAAAAATAATAATAATAATAATATTAATAATAATAGATATTTTATAGTCTAAAGACATACTGAAAATAATCATATGCTTTATGCCATGATCATTGATATGATTTATCATATGAAAGATTATTCATCTGATTGGATCTGATTATCATCCCAAATCACATTCGATTAATCAGATTAAATCAAGATGGTTAATAGCATATTATTTAGGTAATTCATGGTCATTGATAAAAAATGATATGATAAAACATATGATTAATCATATACTTTTTAAGTACTTATATGTTTTTAGATATAATTATTTTTCAGAGAGATGATCATTTTTAATATTTGTATTTCTGCGGAGAAAATTATCAAAATTATTGTGTTAGTTTCTAAATGATTTACTGATTCTTATATCTGACTAATATGTAAAAAAATTCATTTTTTCAAATTTATTTCAGCTGTGCATGCCTGAAGTAGATATCAGCGCAAAGATTTCTATTGGAGGCTACGAATATCAGAGATAATAAAATTGAAGTAATCTCCGCTTGGATAAATACAAATCATCACGTATAAAATATGGTTCCAGTGTCTACAATGCAAGAATCGTTTTATGGAGCTTGTATTACGATATTTCTATCGTATGCAGCTTAAAATCTGAGATTGAGTATATATAGTCATTAAATTTATTTCCAATTTGGAAATAAGGGTATTTTGAATATCGTATGTCATTGTAACGAACGCTTGAATTTCTCGCGCGTTCGCTTAGTCGCGCGAGGGCGGAGCTGTCGCGCGTATGCTAGCAACGACGTCGCGGGCCGACGTCTGACAGGGTTAGGTACCGCGCCGCGAGAAAGCGAACAGAGAGACTCGAGTTCGCTTCGCCCGGATCAACATCGCGTAATTACCGGCTAATAGTCCGCCGGATCTCTACCGCACCTGGCGTTACACGGGACCAACCGATCGCGTCATCACCTGGAGGTGACGCCTCAGAACTGAGTACGGAGCGGTCCTCGGATCCCTGTGGAGTGCCGAAGCGAACGTGAGAGCGAGTTAGCCATCGCGACTCAGCGACCCGAGTAATGCGTTTTGTATTACTCCGCGAAGCGCCGCAGGTCTGGAACTCGCTGCAAACACCCGAGTTCTCGATCCGGCGTGCCGTGAACATGGCGCGATTCCTCTCGCCATCGCGCCGTGTCGAAACGTTTGTACACCAAATTTGTATCATCAGGTAAGTCCAATATATTCTTCTTTCAGACGTTATCCTCAGTGTATTCTTTTGTGTTTTCCCGATACCCTCCCGCTGTAGACCACGGGTACGCGGATAAGCGTGGTACCCCGGCGTACCAGCATTTACGGAAATGGCAGGGTCAATGCACGGATATGTATTGGCATCTTACCGGCTAAACGTCCGCGCACATATCATCACGCCATCCATCGAGGGACAGCCAGAACCTATACAACGTTCACTGTGTGTTGACGTGCGGCATTGCGCGGCGACCTGCACGGCATTGTCGCAACGTCACGCCGTTAGCAGCATTTTGTTTTAATTATGATAATCTTCTTCTTAATTGATATTGTTACATTGAAGGTACCAAAAGATGAAGAATCTGAAATCTCTTCGAAAAAGAACCAAATACAAGATCGTCTTTATGAAAAATTAGGAATATTAGTGGATGCACCAACTCAAGGTTCTGGCAATACCAATGATGGTAATACAGCCAGAACATTTTTTAACAACGTGGATATCGTTGCCGAAGCCACAGGTAATCAATTTAACTTTCTTCCATTATGCTTCACTTTAAAAATTTAATTATAAATTTGCTCAAAAAATAGTAAACTGATTGGAAATAGAATATTGGAAATAGAGTTGAATGTTAATAATAATGATGAAGTGATTTCTTAGATACTACGGTACGCACAACACACACACACACACACACACACACACATGCATAACTTATATGAATAATTTTTTCAAAATACAAAATTTAAACTCTAAATATTTCCTAAAAACTACGTCCTTTTACAAAATTTTCTCAACATTGTACCATTTTATAGGTTTTGACCAGAGTTTATTATATCGTTTTCGAGTGATTCTGGGTGTGATATCTTCTGGAAAAAGAATTGATAATGAAGCTTTTCGTGATTACTGCAGAGAGACAGCAAGACAGTATGTTAGTTTGTACAATTGGTACTATATGCCTCCATCGATGCACGTCATCCTATTGCGTGGATATCAGGTGATTGATGGATTGTTCTTGCCTATTGGGATGCTCTCTGAGACTTCTAGTACAGTTCAACAAGATCAAAAATGCCAAGTCAAGTGACCAAATCCGATATGTAAATTATCAAAAATTAATTAACTCGCATTTTTACAACCAAGAAGGTTAAAAAATGTTGTATCCTGCTAGCACTTCTCTAGCCTGATTTATGATTTATGATTTATTTATGCTATTTTTTAACGAATTCTTTCAGTAAATTACACAGATTTGGCCCTTATGACCATACAGACCACCTTAAACATGGCCGGATGACCTTTTCGATATTTTATCTCAAAACAATACAATGCAAGATGCAATTTAAACAAAAAAATTATCCTGCTAGCACTTTTATAGCCTGTATTATGCTATTTTTTAACGAATTTTTCAGTAAATTACACAGATTTGGCTCATAAGCCCATATAGACCACCTTGAAACACCTTAAACTTGATTCAACGATCTTTTTAATAATTTCCCTCTAATTTGTATGACTCAAACTTGTATTCTGTAAAGTTTCAGTCGGCCAGGACAATTCTAGTAAGAGCCGTTGAATTTTGGAACGATTATTTAAAAATCTCCCACTGTGCGCCGCCGTTCTCACGCATTCGTATTCGGCGCGCTAGTCGCGAGCTTGACCCCGGGAGTACTGGCGTCGCGGAAACTGGTCTATACCCTCTATAGGGCGCCGTCGGGTCATCATTTTTGGGACGCGCGAGGATAGCGCTGCGAGGAGGCTTCCTCCTCGGCCATTCTGATTGCAACCATCAACCGCGTCGGACACCTATCGTTTATAATAATAGCTTCAGTACCGTGTGCTAAATAATTCACGAGCGAGGTAGTAAAAGTCATGTAGAGAAGTCTGGACGGATTGCTGGTGAAGATTTTCTCGAGGATCTTTGTTCTTTTCGGTCGGGTAGAGTTGAGAGTCGTGCTTTCTTGCTTTTGGAGTTAAGTCGTTGCGAGTTCGAGGAGATTTAACGTAAGTTCTTGCGCCGACAGGTCTGACCTATTCTGAATGTCCTGACAACTCTTTGGCGACGCCGTTGAGAGCGATAGGGCTCCGGCTAAACATTAACACTTAAATTTGCGGATGTTGCACGAGTAGCTTCACCCTGGAGACTAAGTCTCGGGTTTCTAAACAGCACTGGGAAGCAGAGCGGAACTCGTGTTGCAACGATAAATTCGCGGATTTTCGGGGTTTGGACGCATAAGCAGGCCAGATTAGCAGGGCGGTGACGGTGGTGATTTGATCCAGCCAGAGGCATGAGACCACCATCTTGGCGACGCCGCGTCCTTACACGCGACGTCGCCGCCATTAGCGTAAAGGTGTTGAGGCGTTTTTAGAGTCGCGTTTAATATTGAGATTCGCGGAATAGTTTTTGAATCTTCGCGATTGTTTGCGCTGAATTCATCGAAGCAAAGTAGATCGTGATTGAACACAAACGTGACGAGTGAAACTAATAAAGTCACGACGTTCGCGTTGAGTAGTAATCGGAATTTTGCGAGTTAATGAGTTACTGCTTTCGAGTTGGATACTAATCGTAGCTACGCGCCACGTTTAACTATTGAAGAATATCGTTCTAGAAAGTAATTGTAGTCAAGCCAGCCTTGACGATGGTCTCGTATAATATAATCCGTATTTATCTAGCATTAAATATTATTGTGTTATTATTGACTACACCATCTGCCACGCCAGGCTAATTCCCGTCCTTAATCCTAACGTGTGTCCCCCTCTAGAGATGTAAGTGTCCGAGTTAGTCGAATAGAGTAAAAGTAGAATCTAAGAATAAATCTGATTGATTGCGCGGCCGGAAAGGAGCCGAAGGGCTTACTTAACTTAAAGTTAAGTTATATATATAATGATCAATTAGGAACAACTCTCAAAATACTTACTCTGGATCAAACACGCATATTTTTGCATTCTAAGATTCAAATGGCTTATTGGTGAGAGATAGAATGTTGTTACGAGTGAAGAGTGCAACGAAAAAGTGACGGACCCCGGGCTTGAACCGAGGACCTCTTTCTTGCAAGGCAGACGTTCTGTCATCGCGCCACGGCTGCCACAGCGTTCCACTTTTCTACTCGTCTTCTTATAGTAAATGTATATATGCTTTTAAAAATATTTTAAAATAGTGTTTTTGGAAATTGTCCGTACGCATGTGTGTAGTGTGTTTGTTCGTATAAGCCTGTATCTCAGGTTCTACTCAGTCGATTTTAATTCTCGAAGTCTCATTTTCTTTGTTTTTTTTTTTTTAACATAATTGGAAAACAATCTGTTTTTACATTTTGTGATCGCGTTTTTTTCTTTTGTTATAGTTAATCTTTAGTTTTGAGATTGCCGTTCTTTCTAATAAAGTTATTGAAAAAATTGATAAAAGCAAATCGCTTAATAAATAAATCCACATCTGTACATATTACATAATGAGGACCTGCAAAAGTGTTTAATATCCGGATAATAACACCAAAACTATGGCTGTGAGCTCCAAAATTTTTATTTTACAAGATTGAAAAAAATTTTTTTAAGGGGACCTAACTACCTCATATTAACAATATTGTGGTTATTCCTCTCCGTTATATAATTGATATTGGTCAAAATTAAGAGGATAACCCTTGATGTAAAATTTGAAAAAAACAACCAATAAATACTTTGGCAACGTTTCGTCCCTGGTGGGGACCTCCTCAGGCCTTTATTAACAAAAAATAAAAAAAACAAATATATAAATTGTAACGAGCGTTTGTATTTCCCGCGCTCGTATGTTGCGCGAGGCAAGAACTAGGTAGCAGACGACGGCGGCGACCACCGCCAGCGGGTTAGGCCCGCGCTCGACTTTGTAACACAATTGTAATCACTGAAAGAGAGACAGTATATCATCCTGGTTAAAACACGAACTGCACGCTTTGTCATTGAATAACCCGAAATCCTCGTCCACTGTTAGGACTCACGGTCATACGCGGAGGAAGCGTGGTGCACCGGGCGCACCACGCGTTCGTAGTGACGGAATTAGCGGGCCAACGCACGAGCGATAGCGTTACACTCCGCGGCTAGTGTCCGCGCGCTATCGCCCGGCTCACATCGAGGGAACAGCCACACGCGTCATAGAGTCGCGATCGTGGTGACGTACGGCACCTTCGCGGCCATACGGGGCTAGCCGATCGCCCCATTACATAATACAATAATATTTCACAAACTTATGAATGTACATGCCTATTTTTTTATACAACACTCAACAAATTTTGAGTCATACCATGATAAACCAAAACCATGAATAGTACCAACATACCATGAATAGTATAAATATATATAAGAGAGACGATAACGTCTCTCTCGTCGTAAGTCTTCTCTCTGTCAGTAGCAGTCGTATACGGGACAACAAGTATGTACGGAATCTGCGCGGCGACAATACCCGAGTCTGCCCGAGCTTACTTATACACGCATACATGGAAGGCATACATCTACACAAGCATTATAAACGCGCATAGAGAAATTTAAAAAAGAGAACTTATGCAGTTAATGAATCTATTTTATTTAAATATTTATTTAGTTTGTTATATTGTCTACTAATAGTATTGAAATCTTCTTGTTTGTTAATGTTGTTATTATTAATATTGATAAATATATTTTCTGAAATTAGTCTTTTAAAATTATTTTTTTCTTTATCTAGAATTTTTACGTTATCAAAATCAAAACTGTGTGAAAAATTATTTATATACGACGGAATTGGTAATAATTTGTCTAACGGAGTTTTTTTGTGCTCATCTATTCTCTTCTTTAAACTTCTCTTGGTTTGGCCAACATAAGTAGCATTACAATCAATCTTTGCACGCAATCTCATATACATCATTAGTCTCGCACCATTTATCTAGCTTATCCTTACCTAACTTGATAATACTATTTAATTTATTTGTAATATACGGAACAGTAGTAAAGCCATATTTATTAAAGGCAGATTTACATGTAAAAAACAATTTTTCGTGAAAAGGAATTGATATAACATTTTTGACTGCAGATTTATTATTTTTATTTTTAGTTTTTCAATTGTTAAAAGTGTGATATCTAACTCGATAACGGATACAACTATCAATGAACTTCTTAAGGTAATCATTCTCGCTAAGCATTTTTTTAACTAAAAATAAATTATGAAATTGTTTGTGTAAAAGAAGAAGAGCTCTATCTACTAGGTTGTAAATAATGTTACGTTTTAATTGAATTGTGTGGTTTGAATTAAATTTTAACACTCTATTAGTGTTTGTGGGTTTTTGATACCAATTGCTTATAATTATAATATTATTATCATTTATTGATAAAGAAACATCAAGAAATGAAATCGTCCTATTGTTTTGTAACTTGTGAGTAAATTGTAAATATTTGTTATAGCTATTGAATTTGTTAATAATTAAGTCTAGTTCGTCCTCTTTCGCACACATAACAGTATCGTCTACATATCTAAAATAAAAGGTTTACGGAGATTTGATCGAAAACCATTTGATCGACGGAGATTTTGTCGAGGAGGTTTGATCGAACGGAGATTTGATCGAAAACTTTATAATCGAACGGAGATTTGCTCGAAAACTTTTTGATCAAACGGAGATTTGGTCGAGTGCTTTTTGGTCGAATAGACATTTGATCAAAAAAAATATTTTTTCCTCGTTTTGACAATTTGAAGTTAATTAAGCGTTATTTGAAAGGCGACTAGGTTAACTATTGTTTCTGAAGCAATCATATACACGCATACAATCAATACACATATTTACGGACATTTGCCGAATCCAGTGGGTCAAGTCGGGCAGACCTTGGCTTTTCTTTGAGCACACAGTAATATAATAATAACCTAAAACCCCAACAGCATTAAACTCGGGGTGATACCGCAGTTCTCAGTTACCGCGATGGTCCTAGTACCGTGTTGGTTGACCCTCTGGGTTATGGGTGTGTCAGGTGCTTCGCGCCCTTCCACACCCAAAACCTAGCGGGTCAACTCGGGCAGAGCATGGTTTTTGATTTATCTCACAGTAATATATGAATAACCTCAAACACCAGCTGTTTCATGGTAATACAGCAAGTGGCTGTATTGCCGGAGCTGATTTAATGACGTATTGGTTAACTCTCCTGGTTACGAATTTCCATTGTTATTAATGGAAATTCGTAATCGGTACCGTAAATGGTTTTTTACAAAAAAAATAAATTTTTTCGATATTATCGTCATTCGACAAAATGTCACCTAGATCAAAAAGTTTTCAATCAAATCTCCGTTCGAATAAAAAGTTTTCGATCAAATCTCCGTTCGATCAAACAGTTTTCGATCCAATCTCCATTCGACCAAAAAGTTTTCGACCAAAACTCTGTTGACAAAATTTCCTTCGATTAAATCGTTTCAACAAAATATCCAGATACGAAAATAAAACAATGGTGTGACATTTTGATAATTTTTTAATTCACTAAGGACTGCAGTTTCTAAGTCCTCCATAACAATATCAGCAAACAACGGATAAATGGAAGAGCCCATGGGAGTACCAAAAATCTGTTTGTAAATTATATTGTTAAACAAAAAATATGTGTTATCAAATAGGAATTTCACTGTATTCACATGTAAATTATGCTATCAAATGGAATTTTTGAATGAGATTGGATATTTTGGAATCGTTTTTCTAAACCATGCAAAACTAATCCTAACGGAATGTTAGTAAACAGAGAAATCACATCAAGTAAAATCAAGATATATCCTTGGTGGATGTATATATTGGTCACTTTTGCGTTTAAAGCAAAACTGTTGTCAGTGTGTGATGCTGGATTTTTGAAACAAGTTATTAGAGTTTTATCAATAACGTTAGACAAAAAGTGTGTAGGACTATTACAGTTGAAATAATTGGTCTTAATGGAACATCTTTTTTGTGAATCTTTGGCAATCCATAAACTCTAGGGAGAACGGTATTAGTTTGTGTTAACTTAAACTTGTCATGCTTTAAATCTAAGCAATCACCATCGTTCAGATCAGTTAAAATATTATAAACATTTTTTTGCATGGAAGTAAGCGGATTCTTTGTGTATTATTATGACTAAGTAAGTTAGACATTGTATCGTAGTAATTATCGTAATTGAGACAAACAGTTATACTGTCTTTATCTGTTCGAGTAAAAAATATGGATGGATTCTTACAGCAAAAATCTTTAGTTATAGCTACTTTTTGGCAAATCTCTTTGTCGAAAGCATTACATTTTGAGTTATTATTGCACGCAGATTCAATATTCTTAATGAGTGTATCTCTAAGTATACCTTTGGCTTCAGGCTCAAGCATATGAATACTGATTTTAAAGTTTTTTATAGTTGTGATAATGTCTTTTTTATTAAGTTTACTGTTTTTATTAAAATTGTGACCCATTGAGACAGCATCAATTACTTCAGAAGGAAGTTCAGTATTAGAGAGATTAATTACCCATTTTTTATTATCAGTTTTTTGAGATTTTGTTATTCCTTTAATTATTAAGTTTTTTATCTAGTGAATTCGAAAGCTTTATGTTGAAACGGTCCAAGAGGGTTAGTAAAGAACCGCGTGAGATTCGAGACTCGAGGTTAGTCAGAGGGAAGTTTAGTACACTCGAAGATCGTTGCCGGACCCGGGAATGCCTTGCACTTACGGTAGGGTAATCGCAAGCCCCCCTGACCCCTGCAGCTCGTGTGTATTGGAAAGGAGAGGAGGGAGACATCTCCCTCTAGTTCCACACACTTAGGTAAACCACGCAGCGTGAGATTGGTATGTGAGATACTACGATCTCACGAGTCTGTGGCCAGATGAGAGCCCGGGAAACAGGGTACTACATCCTGATCTGATGGGTCATCTGAGAGCAGAGGATGGGATAATGAACTAGGTGTAAAAGTCAAAATATATACTGAATTACTTATATTTGAATTGATAGAATTTACATGATCTGGCTCTTAATTACTAAGGGGAGAGCGAAGGCCAGCAGATGTACTGTTCAAGAGCGCTATGCTCATCGACTAGTAGGTACACTGGAAGCCGAAGCAATAGACGAGTACTACCATTCGTTCTATAGCTCCATGTGCGATAGTCAGACCACGAGTGACTCGCTGCTTGGCTCAGGTTGCTTATATACCCGTAGCCTTCCCTCTCCCCAATGCTATATGCTCGAAAAATGATAAATATTTTGTTTGAATTGAAGATGACTTTTGAAGATTTAATTTATTTCGAAATCCCCACACTCGGACCAGAATTATGTGTACTGTTTTTTGTTCTCTATAGTTTTTTTGAGTTTGTATGTTTTCTAATACATTTTTCAAGCAATTTAATGTTAATTTAAAAATAAAAGCCGATGTTTCATATTTTGACAATTAAAAGGTTTAGGTTCCCTTAATAAAATGATTGAAAAATAAAAATTCTGAAGTGCACAGCCAGAGTTTTGATGTCATTATCTGGACGGTAACACCTATATAGCCCTTGTTATGAGAATTTTAAAGATGTCATGAATTTGAAACAACTTCAAATAAAAAAGGATTAAGAATCCAAATTTGTTGATAATTATCACCTGATAATCGGCTAATTATCATGTCATTTCATAAAAACGAACATTTATAACAATCAGCTTCAATAAAAATATTAAATTGAAATCACTTAATAATTATCTGACGTTTTGGCACGATTATTAGCAAATTGTCAACTAATTATTAGCTAAAAATTGATTGATTGTCATTTGTCTTTTTTCAGTAAGGCAAAGTACCGCATAACGCCGAGGCAAAAACGGGAGAGGTTATGTAGACCGCCAGGGCGCTGCGGGAAGCGATGCGTTATTTATTTTTTATAATGCAACTCTTCTTATATAACCTATCGTTTTTAACACTGATTTTTTTTAATGAAACAATTTGCAATTCTACCAACGCTATTGTGTTATGCAGCACTAATCAAGCACGAGTGACAAAATAATAAATTTATCAAATACATCATTACTTATTTTGTGGTTGCCTAAAAAATTTGTCCTCACCTGATAATCCATGTAATTTCCGTAACCCATATGATTGCACGTACAAGCACATGCTTGTATATGTCGGCGCATATCTAATTCAAGTTCTTCGCTGCAAATACCATGTGTCATCGCTGTTGCCATCATCGTATCAGCCATGCAATAGTTACTAGTGCAATACATGCGCGGCTCAGAATGATCCAAACAGGTGCTATTTGTTTCATTATAACCACCACCCAAGCCACGGTTTTCCAGTCTACTTGCACACCGTGAATCTGAGTTATAACCGATATGTGATTGTGATCTTGGCTGCTGCGACTGCTGCTCATTATAACCAAGACCAGATTGTGAGTGCTGTTGATAAACATCAGGTTGCAAAATAGCTTCCTAGGAAATTAAACAAATTTTTTAATCGATTTAGAAATTTCATAAATATGATTTACAGGCATAAAGTAGAATTTGCATTATGCATGTTAAATTACAATAACAAAGATTAGGTCTTATAAAATACAATCATTACAGTTATGTTGGAGCTGAAGCTTCGAGAAGTTGTATATTAATACAGATTCGAAAAATAAACATCTGTAATTATAAATGCCTGCATATAAACATCGCTAAAAGTGAAAGGCTTTGATTTTCACATAAGACAATCTCCTAACTTCACAGATTCAAATGATTTGAATAAAAGTTTTTATCTTTTTATTGAAGATCATAAGTTTTGCAACTCCATACACATGAATATGTTTCTTTGTATTATGATTCTAATTTTACCTTTGAAAAGTTACAGAATCATTGAAAAAATTGTCAAGTGTCAGAAGCTTACAAAAATTTTCCTGTATGCTTATTTGAAAACATTAATGAATATAAGTTGTAACACGGCAAAATTTTGCCGTGTAACGACGAGGTTCAAACCGGTTAGGGTAGACCGTCTTAAGGCTGTATGGATGTGTGAGAGATTGCATGTAAGTAATTGTGTCGTTTATTTTTCCGAGTAAACGACGAGAGAAGGAGCAGTGGTCGCAACGATAAAAAGTACAACGCAGGTCATCGACTTTGGAGTTAGAGACATGAGAAGATGACGAACAACGTTGGCACAGCAACAGCAACTAATCACCTCGACAGAGCGTTACAGTTGGCTCGCGCACCGTAGGTCAGCCGATGTAGGTGGCGGTGCTTTTCGCGAGGTCTGATTATGTGAGAGTCCGATGTAGCAGGACCAGCGTGATATCACATTGCCCGCACGAACGTCGGGAATAAAAACTACAGCGTTTGGCAGTCGTAGTGACAGATGCTACCCGAATCCAGGGCCCGAACAACGGAGCGTTGGGAGTCACTATGGGTTCCACAGCTAAGGTTATCTTAGTCACCTGCGAGCAAAAAGTTGCCTGTATGTTTCCAGAGTTTGAATTTGATGGCTATGTTCCCAGCAGTGTACACAAGTAAAGCCGCATGCTGCGATCAAGCAAGCCATCACCGTTGGGCTGCAACGCGTTGACCAATTGTTAGAATATGCATAGTACATTTGTCTGTACACTATATCATAGCATCTGGAGATAGGATGCGCAGAAGCGCTGTGCGCAACTACTCGACAGTGAGTCTCGTCTCGTTGCGCACCGTAGGTAGCATAGAGTATAGGATAGACACACACATGTGCGACTCCCCACCAGTACTATGTATGTGAGTCGTACGACATATAGTCAATGCGCGACTACGACTGAGTCCACTCGTTGCTGTACGCTTGAAGAGAGCACACGCATGCTCGGCATGCTTTGTATATATCAGTAATAATAAAACCACATTATTCTTAACAATACTCCCGTCTACCTCACTCATTATTAATACCAATACTAGTGCGGCGGCTGGGAAAAGCAGAATGGTGGCTGCAAGCCGGGAGCGTTCGAGCCAGCACTTGCCTTAAAAAATACATATATTTTGATTATTCATGTTATAACGGGGATTCAGACCGGGATATTAGAAAACGACCGGTTCCGCACCCGTGTATAAGCGATCAGTGGCGCATCCACTGATCGATGAATAAGCGAGAGGAAAAGTATGTAGCAGCTAGTTGCAGGCTTCTTGAAGGCTATGCGAAGCCTGGCCCGTAGCGCAGTTTGCTGTACGTGCACGTGAGCCCGCGGAGGCGTCGTGAGTGAATTGGTTACGTAGCTAGTTCGCGAGATAAACTAAGAGAGAATCGCATGGGAATGGATAGAGTCAGGAGCAAAGTGACACAAGCTAAGTAATGGCAAAGTTTCTCTTTATGTAAAGACTCAAAAATCAGTACAAACGCAGCGCGGAGTAAGAGAGACGGAGCAGAGCGAATAATGCCGAGAGAGAGAGAGTATTGCGATCGGGCAGGTACTTACAGATGTGCTTCGTGGAGCTCGACAAATGCCTCGTGGCTTGGACCGGAGCGGCGCAGGACGGATGACCAGGGCCCGACGCTGGACAGCAGGACGGACGCCTCAAAGCCTCGTATGTGGCCGGGGTGCAGCTAGAAGTCGAGCGGCAAACCAATGGACACGCGGTGCTAAACAGCAGCAGGTTGATTCCAGCGACACAAGAAGTTCCTGGTCAAGGACGCTGTAGCAGTCCTCTCGAAGTCGAACGCACGCACGCACGGATCTACCTAGCTTAGAAGTAAGCGTAGCCGCGGAGACGAAGAGACAGTATCGGCACGACTGTACTGTACGGCGGTAAACTCCTAAGTGTCGCGGCTCCTAAGTGAACAGTGCAATCTCTCTCCCTCTCTCTCTCTCTCTCGCTCTCACAGGCGGCGCCACACGCCCATACACACAACGCGCGGCTCTCTCTCTCGGTGTGTGTTATGGCTGTCTGCTCCTCTCACTTACCTGCTGCTGAAAGGAATGTTATACACAAGAATATTTACAGATATAATGTTTATTATAGTATGATCATATAATATAGGGGAGAGAGGGACGTAACGAGCGCACACAAGGCAACTCGTTATAATATATATAACTTGAAGTGTTTTCAAAAAATCAATCAAAAGTTGTCAAAGGTGCAAAGGTTCAATTTATAAAAAAAAAAAAAAAAAAAATTGATAATTTTTTCATCCTTGGCTACCTAAAAACTTTGACATATAGTAATATATAAAAAATAAAAGGTAAAATATTGCCGAGTAAACGATTCTTTATAAAAGTAGTGAAATCCCCAAAACGAACATAACTGATGTCAAGTAATTGTTTTTCATATTTTTTAGTTATACACACGCAGGTAATTATTTTATGAAATAAAATATTTTTTACTTCAATACTTAGTTGATACAATAGTTTAGATGCATAAGTAAAATTGTAAATTACTCATCTTCCTTGGCATTTCCAAAAGCATATTCAATCATATACTTTTAATCCATAGTTCAGAAGCTATTCAAATGATTAAACCATATTGGAACATACGACTCAAGATTTTATAATTTTTTAAATTTTTCTAATAACTTCTGAACTATGGATTAAAAGTATATGATTGAATATACTTTTGGAAATGCCAAAGAAGATGAGTAATTTACAATTTTACTTATGCATCTAAACTATTGTATCAACTAGGAATTGAAGTGAAAAAAAATTTAATTCATAAAATAATTACCTGCGTGCGTATAAGTAAAAAATGAAAAACAATTACTTACATCAGTTTTGTTTTTTTCGGGGATTTCACTACTTTTGTAAAGAAACGTTTACTCGCCAATATTTTACCTTTCAGAAAGGTTTTTAGGCACGACCGCGACACGGAAGTGCCTTATAGTTTTGCGTGCGAAAAATGTGTGAGATGCGATATCTCACGCAGTTTTCGACCGATCGGGCTAAAATTTTAGGAAGAGTCTCCTCTCACAAAACCTAAGGAATTATTTTTTTTTTTTTTATCCCGATCCTCAACGTAATTTTGAAATGCGACCACAATTTGTTCGATTTTTACGCGTATTTTTACATACAAATTTTGGTGTTAAACGATTATCTCTGAGAGACTTTAGTCGATCAGGCTAAAACTTTGTGTGCAAACTCCCCTCACCACCAGAACCTGATGGTTTTATTTTCAGCTTAATCCCGCACATGTACGCAGAATGCGGCCACCTCAAAAAATCGCTAAAAACGGTTTTTTGGCTCTAACTCGAATTATAAGCATTCTGAAAAAAAAAAGAAATAGAAAAGTTGTAGATCTTTAAAAAATCCAACTTTTTTCCATTTACATAAAATCATGAAAATGCTTAGAACTCGAGTTAACAGCCCAAAATCGATTTTTTACAGCTAAAAAACCAATTATTTGCCATAAAACTTTTCGGATTTACGTTTTACATAAAAATGTTAAATGTAAAGGTTGTGAACAATTTTAAAATACAACTTTTTACCGTGGCAAAGATATTTTTTAACACTTTTTGACATACAACATTCCTAGAAGCGATTTTTTGATACATAAATTCAATACCTTCACTGCACATGCCCCATCTGACCCAGTGCGAAAAATGTGTGAGATTTGATATCTCAGCCTGCTCTGAGAAGCCTGGCACGTCCCTCTAAACTATGCTATTACAATCTATTTTTTAAATAAACCCTATTACTAAATCAAATCTTGATAAAATCTTGAATGTTCTGTTAACTGTCTTTAAAATCCTCTTGAAAATCCTCTTGAGTCCTTCCATGTTAAATTGTTTTTTTTTTCACCTACAAGAAAAATAGAATTAAATTAATAAAACTAGAAAACAATGACTGTATAATTTAATTAACTGTTAAAGAAAAACCAGCCTCTAAAATACATGATTATAGATACGTATAGTAGAAGTATAGTAGTGCCATAGTCTTGAATGAAGTTACGTTCCAACTCCAAGATTTTGATAGCTCAGTTATCAACACCATCAGTATCCTTAGGTTGACTCCGGTAGACGCAGTAGACCATAATCCAACAAATGCAGAAGTTTTTATACACCTAGACATACAGAAAAATATTACAAAATCAAACTCATAAATAATTATTGAGAGATTCAGACCACTGATCTCTGCATAAAAATTTGAAACAAGGCAGCTTTTAAGTATGAATACCGTCAAACCACATGTCTCAGTCACATAATTCACATTTACAAACAGAAGATTATCATCATGAACACTGAAAAGGTATCCGCGAGCCATTAGACATCTGTTTACTGAACTTATCATAGGGGACAAAGCGTTTCAAGTTAAAACTTATTGAAGATACAATATAAATTCAACATACAGTTCAAGTTTATTCTAATATTTCCAAAATTACCTTGTCAGATAGTATAAATCCATATCCAGATTCGTATTAAAATAGTTGAAGTATCCAAGAACGCCAACCAATACTCCAAGACAGCATCAATTCAGTTGCAAGATCGTCTCAAGGTGATCCAATCAGCTGGCAATGCCAAACATGACTGCCGGATAGTAGAAATAGAGCTCCAGGATCATTCGCAGGTGGTTCAGCCAGATAGAAACGCCAAACAGCACTTGCAGAAAGTTCAAATGAAATTCTAAGGTTGTCTCCTGGTGATGACATCAGCCAGAGATGCCAAGCAACACGTTCAGATACCATAAATCAAGCTCCAGAGTCGTATTGAGGCTGTTGAAGTACATAGAAACGCCAACCAGCACCGAGAGAGAGAGAGAGAGAGAGAGAGAGAGAGAGAGAGAGAGAGAGAGAGAGAGAGAGTACAACTCTAAAAAACAGATCACAAAATTACACTGATTATACTGCACATAACACAATAGATATCTGTTATAAACATAATGAACACAGGAAATAGAACAAAGGAAAACCAGTCGTAGATCTTATGTGATAGTGAATCTTCATCCAAGCAGCATCTTGCAAGAAGAATGTATCAGCACATCAATAGAATGAGCAGGAGCAGCATTCGTAGAAGTACTCCAATCTCAAAAACAAAGGATAACCTCCAAGCAAAAACTTAAGTTTCTTGTTGGAGCTACATGTCTTCCTATACTGCAGCACTCCTTCATGAACTGACACTCACACTGCTCACACATCGCATCGTCGGTGCCATTCCGGGTGCATCACTTTTGAATACCTTTTGCACTGTCTTACAAAGCAACAACCGCGAGCAGCTGATCCGCGAGCGGGATCGCGGTGAGCAGATGTTGCTTGTAAACACGTATAGGCACCATAGCAGCACTTCTGTTCTGATTTTAAAACTACATATAACATTGCTGCATCGCGTCGTCGTTTCCGTTTTTTCACTACGCACTCACTTATATCGCCGAAAAGTTAAATAGATCAGAACATTGCGGTTAGAGGAGGCCGGGAGGCAGCTTCAAAACGTCAAAACACACACGGCAGACGGCTGCATGAGCATGTCGCCAACCGGTCGCCAGATCGATGCGCACAATGTATGCGCAGTGGTCGAGCAGCTGTTCGTTGGCTCTGTCGCTCTCGCTGCCTCGCTTCGACAGAGCCAACGAACAGCTGTTCGGCTTTGCTTAGCTGATAATAAAACTAATACTTTTTCTGTTTAAATTATGTAATAAACTATCTTTGCACAAAATTCACGACTTTAGGAACGGGATGGAATTCGGAACGCTTAACTAAGCGTGACGTCACAGTCACATCTTACATATAAATCAATGTATTTTCCACCAATAGGATAGTTCCGAATTTGGCCACCTTATGAAATTTCGCCTGTATAATTTGAATTCAAGTACTATAAAAAGATAATTTTTTCTAATCTTACGGAATAAAAATGGGTTTTTAATTATTTCGTTGCAATAAGAGAATGCATGTTAAAATTTATATGAATGTCTATTCGAAAATCAACAATATTGAAAATCATAAGTCAAAAACTAAAATATTTGTAAAAACTTTGAAGCTATGTATGGCCAACACATTTTTTAATTGTATACGAAAAAAAGATGAATAATCAATGTTTTTTCAATGATTTTTTTTTCTAATAATTAGATTAAGTAGTAAGGTTAGACAGCGAGCGCGGAGCGCGAGCGTCGGGTTCCATGGCGAGCGCGAAGCGCGAGCGTCGGCGGTCGTGCCTTATGCGCACAACGCGAAGCGATGCAAGGCGGCAAGCCACATAGCGGCCGAAGGCCGCGTTGTGGCGCGCTAGTTTTAAGCAGATTTTATCACTTTTATAGAGATTATTAATGTCTTAGATTATACAGTATCAACAGTAAAAATATTTAATACTCAAGATTATTCCCGGAGACGACGTTGATACTGTTCACCCTGGGAACCAGGTACCTTAGAAACCGTTGCCGTCGCGATATTCGTGTTCAGCGACCTCAAAAATCCCCGAGTAACGAGTTTCGACTAATTATGTTACAAATTTCCATAAAACTCCAGGAGACGACGTTGATATTATCCACCCTGGGCACCAGGTACCTCAGTGACCATTGCCGTCGCAATATTCGTGTTCAGCGACCCCAACAACCCCTAAGTAGCAAGACTGGACTCATTTGCATCAATATTTACCGAAATGTAAATTTTGTATTTATTGTCTTTTCGCAATACACTTCTAAAATGCATATTTTTAAAAAAGTAATTGATAAACTTAGTTCACAATGTTTGTGGATGCTCTCACGAATCGAACACGGATAACCGCATTCCATCCTACAGCTTAAAAAATCTATGATTCATTACTTTATTTTCTCGACTATTCTAATATTCGCGCCTCGATGACCGGAAGCCACGTGACCGGATGACGGTAAACGATGAAGACCATGCACAGCGAAAAGAACAGGCTTAGGTGCAACAATAATGATATAAATGCGTTTGAAAAATTATTTTGAGGTTAGAGAACCCAATATCAAAGTATAATAGGGACGCGACCCGCGCCGTCATCGTGTCGTATACTTCGTATACTTTTAGTCGCCAGCGCGGCGCTGTCGCGCCTCTTGATACGAGGTACACAAAGGAGCACTATTAGGAACATATCAACCAGAGCTTATGATAAAAAATAATTGCTTTCTGAATTTATAGAGAATCGCTCATACAATCATATGTCTCTGTGTTAAAAGTCTGAAAACATATAAAGAATCGATATAGCATAGTTTATTTTAAGTTATTTTTCTAAAGAATAAACCACAATCTCCAAGTCTGAATGATTATCAAGAAGTTTAAAATGATTATTGCAATATTCTTCAACTTTGCGTAATATACATTTTTTTTCCCTGTCCTTGGGGGTGAAAAAGCGGTATACTATCTTCAAGTTTGATTACACAGGGATCATGTCCACCGAAAAAATATTATTTTCGGTGAATATTATTTTCCGTGCATAGCCTATCTAATCACGAATTTGTTCCATTTTAAAGCATTTGGGCCTACTGTGGGACGCCGCCGCCAGGCGTGCTGGTTGTGAATCCTGGAGAGCCGGCGCCTGTGAAGGCTGCGAGCTCGGTACAGCTGGTTGGCGAAGAACCGGCGGAGAGTCCTCTAATGTAGGCGCTCCACCACACCGTTGGACTGAGGATGGTAAGGCGTGGTGCGGACGTGGTCAGTGCCGATTACCCGAGCCAGTTCAGAGAGGAGGCTAGCTTTGAACTGGGCGCCCTGGTCGGTCGTTATCGTGAGCGGTGTGCCGAACAAGCAGATCCAGCTTTCGAAGAAAGCCCTGGCGGTCGTAGAGGCCTGCTTGTCTGGCATGGGAATCGCCTCTAGCCACCTGGAGAAGCGATCGACGATTGCCAGGCAATATTGAAATCAAGAGTGCAGCGGGAGCTTGACGATGTCCAGGTGGGTATGGTTGAAGCGCGCGTCCGGAGTAGCAAAGTCCCCTAGCGCTGAGCGTTTGTGGCGATGCACCTTGGACTGCTGGTATGGAACGCAGGTGCGGGCCCAGCACGCGACATCCTTGCGCATACTCGGCCAGAAATACTATTGTACGATTATTTTGATGGATACTCGAATGCTAGGGTGCGAAAGGCCGGGAGTGACGTCGAATACGGTCTTTTGGAGCTGACGAGGGACGTACGGACGGAACTGGTTCCGGTCGATGGCACAATAGAGCGTCACCCTGTCGACAGACAGGCTGGCATGTTGACGGCCTTCACCCTGGAGAACACGTCTGCTGGTAACCTGGAACTGTAAAATAACGTCTAATTGTTGTGCCTGACAAAGCGACGCCTCTTATGATAACTGGTGCGCCGCATACGTGAGAGGTTTGTGATCAGTAAGTAAGACGGAGGGTCATCCCTCAAAGATCCCTTTAAAATGTTTAACTGCTGAAAACGCCGCCAGGAGCTCTCGGTCGTATGTGCTATAATTTCGCTTGGCAGTCGTGAGCTTCCTGGAAAAGAAACTGAGAGGTTTCCATGAACCATCGATTTCCTGCTGCTCGAGGGCTGCGCCGCACTATGTTTTATTTTGACTTTGGTATGGACAAAATTAAATTGCGCCTCTTAGAATAAAGATGAAAAAAAAAAAAAAGAATTGGAAAGCTTAAGGATAATAGATTAAGGGAAAATTAGTCGCTTTTCACCTGCACCCCATTTACACCCTCGAAATTCACCCCTAATATAAGAAATTTGTAGAAAAATTTACATTTTCTGCTCTCTTGTTTGAAAAAAAATTGTTTTTATAGACCCCGTGGATGAATTTATATGTTTTTTGGGTCGCTGAATCTGAATCCGGGGTCCGTTTGTCCCTATCACGTCAGGGTCAAGGTCATTTGGAGGTCAACTTGACAAAAGTCCGTGAACAAATCTGAAAAACGCATGTGTACGTTTTTTCGGGTCGCGGAATCCGAATCCGGGGTCCGCTTGTCTCTATCACGTCAGGGTCAAGGTCATTTAGAGGTCAAATTGACGAAAGTCCGTAAAATTTAAAAAAAATGCAGAGACCAACGGACATTATACGCTAAATAAAATATATCCTTTCAAACACAAAGAACATTATCAGAAAAAAAAAAATATTTATAATCTATTACGGTCTACATTCTCTTCGTCACTATCTTCTGAAGATTGATCATCTGTCAAGGTTTCCAATCGGATGTATCACTAAAAAATAGAAGATAGGACATATATATATATATATATATATATATATATATAAGGGAACTTTTATGAAAAAGTTGAGAAAATTTTACAAAAAAAACATTTAGTCTGTTTTTAGTGAAAGATGTGTTGTTTAAGAGCTATAAATCATTGAAAATAGGCAAAAAATGCAAAAAATGCCTAAATAACCAACTTTGAACCCTTATAACTCGACGAGAATTGATCAAATCGATCAGAAAATTTACAGCTGACATCGTAGTGACCTCTTGAACATATCCCCCAAGTTTGTGCAACATTTTTTGTCGCGCACGATTTGTCAGAGAACCACCTATATATATGTATGTGTGTATACGTGCGATTCAAGTATGACTTCTAATACAAAATTTCATTCTAAACTATATATCTATTTTCTATATCTGAATTGTTTTCACTTTCATTTTGAACAAACAATCGATTACTTAATATCGAAATCGAAAATCGAAACATCGATTCTTTGTCCTTGAGATTTATTAATAGCCATAGCAAATGCTAAGACTAAAGGAAATTGTTTTCTGTATAAAACAATTGGCAATGAAGATAAATTTCCGGTATTTAGAGTAATTCTAGGCATGAAAACTTTATTTCCAATTTTTTCCCCAGTTATAATTTCAGCTTCAATGTTATACTTGAATAATTTGGTAACTTTTAATTGTGTGCCATTACACAAACCGTCTGTTATACAGTACTTTTAATTCCAGTAACGAATTTTCTTTTTATTTTCTTAATTTGGACAAATATTTAATCTTTTTTATAATCTATAAATTTTATATAGTATATAATTTTAAAATAAAAATAAAATAGAAACTGAAATGGATGGTTGGCGAGCGGAGCGAGCAGGGGGGCGAAGCCCCACTAGTATATATATATATATATATATATATATATCTCTCTCAAGCGAGATTATTTATATATATATATATATATAATCTCGCTCGCGGATCTGCTGCTCACGGCGAGACTCGCCAGTGCTTCGTTTACTTCTAATGCAGTGCGAGAAGTATATAAAAGTGATGCTCCGGAATATCAGCTACGATGCAGTGTGTGAGTGTCAGTCCGTCAAGGAGTGTTCTTCTATTGCTGCTGCTGGTGCTCTTGCTGCTTTCACTTCTGCGTATACATTCAACTTTCAAGATGCATTCTAGATGTGGATCGACTATCACTGTTTGTGCTGC
This sequence comes from Pteromalus puparum, assembly GCA_012977825.3. Taxonomy (NCBI): domain Eukaryota; kingdom Metazoa; phylum Arthropoda; class Insecta; order Hymenoptera; family Pteromalidae; genus Pteromalus; species Pteromalus puparum. Next base: position 27,332,909 of record CM053171.1, read on the forward strand.
TACTTCTATGGCTGTGCTGATACCTTCCTCCGACATACTGTCTGGATGAAGATTCGTCGACACTCAAAATTCACAAGTATTTCTTGTGTTATGTGCAATGAAATCAGTGATTACGTCGTTTTATTATGTGTAGATGACTCTATAGCTGATTTACACTGTCTGTGCATTATAGGTTGGCATTGACGGCTACAAACAAGATGACTCTGGAGCTGGATAAAAACTGTCTGCTGCTACTGATGCTGGTTGGCGTTTCGGGAGGCTTTAGTTATCTGGAATNGACCTTGGAACCATGTTCACACTCACTGGTGGTACTGGCTGGCGTTGCTGGAGGCTTCGAACATCTGAGGACGACCATGGAACCAAGTTCACGCTCTCTGGTGCTACTGGGTGGGGTTGCTGGAGGCTTCAGTCATCTGAGGATGACCTTGGAACCAGATTCACGCTGTTTGTTGGACAGGTAAGCGTTGCAGGCCCATTTCAATCATCAGAAGACAACCCTGGAGCTTAAATCACACTGTTTGCTGTCCTGGTTAGCTTTGCTGACCTGTTTCAATTATCTGTAGACGACACTGAAGTTGGAAGTTGCTGGTATACATTCTACAGCTGTACATCAAGGATCTACAGTAGGTCCTCGACCAGGGTCTGCTGTTACTAGTACGGAGTCCAATGCTGCTGGAGTTACTGGTCCACAGTGTACTCCAGCTGTATATTCCGGGGCCACTGCTGCGACTGCTATGTGTGCAGCTTTTGCTGCTTATATTCATACAACTTTTGCTGCTGCTGCTACTCGAGCTTGGTCAACTGCTGCTGCTGCAATACAAGCAACTCCTGCAACAGCTGTATGTTCAGGATTCCCTACTGGTCCTCGACCAAGGTCAACTTGCTGCTTATACTAGTACATCTCCTTTTATACGGCTAATTAAGTAGCTTCTGACGCTTCTTGTTCCTTCCAAAGCTTTTTGCAGGCCAAAATTTTGTCGCAAGTCTATATGATGATATAACACATCTATATAAATTTAAGTTTTTAAGATTTGTGTGGTTAAAAATTATATATCTCAAACCTCATGTAACATATACACTTGAAATTTGATATGCAAGCCTGTGTTATGTATTTCAACATATTTATACAGTTTAGTGACTTAAGCGCAACTAAAAGATCTATTTTGTTCGAAAACACTTGCGCCAAAAGCGTATAATTAGAACGAACTAGATCTCCTGGTTACATTTAAGTCACTAAACTGTATAAATTTGTTGAAAGATATAACAAGGCTTTTATACCAAGTTTCAACTTTATACAATTCATCATTTATACATAAACTCATTTTTTTCAAATTTCTGGGAAAAAAAATTGCACATCTCAAAAGTAGTTTTTTGTCATAAGAAAAGTGTGTATTCGAAACACGTGTATATATGCGAAATACATGTAATTATTTATTAATTTTTATAATATAAAAAGCGTGTATTCGAAACACGCGTGTATATGCGAAATGCACAATTATTTTATTGTAAAAAATGCGTGTGGTCGAAACATGTGTGATGTATATACGAAATACAGATCATCATGTATGGGCATTTTTCGTTATATCAAATCTGCGTGTACGGCAACACGCAGTGTGAGTTTCGATATTGCAAATTTTTGTAGGGGTTGACGCCAGATGGCGCCAGAGGTTATTATAAGCACTACCTGCACTACCGGCCGCAAGGTCGGTAAAATCGCAGAAATGGGTTTGAGACCCCCTTAAGAAACTTAAAATATAGACTAAAATTAAAAATAAATAAACATTATTCGATAAGTAATAACCGCAAAAAATGCATAATTAATAAATTAATAATAGCTCATATCAGATAAGCACAAAATAACGTACTCGTCTCTTTTGTTTGACAATAAACAGAGAAACATAACCTCGAAATTTTGGACAAGCCGAATTCTTATAAGTTTTAATTACACTAATTGATATAACTCCAGCAAAATTTACTATAATACATAATAATCGGGAAGCAAATTGAAATTTTGAAAAAATTTGTTAGATTTTAAATAATTTTTTACATTATGATAATACAAATTGTTATATTTCCTAAGAAATATTATACTATATTATAATAAAAATTACTATGTAATATAGTAAAATTTATGAATTTGAAATTTTAGTATGTAACATAGTAATTTTTGTTATGTAAGTAGTAGGGGCACGTTATCGCCAGACACCTGTGGGGGAGGGGGTCTGGCGCCAGACGTCTGGTGGCAGGATTTTCGGCTGCGGCGCGGTACCGCCGGATGGGGGAGGGTGAGCTCGGGGTCTGGTGGAGGGGATTTTTGGGATGCGGCGCGGTATCGCCCGAGGGGGGAGGGTGAGCTGGGGGTTTGTGGAGGGGATTTTTGCGTGCGGCGCGTTACCGCCAGACTGGGGGAAGGTTGGGGCCTGGGATTTTCGTCGGAGGCCCGTTAGCGCGCGTGAAGAGGTGTGTCATGGTATCGC
>CM053171.1:27339099-27349905 GCA_012977825.3 Pteromalus puparum
TTGTAAGCGTCAACCAATAGCTGTAAAACGTCAATGTATCGTTTTGTATTTTTATGTGTAAAATATCTGTACATGCGTTCTTTGAGCATTCTGTTGAATCGTTCAACAACAGTGGCTTTCACATCAGGGTTGCTTACAACACGAAAATAAATATCGTTATCTTTGAGTAATTTTTGAAAAGTGCTACCGACAAATTCCTTTCCACGGTCTGTCTGTAGTATGTGTGGTTTCCGGAGACTGGTATCGAGAATTTTTTTAAACGCTGTTGAAACTGCGTGTGTTGTTTTATCGCGTAGGGGCTGAACCCAGACAAACTTGGATAGAACGTCAATCACCACTAAAATATAGCCAAAATTGTCATTGTACGACTTTAAAGATGTGAGCTGGATGAGATCGGCTTCCCAAACATGATCTATGCCATTCACGTTGTAGAATAATCGCGGAAATTTTCGTTGAATAGCTTTGTGAAGAGGGTAGGTATCGTGTTTTGTGAGCCACTTTTTGATCTTGTCTGCAGAAAATTTATCTTTATTTTCACGAATAAGATTCCTAGCTCCGGAATAGCTGGCTGCATGTCGGGGGTCAAAGTATTGTTTTTCCAAACGTTGATTCATAGTGCTTTTAGCCATTTTTTAGGTGATTTTTTAGGTGTCGAGGTATACACGGTAGTGGCGCGCCTTCTCCTTGTAATTTTACTAGAGCCAAGTAATGCAGTATCGTCCTTGGTAGAATCAAAACCTCCGCTATCATGCTCGTCCTCGTCGCCGTCGATGGCTGATGCAAATTCAGACTTTGACTTTCCGAGATTAGCGATTGTTTGATTACTGTAACTGTCTAATTTACTCCAGTCTTTACTCGTAGATGCAGCACCACCGATGCTCCAGAGTTCCGTATTGCCAATAAACTCTTTAGGCACGTTGAGAGCACGGAGCAATCTTGCAAATTCTTTTCTTCCAGTGGCTTTGTATTTTTTTCTAGATCGTGCGGCTTCGTTGACCAAATCTATAATGTTTGAATTGTGAATTTTTTCACCGTCAATGTATACTGTACCGCGAGCATCCCAAAATATACGCTCAGTGTGTGATTTTAAATGGTTTAATAATAGCTGTGTGCTTTTTTTGAAAAGTTTTGGAACGCTTTGTACAATTAAATCGTCTTGCATGGGTTCCGAGTGTAGAGGATTTTTTTCACTAGATGTTGCCCGTGGTTTACGTTTTTCTTCCATAAAGAATAAGTATCGACGCAAAGCACTAAGGTACTGTGTTAAACGATCTTGATCATTTGTATATGTTGTTAAGTCGAGAATTTTTTTCATCTCATCATCCAGACGACTGAGATTGTCACAGATAGTTTGACTAGTCCCGAGGCTTGGTGTACTTGATGCATTGTCGAGGCCTCTTGTCACAGCCTTACTGCTGCTGCTGCTGCTGCTCGTAGCTGCTTGCGGCTCTCGTTGCATTCTATCTAGCTGATCTTTGGATATAAGAACCATTTTTTTGATGCTCGACATTTTTTTAGCGTAAAATTGATAATACACCCTCCAGTATAGGTTGTAGAAGAAACGGTAGAAAACTTCCGCCTTTTTGAACAATGACACGTTTTTTACTTTTCCAAGAATTTTTACGACTCTTTGCAGCCAATTTTCTTAAAATTTGTTTATGTTTTTTAAGCTTCTTCTTTTGATGGTTTTTTAACGAGACTGTTCCGTAAAGGACGTTTAACGCGCACTCGCAAATATACTTGATTAATTTTTCGTCAGCCGATTTTAAGAGAGGTATACGCTGATTTTTGTCAGAATGTCTAAGAGCATCCAAGAGAGCGATATATTTTTTTTTCAAACGGTAGTTTTTTCCGACTCGTGCTATCCGAGCCAGCTGATGCGTGCTTCGGCATGGCTGAGGGGCGACTAAAGAATACCAGAGCAGCATTCTTCTTTTTAACCAACGACGACGACGACGAAAGCCACGAGCTTATTACATAGAGTGTTCCCAAGCGCTGGTGGTGTACTTTGGCAAGTAAATATATTGATATTCATCGTCTGGAAAAATACACGTTCTAAATCTAAACTCATCCGCTGTGCTCTGTTTACAGTCAATCATCAAGTAGCCAAACGGTTTTGTTGTAGCATCCTGATACGCCTCTTTGACAAATTTTGGATCTTCAGGATAGACTTGTCGGGCTAGATGTTGAATCTGTGCACGATCGCGTGGATTTTTGAATAAGACAATATACGATGCATTGAGGCTAATGTCTCGAGCATATGCGCCTTTGTGGAACAGATTTTGTGTGATGAAAAAGACAGATATGTTCTTGTGATGTGAGCCTTTAGTAAAGAGATCGACAATAACGTGATTCGAGGCTTCGCGCATCATATCGTCGATTATCAAGAGTTTTTTCAGGTGCGGATCGTTTGAGTAATCCTCGGCTTTAGGCAAACCTTCTCGAAACTCTATAGTCTTGCCGTTTCTTAGCAATTTCTCACTTTTGTAGCCATCCTGCCACTCGGCGTAATAAAATAAGATTCTGTCAAATGTCACATCTGCCATTTCATCGATAAAATGTAAAAAGCGCTTTATAAACGAAGATTTTCCACACGATGTTGGTCCGCATATCATGCTTGTCCAAGGATGTGTCCAACGAGTATCCATGATGATGATGACGATGATGCTGACTGGATAAGCACACAATAACAACTAAATTTGTTTAAAAAAGAAACGAGCATATTATTCAGCTGCGGGCGGTGGCGGCGGCGGCGGCGGCGGCGGCGGCGCGGTGGTAAGCTAATTTACCGGCTGCTTACAAGAGCTTGTATCTGCGGGGGTAGTTAGCTTACAACAACGACCGCTAGTCCCCAATGCAGCGCTGTTAGCTACGGGGCCCCGCACGTGCGCCGTTCTAGCCTAATAGCTTTCCCCCTTGCGCAGAAATGTGTGTGTGTGTTTCTAGCGGAAAGACTCCTCCCTCCCTAGACTGCGCCACTTGACTCGAACCCCCGCATTTGTCGCAGTGGACCAGCAGTGCGTTGCTAGCTGTATTGCGAGTGAGAAGCAGTAAAGTGAAAATATCCGTTATAAAGTGTAATATTTCAAAATGAGTGTTGGTATTTGGCCTCGAGATATCGATGCGCTCCTATCGCAAACCAAGGATTTACGCATCACCCGCTTCAACACCCCCTCATCGTTTTATGTACAACTAGTTGAGGAGGATGTTTTATACAAGCAGCTCGAAAAAGCCATGCTGGATTATTATAAAACAGCTTCTGGCCCAAAATTACTTCTAAAGGAGCTACAGGTAATACTGAAAACAGTAAATTTTTTGTAAAAACATGATGTATGTAAAACTAATTTTATTTTTTTATTACAGCCAGGCACAGTCATTTCTCTGGTTGAGCGACGTAAACGCACACGATGCGTCGTCACGGAAAATCGGTACGCAGGTTATAGGCTGTATCGGCGAGCGTGTCAAGATCTGGATACTGGGGTGCGGTACAAATTTACAGAAGAGCACGAAGACCGTGGAATCTACGTTTTGGAGGCCAATTTTCGGGTGTTACCACCGAGATCAATCGTATGTGGTTTAGACTACATTACCCCACACCAACGTCCGGACGGCTGCTATTGGACAAAAATGGCATGTAGCTATTTTAGACTCGAGACGTTAGGCTGCAATATTCGCGGAAATTTTACAAACAAGGGTCTTCTGAAAAACTCGGCCTATGTCTATCTCAAGAGTTTCGGTCCTAAAGAGAATGTAATTCATGTTAATACGGCACTCGTATTTTTTAACGTCGCAAAGTATGCAGAGTCGGGACTGAGACATCCGATATTAATGTACGATAAACCCGGTAAAGTTATAAATCAGCCGCAAACTACTATTTATTAAAAAACATGTAATTTTGCATATTGCTATAATGATAATAAATATTTAAATAAAAACTTGTAATAAGGACACAAATAAATATAATTTTATTTATTTTAATTTTCATTAAAAATTTATTTAAACTTATAACTAAGAATACACAATATTTATTTATTTATAATTATATCTAGTGTGGGTATGTGGTATACATGCATGGATACGGAATGGATTATGGGATAAGTAAATAAAACGTAAAACAATCATAATTTAGATGTATATAAATACTTTATTTATTTAAAATCTTTTATAATTTTTGTTTTGTGGAAAAGAGTTGGTGTTGGTTGAAAATTTTTCAGTTATTTGTTTCCAGGTAGATTTTTTTTCTTCTTTTTTCGGTTGATCAAAACGGGTATAACCCCCGTTTTTTTGATTACTGTTGCTGCTCTGATGTTTCCATCCATCTTGAGTAGAAAAGTGACTGAGAGTAAAAATCCTTAGAACCCTCTTAAATATTAGTGATGCGCATGTCTTCTAAGGGATGTATGTGGGAGTAGGTTTGTAGAAAATTTAACGTGTGTGTATATTTACATTTATTTAATGCTGATATAAGCAAGATGTATACATTATTTAACAGATTATATATTGAATACGTGTTAGTGATGAGTACGCATGTGTTTTTGGTTTACATGATTGTTCACATTGAGTATACATATAATTTTCTTATTCTTAAAAATTTTAAGTATACGCTTGTACACAGTTACGCAGAGCTTGTCGTTTTTTACGGCGTTGGAGGAAAAAAGAGTACAAAAGTGCTCAATAAAATAACCACTAGACATATAAAACAAAAATCGACACAATAGTGACCGCACACACTGGTGTCGATACTTTACAGTTGTTGTATGTTCCAGTCGTAGATGTTACAGTTTCTTCCCAGTCTATCAATATTATACGGTATGGCTGGCGGGAGTCCATAGCCGTCAAAGAAGATTTCGGTGGCATCTGTGTCGGCGTATACGGCTACCCAGTGTGGGCCTTGCTTGCTGCTTTCGTCTATGTTGAATACAAGATACTTCTCTTACACAACCGGGATCTGATCCGCTAGAAATACGCCCACCGTTCACTAGTCTTCTTCTTAATGATTCTCAGCCTAAAGAGCATTGGCAACCACAGCCTCGACAGCGAGAGCCGCTCGATATTCGTTATTCGTTCGATATTCGTTCCATCGTTGTACGCCAGCTTGAATAATCCATTTAGCATACTCTTCCATCTTAAGCAAATCTTCCTCGATCTTCTCTTGCAAGGGTTCGTATTCTTCGCTTTTGCCTAGAGACTGGTCGTGGCCACTTTTGTACGCGTACGGATCTATCCAACCGATTCTCATCTAGAAGCGCAGATGCTGGTCAAGTTTCCATGGCTTACCTTGAAGGTGGACTTGATCTTCAGCAGGTTCCAGCCTCATCCGCGGCTAATGCAGCGGAAGGCTATACTCTTCATCGCCCTCGTCGTTCATTTCGTCTCCTTCGTACGCCTGTTGAAAACGATCGGCTTCTTCCTCACCTCTAGGGACATATCTCATGAAAATCACATTACCATGGTTGTCGGTGTGGATAATTTCATATACAACCTCGTCATTCATTTCAAAGATCAGCCGTTGTCTATCATCTTTTACTTCTTCCTCGTCGTAAATATCGCGCAAATCGAAAATGAATACGCTCTTTATTTCGCGATACCGATCCAAGTTTTCGGTGCTTAAGCAAACAGTTTTCGTTATAAAAATCCCGCTTGCAATCGTTACAGCTAATCGGTTTTTCCGGTTGCTGACTACATCTTGGTGTACCGAAACACGCATCACATAAGGCCGCACATGTATGTTGGTTAATCGCGGAATAAGCATAATTACATGGCTCGCAAAAGTACATACCACTTCGCACGCCAACGAGGTTTAAAATTAAATCATAGTGCCTTTGCTCGCGATAAACCATAATATTTATGGTTTTTTCGTATTCCCCCCGCACAACCTTTGAACCGTCAAAAAATAAGGGCTCGTCTTTCCTCCCAAACGTTTCGTTTACATACGCGCGAATCGCAATTTTTTTCTCTACGAGAAAGCGCTGAAATTTTTCAAACTCTTGAATGCCGCACCCCCTACCATTTTCGAGCACTACACCCGCTTCGCGCATTAATTCTAAGGCCCGGGCCTTCTGAAAAGACGGGTTCCCGCGCATGTCGTGCCACTCTTTCCCCCACTCCCTACTCGCGTTTTTATTTACATAAACTAACCCGCAAGCTAACGCGCGCGGTAAACATAAATTATCCTCGTTTTTAATGTTTAATATGCTCCGTTTGTCGAGCATGCTCTCCACAGTCGTCGTTCCACCCAGCCCCTCAAATGCCTTCTCCCACTCGTCCGCATCTGGCATGTCGATATACGTGGCTATCAATGTAAATGTATCGTCTATATCAACTATCCTTTTGCTTTGTTGAATTTTTCTAAACATTTCGAGCACGGGTTTGTAATCTAATTCGGCAATAGTAGTAGCGGGCATCCACATTTTACCATCTACAAATTGATCGCAGCTAACAGTTATATTAATCAAATCTACTGGTTTACGCCCCTCTTTTATTTTTTCCGTTATTTGCCGGAATGCCAGACTAGTCCAAGTTTCCGAATCTTTATCCGCGGGCCTAGCGACTATTTTAAATCTCGTCACATGCTCATTGACTTTCAATCGCGCACTCATTCTATCGTATTCGTTTAAAATATAATAGGCTTTTAAATTACCCCCACTCAGTACGGCCTGCATCACACCCTCGTCGCGAAGCCCGCTTCCTCCTTGGGTCGTTGATCCCTCGGTGGCATTCTTGGGTTCTGGCGGTACGGCTACCTGCGCCGACGACTGCTGCTGTTGACCGTTCGACGTTGACGGCTCGTTTACACCATCTTCACTGGGCGCTATGGACACAATGTCACAATCGGCATTCACCGCACCTCTATTGTTCGTTGCTGCTGAAGTGCTCGCCACCGCCTCTGACACATTATCCAACTCCACACGAGGTCTTTTTTGCTGATGCTGTTGCTGATCTCCTCTTATATCAACCGCCACGGCTTCGTCTTCTAACCGCCTTTTTTTCTGTGCGTTGTCGTCTGGAATAAACACAAAAACAGTCAGCATTAATTAAAAAGAATTAATCGAAAAACTTTTAAGTGTCAAATGACAACAAAATATTAAAAAATACAAATAATTTCAACTTCTTACCGTTATGTACTTCCACTTCAACAATAATATCGTCGTGCCTCTGTACCCTCGGCGGTGGTATATCATTATCATCATCATCATCATCATCGTCATCATCATAAATTTCATCGTCCGGGCTAGTAACGGTCTGACTAGCCTCAAAAACTTCGTCAAGCTGTTTCGACAACCTGCGTCTGACAATCTTTATGAGCCTCTTCGAATCATTGTATTGCATGCCCAAATCACGCAGCTCCCCTGTAAAAATATGAAAATTATGAAACATATTCATTTTATACTGCGGACTAAAAATAAATAAGAGAAGTACTTACGCAACACGTGATACCTCTCAATAAGAGGGTGGGCGTGCTGGGCAGGCATGAGTCTGCCGCTACCTGTTAAATATCGCCCCGCGATGTACGTAGCCAACACGTTCTCATGTATACACAGGTCGTAAAGTTGAAACACGTACTGCAAATCGCTCAGTGCTAGGGCATATGCCAATTCTAGAGCAAGATCGTGCATTGGCATAAGCGGTAATCTACTCCAGAAATCGTTGTTAAATCTATCCGCTCTTAAACGCGGTTGCTGTATACACGCTAAAGATACACATTGAGACACTGTTGTACGGAAACGGTCGACTAGTTCTCTGTACTCCGCCGACTTCGCGATACGAGTGTGTTCTTGACAACGAGCCATTGCGACTATCTTCCTACGTTTTTCTATACTTCTAAACACGAAGAATCCTGCATGAGACTGCAGAGTAGACTGAATAACAACACGTTTAGCTCCAGAGCTTTTATATTGCGCGTTCCAGGCCCTACACGTCCTCCTTTTCGAGCTTCCACCCCCTATTTCAAAAGAATACCACAAAGAGGCCCAACACTTTCTCACGACACCCACCCGCGGATCGCGCAGACGACCTCGCATTTTCCTGTAAAAACAGCATCCACAGCGGCCAACTCATTGAGCGAGCTTTCTCTCAACATCTTGACGCTCACGATTGATCGCAAATGCGCACATTTGCGAAAAATATGTCGGTCACTAGGGGTAAATGCTTTATGCAGAGGTGTCGGTATGCACCTTTACACCCCGTCGTTCTGTCTCGAAACCAGGCCACGCCGCTTGCAATGCACGTGGCCCCCCAGTTGCGCTGTGTACGAAAACATGCTTTACAGTTCAAGTATAATCGGTCACAACAGTCGTGCATTCGCACGCTCTCTAAATTATGGGGGGTCAGTATATTTGCACCTTTACACCCGTAGAAACATCTTGAGATCCGTCTCGCGACATTTGGCTATCCACATGGCCTGCATTCGAGGCATTTTCGAAAGACGTGAAATTTCCTCTACGGGCCGGGGCAATAACCCCTCTATAAACTTTATATTTTAACTACGTGGGGTTGAGAAAAAGTGCAGATGGCTACAGTTAAAAAAAGATTATCTTAAACGAAAACATCTTGCCAAGACACCACGCTTCACCTCCCCTCTTAGCCGTAGCTCAGGCTTCTGCACGATCCTCGCTTTTCTCGCCCCTACACACATCAGTTCTCTGTCAGCTAGCGCAGGAATCACATCTAAAATATTTGAATCACGCGTCGTGTCTGTGTGTGTTTGTGCGATTAACGGCAATAATGGCTCAAGCAATGCTAAAACGAAAGGACACTTTCGAAGAGCTGTCAGAAGAGCGCGGAAAGAAAAAAATTATCATGTTGGAGGCGGAACACAATCGAGAAGTTACAACACCGAACTTTAGTGTATTAACAACAGTTTACGCGTTAAACAACTCAAATTCAAAAAGAATCAGCGTCGGCCTGCAACACAACGATACCACCGATACTTTTTATCCAACTATTCAACTTCTCAACCATCAGTATTCCTACGGCTTGATTTTAAGCATCACCGCATGGATCACTCTTTTGAATAATCTCGAAAAAATTACCACGTATTTTGACGGAGATATCCCCAACAACCCCGAAAAAATCGCTCTTGATGGAAACACAGAGATTCGTTTCACAACTTCCTACGGCGTAAAATCAATTCTCTTCGACAAAATTTTAAAAGAACCTTCTAACAAGAGAAAAAAATTGTTCACGCCCGCAACTGTGCTACAAAAACGTACTTTTGAAGGACTCAAAAAAGCAATCATCTGTATCGACGAACGCTATCGTCGCTTGGAACGCATCGCATCATCAGTCAACAACTGTGCAGATTACATCATAGAAGAGCTTTCATGCTTTGTTAAAAAAGAAGATCTTTTCGACAACGAACACGAAAATATTTTTAAACGCCGTCTTGAAAATAATACAAAAACTATACGACAAAATGTTCAAAATCAGTTTGACGCCTCGAAAGACGCTTACTTTTTAAAATACTACTTCGATATTTTATATCTAGAATTAACAACATTGTATGTAAATAATTTACAAAAATTACTTGTAAAAATGTACGAAAACCAAGTTTGAGTTTTTAAAAAAAAAATCGACTGCTTCAATAAACATTTTTTTACTCTTAAACACTAATTCTATTTATTTAAAAACCCACATATTCCTATATTTTTCCCGAGACAATAATCCCCAAAGAATCTATGACCTTCTACATCACCATCTGAAAATCTGCCCCGCTCTTGTTTTCCCGCAAATCACGTAAATACAGAGTCAATGTCGTCCAACAAATGTTCACCCCCCCGCACTCTCTACGGGCACGCTTTCCTGCATTAATAAGCGCACATGTTTGAGAAAGCTGCAAACATCTTGCACTACGCCACGCGCGCGACCATAAATAAAACTCCCCCACATTTCTGCTCTCAGCGCAAGTCCCCGGACCCAAGCCCTATATACCTCTCACATTTTCCTATACCCCTAATACGACGCGGGAAACCCGGCACGCTTGAAAAGCTCTCTCTCTCTCTCTCCCTCTCTCTCTCTCTCTCTCTCTCTCTCTCTCTCTCTCTCTCTCTCTCTTACACTCTACCTCTGTCAAACTTCTGCTCTCCTAATACACCAAGGGCCCATAATTTCACAAATTCTGGCGGTAACGCGCCGCACGCAAAAATCCCCTCCACAAACCCCGAGCTCAACCTCCCCCAGTCTGACGGTAACGCGCCGCACGCAAAAATCCCCTCCACAAACCCCCAGCTCACCCTCCCCACTCGGGCGATACCGCGCCGCATCCCGAAAATCCCCTCCATCAGACCCCGAGCTCACCCTTCCCCATCCGGCGGTACGGCGCCGCAGCCGAAAATCCTGCCACCAGACGTCTGGCGCCAGACCCCCTCCCCCACAGGTGTCTGGCGATAACGTGCCCCTACTACTTATGTAGAATTTACAATTTTTGTTATCGTATAATAAAAATTACCTAAAAACCTAAAAACAAATTTTTGGATAATTTAAGTATGTCCTTCCATTACTATGTATTATAGTAATTTTTGCTAGACTTATAATAAAAATTATTATAGTATTTCTCTCAGTGTAGTAGTGAAAAATCCTTAGAAATAATTTAAATGACTAATAATAGCTATGACAAAGGACGTAAGATTCTTTTTTACCAACATAACCTACCAATGTAATATTTCTATACAAAAGTAGTTGGAGTGTGGATCACATCTTGGATTTTCACATTTCACATTTTACTACTCGACATAGTAAAAATATGACGGTCTCAAGCCCGATAACGCAGAGAGAAGTCTCGTTAGCACATTTAAAATAAAAAAAAAA
>CM053171.1:27349921-27374921 GCA_012977825.3 Pteromalus puparum
TAGCCAAAATAACTATATAATATAGGAAGATATATATATATATATATATATATATATATTACTTAATATATCAAAACTCGACAAAATGAAATATTGCACAGGTAAATTATATATATATATATATATATATATACACACACACACACATATAGAAATTATCCAAATTATAGATATCAGAACTTGACAAAATTAATTATTACAGACTATAACGAGTTGCCTTGTGTGCACTCGTTACGTCCCTCTCTCCCCTATACTATATGATCATACTATAATAAACATTCTATCTATAAATATTCTTGTGTAGAACATTCCTTTCAGCAGCAGGTAAGTGAGAGGAGCAGACAGCCGTAACACAGAGAGAGAGAGAGAGAGAGAGAGAGAGAGAGAGAGAGAGAGAGAGAGACGCGCGTAGTGTGTATGTATGTGTGGCACCGTCTGAGAGAGAGTGAGAGAGAGAGAGAGAGAGAGATTGCACTGATCACACGGTCGCGTCTCGCGCCGCGACACTTAGGAGTTTACCGCTGTACAGTACAGTCGTGCCGATACTGTCTCTTTGTCTCCGCGGCTACGCTTACTTCTAAGCTAGATAGATCCGTGCGTGCGTGCGTTCGACTTCGAGAGGACTGCTACAGCGTCCTTGACCAGGAACTTCGTGAATGACCTTGAGCCTGACGTGATAGGGACAAACGGACCCCGGATTCGGATTCAGCGACCCAAAAAACATATAAATTCACCCACGGGGTCTATAATAACAATTTGTTTTCAAACAAGAGAGCAGAAAATGTACATTTTTTTACAAATTTCTTATATTAGGGGTGAATTTTGAGGGTGTAAACGGGGTACAGGTGAAACGCGACTAATTTTCCCTTAATCTATTATCCTTATGCTTTCCAATTCTTTTTTTTGTTTTTCCTGTTTTGTCACGGAAAAAATTGAGTAAGTAAGTAAGTAAGTAAGTAAGAATGCGGCGCCGCTGCATATCGATCACCAGGCCGAAGTGCGCGGGTAGATCTGTGCCAATGATCGGACTGTTGACGTACGCTATTATAAATTTCCAGGTCAATGGACGGCGCAAGCGGAGGTCCAGGTCCATACGATGTGAGCTGAACGTATCGATGAACGTGGCGTTAGCTGCGCTGAGCTTTAGTGGGCAGCGCTGCAGTGGTCGAGAGATGTGGCGTCGTGGCAGCAGCGAGACTGCAAAGCCGGTGTCCACAAAAAATCGCAGTCCGGATATACGGTCGTACACATACAGGTGATGTTCGGTAGGCGCGCCAACCGCGTTTGCCTGAAGAGGCGGCGGCACCGTTAGTTTCCCGACTGCGTAGGGTAGGTGCAGTGTAGCTAGTGCTGCGTTGCTTCGGCCGCAAAGCGTTGGTGATACCAGCACCACGCTGGATTTGTTGATAGCAGCCCTGGTGAAGTTGATCGTGGTGGTAAACCACCTGATGGCGGGCGGGTAAACCGTGCGGAACCAGCGGGCCGCGCGCGAGCCGCTGCTCTACGCAAAATGGCCATTCGGCGCCGGCGAATGCAGAGCAAGGCAAGCGCGCACAGGAGCGAGAGAGAAGCGGAGAGAAAAAAAGATGGCCGTCGTAGACGGCGTTGTGCGAGCTATAGCGAATTTGACCTTGCAGTCTTTGTTTTCAAGATCGCTGGCGCGCTGAGAGAGAGAGAGAGAGAGAGAGAGAGAGAGAGAGAGAGAGAGAGAGAGAGAGAGTATATTAGATTAGATTAAATTGTCTTTATTACTGTACATTATGTTGTACAAATTAAATTTATAGAGAAATAATAATAAATTAGTATATAAGTATTTTGTTTTGTTGTTTGAGAGTGTGAGAGATTATGTTTAGTATGAGCGCGATGAGATTTGGTGAGATGAGGGATGAAGACTGAGTCTGAGGTAATGTTTATTGTAGTATGTAGTGTGTTTTCGAGGTTGAAGAAGTGTTGTTTTGCTAATTGTTTAAAGTATGAAATGGATCGTATATTGCGTATATGTAGGTATGAGGCGCTTACATGGAATGAATTCCTCAGCGATTCCGCCGTGAAGGCCGGAATATCCAAGGGTGTCACCTCCCCCCTGACAGGCCTGAGTGCAACGTGGAAGTCAAAAAAGGCCATGATATAAGAGGGCACAGCTGTGTTAAATAGTTTTCGTAAAAAGCAGGCTGCGAAGTACCTCCTACGTCCAGCGGTGATAAGCCATTGCAACTCACGTCTATAAGGGGAGATGTGCTCGTCCCTCCTTACACCATAAATGTAACGAATTCAAGTATTTACCAATATCTGCAGTTTAGTGTCACTCGTTCCTGCGTTAGGTCGCTTTATACGAGTGAGCAGTAGTCTATGATTGGAAATGGGAACGTTTGCACGAGATGCTTGCGCAGCCTGAGATTGGTGCTCTTCCTAAAGAAATATAGCCTGTACATTAATGAGTGAGCACGCTTACACAGTTATGTAACATGCTTTTTTCCACGTTAGTTTGGAATCAAGCACCAATCCCAGATTGCGCACAAATGATTCAAAATCGACCCAGGCTCCCCCTATGTTGATAAAGGTGTTAGCTACAGTTGATAAAGTGTTGATGTAGTAGGGTGAGCCCAGAACGATTGCCTTAGTTTTGAGGACATTAAGGTTGAGGTCGTTTTGCGCAGCCCAGCCTATTATCCTGTCGGCGTTAGCACTCATCTTGGCAGAACAAGAATCCAGCACTTCCAGGTAGCATTGACTGTATATTTGCAAGTCATCCGCATAGATTAGATGGGATACATCAGAATCTAGGCAGGAGCTGATGTCATTGATGTGCAACGCGAACAACAAAGAACCTAGAACAGATCCTTGTGGCACACCGATGTTAAGAGGGTGAAAAGTGGAGGGTTCGTTGTTGTCACCAATGACGGCCTGTTCTCTTCCAGTGAGGTGAGAGGCAAGCCAGCGATTGACTTGCTTGGAAAAGCCGAAGGACGATAGCTTTCTGAGGAGCCTGACGTGACACACAGTGTCAAACGCCTTGCTAACGTCAAAGAGAAGAAGAAGCGTGACCTTTCTCCTGTTTATACCAAGCCTAATATCATCAGTCAGCTTAATCAAGCCAGACTGTGTGCTGTGGCCAGTGCGGAAGCCAGTTTGTAGATCACCAAGGAAGAGTCTTGATTCGAGGTACTAAGTGACTTGCCTATGCACCAGCCACTCCAGCGCCTTGGATAAGAAACAGAGGAGAGAAATCGACCGGTAGTCAGTCAGGGCTATTGGTGAGCTAACCTTATTAAGAGCTCGCACCAGCGAAAATTTCTAGGCAGACGGGAAGCGAGCCTTGCTCAAGGACAAGTTAAAAATCCGACATGATGAGAAAGCGGGTATAGGCAGTGCTTTGGAAATAACAACCTGTGGGATGCCGTCGCTGCCTGAGTGCTGAAGTGATTTACAGTAGCTAATATATCCGATTCCGTTATAGTCCTGAAATTGAAGTGCTCAGGAAAATCCATACTCCCAAGGGTACGCAGATAATCCTCAAGAGCAGGAGTGAGAGGATCACTAGAAATTGAGCTAAAGTGCTTGTTGAGGTCATCTGAGGAGAAGCAAGAAGAAGTGGGTGCCTTGGAAGTGGTTATTCCAAGGTTCTCAAGCTCTCTCCTAATCTCAGCGACATCAGTCAGGGTTGACAGACGTGAATAATAATAATTCAGCCTGGCTTCCTCGACCCGTCGATGAGATTCATCCCTTGTTAGTCGGTAAAAATACAGATCCCAGGGAAGACGAGTTCTTCGAAATTGCCTATAGAGTCTGTTGCGTTTGGTCAAGAGGTCGCGAAGAGCGCGTGATAAACCACGGGCGACGTTTTCGTCTTGGGGTCACAGTTCGTAATGGGGCGAGATGATTTATAGCGTTCGTTAAGTTAGCGTTAAGGATGGTGATGTATTCGTCGAGTGATGACGTTGCGAAAGATGACCAGTCACATGTGCTAAGGAAGTCCCTTAGCTTCTAAGCACAAATTCCTTTGTAGTTTCTGTAAGAGTATGTTTGAGGTACGTAACGTGGAATCTGTACGTCGAGAGTGGCCGTGATGAGGTGATGTCAGTTGAGGAATTGGGTCTCTGTCTTCCAGTGTGAGAGCAGGCGATCCTGCTCATCGATTATGTTAGAATATGCATAGTACATTTGTATGTACACTATATCATAGTATCTGGAGATAGGATGCGCAGAAGCCCTGCGCGCAAATACTCGACAGTGAGTCTCGTCTCGTTGCGCACCGTAGGTAGCATAGAGTATAGGATAGACACACACATGTGCGACTCCCCACCAGTACTATGTATGTGAGTCGTACGACATATAGTCAATGCGTGACTACGACTGAGTCCACTCGTCGCTGTACGCTCGAAGAGAGCACACGCATGCTTTGTATATATCCAGAATAATAAACCATATTATTAACAATACTCCCGTCGCAGATCGGTGGTTGGTTTATGAATAACGGAGAGACACCGGAAACGAAGATAGTTGTGAAAATTGAAAAGGAAGATTCCGAACTCGAAGGAAAGTTGGAGAATTACCGAGAAGTTGAAGAACATTGTGAAGTTGAAACGAAGACTGAAGTACAAGTAGACGAAATAGAGAAAAAAGATTTGTATATACCGGTGTTCGACGGAGAGGATTATAGCATGTGGAAAAAAAGAATATAATTATTTTTGAAATTAAAGAAATGTCAAGAAGTTATATCAAGAATGAAAGATGAGTCAAAGGATAAGGATCCCTGGGACGAAAATGATTTAAAGGCCATGAATATAATTTACAATTCGATCTCAAATAGGCAATTCGAATTTGTGTGTGAAGAAACGACAGCCTATGGTATAATGAAAAAATTAGACGGCATTTACTTGAAGGAATCGACGGCGTTGCAAATTGTGTGCAGAAAAAAATTAGAAAAGTTAAAATCGGAAAAATACGGTGATACTGCTACATTCTTCAGCGATTTTGAGAAAGCAGTGAATGAGTTGAAAAACGCTGGAGCAAAATCAGCGAAAAGGAAAAACTAAATTATATGTTGAACACGTTGCCATTACAATACAGTTATATCGGAGAGTTAATAGATACACTCAAAGAAGAAGATCAAACAGCAGAATACGTGAAAAATAAAATTCAAATAGCTGAAATGAAAAACGGAAACGAAGACTCAGAAAGAAAGTCAAACGCCTTCGCCACAAGAAAGGAAAAATGCTTCAAGTGCAGAAAAACCGGGCATTTTGCAAGAGAGTGCCAAGATGGCGGCCAATCGGGACAAAGCAGCGCAACATGGCGAGGTTCAACACGTGGCAGAGGCCACGGTAGCAGAGGAAGAAGAGGCAACTACACCAGAGGGCGCGGTAACTTCCGCCATCACCATCAACAACAGCAGGGGGCCAGCACTACACACGAGCAGAGCAGCTCAGCAGCCAACGCCAGGATAGCAACGGTACACGCGGCGAAGAACGATGAAGCGAGGTTAGGTAATGAAATTCAGTGGCTACTAGATAGCGGGTGCTCCGATCACATTATCAATGATGAGAGGTATTTTGAAAATTGTATAGAATTAAAGAAACCTGCAAATATTTATCTCGGTGATAATAGTCCGGTAAAAGCAACAAAAATTGGCAATGTTGTAAGTTATTTTGATGCATTTATCAAAAAGAGTAAAGTAAATACGAGTAACGTTTATTATGCTAAATAATAATTTAATAGCTGTTGCCTATAAAGATAATCGAACTTACAAGATGACTAGTAAGTCAAATTTCAAAGAAAAGATTATAAACAAAGCAGATCGAAGTAACAATAATAACATGAGTTTAAAGGAGAGATGGCATAGAATGTTAGGTCATGTAAGCTTTAGCTATTTGAATACAGTGTGTAAGCAACAGTTGTTAGTTGGTATTCCAAATGAACTTGAATCAGAATGTATGAAGTGCAAAACTTGTATTGAAAATAAAATGCACAATCTGCCGTTCAACAATAATAGAACAAAGGCAAATGATATATTAGAAATTATACACACGGATGTGTGCGGTAGTTTTAAAACCGCTGGTTTAAATGAAGAAAAATATTTCGTTTCATTTATTGACGATTATAGTAAAATAGCTAGAGTTTACTGTATTAAAACTAAAGATGAAGTTTTTGATTGCATGGTTCAGTATATTAATGAAACTGAAAATTTAACGGGAAAAAGAGTAAAGAAAATTCGATGCGATAATGGTAAGGAATATTTAAATAATCGATTTTACAAATATGCTAAAGAAAAGGGTATTTTTATAAATAATTGTCCAGCGTATGTACACGAACTTAACGGTACAGCGGAAAGATTTAATAGAACAATAATGGACATGGCACGTTGTTTGTTAGAAGAAGCGCAAGTAGATAAAAAATATTGGCCTGAAATCATATGCACAGCAACGTATTTAAAAAACCACACGTTAACAAACACAATTGAAAGAAAAACTCCTTATGAAATATTCTTTAAAAAAAGGCCAAATGTAGAACACTTAAAATTTTACGGTAGTAGAGTCTTTGTTAGAAAACCGGAACAGAAAAGAATATCTAAATGGGATAAGAAAGCAGATATGGGAATTCTGTTAGGATACAGCGAAGTCGGCTATAGAGTACTAATAAATAATAAGATAACTGTTGCGAGACATGTTGATGTTGTCGAAAAATATGAAAAATGTATAGGTTTTGATGATAGTGAATCTGAATATTCAAGTAGGGGAAAAGAAACCGATATTGAAAGTGATCTCGAAGACAATGTTTTTGAAAGTGCAGATGAGAGTGATAAAGCACAAAATATTACAAAGAAAAATGAGAATGTAAATTTGAAGTCAAGCACTCCACGTAGATCTACGCGTTTAAGAAAGAGTCCGATAAGATATCCAAATACTGCTACGCCTTCATTTATAAATCAATCTTCGGAAAAGTTTATAAATAACAGTAATAAAAATATTTCAGTACATTATTGAAGAGTAGATGCACCTTGTACGTTTGAGGAGGCGTTGAATAGTAATGATAGTGAAATTGGCAAAAAGCCATGAATCAAGAAATAGAGTGTATAAATAAAAATAAAACTTAAAAATTAGTAGATAAAGTAAAAGATAAAAAAGTCTTGGACGTTAAATGGGTTTATACGAGAAAGTCAGATAATAGATATAAGGCTAGGTTAGTTGTGCGAGGATTTCAACAAACTGATGTAATTGATGACATATACGCTCCAGTTGCAAAGAATCAGACATTAAAAATTTTGTTTTCTTATTGTTGCCAAAACGGTTTAAAGATTGAGCAAATGGATGTAGAAACCGCATTTTTAAATGGCAAAATAAATTCAGAGGTATATGTCTATCAACCAAAAGGTTACGAAGATGGAACAAACAAAGTATACAAATTGTCAAAAGCGTTGTATGGATTGAGAGAAAGTCCTAGAGACTGGTATGAATGCTTTGATGAGTGCATTATAAAATTAGGATTTAAGAGAAGTAATGCAGATCTCTGTTTATACAAAAAAGGAAAAGGAAACGATGAAATTTATATTTTGATTTACGTAGATGATTTGTTAATTTGTAGTAAAAGCAAAGAAAAGATAAAAAGAATTAAGGATCTCTTATCAGATAAATTTAAAATGAAAGATTTAGGAAAAATTAAAGAGTATCTTGGAATAAATATTGAATATGACTGCAACAATCGTGAAATGAAACTAAGTCAAACAAAGTACATTGAGTCACTAGCTGATAAATATAAAATAATAGATATCAGATTGTAAAGTACTCCTATCGAGACTAATCTAAAACTCGAAAAGGCTGAAAATTGCGAATCAAACATAAAGTACAAAAACTTGATAGGTGCTTTATTATACATAAGTTGGAATACGAGACCGGATATTAGCTTTAGTGTAAATTACCTTAGTAGATTTCAGAATAGCTACAATGAAACCCACTGGAGGTATGCTTTACGAGTATTAAAATATTTGTATTTAACGAAAGATATGATCTTACATTATAAAAAGTATGAAAATTGTAGTATTATAGAATGTTATGTTCATGCCGACTGGGCTGGAGATATCATAGATCGAAAATCCACGACAGGGTATGTAATACAAATGTTTGGCAATATAATTGACTGGAAATCTAGGAAACAGAAATGTATCGCTAAAGCGTCGACGTACGCAGAGTATGTTGCTCTATCCGAAGTTGTAACCGAAATAGAATATATTCGAGAATTAGTAAAAATATTCGACATAAATATTGAAAAACTGATAAAGATCTACGAAGACAATTCGGGTGCGATAAATATTGCGAATAAAGGCAACATGACAAAAAATTCTAAGAACATTGAAATACATTATCATACTGTTCATGAAAATGTAAGAGAAAAATTGATCGAAGTTTGTAAAGTCGATTCGAATGAAAATGTCGCGGACATATTTACTAAAGCACTATGTAAAGAAAAGTCTGTAAAATTTAGAGAATTGTTAAATGTAAAATCATAATGTACAGTACAAATGTAAGGAGGCGTGTAAGAATATGCATAGTACATTTGTCTGTACACTATATCATAGCATCTGGAGATAGGATGCGCAGAAGCCCTGCGCGCAAATACTCGACAGTGAGTCTCGTCTCGTTGCGCACCGTAGGTAGCATAGAGTATAGGATAGACACACACATGTGCGACTCCCCACCAGTACTATGTATGTGAGTCGTACGACATATAGTCAATGCGCGACTACTACTGAGTCCACTCGTTGCTGTACGCTCGAAGAGAGCACACGCATGCTCGGCATGCTTTGTATATATCATTAATAATAAAACCACATTATTCTTAACAATCCTCCCGTCTACCTCACTCATTATTAATAGATTAAACAGAGATCAAGCCAGGTTTCAGATTCCTTTTTATGGTAAGTAGCACCATAGGGAATCGATTTTAGGGAGTTTTCCTTAATGAGAGCCCTGATGAAGTTAGCATCTTCAGATGAGGAAAGTTGGTCGGATTTAAAATCACCCATAATGACCTTCGTTGAGTAATTCTGCATATGGGTGGTGAGTTGTTCTACGAAGTTAGAGCCTTGGATGAAAGGGGCATGTGGTGGACGGTACACAACTCCCACGGAGATGGGTGATACTCCCTTTGCAGATATCCCACAAAAGAAATATTCCGGTTTACCTAGCTTGCCAGACCAGTCGCCGTCCGACGACGAAATAACACTAGCTGTCAATGAATGATGGATGTAGAGGGCCACACCTCCACCGTTCCTGTTTCTGTCGCGTCTGTATAATATGTAATTATCCAGTGAAGGAATGGATGTTATCTTGTCACAGAGCCAAGTTTCTGTCTATTGGCTTCCTGAATAATCGGCTAACTCGTTGAATTTTGACGATACAGGATTTCCACCCTAGAATAGTGTACGTCTCCGGTGTCAGGAATGTTGCTGCTGATGCACTAGGTCGTATCTCTCTAAAGAGTTCCTCGAATTTGGAGCATGACGCGCTTATTGGAATCATCCTATCTCGT
Source organism: Pteromalus puparum (assembly GCA_012977825.3). NCBI lineage: Eukaryota > Metazoa > Arthropoda > Insecta > Hymenoptera > Pteromalidae > Pteromalus > Pteromalus puparum. The sequence continues at coordinate 27,359,447 of CM053171.1, forward strand.
AAACCAGACCCTGACCTTCGAAAGAGTCTCAAACCAATTGATGAAGCTCAAAGGGGCGACGAGCGGTTGCGTAAAATTATTGACTCCCTTGAAAACAAAGCAGTCGTTAAAGATTACTTACTTCTAGAGCGAACCCTCATAACAGGCACCCCGCTATTGCAAAAGATAGTTCTTACGGAGCCCTTGCTAAACCTGCTAGCTTGCGAAATCCACCAACTGTATGGCCACGTTGGCATCAGAAAATGTGTCGCGATGATCCGTGAGCATTTTTTTTTCCCCAAACCTTAAAGGAAGGGTCACTCGTTTACTTCGCAATTGTGACTCGTGTCAAAGGAATAAGTCTAACACTTCGTCGACAATAAGTAAATCTTCTCCAATATTGCCCTCGAAACCTTTTTAGTTGATCTCCATAGTCTTCTGTGGTCCGTTACCCACCAGCCGTGGCGGGGTCAAATATATTCTCGCTGTTCTTGACGCTTTTTCAAAGTTTGTAATGTTGTACGCTATAAAAAAGGCAGATACTAGGATGACCCTTCGGAAAATCTTTGATGATTACATTCCAAAGTATGGGAAACCTATAAAAATACAGTCAGACCATGGGACTCAGTTTACCTCGAATCAATGGTTATTTAGATTGAAGGATGAGGGCATCGAGGCTGTTTTTTTGGCTATTCGCCATCCACAAAGTTATCTTATAGAACGGGTGAACAAGGAGATAGGTCGATTCTTTCGAACTCTCGTGTTGGATCAACATACGGCTTGGGCTAATTGGCTTCCATTCGTACAATCGTGCCTGAATGAGTCTCATCATGACACTACAAGTTTCACACCCTTAGAAATTCATCTGAAACAAGCTCCAACTAGATTCTGGGAAAAATGGGTCGCCCTTCCTTCAAGATCTCATCTCTCGTACCAAGATAAACTTACGCTAGTGTACGATAGGTTGAAATCAAAGGGTGAACGACGCGTAGAGAAACATAATGCACGCAAAAATCTTTGAATTTATCGTGTCAATGACCTAGTCCTTGTACACGCATGTAATGTTTCGGATGCGGCATCCAAGGGCCTAATTTCTGTCTCTTTACGAGGGTCCGTATATTGTCTGTGATGTCTATAACGAATGTTCTTATAAGTTAGAAGACCCAGTGTCTAAAGAAGTTCGTGGTACCTTTTACTCCACATCCATAAGATCGTAGTATGGGAAAGAAGCAGAACAAGGAGACGAGTGGAAAGGCAAATAGAATACTTCAAGAAGAAGACAGCCGGGCTCGAGTTGGAAGCGAGATTGGCCAAGGAGGAGCGTGATACCGCTCTTAACGCTCTATACCACTCGACCGCGAATAGTCCACCCCAAGTATGTTAGGCCCGTCTCCACACCTAATGTCACAGATTCGGATTCTCCTCCTCGCACTGCCCCCTCACCTAATAATAACGAGTCGCCTCCTACTACTCATTCCCTTAAAGAAACCAGAAAGGACGACACAACACCGGAGGAACGGGATGCAGTCCGTCGTGCGTTCATTAAAAAGTATCATGCGGGTATCAAACGTCGATCACTCTCGGATCACCCCTTGTTGAGAACGCGGATGTCCTTGACTTCTTGCCTCTGGTCAATTGGGACCATGTGTGATTCCACTAAAACTTATCCATCATAAAAAAAAAAATGTGAAAAAAAAGAAAGAACTTAGTTTTCTCTAAATATTTGTTTTCCCCTATCCCCATGTGTTACTTGTTTCAGCTAGATATTCCCTGAAAACTATTTCAAGTTGTCACTCTCAATAGTTTCACCGGAGGGTGGTGCAGTGCAACGGGCATATTGGCCAGCTGGCCAGAAGTGGGGGACCGGAGCGTATGGATACGCTCCTTTCGAAGTGCACGAGGCGCCAGGCAGCTAGCGCCGAGCCAGTACATATGCTCTCTCTCTCTCTCTCTCTCTCTCTCCTCTCTCTCTCTCTCTCTCTCTCTCTCTCTCTCTCTCTCTATAATATTATTTGTACAACATAATGTACAGCAATAAACACATAAAATCTAAAATCTAAATCTCTCTCTAGTAGCGCGTGCGCGGGTCACCGACGCACTGAGTCCATGCATTTATTGATTTTCGTCTCTGTGCATCGCGCTATCTCTCTCTTGCTTCGCGTCTTCATAGCTCGCGAGCGACACAAGGGCTCCTTCGCAGTTCAGTATCACTTAACACCTCTCTTACTACACATCTGATAGCGCATCTTTCCGGTGCAAGGAAGCCACGTGTCTACAGTACGAGAGGAAGCCATTTTTGCTGCACGCTCGAGAAGCCGTTTCGCCTCGCTGCAGCACGCCTGTATTTTAAATTAGTTCTTTTTATCGTGTATTATCTTACTAATCACTTGCACCCGGGGATATCTCTCGTAGACTGAACCGGGGAGTTTTTTTTGATATCGGAAAAAACTCTGCATATAACACTAAACCGTTACTAAACTAACCTATAATTCTATTTTTAATATGTCATCGACTTAATAATCGTAAGCGTAAATACGCGACGCAGCGCACACACACTACTCTCATACACTTACTACAGTACAAGTGACTCACTTTCAATCGGTCTCACAATATACGCGCGTCGAATCACACGCCTATTATCTCTGAGTGACAAGACCATTATGAATTACGACTTTAACACACCTTTCTTTTCGACCGAAATGCACACTAGTTGCGAGCACGTGTTGTTGCAAAATAAACTCTAACTCAATCCAAAAGAACAATATAATTTACAATGAAACTTGCGTTCACGTATGAGCTCGCACGCACAACCGTTAGACAGACCAAGATGGTTGACACTTGCGTTGCCACGTAGCACACCGAATCCGTCGCACCAAGACTATAACTAACTCGCACTTCTACACTCTCAATACCGAATTATTTATTTGATTCGCTTCGAGTCGCGCTTACTTCGGCGGATACTCGCGGTAACACACTCCACACTCCACACCTGAGACTATCACGTCTTGCGCACACTTTACACCACTGCTGGATCCCGTGCTTGGTGCCAAAAAAATTACAGCACGACAGGCCACTCACCGGGTCATCGTCGTCAGCGTAAACTCTTTAACTCGGTGTGATCTAAAGTCCCCTTTAGTTTCTACTCCAACCAAGCCAAATTTTGGACGACACCTCAACTCTGTTATACGTAGCGATTGATAATTATGCATCTCAAATCACAAAAAGAAAATAGTGAGGTTGGCTTCAGAACGGCTATACGATTTCTCGGTCGCGAAGGCAAAGCACAGAAAACGACGTGCGCAAGAGACGTCCTCACGCACGCGAGAGCAGATACAGAGTCAAGTGAAGATGGCCAGCACGTCGCTTCCAACGACGCTAGCGAGCCCCCATGATAAACTTCCTTCTTCTCAGGCGTTAATTGACCGCTGTAGGTCGCCTCGGCCTATTAGCGCCGCTTCCGCCGCAGTGGCCTCCGTGAGTGGTCAGTCGTTTCACCGCAGTGCCCTCTTTTCACTGCGCGCAGCGAAAATCGCGACTGCTCGGCCGCACGTGGTCCTCCTAGGCTGCGCGCGAGAGTGAGCGGGACAGCAAGCTATTCCCCTCAGATAGTATTTAAGTTCTAGTGTATAATTGTGTTGCATTTCCGTTTCGAGTATCGAGGCTGCGGAAGTGGTATCCACGACAGTCGACATATTATACAAAGAAGATACTTATGCCACCACTAGTGCATCGCACGTCAAGATTTTTGTGTCCAAGCGCCAAGCGTCTGTCTGAACAACTCTAGCACTATAGCATGGATCGCTATAGTGATCGCCAGTGACAGACACGACGTATCAATTTTGGATACAGAGCTGAGTATGGATAGAGCAGCGTGCTGGATCAGGGATCATCCTGGGACCCTTGGCTTGCATCGATTGACTGGAGAGGGCACCGACCAATCGCTCTATAGAATTGCAACAGCGAGATTAACAGTGACACAGCGCTTGAGCTCGGCGACAGCGACGACCCCGTTGGCTGCAATGCCTATATACCCCGATCCTCTTTCCCCATAACCTCATTTACTTATTCCTTCAAAACGTGTCGAAGATGGCAAGGCCCGCATTCTTAACCTTCCGTTACAGCAACTCTTATCTTAACCTGAGTGAGGCCGCCTCGATCATGGTCAACCTGAACTCGGTCATATGCCTCACATGTCATCGGTGCAGCCGACCTCGCCGCAGCCACTTTAACGGACGCAGCAAGCAACACCTCGACTTGGCACTTCTGGACGAGGCCAAAGAGAATCAGAAGCCTGCGCTGGAACAACAGCTATATATAGCGGCTTCTGGGCAGCGCGTTAGACAACGAGCCCGAAAATGTGTTAGCAGCGGGGCCTTGAGCAGGGCGGGATTGCGACGACGATACCATCGAGTTTCAGCGCGAGGAGGAGGTAGACTGGATTGCAACATAAAGAGCGAGTCGACAGCGTGCATGCAGTGTGATCCGCGGATAATCAAAGCTCGACTGTAACTTCACCAAGTTTTCGCTACTGTAGTTCGACAAAAATTCGTAGGCTGCAGTTATAACCTCAACGACCATTTTGGCTTGCACCAGAGCCATACACAAAGACAACAGATATTGCTCTAGTAGGTAAGATCTCGTCTGCTTTCCTCGTCTTTCACATTCCGAGAACGAGTTGAAGAAATGCTTTGTCACAGCTATTATTAGTCATTTAAGGAGACACGACACTTTTAAACCCTGAAAAATGAAATTCTTATAAATAATTACAAAAATAAATTATAGTTGTTATATAATTTGTATACTTATATCAGGTTATATTGCTTGTATTTTTACCATTTTACCATTTTACCAATGAAAATACTGAATTTTTGGCCTTTTTTAACCTAAATAGGTACTTTTAGTATAAATATGCCACCTTTTCTTTCATGAAAGATTTTCTAAGCATTCCAGTCAAAATCCCTTCATTCATACTAAAAGTACGTGTACAGAGCATGCTCCTAAAATTTTAGCCCAATCAAACATTGTGGTTACATGGAATCCAACGGACAGTGCCAAAATGCTCGAAACAGTATACGGAGAGTCACTATGCGCTAATGTGAATTTACCATGGTAAAAATACAGGTAATATAACCAAATATTAGTATAAAAATTAGATAACAATTATATATTATTTTTGTAACTATTCCCTGCTAATAGCTGAAGATTAAAAACGATAAAATTTGATTAATTTTAATCACATTTTAATCATTCTTAATACTTCTAATCCTCGTGATCATTTCAGAAGAATCAATTTTAATACATTTTAATCATATAGCAATTAATGCTTATTTTTAGCATTAATTTTAATCGTTTTTGACCCGCATTAACACTAACGATTCGATTTAATTTAATTTTAATCTATTTTAATATCCTTGAAATCGCTGAAAATAATGCGGCAATGTCAGGTTTAATCCAAAGTAATCGTATTGTTTTTAAAAGACTATATTATAACTAAAAGTAATAAATTTTAATTCTATTTGATTGTTTGTTAGTTAAACGTAATTAATGATGAGCCAAATGAAATTGTTTCTAATCGCATATAATTAAAATCATTTTAATCGTTTGTAATATACAGTATTAGAATCGCAAATAATACATCTTATAGCTGTTAATCACCATGAGTCATATTTCGATCATTGCTCATTGCTATCATTTTTGATCGTATTTAATGCATATCATTGAAATCATTTTCAACTACTTATAACGCAATTAAATGTGATATAAACTTTAATTGTTTGTGATTGTTAGTTGATGAATCCGAATTACACAAATAAAAAATACGACACGCACTCCCTGTGACCCATGATAGCTGACCCGAAAAACCGACACCGTTTATCAGCATTCTTATATTTAAATTCCAAAAATTACGGAGCGTTTTTACTAGACTCTGTCATTGGCGATCTAGAGCTCCTACCTAGAAGTTGCATTACTCCACTCTAAAAAATGTGAGTGCATTAAAACTGTACATCTTAGGCTTTAAATTTAATAATATTTTGTAAATGTGAGATAATACATCGCCACTCCCTACGAAGAGTAGTACATTTCAGATCTCGCACCGAAGACTAGTACATTTGGTTATTCGCCGCAAACACTAGCACTTTTCACTTTTCGCCGCGAAGAGTAGCACGTTTCACGGCCCTAACTAATGCTTTTGTAGTATGAGAAAAACGTATGATAATTTAATCATTTTTGTACTAGCTGACTCTTTGCATGTGAATATTACTATTATGTACCACTTTGGCGTTCATAAATATCATGAATTGTTTAAGTAATAAATTCCCGAAACCACTAGTGTTTTCGTGAAATGTGCTAGTCTTCGCGGCAAAGACGCGATACGTGCTAGTCTTCGCGGCAAAGTTGTGAAAAGTGTTAGTCTTCGCGGCAAGGGCGCGAAATCTACTAGTCTTCGCGGCGAAAAAGGAAAAGTACTACTCTTCGAGAGGGATTTAGAACGTGCTAGTCTTCGTTTGGAGCGACGATATATGACCGATTGTGAGAAAACGTGAAATACAGTGCACAAATGTTACTATTATAAAATGAACGCTTTTCTGGGTTGCCAATATAAATTTGTAAAAATGTGAAACATTTTGAAAAATCATGAAAATTTGTAAAAATTATGACAGGTTTCATGTTAGCGATGCTCCAAATTTAAATGTAAAATTTTTATTTTTCACATTATTTTACATTCCAACACAATTACTCAAAGTTTTTCACATTTATCATTTCCACAACATTTTTATTGTATTGAACAATAAACAATTAAAAAGTATTAAAATCTTCTACTAATATTATATGTTAAGAACAATTAAATTAATCTTGATTAAAAACGATAACACGACATTATGGCCCATTGAATTTCAGACAATATAAAGTGCATTGTAACAAATTGTCGCATTGCAACAGATTGAAAACGTTTAGATACGATCAAATTTTATACCAAAAATAAAGATCCATTGCGATTATGAAAAACGATTGAATTATACTAAGAAACGATTAAGAATGACTCGTCGCCAGGTGGCGTCCGGATTTTATTACTCGCAAGTGGTAAAGAATCTATGATGGTCAGTATATAAGACCATTCAAGGTAATGCATAAATAATTCATTGTAACATGCGTGTAATACATGTATTAAGTAACAGTGCGTGTAAGATTAGGCAGTACGAGTGTGTATTTATAAAGTGTTCAGTAAAATATATGAAAAAAGTCCTAAATATAAAAAAAATGATACATGAATATTAAATACGATTATAAGAGATTAAAAACGATTAGATTTATAAATGCAGTTTATAGACATCAAAAACGATAAAAAATNTAAAAAACGATTAATATATATAACGGATTTTTAATACATTTTATAATAATAGTTTAATCGTTTTTTATACCATTCTAATCGTTATCTATTCTAATCGGAACTGATACAATACATTCTAATACCTAATAAAGCTAAAATTACGTTACACAAACGACTATCAAAAACGATTACGGTTTTTGAAATCGGCTATTAGCAGGGCACACACACACACACACACACACACACACACACACACGCGCGCACACACACATACACACACACGCGCACACACACACTCACACACACACACACACACACACACACACGCACACACACATACATCCGTACGGACATTTTCTAAAAACACCATTTTTCGACTAAAAATTCATCAAAACAAACTTCCCACATGTTTTTACACAAACTCCAAAAATTACTATTACAAGGCTTCCTTAGGAAGGAAGCAAAAGTTTAGAAAATTTTACAAAAAAACATTCAGTGTGTTTTTAATGAAAGATGCGTTGTTTAAGAGCTATAAATCATTGGAAATAGGCAAAAAATGCATTAAGTATGTAATGTAGTTGTAGTATGTTAATGCTTTTTTAAAATGTTTTTAAATGAATTTTCTATATGTAAACTTAAAAAAATACGTAGCCTAATCATTAAGTTCCGTAAGGTTTAAGAAATACAGTAACTTTTAATTATACAGCGTATACAGGGTGAGAGACAAAAAATTTGAATTTTAATATATATCTTTTGAACTAATCGCTTTCATAAGCTGCAAAAAGAACTTAGCCGAAGTAAGCAAAAGATCTATATTTTCCCGAAATTTCGACTTAATTTTTACTCCCGTAACCGTAGTTTTGCTAATACTTCGTGGAAACGCATTTGGAGGTGTTTGGAGTACGAATCATACGTTTTTAGAAAATGTCCGTGCGGATGGCTGTGTGTGTGTGTGTGTGTGTGTGTGTGTGTGTGTGTGTGTGTGTGTGTGTGTATGTGCGTATGTATACGCTTTTTGGAATCTGGCGACGAGATCGTAATAAAATATTGACATGCTATATATGTTTCTGATTCTGAATTTAGGTCATTTTTTGTTTTATGATTCTGACCATGTTTAATAGGCCATAATTATATGCCATTTTTTATGTTTGAAAAAATATTTGCTTTTATAATGATAGATTTATTACAATATAATCAACAATAAGTGGTATCTAAAGACATAAATTTTGTCTACTTTTTTCACCTGCAAGAGTGTTCTAGATTGACTGATCTGTTCATTTTTTCTGATTATTAAAGGTAATTTTCGATAACAAATATAATTCAGAGATATAGTCACACCAAAACGTCCTTCTCAGAGAAAAATTCACGACAATACAAACAACCGGATATTACTACGTTGTAAATTTTAAAGGCTTTTTGCGCTAGTTTTGAGATAGAAAATAAACTAAAAATGTTTTTAGTGGTTGTACGATTGGGAGTAAAAGGGGTTTAAACGGTTATTAGAGTTGAAGAGGGGTATATAGGAAAGGATTGATCTTTTGCAGTCACTTCGGACTAGGAGTTACCTTTTGTAGCTTATGAAGAGCTTTTAGTTTAAAGATATTAAGATTCTTCTTCACTCTCCCCCTGTAAGCTTGTGTGACTGAACATTATATTTTTGTTAAACGATATAATTTGATAATTAAAGCTTAGATATTTTGAGGAGTTTTCCGTGCTTTTATAAAATGTCGCGTGCAGATGGTCTTTGACTGATGTGTGTGTGTGTTGTGGTGTGCGTGCAGATACGTATACTTTGTTATATTTGGATTCGAAACTAACGTGATCGATCATATAAGATTGGAACATGCATAAAGTTAATTTTCTCACAAAAAAATGAAGCCACCCGCAATTTTTGTAATGTGCAGTGTTAAGCGTATTAACAGGATATCCGCCATTACTGGTATTTTAATGTTTATTCGACATACTAATGTAAGTTATTTTAAGGAGTTCAGAGCTCTATCCTTATTGATTGATCACTTAAAAAAAGTACACAAAACCCACTCCCTGATCCCTCCCCTACAGTGTGCTTCCTAAACCTATCCTTTTAGTATCGAATAGTAGCGAATATTTAAATCAAAGAATAAGTTGATTGTCCCATGTAATTATCTTCCACTAGCAGAATACGAGGAAGCTAAGTGCCAATGACTTGGCAGCGGTTTTTAGTTTATGACGTGGAACAATGTTAACTCGTCATAACCTCCCCAGCATAAATATCATAATGTATAATAATGTATTACAGCTCTGTTACAGACGAACGGCGGAGAGTGAAACGGGAGTAAGCACGGTAAGTGGGGGGAGAGAGAGAGAGAGAGCCTCGCGCGCGTGCCGCGTCTCGCGGAGAGAGAGACAGATTCGTTTAGACTCGCAGAGAGTAAGCATCGTGCGCGCGACTCCTCGATACGAAAAAGACCGATAGCTTTGTGAGAGCGACGTGTGAAGGCTCCTGGTTTTGCGACTGCAACCCAGAGGGTCCGACAACGACTGCGCCTTGTCCGAGGTCTCCGTGCGTCTCCGCTACGTCCAAGGCTTCCGAGCGATTCCAACCACTCGCCTGCGAAGGAGACGTCCTGGGGCTGAGCCGACTCTCGTCTACTGTAAGTGTCAGCTCTGCATCTCTCTCTCTCACCAGTGCCCTCCCGGTCTCTAACTGCTTCGTTCGTTTGCGTCTCGCACACCCGCGTGTGTGCTCGTGTACCTACTTTTTGATTGAACAATATACTCTACATTTTCTACGCTACCCAGCGTGTTTTGATTGAACACCGGTCCGTACTCCTATTAAGTTCCCCGCCGCCTCCGCGGGCACGTGCATCGCTTCACGGTGCACGTGCGAATAAACTGCAGCTAGCCAAAATACGACCTTGGCCGGTCCACCTACGAACTCGATAATACCTGAGGAAATGAGACTTGGTCTCGATTATTACGCGGTTGTCTCTCCGCTCCGGTAGCTGCACTGCACGCAGCTAACGTCTGCGCGGCTATCGACACCGAGCAGAGCAGCCCCGTTATAAGTTTTCGATTTTTAGCTTAAAAACTAGTCGATAAAAAATCTTAAAATTGTTATAGTAAGTAGATAGTATTATTTTCTATTATCATGATTTTTTTCAGAACGTTTGACCATTTAGTTTTAAAGGTATAAACTTTTTTTTAAAAACGCCTTTTTTATCATAAAAATTAAACGGAACAGTCAATCTAGAAAATTTTGAGGGAAAAAGTAGGAAATTTTATGGTCTTTTAGATACACTATTATTGAATATAATGTGTAGATCATATCATTAGAAAAAAGCATTTCAATTTTTTCAAAAATCAAAAAATAGCTATAATATGACCATAAAATGGTCAGAATCCTAAAAAAAAAATTTCCTGAATTCAGGATAAGAAAACATATACATGTCAAATTTTATTACGATCGCACACACACACACACACACACACACACACACACACACACACACACACACACACACACACACACACACACACACACACACACACACGGAGGCACAGCCATCCGCACGGACATATTCTAAAAACGCATGATTCGAACTTCAAACAACTCCAAATGCGTTTCTACGAAGTATTAGCGAAACTGAAAATTTTACAATTACAAAGCTTCCTCTGGGAGGAAGCAAAAAATCAAGTATCTTTCTATTCTCTCGTATATTTTAATCACTTATTTGCAAGAAAAAAGTACTTTATGACACCCTTTGTGCAAAATTCGATTTCTTCCAGCTGCGCAGCGTGCGCAAATCCCTGATTTCCACGCACAGCGTGTCAAAACAGTATATTACGATACGAGTGCGCGAAGTAAGTGATTTTCGCACGAGCGCATTTTCTCGCCCGAGCGTGGCGAGGGTGACAAAAAAGCGAGTGTAATGATTACCTACGCGCATGAGTATTGTATACTATTTTTTGACACGAGTGTGCGAATCTACGTTATTATCAGATGAGCGTGCGCAAAAATCAGAATTTCGTGCACTAGTATGAAAATAAGGCATTTCGCGCATGCTGCGCAGCTAGGAGAAATCGTATTTCGCATACAGAGTGTCAAAATAGTATATTAAGATACGAGTGCGCGAAGTAGGTGATTTTCGCACGAGCGTATTTTGTCGCCCGAGCGTAGCGAGAAATCGCATTTCCCACACGCTGTGTTAAAATAGTACATTACGATACAAGTGTCCTACCCTCGGGCGCTTAACCTCACCGTGCCAGAATGTGCCTCGTATGACTTGAGTATCGTAAAATATTTTATAGCAGTGCAGCTTAGCTAAATCCGCCAATTCACGCCAATCCGTGGCGTATGCAGTTCTTTCTGGCATCTTGAGGTTAACGCACGAGCGTAGTGAGTGCGATATACACGGTGCCAGAAAGGGCTACTCAGGCCACGGATTGGCGTGACTTGGCGGATTTAGCTAAGCAGTGCTATAAAATATTGTACGATACTCGTGCGTAGGTGATCACATTCGCATTTTTGTCACCCTGAACGCTACGCTCAAGCGATAAAATGCGCTTGAGCCAAAATTACCTACTTCGCGCACTCGTATCGTTTATACTATTATTTCATCAAAAAAATTTAAAAAAAAGGTTGTGATATTTTTATGACTTTCTTTCGCGCTTTCACTTTGTGCCTCTTGCACTTCTTCTCTGTCTCTCTTTGCTCCTCTTTTTCTCTGCTTGTCTGGCTGTCTCTATCTCTATCTGTCTCTTTCTCTGCCGGGATCTGTCAGGCACACTCACTCTGCATCTCTCCCGCCCTCTCTCTCTCTTTCTCTCACTCTCTCTCTCTCTCTCACTCTCTGCTTGTCTGGCTGCCTCTGTTTCTATCTGTCTTTTTGTATGCCTGCCTCTGTCAGGATCTCTCTCTCTCTCTCTTTGGCACTCTCTCACTCTGCCTCACTCTCTCTCTCTCTCTCTCTCTCTCTCTCTCTCTCTCTCTCTCTGACTACCTAACTCTGCTACCATCTCTCCTTACCATCCCTCTCATTCTCCCTCTAGTTTTTATATTCTCCCACTCTGCCTCTATTTCTTTGGCACCCCCTCACTCTGCCTCTCTCTCTCGCTCTCTCTTCTCTTAAGCTCTGTCATTCAGTCTTCCTCTTTCTCTATCCTTACCACACCTCCCACTTACTTTCTGGTTTTCCTATTATTTATCTCCATACTTCTCTCCCAATCTCTCTCTCTCTCTCTCTCTTTTTTTTCCTCTATCTGTAGCCATCTGTATCTTTCTATATCATACTCTCTTTAACTATTTAGATAAACTAGTGTGGCTTCGCCCCCCTGCTCGCTCCACTCGCCAACCCCCCATTTCAGTTTCTGTTTTATTTTTATTTTAAAATTATATTCTATATAAAATTTATAGATTATAAAAAAAGATTAAAAATTTTTCCAAATTAAGAAAATAAAAAGAAAATTCGTTACTGCAATTAAAAGTACTGTTTAACATCTACTGTTAATGGCATTTTAAAAAGTTGTTTATTTAGAGCTTCAGAAATTTATTATTTCAATTTATATATAATTTAAAATTAATTTAATTCTTCTGGTCGTATCTATTGCCTCTAAATCTTTTTGCCAGACAAAATGATTGACTTCACACAATTTACTATATTGTGTAAACAAAGATTCAGAGTGAGAAGAAAGAAATGTAAATCTATTTTTACAAAAATATTTATAGTCAAAAAGAGGATAATTTTTATAAATTCTTATTTCCTTTTGATACAAGAGACATAATTTATTTAGGACTTATAAAAAGCTAATTTATAATAAAGAATTATTTTAGATAAAGATATCGAACTCTTTATGTGACAAAAAAATTTAATACAGACGACATTTAACTTCGTTTTTGAGGTTAAGTGCACATATTTTTTTAATAGATCAAGTAATTAGTATACATAGAGGTACCCATCAATCGTTTTCAAAAGCAATTTGAATTCATCAAATATTAGTTTTCTCATACAAAAATTTGCAACAAAAACTGTTTGTTAATTCAATAATTATTTGCAAATTAAAACGAGGAAAATGTGATTCTCCATAAGACTCCATGTAAAAATGGAAAAAATACTTTTATTAATATCTCGTCTCAAAGGTATCCAAATGACTTAAAATTTTGCATAATCTTTTTATTTAGACATATCTACGTGTGTGAATTTTTTCCCCTGAATCTGTTTGTCATGTCTAAGTCAGATGAACCTCCTTAAGTAAAGAGCTGAAATGTAAAAACCGATTTTTCTAAAAAATTTGGCTTCCTCTTATAGGGTTGTCGTTGCACGTACTAAAGTTCCTCCCTACGAATTTATGTTATACTGATAAAATTAAAATAGCATTCACATTATACTGTATTTTAAAACAATATTTTATTTATTAGAACAATAAATTTCGTTGAAGGAAGCTACGTGCCAATGAATTGGCAGCGGTTTCTAATTCTATTGATAATTTTATACTTTTTTCTGATCTTCCAACATAAAAATCATAATCTGAATCATTAGTGAATCATATGGACAGGGCAAATGAGTTCTTTGAACTTGTACTCACTTACCCTGTAAACTATTAATCTCAAATATAATTAATTAATCAGACTTTTAATGCCCCAATATGGGAAATGGTGGGGGGGGGGGGCTTTGGATATTTTCAAAATCACATAAAAACGAAACAATTTTACGTTATTTGGTGGGGGGGCCATGGTGGGGGGGGGGGAGTCTTGCCAAAATGACTATATAATATAGGAAGATATACAGATTTGATTCTGCAAAATTGATCTTATTACTGTTAACATTGATCATTCTTATAATTAATTTTTGCTTATTTTCTATTATTAATATTCTTTTTATCTTTAACATTTAGAGAAGTATGCAAATGTGTTATGGAGAACGACGACGCAGATGCATCAGACCTCACTAGTTCAAAACGGTGTAGGCTAGATGATGTGAGTGAGAGAATTCTTTTTATATAGGGGTTTTTCAGAGAACAGCTTGACATTTAAGAGAGAGGGGGGAGTCAGTAAGGGTGAAGTAGGAAAAACTAGCAAACGTTGTGGGTTAAGAAGGTTCGGTTACTACGACAAAATTTAGCAAATTTGATAATATTGAGATACGATATTTATACAAAGCGACAATAAATTCCATGTATTTTTTTTTGTAATTTACTGGTTTGTTTTTTGTTCTAGTCAATGTCGAAATTCTTACTTGTAACATACATTCTTATGGGAGTCAGAGAAAAAGATTCAGCAGGAGTGCAATGTGTGAAAAAAAGCTAAAACAAAAAAAAATGAACTATATAACTGATTCTTTAAGTATTAATAAATCTGTACGCGAAATGTTTAGGGACTTCTGAATAATTATCTGAAACCTAAATAAAGTTACAACAAAGTTGTGTGGTAGAGAGAGAGAGAGAGAGAGAGAGAGGGGGGGGGGGGAGAGTAGAATCTCGTCCCTACTTGTTTCAATGAAGCATCCGAACCTTCTTGAAGCAGATAAAAAACACGCTTCACTACTATAGTTTTGTATATCCATTAATGTTATTATTTTTTTACTCTTTCAACGTATTTATTTATTTTTTTCTAGGGTAAGGACGATGCTGATATAGAACATGCCAAAGATGTGATCGATAAAAAATTGGCCATGTTTTTTTTTCATGCAGCATACCATTCAAGACTGTCGAAAATCCGTATTTTTTGGATTTTGTGAACACATTATGTAAATTGAATTTTGTATATACACCGTCTTGTAGACAGACTTTAGGAGGGAGCATTTTATACCGAGTACATGATGATATAGTTAAAGAGAAGAAACAAATTCTGCAGGGTACCGATAGTGTTATGTTGGTGGATGGGTGGCGCAACAAAAGCGTAAATCGAAAATTTTTAGTTTTTACCATTAGAAATATTAATACGTCACAACTTTTCTTAACTTTCAATGATACATCTCTAGAAAGAGAAGATGGCGAATCTCTAGCTGAAAATAACTTGTGGTGGGAGATTAGCAAAAAACTGTGAGGGTGATTCTCTGATTCAGTCCACTTGTAATAGCCATAGTGGAAATTTACTTATTAAAAGCTTTATTGAAGAAGATTTTACAAAAAAAATTCGTGATATTATAAATACGTTTCGTGACCCAAAGTTCGACTCTTTGCTTATTC
>CM053171.1:27379921-27385316 GCA_012977825.3 Pteromalus puparum
CTGATAAACAACGTATTCTATAGCACTGGGATTCATTTACTGCAGACACTTCTGCAAGCAAATGATCTCCATCGTAAACAATAAAGTCAGTGTGCTTCTTGTATATTTCATAAACTTTTAAAACTGATTCATTGCAAAATTTTTCCAGTTTGTCTATAATATTATGATCAGTATTTGCAACTATAGAATCAATGTAAATATATTTACTATCTGAAGTCAAAATAAGACTAAGAGCAAACACTTCTCCATTCCATTCATGCGTTTTAATGCACAAAACATCTAGCAGGGTTTGTGAATGGTTAAACAAAAGTCTTTGGCTGTCTGCCATCTTGAATATGTTATTCACTAATTCATTCTTAGTATCCCACATAGCATGAAAGCTTTTTGAAAGCTTTCAGGAAGCTTCCTTGAAAGTGTAGGAACCTTACAAGAATATTCCATGGAATCTTCCTGGATGCTGAGAATGTCCGCTTCAAATCACTGTCAGGAAGGTTGCTAACAACATTACTGTAATATTACTCAAAAACTTTTTGGAAGGTTTTCTGAAAGGTTCTAGAAATATTAATGAAATCTTTTGGAAGATTCCAATAATCTTCCAATATCTTTCAGTATTGTTAGAAAAATTTAGGTAACCTTCTATGAAGGTTTAAGAAAAAATTTGTAGTATCAGATGCATCAAAATTAATTTTTCTATTTATTTAATTCATTTTAAACTTATTATTAATACTTATTATTATTCAGTTTTATTAATTTATTATTCATATTGTATTATTCTGTAACAAAGAAATGAAATTAAATTTTTCACCGGCGGTGGGAATCGAACCTGGATCACCAGCGTGGTAGTCAAACATGCTATCCGTTTACCTAAACAGAACTGTTATGTTTAAAAGTTCAGATCTGATATATTAGCTACCTCAACGCGTAAACTAAAACTAATAATAAATAAACATTAATCAAAAAATAATAATAATGTATGATGATATATAAAGTAACCAAAATTCTAATTACTGCTTGAATTAACTTTCATGAAGATAAATAATCTGAATTACATATGAAATGCGAACGGGAATCTTTGTGAAAAGGTTCAAGAAATATTGCACGAAATCTTTCCTGAAAGGTTACTAGAAGCTTTTGAAAGATTCACTATCACGTTCAGAGTTGAAAATTTTTTTAATTTTATATGAAGCTTACAGAAAGATTGCCGTGACTTTTCCTGGAACCTTCCATGTAATATTATGGATAGCTATTAGAAATGCTAACGGAAATCTTTCTGGAGAGGTTTAAAAAATATTGTACAGAATCTTTCCTGAATAGTTACTGGAAGCTTTTGGTATATTCACTGTCACGTTCAGAGTTGAACATTTTTTGAATCTTATATGAAGCTTGCGGAAAGATTGTAGTGATTCTTCCTGGAACCTTCTTTGTAATATTATGGATAGCTATTAGAAATGGTAACGGAAATCTTTCTGGAGAGGTTTAACAAATATTGTACGGAATCTTTCCTGAATGGTTACTGGAAGCTTTTGGTAGATTAACTGTCACGTTCAGAGTTGAACATTTTTTTAATCTTATATGAAGCTTACAGAGAGGTTGCGGTGATTCTTCCTGAAACCTTCGATATTGTATTACGGTTAGCTATTAGAAATGCTAACGAAAATCTTTCGAGAAAGGTTCATGAAATATTGCACGGAATCTTTCAAAGAAAGCTTTTTAAAAGCTTCTTTTAAGATTCTATGTGATGTTCCAAAAAATGATAAATGGAATCTATCGTTGTTATCTTCTGTTAATCTTGCAGGAAGATTTTGAAGTAACACTTCTAAGTAAGATTCCAGAAAGATTTTTTTTTATTTTAAAGTTCTTACAGGAAGCTTCTGTGGGAATCTTTCTTGAAACTTTCGTTGGCAAGCTTTCGTGCTATGTGGGTAGGTAGCTGATAGTTAGGATCAAACGAACGAAATAGCTTTACGCAGTGCACAGAAGCTACTTTATCAAGATTTATGTTGTTGGCCAAGAAGAAATTTAGAAGCAACACATTCCTTTCATCATTTTTGGCAGTAGTTTTTGGTATATTTTCCTCTTCAATAGATGACTGAGATGAATTCATGAGATTTTCTGTGTCATCTTCCTAAAAAAACGAGAAACTATGTTTCAAATTTTTTAATTTAATATTAAAAAGAATATTCGAGAAATGAGCAAAGTCAGCTTTTTCACGTAAAGAAATTAAAAGTTTAAATAATACATAATTTGTACATATGTGCATGTATATAAATTTGATCCTATTTACTTTATTTACTTACAATTACAGAATTGATAGCGTTCTCTAATTCTTGTCTGCTTGTTCCTGCAGAAGTAGCACGAGCAACCTCATCGAGAACGTTATTTGTTACATTCTCCTTTTGACTATCATCTTGAACACCTGAGCACACTTTACCGTAAAACAATGCAGAAATATGTATATATAGGACACACTGTGATTGCATGCATCGAACATTACATTTAACAGTACATTTTACTAAGAATAAAAAGATTAACTGATGCAAGAAAAAATATATTTACCTATGATTTGTAAGAGTTTTCTCATCTCTTTTTACATAAATATGCTTGCATTTATTACATTGGGCCTTTTCAATAATTCCTCTGGCATTTTTGATAGGGGTAAAACCAGCCCAACCTTTATGCAAACTTTTGCCTTTGCCCATTTTACTGAAAAAAATAAATAAATTATCCATACTTTTTTACCATGTCAATGTTGTAAAAAATACTATTAATGCTCTTTGAAGTATTTTTCATCATAAAAACACAACACAAACAACTTTTTATCAAACTAAGTTTTTAGAGGTTACAATGTTTGTCAAACGATTATAATTTATTAATAACTTTTACAATCTATAAATAAGTGCAGGAAATTGTTTAAAAATATGCTTACCTCTAATATTCTTACATCCAAAAACTTTTAGAAAAGTAAACAATTTAGTTAAGGTGCTGATGCACTGCTCGCATGAGAACGTCAGTATTGATGTATTATACTTTTCGCGCCACATAATACATATGCTAATAAAACTAAGTTCGTTCGTTTATTCGTCCTAAGAACGTGTAATACGTTCGATTTGAGTAACGTGACTTTTAAAATAGTTAATTTGAAGAAATTAATTAATAACACTTCCTCTCTGCGTTTTCTCGGGCTTGAGACCGTCAATAGGCCGCATTAAAAGTGCATGAAACTTAAAAATTCTCGCGCAAGAAAATCCGTGCGTTCATTTCCACGTCTGGAGACCGACTGCATTCTGCTGTTAGGCCCGTTGCAGTCCTGCGTCTCTCTCCTCCCTCGGTCCCTTTTTTTTAACAAAGCTTAGCTTGTTCTAGAAAACACATGTTGCGACGCGTACTCTCTCTCTCCCCGGAAAAACACTTGGAAAGCAGCTAAATTCCAGAGTCCCGAATCACGTAGAACAAAGCTTCATTCTTCAGCTTACTCAATGCATTTTCTAAAATCATATAGCTTCTAAACCGAATATTTCACTTCCAAGCTTATATTTTGAGAAGTCATATTTAAAAATTATTATTTATTTAAATATTCGTGCGTAAAGATACGTAACGTATATTATTACGTTACAGTATACCGAACTATACCGTCGAGTATACCGGTAGAATACGTATATTACACGCATGCGGAGTGGCTTAACATCCCTGGCATCGGCACTGCGGATCTATAGAAGCCGCGGTGTAGGCTCACGGATCATTCGTTTCTATAGTTTTCGGGTGAGGCCGCTAACTCTTCCTTAGTTATTGAAATAACTTGTAAGAAGGAGAGGCTACACTGGCCATGTAGCACTAAGGCAGGAGAGGCGAAGTGTCGCTCTTGTGCTTAGAGGGCCGCAGATGCCTCGTATCCGCGAAAGAGGTACGCTTGATAGTGGCCTATGTGCATGATTTCGTATAACGTACCGTGTGTGACCGCGCGTTCGAATATTGGTCGGCAACGCTCGCGTAGTATAATATAAATAAGACGTGGAATTGTAATCTCTGTTCTTGGTGTGGGTTTTCTTCTCGTGAAACAAAACGAGAGTTTTTCCCACGTCACAAGCCTCGGCTTGGGCGAATTCAAGAACAGCGAACGCGTTGTATTTGTAACTGCGTAGCGCGCACGCGTTAGGTAAAAAAAAAAGGGGCTCGCTTTGTGTAGACGAAGCGAGACTCTGCGAGACGCGGAGCCGGTTTTATAGCCTTTCCTCGGAGAAAATCATATCGGCTCGAATTCGATGCTCAAGAGCAAACATCTGGCTGCATGCAGAACGGAGTCGAGCGTGCGGGCCTTGTCCGCACGGTCGGGTCTGGCTGAGTGGCGCGCGACGTTTGGGCTTGGGCTCGAGTTCTTGTTTTATGGCGGTACGGATTAGCGCGGGGACAGTTTCGGCGTAGGCGACGGAACCTTCCCGAGTTTTTCTAGTACAGACAAGTGATTGTATGCGTGAGAGAACGGAGTGGGAGATGAATCTGAAAACGGTCAACGACGATCGACGTCGGGTGGCGGCTCGGCGAGGGTAGCTGCATCGGCAGTACAGTTCAGTCCACGACACGAAGCTGTTTACATCGTGCCTCTGTATTTTTTCGAAGTTCCAATAAATATTGCTTCCTTCCTAAGGAAGCCTTGTAATAGTAATTTTTGGAGTTTGTGTAAAAACATGTAGGAAGTGTGTTTTGATGAATTTTTGTTGGGATGTATGTGTGTGTGTGTGTGTGTGTGTGTGTGCGTATGTATACGCCTGTTTTTCAGCTTCTACTTGGTGGATTTTAACCCACCAAGTCTCATTTTCTTTGTTTTTGCTAGAAGATAGTGGGACGAAAGTCCGTTTTTACAATTTATATACGTGTTTTTTTAAATTGCTATTGAAGTAAATTGCTTAATATGTACCTGAAAGAGAATAAAATTGCCTATGTTTTTACCGTGAAAAATTTATATTATCGTTCGTCGTTCTTTTATTATACACCATACAGTGCAATTTTTTAAAATCATTATAACTCAAAAACTAAATAGCGAATCATTCTGAAAAAATATATAATTATTGAAGGTAATTAGAACTATATACCACTTAAATTTTAAGTCATTTCATGGGTCAGATCCTGAGAAAAACATCAAAAACTGAAATAATCGTTTTTCTACGTGACGCGATAACTGGAGCAAAAAGGCAATAATCAAGTTCAAATTTTGGATTTAGTTAGCATTATATAGCACAATGATCCCTTTCTTTGGGATTTTTATAAAACCAGTTAGTTTCAAAGATATTGAGCTTCAAAGTTTTGTTTTTTCACCCTGTATAGTATGAGTCGTTTTTTCTACGTGATGCGATAACTGGAGTAAAAAGGCAATAATCAATTTAAAATTTTGGATTTAGTT
>CM053171.1:27385341-27401072 GCA_012977825.3 Pteromalus puparum
AAGAGAGAGATGTTTGGAGTACGAATCATGAGGTTTTAAGAAAATGTCCGTGCGGATGGCTGTGTGTGTGTGTGTGTGTATGTACCGTAATATTACGTATACCGCCATAATTTTGGAACCATGCGACGGATCGTAATAAAATTTGACATGCATATATTTTTTCTGATTCTGATTTTAGGTCATTTTTTGTTTTATGATTCTGACCATTTTATGGCCATATTATAGCCATTTTTCTATTTTTGAAAAAATATTTTTGCTTTTTTATAATGATATGATTTATACAATATATTCAACAATAGTGTATCTAAAAGAACATAAATTTGTCTACTTTTTCCCGCAAGATTTTCTAGATTGACTGATCTGTTCATTTTTTATGATATAAAAGGTAATTTTTCGATAAACATATATAACTCAAAAAATAAATAGTTAAATGTTTTGAAAAAATTCATGACAATAAAAAACAACGATATCTACTAGTTGTAAAAATTTTAAGCAATTTTGGCGACTAGTTTTTGAGATAAAAATCAAAAACTAAAAAAATGTTTTTTTTTATGTCGTACAATTACAATTTACGGGAGTAAAAAGGTTTAAATTGAGTTGAAATTTTAGGAAAAGATTGATCTTTTGATCACTTCGGCTAGGTTCTTTTTGTAGCTTATGAAACCTTTTAGTTTAAAAGATATTAAGATTCAAATTCTTCAACTCTCACCCTGTATACTCTGTGTGACTGAACATTATTATTTTTGTTAAACCATATAATTTGATAATTAAAGCTTAGTATATTTTGAGAGCTTTCATGGTTTTATAAAATGTCCGTGCAGATGGTTTTGTCTGTGTGTGTGTGTGTGCGTGCGTGCGTATTTCCTTAGGTCATTATATCTCGGAAACTAAATTTTGAACTTTTCGTTAAAACATCATGATTTATTCGAATGTTATTTCTATAGACTACTTAATTTTAAGTAGTCTACTGCAATAAAAATTTTGAAATTTTTCAAAATATGCATACAGTTAGTTGCATGCAATCAGATGGAGATTCAACTCGTTTTTTTAAAGCTTTTGGCGATAGTTTAGACAATTTGGTGGTTCTAATAATAAAAGTTGGAGATCAAGAAACGTTCTATGTACTTTTTAACCTTCATCAACTGTTTTTCTCTTTCAAAAGTTATGTATATCTATATCGATGATGTATATAGATATACAGTGTGCTGCCTGCAACACCCCGATCATGCCAAGAAATTAATCCCTTTCTTTGGGCTGTTTATGAAACCAAATGGTTTCAAAGATATTAAGCTTCAAAATTTCGTTTTCTCACCCTGTATATTGTATACTCTATATAACTGAAAACTGCATCGCTTAGATCTTAGCTTCTATTTGATGGATTTTAATCTATACCTTGGCTAGTTTTTTTCTGTTTTTTGTTTTATTAAATCGTTAAAAACAATATTTTCAGTTACGCATTGATTATGTAATATAATTATTTCGAAATAATTTTATCCATCAAACGAAAAAGCATAAAAACTTTATAGAATTATATATGAAGTAAAAACAATTTAGATATTAAAGCGATACATAAGGTTGAAGGAAGCTACGTGCCAAAGAATTGGCAGCGGTTTTTTACTGTAATCTTGTGCTTGGATTAATAACTCCTCACCACTTTCCCGTCACAGCGATAGTTGCTCACGCGAGTGACAACACACACACACACACACACACACACACACACACACACAGCAACATACACACACACCACACATACATAACACACACACACACACACACACACACACACCACGCAAACACACACACGCACACACACACACACACATACATACAACACAACAACACCACACACACACACCCACATATATATAATATAATATAATAAAATTAAGTATTGGAAAATTGGGAAACAATTACAACACAGAATATCTTCTCTTTATAAAATTAACGTTTATTCTGAGACGCATAGAAGGAGCAAGCACATCTGAACTCTATGACGTTCTGTCGGAGACTAACTGTAGCTAGCGCATATCGAGAGTGCAGAAGGGAAAGGGAAAATCCCTAAAACAATGGCCCTACTATATAACTCGCAGAAGGACTCCAGATGGCAAGGCCCACCGAGAAGTCCGCGGCCCGCTACAACGTGTCGCAGCACGTCGTGCCGTAGTGCCGCTACCCGAGCTTATATTCATAAAAACATAAACGCATAACTAGACCCTTCTTAGCTATAAATGCACTCAAGATTTAGTTTTGAAATACGGATATTTCCAACAATATATACACACACACACACACATATATATATACATGTGTGTGTGTGTGTGTGGTGTGTGTGTGTGTGTATTTATATATATGCAACACATTATGTAAAAGTGACACATTCTCCCCCGGCGCCGGAAATCGAATGTGGTACTTTAACTTAAGGTGTTGCAAAAAATAGCATATTGCCCTCGGGAGGTAAAATGGCGAGCCCATAGCAAGTCTTTGTCACTTTACACTTGTTATGGACTCACCAGTTCTTTACCTCCCTCGTGGCATATTATACTAATATTATATAGGTTTTATGTTAGCACGTTAGTATGTTTTACTAGCGCGTCACGCACGGCCTTACGGCCGCGGTGGCTTGTTGCCCAGCATCGCTTCGCGTTTTGCGTATAAGGCACGACCGCTAACGCTCGCGCTCGCCATACCCGCCGGTGTTCGTGCTGCGAGCTCGCTATCTAAAAAAACATTGAATTCTTTCAGACAACTGGTAGTTTCTGATTTGTTTTTAATGCAAAAGATTCTAGTACACTTACTGTAATCATCAACAAAAGTTAAGAAATATTTTTCTCCACCATAACCGATTGTATTATGTGGACCATTTAAATCAGTGTGAATTGATTCTAAAATTTCAGTAGTTTTCGTTCTATTATTTTTAAACGGTACATTGGCCATTTTACTTTCTATATAATTTGCACATTTCATTTCGGTACTTTCGATTTTTTCTGGCAGGCCTTCTACTGATTTATTTTTTACTAATTTATTTAAGTATTGAAAATTTACATGACCAAGTGCCCTATGCCATTTCTCTTTATCAGATAGTTTAATTGAATTTACATACATTTGTTTGCTATCTTATCGTGTTACAAAACTTTTCATAAAATATAAGTTATCTTTTTTATATGCAACTGCTATTAATTCTCTAGATTTTCTCTATATTTTTGCATTGTCATTTTTAGCTACTACTGTGCAATTTTCAGTTACTTTAGATAAACTTAATATATTTTGTCTAATGACTTGAACATAAGAAACATTTTGATTCCTCCTCAAGAGGAAGCTTTGTAATAGTAAAATTTTCAGTTTTGCTAATACTTCGTGGAAAGGCATTTGGAGGTGTTTGGAGTACGAATCATACGTTTTTAGAAAATGTCCGTGCGGATGGCTGTGTGTGTGTGTGTGTGTGTGTGTGTGTGTGTGTGTGTGTGTGTGTGTGTGGGGGGGGGGGGGCTCCTGCCGGGCCACATCCGAGGTCAGCGGCGCAAGCACGCCGCCTGATCTCGAGACAACCACATCGAGCAGAGCAGTCGACACGTCCGATCCAGTGGCGCCCTGCCGGCGCCAACGATGCGTGGCGACGGCCTGGCGGTGCCGCGTTTGCTTATAGCCATAGATTATCAGAAATCGTTTAGCACAACCGACTTGGGGACACCACGCTTGTACATATATAGAGAGAGAGACTTTTACCTTTTATACTTCCAATAAAATCGATTGTACTTCAACGCATTACTCCTCGGCTGTTTTACTGCCCTACTACCTTCTGATATCGGGCAGTCATTTCCTGGCCGGCCCATACCAGTTCAATCAGGAGTATCAATTCTAAACTCGGCAAAAGTGGTGACCCCGACTCAACAACGCACACGCAGCACGGCGCAGCCATCTTTGGGATCCAACCGGCGGTTTCCTTCGTCGCAGCGCTTCGCAACTTTACTCCGAGTGCCTGCAGCCTCTTTATTATCAGGGCCGGGCCTCGAGACCCGGACATCATCATCGAGGATTCGTCCTCTCACTTAGACCTCTCTAACAGCCGCTCTCGAGGGAACCCCGCACCACGCTCCATTCTACAGCGAACAGTGCCGGGCAACCTCTCAACCCACAGCGACATTACCGCTACAGCGCCAGCCTTCGGCCGCACGCACCTGCGACAATCGGCGTAACGGTCTCGACACGCACAGGTACTGTCGTCGCGGCCAGCGCGCTGCCGACCGCGAGTCGGCTGTCATTTTCTTTTTCGCTTCTGTCGCGCGCGGAACACGTGCAACGAGTCGCTCGTTTTCCTTCGCTCCGTGTTCAGCCTACGTACCTAGTGTCTCACGGCAGCATCACTCGCGTGTGCTCGTCTCGGTCTCTCTCTCTATACCGTCGCGCGTCAGCTGACCTTGAAGCAAGACGCGCAAGGTCAAGGTCGCGCGTATACACGCGTCGTATCGGGCGCATCCGGCTGCCATTCTTCTTTTTCAGTACTATTCTCTCTCTTCTTCTGTTTGGCGTCGCTTTCTGCCGCCGAGGCGTTCCGCGTCGCGATTTCTGAGGCTCGCTTTTCTGATGTCGCACACCACTGCGGTTTCGTCGTCGGCTACTCGACGACACAAAGCATTCCTAACAAGGAGAAAGGAGCATACATCGCGTGCTTGCTCACCGCCTCGCACCTGTGCCCGTCTGCGAGTCGGCCGAGCCCACGCCGCCTCACGGCATTTTGCCGGCGGTCCGTCAATTTTTCGCGTGCACGCGCGCCCGCGCGCGTCCCGCTGCGCCCCGCGATTCTCCACGTAGCGATTCCGTCACGTTTTCTTGCCTCGGCGCTCTGCGCTCTCGCAACATCGAGACACGCTCGCGCTCCCGTGCAGACTATGGCGATGCTGCCGCGCACCGAGCGTCGAATTACGTTACGTGGCGCCGATTACGACACCTCGCATGAATCGATTGCAGCGGCACGTCGCCAGCGATCATTTCGGCTTCTCGATTCCTTCCGCAAGCGCCGGCCACGCCACAACAGCACCTCGACGGCACTGGCCTCGGCAGCGTCTGCTTCGTCCTCGTTCCAGCACACAGCAGCGCTCGTCGACCGCACAGCAACCTCTCGGGCGTACAGCAACTGTCAGTCGCGAACAACAACAACACAACGACAGCAGCCGCTTCCGCGGCGCGCAACCGTTACCCGAACCAGAGCGACCGCGACGAACTCAGTCGGCCCGTCGCGAGCATGCACTCTTCCTAACTACTGGCCCTAAGCCCGCGCTTATGGTTTGCCGGCAGGCTGAATCTCTTTTACGCACACGAGGGTTACGATGGAACAGCAGGGCCGATACAACCTGATCGTCGCACATGCTTCCACCGGAGGAGCCCCAGGAGGTCTAACGACATCATCTGCAACCCTCCGCAGGCCACCGCTACGAACACTGAAAGAACGGCGGTGGGCTGCAGCGCCTCGCCATCTCAGGAAGATAACCAACTTCGGCCAGCTGCTGAACGAGGTCGCAGCTGGCGACCACAGACGCATCTCAAACTTCTACGGCACAATGCGACGGCTCGCGGCGCAGCATATCCGAAGAGGGCGCTCGAGTCAAGTGGCTCGACTGCTGCCTGCGCAGATCAACAAGATGTTGTCGTCTGCTGAGAGCGACCGCTGGACGAGGTCGCCTCCCTGGCCGACGAGCTCGTCACGCCAGACTGTATCGTATGGCGCGGTGTCTGCGCCGCAAGCCGCACCAGCCTCAAGGGCGTTATCGCCTCTGGCCACCGTAACCACCACGCCAGCGCAAGAACTGACATCGCTGCCCTGCCTTGAGCGCAGATCACAACAATGCTCCACGCAGCAGTCGGAATCACGCTGGCAGGTCCGTCGCAACGACGGCTCGCTTCTGGACAGCAGCCAACGGCAACAACAGGCAACAACTGCGACAACATATAACCAACAGCAACAAACTAGCAACCGTTGACGCAGGCGCGCTCGACTACCAGGCGGCGTCGCCGCTCCCACGCTGCCGCTGAAGCCCAGCGCAGCTAACGACACTTCAGCTGGATTCGGATCATCTCAGCAGGCGCAGCTGAAGGAAGTTATTCCACCGACCCGACGCACCAGCACGGCGACCTACTCCCGGGAAACACGACCATCGCCCTTGCCAGGGCCCGACACTCCCACAACCAGCCATCGAAAGGCGCCGCGCGCAGCGCCGCCAATTAGGCCTTGTTTCTCAGTTTCAGGGTACCCACGAACTCATTAAAGGACCGGACAGCGTCGTGGCAGACGGCTCTCGGCAGGGGAGGAGATGGCGACTTGCCAGGCCAGGCTCGACCCACCGCAACACTGGGCTCAGCAAGCGAGCAGACGGCGCCGACCCTCGACACGGGTCATCGGCATTATCACCATCATCGCCGATCTAAGCCAGCACCACGCATCCACGAAAACCACGCTTCATGCGAATCGGCGATGCGAGAGACTCTCCGTCGGTTCCGCGCCAACCACTCTTTAAGCCCGCTGCTGATAAGGCGCCGGCTCCTCGACTCTCAACCAGTAGCGCCAGGACGGCCCTCCACAGGCATCATCGTTATTTATCGTTCCTCCTGTAGCCCTCGTCACTGGCGGGGGAGTACTGTGGGGGCTGCCTCCGGGCCACCACCGGGTCACGGCGCCAAGCAGCGCTGATCACCGAGACACCACATCGAGCAGAGGCAGTCGAACACGTCCATCCAGTGGCGCCCCGACCTGCCGGCGCGCCACGATGGCGTGGCGAGCTGGCGGTGCGCTTGGGCTTATCAGCCATGATTATCAGAAAAGCGTTTAGCCACCGACTTGGGCACACGCTTGTACATAATAGAGAGAGAGACTTTTAACTTTTATACTTCAATAAAAATCGAATTCGTACATTCAGCATTACTTCCTCGCTGTTTATAACTGGCCCTACTACCTCTGATATCGGGCACTCATTTCAATGGAGGCCGCATTACCAGTTCAATCAGGAGTATCATTCAAAACTCCAAACTGTCTACGTATACGCCATAATTTTGGAAGCGCATGCGACGGATCGTAATATAAATTTGACATGCATAATATTTTTTTCTGATTCTGAATTAGGTCATTTTTTGTTTATGCTTCTGACGCTATTTATGGCAATTATTATAGCCATTTTTCTATTTTGAAAAATATTTTGGCTTTTTATACATGATATGATTTATACAAATAATAATTGCACAATAGTGTATATAAAAGAACATAAATACTGTCTACTTTTTCACCGCAAGATTTTTCTAGATTGACTGATCTGTTGCATTTTTTATGATATAAAGGTAATTTGCGATAAACAATATAACTCAAAAAAAAATAGTAAATGTTTTTGAAAAAATGTCATCGACAATAAAAAACAACGATATCTAATCTACTAGTTGTAAAATTTTAAGCATTTGGCGACTAGTTTTTGAGATAAAAAATCAAAAATCTAAAAAAATGTTTTTTTTATGTCGTACAATTACAATTTACGGGAGTAAAAAAGGTTTAAATTGAGTTGAAATTTTAGGAAAGAAATGATCTTTTGTCAGTTCGCAGGTTTCTTTTTGTAGCTTATGAAAACCTTTTAGTTTTAAAAATATTAAGATTCAAATTCTTCAACTCTCACCTGTATACTCCTGTGTGACTGAAACCTTATTATTTTTGTTAAACCATATAATTGATAATGTAAAGCTTATATATTTTGAGAGCTTTCATGGTTTTATAAAATGTCCGGTGCAGATGGTTTTGTCTGTGTGTGTGCGTGTGTTGTGCGTGTGTGTGTGTGGTGTGTGTCGGCGTGCATGGCGTGCGTAGCGTTTTATACTGTATAATTCTCTGAACTAACGTGATGATCGTAAATAAGATTAACGTGCATATCATGTTTTTCTGATTCTTGATTCGAGTAAATTTCTTTTAAGATTAGACTATTTATGAACCATTTCATGCCAATTATTTCGATTTTTGAAAAAATATTTGGGGCTTTAATTAATGATATGATTATACAATATATTCAACGTGTGTCGCCGGCGTGCGTGGCGTAATATTACATTTAAATACAAATCAAAAAACGGAAAATGAGGAACGCTAAGTGCCAAAACACTTGGCAGCGGTTTTACTTCTACTCTGTTTTTGTTGTAAATAATTTTGAAGAGTAATTTTTACGGTCCAATTTTAGTAGCTTTCAAATGTTTAACATTAGTAAATTTTAAAGCCTCAAACAGGTTCTTTTAAACAAATGAATTTATCAAGAAGATTTATGCGTTTGTTTACAATGTGGTTTGTAACAGCCACTATCTAGACTCTAATTTAATTTGCCTAAATTTACGCTACTATGTTTCTAAACGGGCAGTTACCTGATTTACCTCTGATTGCACCTGTGTCAGCCGATGCTTGCGGATGAGTAGTCACACCTGTTGTTCGCAGCTTGAAGATCTCAGGCTCTGGTTGACCTTGACTCCTTGCTTGTTAATTTCTCGTAGTTCCTCGTTGAACGGCCTCTGTGTACGCTCTGTTGTAGCCTCTTTGGTGAGCCTCGCTGACGCTTGACTGGAATGAGCACCTCGTCCTCGGTTGCTCTGCGGCTGTGATCTCGTGCATTGTTTACTGTGGTGAGCTCGTTCTCGCACAGGTATAACATTTTCCTTTAGTTTGTACGGCACAAAGTACTGACTTGCTTTATTGTACGACTCTGGTTGAGTCATATTTTTCTCTTTAATGCTTCGATTTGACGTATCGACTGTTCGATGACCTCTGGTATACATACTATAAAATCTGCGATTGTAACTGTAAGCTTGTGGAAGGCTCTGATTAGATAATCTTAATTTCTTGACTTCTTCTCACGTTTTGCCACCAGCCGATTTAATTCGTGTTGTTTTACTTTTTCGAATTCTGCGAAAAACTTCTGCCATGTATTATAGTTATTAATTTTATTTCTTCGATTTTTCCTCCTGCATATAATTTGTAAGGCTGTGAGACTGAGACAAGTACATTTTGTCAATTTCTTAATGCATTCTCTGAAAGCTGTTTTAAATTCGCCAACGTAGCTCTAGTTGTTAGTGCGGAGATAGCAGGTAATTACAACAGGACCACAAAAATGGATAAACCTCAAGTACTTGGGTCATAGACAAAGGATAAGAAAAAAAATAATAGAGAAGACGAGAGTTAGAGCACGTGGGTGGACTTTATATGTTTTGGGTCGGCTGAACCGAACCGGGGTCGCGTTTAGTCTCCATCCCGTCAGGGTTACGGTCATTTGACAAGGTCAAATTGAAAAAGACCGTAGAAAAATCTGAAAAAATTCTTTGTATATGTTTTTTTTGGGTCTCTGAATCCGAATCCGGGTTCCGCGTTTGTCTCTACCCACGTCAGGGTCAATGTCATTCGAAGGTCAAATTGTAAAAGTCCGTAGAAAAATCTGAAAAAATGTGTATTTGTTTTTTGGGTAGCTGAATTCCGAATCCACGGGGTCCGTTCGTCTCTACCACGTCAGGGTAAAGGGTCATTTAGAGTCAATTTAATAAAATTCGGTAAAAAAATATCTGAAAAGATGCATGTATACTGTTTTTGGGTCGCCTGAAACGCGGAAATTCGGGGTCCCCGCTTTGTGCTCTAACCGCTCGTCAGGTCAAGGTCATTTGGAGGTCAATTTGCTAAAAAGTCCGTAATCAAAATCCGAAAAAAATGCATGTATATGTCTTTTTTGAGTCGCTGAATTCGAATTCACCAGTTAGTTTACCCTACAAGGTCATGCAGAGGTCATTTCAAGGTCATATTAGGGCTATTTCAAGATCATTAAAGGTCTCTTTGAGACAAGCAGTCGAAAAAATCTAAACTCAATATATGTTTTTGGGGTTGCGGATTCAATAGTTAAGTTAAAAGGTTTGTTTTAATCTTAGAAATCCACGCTGACGAAGTTATTTCAAGGTCAATTGGAGGAATACATTTCCCGAACAAACCGAGAAGGTAATTAAAAAAATGAAAAAAAATATATATATGTATATATATATATTGATGTGTGTGTGTGTGTGTGTGTGTGATGTGTGTGTGTGTGTGTGTTGTGTGTGTGTGTGTGTGCATATCTTGATTTTGGAGACAAGAAGTGTAAACATTCGGCGTGGTCGTTAATCTTTTTTTTAGAGTGGCTTGGAACGGTAAAATGTCTTATAGATACTATCAAAATCCTGCGCATACAGAATGAGAACCATAGGGATCGGATTTAACATTGTGCGGTCAAATCATCTCAGTTTTCCCATTTTGTATGAGAAAAACAGGTTAAAACGTTTATGCTCTACACAAACTAGTATAAATTCTGGATTTTCGGTGTTTTAAAAACTAACATTCTGGTATATCTTTAATGCCGCTGAATCGAATGCGCTGTCAGTGTTTGCTCTATACAGCAATGCAAAAGTTTATAAGCCAATAATCGACGAAAAAACTCACGAATTAGTGGATAAAAGGCAATTTACTTCCACACTGCTACCGGAAAAAGCTACTTGTTGGCCATGAAAACGGGGCAACGAAAATATTTTTTCCAAATACTAATTTTGTGGGGCAAAAGTAAATTTAGCGGAAAAAGTAAAATTTGTGGGCGAAAGTAAATTTTGGCAAGGTCCTTATATTAATTAAATTTGCTTCCTCCTAGAGGTAAGCCTTTGTAATAGTAAAATTTTCGGTTTCCGCTAATTCTTTATAGAAAGCATGTTTGAGATGTAGAAGTTCGAATTCACGTGATTTAGGAAATGTCTGTAATGGATGTGTGTGTGTGTGTGTGTGTGTGTTGTGTGTGTGGATGTGTGTGTGTGTGGATGTATACCGTCATATTTCTGGAAGCCCTTCGTCAATATTAATCAAAATTTAACATGCATATTTAATTTTTGCATTCTGAATTCGGAAAACATTTTTTTTTAATTTTTTAATATTTTTTTTTTATGGCGATTTTTTGATTAAAAAAAATTTTTTTTTGCGTTTTATTCAATCATCCGCGTTGTTACAAACATTCAGGCTAAAATGGCATTTAAAGATCATAAAGATTAACTACTTGCCCGGTTTGGTCTCGGGATCGACCGGCCCGTTCGGCAGATAAAAATGAAAAAGGGATTTTTTTTAAAATTCATATCTCTGAAAACTAAACATCATAACCTCCAGCGAAAAAATCATGTTGATGGGTCACATGTCAAACTATATTTCATTAAAATTTCCAGTGATTTGTCTACGTATTTTTTCAGTAATAAATCGAAACTGAAAAAATGAGTTTTTTTTTGTGCCTCGATTACGGGCGTAAAAAAAGCCTAATTGACACTTGAGATTTGGAAAGGTAGATATTTTATTTGTCTTGGTTAAGTTCATTGCGCAGGGCTTTAAACCCCTATGGTTCTCAAGATATCAAGGTTTGAATTATTTTTTTTTAATTTTTGAATTTCTTATATCTTAAAACACAATGTAGTCATGCCCAAAAATTTTATGTGCGATTCATCATAACAAAAGCTATGCCGCTGTTAAAATTTTAAACGATTTTGTTTTGAGCAGTTCTCAAATAAGAGAGGCTAAAAGAAAAACCGATTTTTCAAAAATTTGGCTTTTTCTTCTAAAGGGTGTGGTGTGCACGTTTTAAATGTCCTCCTATGAAATTTATGTCTTACTGATATGTAGTATGTATATATATATCTATATATATATATTATATATTATTTTGCTACGTGGGAGGAAATTGGTAGTGTGTTGCGTTCGGGTGAGGTTTTCAGGCTGTGCCGTCTAAGGATTCAAAACCGCAGGGACGGGAGAGGAGTGCGGGGTTTAAAACTAAAAAGGCCAAGGGAGTAAGGCCTTGAGTAGTTTTGTTTCCTTGGCTTTTGCCATGCTACGCACGTTATTGTTGCGTAACAATGACAAATATATAAAAAAAAATATATATAATTATACATATATATATATATATATATATTCAAAATATTTAATTCAAAATTAAATTAATTAAATAGCTTGTTAATGTAATTAAGGTGGACCCACGATTTTAATTTTTCTTACCTTTGCCCCATCCATTGTCAGATTTTAGGGGTTTTGATTGTGGTGATAAAGAAGGTTACATAGCAATTTTTGGGCATTTATAGCACATATACTCAAGTATGATATAAAAACCAAAATAAATCATTAAAATAAAGGTTTTTGAAAAAGTTGCTTGCGCACAGGGCTTCGACTAACTAATCCAAAAAAAAATTTGGACATTACATTTTGAGCGGCCGTACTTACCAAAAAGTTTATATTTTTTATAGCGGGAAGCTCTCATAGTTGTCATCTGTATAAATCAGATTTATTAAACAACTAAACTCTATGAAAAAACCTATAATTTACTAATATTTATAATAAAACAAATGGTTTTCTAAAAACAGATACCTTTAACTAAAAATATAAGTTTGTTTCCCAATGTTTCTAAAGAATACGCGTAAAAATTTCAAAAGGATTAATAGAAATGCGCTTGCGCAAGGAACTTTTTACCGTCAAGAACAAGTTACGAGAAAAACGCGTTAAACGTTTTATTTTGTATCTATCTAATTGTAAAATATTTTACTGCAACTGCGCCATAACATTGGTATAACTATAAGTTTTTACCATCGGGTTGGTTTCAAAAATGTCATAAAACCATAACGCAAGCTAAAATATATAATAAACATTTTTTCGAGTTTTTGACCAAAAATCAGTGGAGTTCCCCCTTAAGAGCAGATATATTTCAAAATTTTGAATTATAATTTACAAACTCTTGCGACGATTTCATCGTTTCAGATCCCCAAGAATTTGCCGCTGCTAAGCTGATTGATTTCGTACGGAGTTCTGATATACAACCTGTGATGAATAAGGAAATGGTGAATCAACGTAAAAAAAAATGGTATGTACAGTAACAAATATTTTATTTTCTTTTAGTTTTTTTTTTGAAGGGGGTGCGGAGGTGGACAATCTTCTAAAAGACACCCTTTTAGATGAGATAAAAGGTAGTGGTCGATTCATCATACATTAAAGTGAGCCTACCGACTAAACACGCTCCTCAGGGCTAAGCTCAGAGGTATAATGCCCAGGTAAACAAAAGGAAGGAAGTGAGAATTAGATGAAGAATTAAGAGATTGTATGCTTCGCAGTTTTAGAAAGTCACCTCACTTTTCATAGGGTGGGAGAAGAGGAGAAGATGACGCTATAAGTACGAAGCTCGGTTTGATTTAGGCAGTGAAGCTTCAGAAAAAGGTGATGAGGTTGTGTGTATAGTAAATTGTATGAGTGTGCGCACGTGTGGTAAATGAGTACGTGAGGATCGTGTGTGTAATTGGTCTGTAAGTGTCGCGGGGCTCACATATTACTAAACAGCTTACTAAAATTGCTGTTAACATTTTAAATCTAATTTCGTTAGCAGGTTTCCCAGTAAAGAGGCTGAAATGTAATGACCGATTTTCTCAAATTTGGCTTCCTCTTATATGGATCGTCTAGTGCTTCTCAACAAAATAATTAACTTGGATAATATTTAAAATAGCATTCATAACACTGATTTTAACCAATATTTATTAATTGGAAGGAAAAAATTTCGTTGGAGGACAGCTACGTGGCCAATGAATTGGCAGCGGTTTTTTCTCTACTTTATAACGTTAATTTAATCTAACTAATAACGGGATGCGAAGGTTGTTTTCGACCAACTTTTCAGGATCAAAAAAAGGGCCTTCAGCGAAGTAGGATAAAGTACTGCATGCAACACGGGACAAAAGTAGGATTTATTCCACTTGAATGATTGTACGTGCCCCTACGAAAATATTTTTCCTTCGTGGTGATTACTGCCCGGATGCAACGAGGCACGCACCCTCAGACACAAATATTCTCGTTCGGGCAGTGATCTCACCCATGGGAAAATCTTGATACTTTGCCCCTTTTGCATAATATAATAGCCGACTTCTTGACTCGATGAAAAACCGGAAACAAAATTAAAGAAACACATAGAAATTACATTATCTTCGTTATTTTAGTACTGATGCCGCTAGGATTCATGTGCATGTGATAACTATTTATTTTAGTTAGATCATTTTTTGTTTTTTCTGCCGAGAAATCATACTAAAATAGATTTTTTAATATTTCTTTTTCACTTTTATATATTACATGAATCAGTGGCAAAAGAGAGGTGCTCTCTCAGAAATTTAGGCATCCCTTCAGACATGCATTCATATAATACTATAACTCATATATTAAAGTTTTAGTAAATATACATATATTGAATAAAACCTATATTATATATATATAATATAGTATATATATATATAGGGCACGTAGCATGCCCAATGCAATAAGCTGAAGTAGGTTTTCATCATATCATACACATATATGTATATTACCTAAACCCTTTGGGATATATGCGTATGATAGGGTAATGTATATGCATGTCTGGAAGGTGCAATGTTACATCCCTTGGGGAAGGGAAGACACTTCTCGTTCCTGCACAGATTCCCACGTATATATAAAAGTTTGGAAACAGAACACTTCATTAAATCTATTTTCAGTATGATTAGCATGACCATAAAAACCGGCCTGGCCGAAACCCTGCCTAATAGCCGAAGATTAAAAACATCAAAAACCGTAATCGGTTTTTGGGGATAGTCGTTTGTGTAACGTAATTTTAGGCTTCATTTAGGTATAGAAGTATTGTATCAAGTTCGGTTAGAATAGATCACACAATTACATGGTATACAAAACCGATTAAACTATTATTATCAAATGTATTAAATCCGTTATAATATATTTAAATCGTTTTTTATCCGGGGGTTTTGGATGTTTATTAGTTGGCATTAAATTAATCGGTTTAATCTCTTATAATGTATAAACTGTTCATTTTTTTTATATTAGGGACTTTTTCAATATTTTAGGCTGAAACAGCACTTATAAAACATCGACGGCTATCTTACACGCCACCTGTTACTTTAATACTGTATTACACCATGTACAATGGAATTATTTAATGCCCATACCTTGATGGTCTTATTACTGGACATCAATATGATTCTTTACTCCTTGCGAGTAATAAAATCGGGACGCACGTGGCGACGAGTCCATTCCGTAATCGTTTCTTAGTATACAAGTCGTTTTCATAATCGCAATGACTCTTCTGCATTATTTGGTATAAAAATTTGAATCGTATCTAAACGTTTTCAATCGTTGCCAATGCGAAATTTGTTTAATACACTCCTTATATTGTCTGAAATTCATGGCCATAATGTCGGTGTACCGTTTTAAATCCAAGATTAATTTAACTGTTCTTAACATTAAATTAGTAGAAGATTTTAATCTTTTTAATCTGTTTATTGTTCAAATACAATAAAAATGTTGTGGAAATGATAAATGTGAAGAACTTTGGAGTAATTGTGTTGGCATCGTAAAATAATGTGAAAATAAAAATTTAAAGCATTTAAATTTGGAGCATCGCTAAAACTATGAACCTGTCATAATTTTACAATTTTCATGATTTTTCCAAAATGTTTCCATTTTTAAAAATAATATGGCAACTCCCCCAGAAAAGCGTTCATGTTTCTAATATCGATTTGTTGGCAGCTGGTATTTCCCCGGTTTTACAATCGTCATATATGGTCGCTTCCACCAACGAGCTAGCACCGTTCTAAAAATCCCCTCGAAGAGTAGTACTTTTCCCTTTTTCCGGCCCGGAAGACCTAGTAGATTTCGGCCGCCC
>CM053171.1:27409157-27423248 GCA_012977825.3 Pteromalus puparum
CGACTCTGGTTGAGTCATATTTTTCTCTTTAATCTTCGATTTGACGTAGTCGACTGTTCGTTGATCCTCTGGTATAACATCTATAAAATCTCCGATTGTAACTG
Source organism: Pteromalus puparum (assembly GCA_012977825.3). NCBI lineage: Eukaryota > Metazoa > Arthropoda > Insecta > Hymenoptera > Pteromalidae > Pteromalus > Pteromalus puparum. The sequence continues at coordinate 27,409,262 of CM053171.1, forward strand.
TAGCTTGGTGGTAAGGCTCTGATTAGATATCTTAATTTCTTGACTTCTTCTAGTTTTCCACCAGCCGATTTAAATTCGTTTGTTACTTTTTCGAATTCTGCGAAAAACTTCTCCATGTATTATAGTTATTTAATTTTATTTCTTCGATTTTTCCTCTGCATATAATTTGTAAGGCTGTGAGACTGAGACAAGTACATTTTGTCAATTTCTTAATCATCTCGAAGGCTGTTTTACATTCGCCAACGTACTCTAGTTGTTAGTCGGAGATAGCATAATTACACAGGACCACAAAATGATAAACTCAAGTACCATAGACCACGTGGAGTGGTATTTATATGTTTTGGGTCGCTGAACCGAATCCGGGGTCCGTTTGGTCTCCATCACGTCAGGGTTAAGGTCATTTGAAGGTCAAATTGATAAAAGACCGTAGAAAAATCTGAAAAAATTCTTGTATATGTTTTTTTTGGGTCTCTGAATCCGAATCCGGGTTCCGCTTGTCTCTACCCACGTCAGGGTCAATGTCATTCGAAGGTCAAATTGTAAAAGTCCGTAGAAAAATCTGAAAAAATGCTTGTATTTGTTTTTTGGGTAGCTGAATCCGAATCCGGGGTCCGTTTGTCTCTACCACGTCAGGGTAAAGGGTCATTTAGAGTCAAATTTATAAAATTCGGTAAAAAAATATCTGAAAAGATGCATGTATATGTTTTGGGTCGCTGAAGCGGAAATTCGGGGTCCGTTGTCTCTACCCTACGTCAGGGTCAAGGTCATTTGGAGGTCAAATTGCTAAAAAGTCCGTAAAAAATCCGAAAAAATGCATGTATATGTTTTTTTGAGTCGCTGAATTCGAATTCACCAGTTAGTTTACCCTACAAGGTCATGCAGAGGTCATTTCAAGGTCATATTAGGGCTATTTCAAGATCATTAAAGGTCTCTTTGAGACAAGGCAGTCGAAAAATCTAAAACTTCAATATATGTTTGTTGGGGTTGCGGATTCCAATAGTTAAGTTAAGTTTGTTTTAATCTTAGAAATCCACTGACGAGTTATTTCAAGGTCATATTGGAGGATCATTTCCGACCAAACCGAGAGGTAATTAAAAAAATGAAAAAAATACTATTGATGTATATATTCATATATTGATGGTGTGTGTGTGTGTGTGTGTGTGTGGTGTGTGTGGTGTGTGTTGTGTGTGTGTGTGTGTGCATATCTTGATTTTGGAGACAAGAAGTGTAACATCGGTGGTCGTTAATTTTTTTTTACGAGTGGCTTGGAACGGTAAAATGTCTTATAGATACTCTCAAAATCCTGCGCATACAGAATGAGAACCATAGGATCGATTTAACATTGTGCGGTCAAATATCTCAGTTTTCGCCATTTTTGTATGAGAAAAACAGGTTAAAACGTTTATGCTTCTAAAAACTAGTATATTCTGGATTTTCTGTTTTAAAAACTAACATTCTTGTATATCTTAATGCGCTGATCGAATGCGCTGTCAGTGTTTGCTCTATACAGCAATGAAAGTTTATAAGCCAATATGGACGAAAAAACTAAGATTAGTGGATAAAAGGCAATTTACTTCCCACTCTACCGGAAAAGCTACTTGTTGCCCATGAAGCGGGCAACGTAAAATATTTTTTCAAATACTAATTTTGTGGGCAAAGTAAATTTAGCGGAAAAAGTAAAATTGTGGGCGAAAGTAAATTATTGGCAAGGTCTTATATTAATTAAATTTTGCTTCCTCTAGAGGTAAGCTTTGTAATAGTAAAATTTTTTCGGTTTCGCTAATCTCTTTATAGAAAGATGTTTTGAGATGTAGAAGTTCGAATTCACGTGATTTAGGAAATGTCTGGTATGGATGTGTGTTTGGTGTTGTCGTGTGTGTGTGTGTGGATGTGTGGTGTCGTGGATTAGTACCGTCATATTTCTGGAAGCTCCTTTCATATTAATCAAAATTTACATGCATATTTATTTTGGAATTCTGAATTCGGAAAACATTTTTTTTTTAATTTTTTAATTATTTTTTTTTTAATGGCGATTTTTTGATTAAAAAAAATTTTTTTTTGCGTTTTATTCAATCATCCCGTTGTTACAAACATTCAGGCTAAATGCATTTAAAGTCATAACATTAACTACTTGCCCGTTTGGTCCTCGGATCGCCCCGCCCGTTCCAGATAATAATGAAAAAGCGGATTTTTTTAGAAATTCTATCTCTGAAAACTAAACTCATAACCTCCAGCGAAAAAAGATCATGTTGATGGGTCACATGTCAAACTATATTTCATTAAAATTTCCAGTGATTTGTCTACGTATTTTTTCAGTAATAAATCGAAACTGAAAAAATGAGTTTTTTTTTGTGCCTCGATTACGGGCGTAAAAAAAGCCTAATTGACACTTGAGATTTGGAAAGGTAGATATTTTATTTGTCTTGGTTAAGTTCATTGCGCAGGGCTTTAAACCCCTATGGTTCTCAAGATATCAAGGTTTGAATTATTTTTTTTTAATTTTTGAATTTCTTATATCTTAAAACACAATGTAGTCATGCCCAAAAATTTTATGTGCGATTCATCATAACAAAAGCTATGCCGCTGTTAAAATTTTAAACGATTTTGTTTTGAGCAGTTCTCAAATAAGAGAGGCTAAAAGAAAAACCGATTTTTCAAAAATTTGGCTTTTTCTTCTAAAGGGTGTGGTGTGCACGTTTTAAATGTCCTCCTATGAAATTTATGTCTTACTGATATGTAGTATGTATATATATATCTATATATATATATTATATATTATTTTGCTACGTGGGAGGAAATTGGTAGTGTGTTGCGTTCGGGTGAGGTTTTCAGGCTGTGCCGTCTAAGGATTCAAAACCGCAGGGACGGGAGAGGAGTGCGGGGTTTAAAACTAAAAAGGCCAAGGGAGTAAGGCCTTGAGTAGTTTTGTTTCCTTGGCTTTTGCCATGCTACGCACGTTATTGTTGCGTAACAATGACAAATATATAAAAAAAAATATATATAATTATACATATATATATATATATATATATTCAAAATATTTAATTCAAAATTAAATTAATTAAATAGCTTGTTAATGTAATTAAGGTGGACCCACGATTTTAATTTTTCTTACCTTTGCCCCATCCATTGTCAGATTTTAGGGGTTTTGATTGTGGTGATAAAGAAGGTTACATAGCAATTTTTGGGCATTTATAGCACATATACTCAAGTATGATATAAAAACCAAAATAAATCATTAAAATAAAGGTTTTTGAAAAAGTTGCTTGCGCACAGGGCTTCGACTAACTAATCCAAAAAAAAATTTGGACATTACATTTTGAGCGGCCGTACTTACCAAAAAGTTTATATTTTTTATAGCGGGAAGCTCTCATAGTTGTCATCTGTATAAATCAGATTTATTAAACAACTAAACTCTATGAAAAAACCTATAATTTACTAATATTTATAATAAAACAAATGGTTTTCTAAAAACAGATACCTTTAACTAAAAATATAAGTTTGTTTCCCAATGTTTCTAAAGAATACGCGTAAAAATTTCAAAAGGATTAATAGAAATGCGCTTGCGCAAGGAACTTTTTACCGTCAAGAACAAGTTACGAGAAAAACGCGTTAAACGTTTTATTTTGTATCTATCTAATTGTAAAATATTTTACTGCAACTGCGCCATAACATTGGTATAACTATAAGTTTTTACCATCGGGTTGGTTTCAAAAATGTCATAAAACCATAACGCAAGCTAAAATATATAATAAACATTTTTTCGAGTTTTTGACCAAAAATCAGTGGAGTTCCCCCTTAAGAGCAGATATATTTCAAAATTTTGAATTATAATTTACAAACTCTTGCGACGATTTCATCGTTTCAGATCCCCAAGAATTTGCCGCTGCTAAGCTGATTGATTTCGTACGGAGTTCTGATATACAACCTGTGATGAATAAGGAAATGGTGAATCAACGTAAAAAAAAATGGTATGTACAGTAACAAATATTTTATTTTCTTTTAGTTTTTTTTTTGAAGGGGGTGCGGAGGTGGACAATCTTCTAAAAGACACCCTTTTAGATGAGATAAAAGGTAGTGGTCGATTCATCATACATTAAAGTGAGCCTACCGACTAAACACGCTCCTCAGGGCTAAGCTCAGAGGTATAATGCCCAGGTAAACAAAAGGAAGGAAGTGAGAATTAGATGAAGAATTAAGAGATTGTATGCTTCGCAGTTTTAGAAAGTCACCTCACTTTTCATAGGGTGGGAGAAGAGGAGAAGATGACGCTATAAGTACGAAGCTCGGTTTGATTTAGGCAGTGAAGCTTCAGAAAAAGGTGATGAGGTTGTGTGTATAGTAAATTGTATGAGTGTGCGCACGTGTGGTAAATGAGTACGTGAGGATCGTGTGTGTAATTGGTCTGTAAGTGTCGCGGGGCTCACATATTACTAAACAGCTTACTAAAATTGCTGTTAACATTTTAAATCTAATTTCGTTAGCAGGTTTCCCAGTAAAGAGGCTGAAATGTAATGACCGATTTTCTCAAATTTGGCTTCCTCTTATATGGATCGTCTAGTGCTTCTCAACAAAATAATTAACTTGGATAATATTTAAAATAGCATTCATAACACTGATTTTAACCAATATTTATTAATTGGAAGGAAAAAATTTCGTTGGAGGACAGCTACGTGGCCAATGAATTGGCAGCGGTTTTTTCTCTACTTTATAACGTTAATTTAATCTAACTAATAACGGGATGCGAAGGTTGTTTTCGACCAACTTTTCAGGATCAAAAAAAGGGCCTTCAGCGAAGTAGGATAAAGTACTGCATGCAACACGGGACAAAAGTAGGATTTATTCCACTTGAATGATTGTACGTGCCCCTACGAAAATATTTTTCCTTCGTGGTGATTACTGCCCGGATGCAACGAGGCACGCACCCTCAGACACAAATATTCTCGTTCGGGCAGTGATCTCACCCATGGGAAAATCTTGATACTTTGCCCCTTTTGCATAATATAATAGCCGACTTCTTGACTCGATGAAAAACCGGAAACAAAATTAAAGAAACACATAGAAATTACATTATCTTCGTTATTTTAGTACTGATGCCGCTAGGATTCATGTGCATGTGATAACTATTTATTTTAGTTAGATCATTTTTTGTTTTTTCTGCCGAGAAATCATACTAAAATAGATTTTTTAATATTTCTTTTTCACTTTTATATATTACATGAATCAGTGGCAAAAGAGAGGTGCTCTCTCAGAAATTTAGGCATCCCTTCAGACATGCATTCATATAATACTATAACTCATATATTAAAGTTTTAGTAAATATACATATATTGAATAAAACCTATATTATATATATATAATATAGTATATATATATATAGGGCACGTAGCATGCCCAATGCAATAAGCTGAAGTAGGTTTTCATCATATCATACACATATATGTATATTACCTAAACCCTTTGGGATATATGCGTATGATAGGGTAATGTATATGCATGTCTGGAAGGTGCAATGTTACATCCCTTGGGGAAGGGAAGACACTTCTCGTTCCTGCACAGATTCCCACGTATATATAAAAGTTTGGAAACAGAACACTTCATTAAATCTATTTTCAGTATGATTAGCATGACCATAAAAACCGGCCTGGCCGAAACCCTGCCTAATAGCCGAAGATTAAAAACATCAAAAACCGTAATCGGTTTTTGGGGATAGTCGTTTGTGTAACGTAATTTTAGGCTTCATTTAGGTATAGAAGTATTGTATCAAGTTCGGTTAGAATAGATCACACAATTACATGGTATACAAAACCGATTAAACTATTATTATCAAATGTATTAAATCCGTTATAATATATTTAAATCGTTTTTTATCCGGGGGTTTTGGATGTTTATTAGTTGGCATTAAATTAATCGGTTTAATCTCTTATAATGTATAAACTGTTCATTTTTTTTATATTAGGGACTTTTTCAATATTTTAGGCTGAAACAGCACTTATAAAACATCGACGGCTATCTTACACGCCACCTGTTACTTTAATACTGTATTACACCATGTACAATGGAATTATTTAATGCCCATACCTTGATGGTCTTATTACTGGACATCAATATGATTCTTTACTCCTTGCGAGTAATAAAATCGGGACGCACGTGGCGACGAGTCCATTCCGTAATCGTTTCTTAGTATACAAGTCGTTTTCATAATCGCAATGACTCTTCTGCATTATTTGGTATAAAAATTTGAATCGTATCTAAACGTTTTCAATCGTTGCCAATGCGAAATTTGTTTAATACACTCCTTATATTGTCTGAAATTCATGGCCATAATGTCGGTGTACCGTTTTAAATCCAAGATTAATTTAACTGTTCTTAACATTAAATTAGTAGAAGATTTTAATCTTTTTAATCTGTTTATTGTTCAAATACAATAAAAATGTTGTGGAAATGATAAATGTGAAGAACTTTGGAGTAATTGTGTTGGCATCGTAAAATAATGTGAAAATAAAAATTTAAAGCATTTAAATTTGGAGCATCGCTAAAACTATGAACCTGTCATAATTTTACAATTTTCATGATTTTTCCAAAATGTTTCCATTTTTAAAAATAATATGGCAACTCCCCCAGAAAAGCGTTCATGTTTCTAATATCGATTTGTTGGCAGCTGGTATTTCCCCGGTTTTACAATCGTCATATATGGTCGCTTCCACCAACGAGCTAGCACCGTTCTAAAAATCCCCTCGAAGAGTAGTACTTTTCCCTTTTTCCGGCCCGGAAGACCTAGTAGATTTCGGCCGCCCATTGCCTCTTTTGGTCAGTTCGGCTGGTTCTTTTTGTAGCTTATGAAACCTTTTGTTTAAAAGATATTAAGATTCAAATTCTTCAACTCTCACCCTGTATACTCTGTGTGACTGAACATTATATTTTGTTAACCATATAATTGATAATTAAAGCTTAGTATATTTGAGAGCTTTCATGGTTTTATAAAATGTCCGTGCGATGGTTTTGTCTGTGTGTGTGCGTGTGTGTCGTGTGTTGTGTGTGTGTGTGCGTGCGTGCATGCGTGCGTACGTATACTGTTATAATTCTCGAACTACGTGATCGATCGTAATAAGATTAACGTGCATATATGTTTTCTGATTCTGAATTCGAGTAAATTTCTTTTAAGATTTAGACTATTTTATGACCATTTCATGCCATTTTTCGATTTTGAAAAATATTTTTTGCTTTTTATTAGATATGATTTAACAATATATTCAACGTGTGTGCGCGCGTGCGTGCGTAATATTACATTTAAAACATATCAAAAACGGAAAATGAGGAAGCTAAGTGCCAACACTTGCAGCGGTTTTTACTTCTACTTGTTTTTGTTGTAATATTTTTTGAAGAGTAATTTTACGGTTCCAATTTAGTAGCTTTCAAATGTTTACATTAGGTAATTTTACCTCAACAGTCTTTTTAAACAAATGAATTTATCAAAGAATTATCGTTGTTTACAATGTGGTTTGTACAGCCACTATCTAGAATCTAAAATTAATTTGACCTAAATTTACGCTACTATTTTCTAACGCAGTTACCTGATTTACCTCTGGATTGCAGACCTGTGTCAGCCATGCTTCGGATGAGTAGTCACCCTGTTGTTCGCCTGAAGATTCAGCTCTGGGTTGACCTTGACTCCTGCCTTGTTAATTTCCTCGGTAGTTGCCTCGGTTGAAGCCTCTGTTGTACCCTCTGTTGTAGCCTCTTTGGTGACCTCGCTGACCTTGACTGGAATGAGCACCTCGTCCTCGGTTGCTCTGCTGCTGTGATCTCGTGCATTGTTTACTGTGGTGACCTCGTTCTCCACAGGTATAACATTTTCCTTTAGTTTGTACCACAAAGGTACTGACGTTGGCTTTATTTGTAGACTCTGGTTGAGTCATATTTTTCTCTTTAATCTTCGATTTGACGTAGTCGACTGTTCGTTGATCCTCTGGTATAACATCTATAAAATCTCCGATGTAACTGTAGCTTGGTGGTAAGGCTCTGATTAGATATCTTAATTTCTTGACTTCTTCTAGTTTTCCACCAGCCGATTTAAATTCGTTTGTTACTTTTTCGAATTCTGCGAAAAACTCTTCCACTGTATTATAGTTATTTAATTTTATTTCTTCGATTTTTCCTCTGCATATAATTTGTAAGGCTGTAGACTGAGACAAGTACATTTTGTCAAATTTCTTAATCATCTCGAAGGCTGTTTTACATTCGCCAACGTACTCTAGTTGTTAGTCGGAGATAGCACTAATTACACAGGACCACAAAATGATAAACTCAAGTACCATAGACCACGTGGGTGGATTTATATGTTTTTTGGGTCGCTGAAGCCGAATCCGGGGTCCGTTTGTCTCCATCACGTCAGGGTTAAGGTCATTTGAAGGTCAAATTGATAAAAGACCGTAGAAAAATCTGAAAAAATTCTTGTATATGTTTTTTGGGTCTCTGAATCCGAATCCGGGTTCCGCTTGTCTCTACCACGTCAGGGTCAATGTCATTCGAAGGTCAAATTGATAAAAGTCCGTAGAAAAATCTGAAAAAATGCTTGTATTTGTTTTTTGGGTAGCTGAATCCGAATCCGGGGTCCGTTTGTCTCTACCACGTCAGGGTAAAGGTCATTTAGAGGTCAAATTTATAAAATTCGGTAAAAATATTAAAAGCATGCCATGTAAATATGTTTTTGGGTCGCTGACGCGAATTCGGGGTCCGTTTGTCTCTACCACGTCCAGGGTCAAGGTCATTTGGAGCTCAAATTGATAAAAGTCCGTAAAAAAAATCCGAAAAAATGCATTATATGTTTTTTTGAGTCGCTGAATTCGAATTCACAGTTAGTTTTACCCTACACAGTCATGCAGAGGTCATTTCAAGGTCATATCTAGGGCTATTTCAAGATCATAAAGGTCTCTTTGAGAAAAGGCAGTCGAAAAATCTAAAAACTTCATATATATGTTTTTGGGGTTTGCGATTCCAAAGTTAAGGTTTGTTTAATCTTAGAAATCCACCTGAAGTTATTTCAAGGTCCTATTGAGGTCCATTCCGAAACAACCGAGAAAGGTAATTAAAAAAATGAAAAAAAATATATATATGTATAATATATATATATGTGTGTGTGTGCTGTGGTGTGTGTGTGTGTGTGTGTGTGTGTGTGTGTGTGTGTGTGTGCATATCTTGATTTTGGAGACAGAAGTGTACATTCGTCGGGTGGTCGTTAATTTTTTTTAGGAGTGGCTTGGGAACGGGTAAAATTCTCTTATAGATACCTCAAAAATCCTGCGGCATACAGAAATGAGAACCATAGGATCGATTTAACATGTGCGTCAGAATCATCTAGTTTTCCATTTTGTATGAGAAAAACAGTGTTAAACGTTTATGCTTCTAAAACTAGTATAAATCTCTGGATTTTCGTTTTATAAACTATACATTCTTGTATATCTAAGCCGCTGATTGCGAATGGCGCTGTCAGTTTTTGTCTATACAGGCAATGGCAAAAGTTATAAAGCCAATATCGACGAAAAACCAAGAATTGAAGTGGATAAAAGGCAATTTATTCCACTCTTACCCGAAAAAGCTACTTGTTGCCCATGAAAAGCGGGGTCGAAGCGTAAATATTTTTTCCAAATACTAATTTTGGGGCAAGAATTTAGCGGGAAAAAGTAAATTGTGGCGAAAGTAAATTTTGCAGGTCTTATATTAATTAAATTTTGCTTCCTCCTGAGGAAGCTTGTAATAGTAAATTTTCGGTTTCGCTAATCTTTATAGAAACATGTTTTGAGATGTTAGAAGTTCGAATACGTGATTTTAGGAAATGTCTGTATGGATGTGGTGTGTGTGTGGTGTGTGTGTGTGTGTGTATTGTGGTGTGTGTGGATGTATACCGTCATATTTCTGGAACTACTTCCATATTAATCAAATTAACATGCATATTTATTTTGAATTCTGAATTCGGGAAAAACATTTTTTTTTTAAATTTTTTTAATTATTTTTTTTTATGGCGATTTTTTGATTAAAAAAAATTTTTTTTTTTGCGTTTTTTTTCCATCATCCGTTGTTACAAACATTCAGCTAAAATGCATTTTAAAGATTAATAAAAATTATCTACTTTCCCCGTTTGGTTCCTCGGGATCGACCGCCCCGTGTCGGCAGATAAAATGAAAAAGGTTGATTTTTTTTTTAAAAATATTCATATCTCTCAAATCTAAACATCATAACCTCAGAAAAACCCTGATGTTGATGGTCCACATTGTCAGAACTATATTTCATTAAAATTTCAAGTGATTTGTCTACGTATTTTTCAGTATAACATCGAAAACTGAAAAAAAATGATTTTTTTTGTGCCTCGATTACGGGCGTACAAAAGGCTAATTGCACTTGAGATTTTGGAAAGGTAGATATTCTTATTTGTCTTGGTTAAGTTCATTGCGCAGGCTTTAAACCCTTGGTTTCAGATATCAGTTTGAATTTTTTTTTGTTAATTTTTTGATTTTCTTATATCTTTAAAACAATGTAGTCAAATGCCGTCAAATTTTTATGTGGGCGATTCATCATAAACAAAGCTATCCGCTGTTAAAATTTAAACGATGTTTGTGTGAGCAGTTCTCAAATAAAGAGCTAAAATGTAAAAACCGATTTTTTCAAAAATTGGCTTTTTGCTTCTAAGGTGTGGTTGCACGTTTAAAGTCCCTCCTATGATTTATTGTTATACTGATATGTATATGTTTATGTATTATATATATATATATATATTTATATATATTACTTGCTAACGTGGAGGAATTTAGGCTAGTGTGTTGCGTCGTGGCTGAGGTTTTCAGCTGTGCCGTCTAAGGATCCCAGGGACGTGGAGGCAGGAGTGCGGGGTTAAACTAAAAAGGCCAAGGAAAGCTTGAGTAGTTTTGGTTTTTGGTTTTGCCATGCTACCACGTTATTGTGGCGTACATGACAGATATATTAAAAAAAAATATATATATATATAACATATTAATATATATATTATTCCAAAATATTTAATTCAAATTAAATTTAATTACCTACATTGTATTGTACCATTAAGGTGGAACTCCTATTTTAATTTTTCTTACTTTTGCCCACCATTGTCAGATTTTAGGGGTTTGATTGTGGTGATAAAAAGGTTACATAGGCAATTTGGGGCCATTTTAATAGCACATAATACTCAAGTTATATATAAAAACCAAAAAAATCATTAAAATTAAAGGTTTTTGAAAAAGTTGCTTGCGCAAGGGCTTCGACTAAATTAATCAAAAAAATTTGGACATACATTTTGACCCGTAGCTTAACCCAAATGTTAATATTTTATTACGGGAACTCACATAGTTCATCTGTCATAAAATCAAGAATTTATTAAACAACTAAATCTATGAAAAAACCTATAAGGTTACTAATCATTTATAATAAAACAAATTTTCTAAAATACAGATACCTTAACTTAAAATATTAAGGTTTGTTCCAACATGTTCTAAAGAATACGCGTAAAAATTTTCAACAGGATTAATTAGAAAATGCCTTTCGCAAGGAACTTTTGTAAAGTCAAACGAACAAGTTACGAGTAAAAACGCGTTTAAAGTTTTATTTTTGGTATGGCTATCTAATGTAAAATATTTTTACTCACCTGCCCATAACATTGGTATAACTAAAGTTTTTACATCCGGTTGGTTTCAAAATGTTCATAAAACCATAACAAACGAAGAATATATAATAACATTTTTTCGAGTTTTTGACCAAAAATCAGTGGAGTTTCCCCTTTAGACAATATATTTAAAATTTTTGAATTTCAATAATTTAAAACTTACTTCGACGATTTCATCCGTTGTTCAGATCCACCCAAATTTGAAGCTGATACTGATGATTTCGTATTCGGAGTTCTGATACTACAACCTGTGTAATGAATATGGAATGGTGAATAAAACGTGTACAAAAAAATGGTGTTACCAGTAAAAATATTTTATTCGTTAGTTTTTTTTTTTTGAAGGGGGTAGGAGTGAAATCTCTAAAAGACCACCTTTTAGATGGAGATAAAGGTATTTTGTGTCGGATTCATCACATTAAGTGATGGGCTACCGGACTAAACCACTCCTCAGGGGGCTAACTCAGCAGGTTAATGCCCAGGTAAAAGAAGGATAGTGGAATTAGATGAAAGATTAAAAGATTTGTAATGCTTCGCAAGTTAGAAAGTCAGCCTCACTTTTCATAGGGTGGAGAAGAGGAGAATATGAACGCTATAGTAGGGCGAACTCGGTTGTTTGATTTAGCAGTGAAGCTTTCAGAAGAAAGGTGATAGAGGTTGTGTTTATATGTAATTGTATCAGTGTGGCGGCACAGGTTGTGGTAAATGAGTAGGTGAGGAGTGTTGGTGTAATTGGCTGAAGTGTCGCGGGGCTCACATATTACTAAACACTTTACTACAATTGCTGTTAAATTTTAAACATATTTTCGTTTAAGCAGTTCTCGCAGATAAAGAGGTGAAATGTAATGACGCGATTTTTCTCAACAAAATTTGGCTTCCTCTTATATGGATGTCAGGTGCTTTCTACAACACAATAATTAAACTTGGAAATTATTTAAATAGGGCATTCATTACACTGGTAATTTAAAACAATATTTTTATTTATTGGAACAATAAATTTCGTTGGAGGAAAGCTACGTGCCAATGATTTGGCAGCGGTTTTTTTCTCTACTTTATACGTTAATTTAATCTAACTAATAATCGGGATGCGAAGTTGTTTTCGCCACACTTTCAGGATCAAAAAGGGGCTTTCAGTCGAAGTAGGATAAAGTATGTATCAACACGGGACAAGTAGATTTTCCCTTGAATGATTGTAGTGCACCTACGAAAATATTTTTCCTTCTGGTGATTACTGCCCCGAGTGAAACGAGGACCCGCTCAGACAAAATATTTCGTTCGGCGCAGTGATCTCACCCATGGAAAAATCTGATAACTTTTGGCCCCTTGTTGCATAATATACATAGCCGACTTCTTATGACTCGATGAAAAACTCGGAAAGCATATGTAAGAAAACATTAGAAATATACAATCGTAATTTACAAGTTCTACATAAATTTGAAGTCTGTAAGCGCCTGAATTCATATTGTAATCTATTTGTGAAATAACTATTTTTTTAGTGTAACCAATTTATTTAATGTTTTTTACATCATGCGAAAATCTCGCTAAGAAGATTTTAATATTTCTTTTCAAATTTTATATATTACATAATAGTGGCAGAAGAAGGTGCTCTCTTCAAGAATTTAGCATGCCCTTCAAGACATGCTATACATATCTATAACATGCATATATTAAAGTTAGTAATATACAATATATGAAATAAGAAATATTATATATAATATTATATATATATATATACTATATTATATAGCAGGTCATGCCAATGCAATAAAGCTAAGGTAGTTTACATGCATATCATACAATATATTGTATATTACTAAACTTTGATATATGCGTATGATAGGTATATGTATATGCATGTCTGGAAGTGCATGTTAAATTTTGAAGAAAGCACTTCTCGTCTGCAACAGATTCACGTAATATATAAAAGTTTGAAAAGAAACTTCATTAAAATCTATTTTTAGTATGATTTACACATGACATAAAAAAAACCGCTGCCAAATCCCCTGCTAATAGCCGAAGATTAAAAACGATTTCAAAAACCGTAATCGTTTTTGATAGTCGTTTGTGTAACGTAATTTTAGCTTTATTAGGTATTAGAATGTATTGTATCAGTTCCGATTAGAATAGATAACAATTAGAATGGTATAAAAAACGATTAAACTATTATTATAAAATGTATTAAAAATCCGTTATATATATTAATCGTTTTTTATCGTTTTTGATGTTTATTACTGCATTTATAAATCTAATCGTTTTTAATCTCTTATAATCGTATTTAATATTCATGTATCATTTTTTTTATATTTAGGACTTTTT
>CM053171.1:27426550-27456805 GCA_012977825.3 Pteromalus puparum
TTGTTTTCTATACTCCCATAATCGTCTTTTAAAATTTTAAAGCTCATTTCAGCACTCCCACAGTCGCATTTTAGACCATCGTAATCGTTTTCTGTATTCCCACAGTCGCCTTTTTGACATTTGCAATAGATTTCTACATACCCACAGACGCCTTTCAGACCCTTGAAGTTGTTTTCTATATTCCCATAATCGCCTATTAAAATTTAAAAGCTCATTTCAGTACTCCCACAGTCGTCTTTTAGACCCTCATAATAGTTTTCTATATTCCATAGCTCCTGGGAGAGTGGTCTCACCGGAGACCACCGCGTCGGAGAAGTGGGAAAATATTTCAACCTTGTGGGTAGCAGTCTTTTAGGTACACTATTGTTGAATATATTGTATTAATCATATCATAATAAAAAGCAAAAATACTTTTTCAAAAGTCGAAAAATGGCCATGAAATGGTCATAAATAGTCCTAGAATCTTGTAATGAAAATTACGTGCGAATTCAGAATTCAGAAAAAATATATGCATGTCCAATCTTATGACATGGATCGATCACGTAGTTCAATTAATAACAGTATACGTAAAGGCGACACAGCACACAGACCATCTGCAGACATTTATAAAAACACGAAAACTCCTCAAATATACTAAGCTTTATTATCAAATTATATGGTTTAACAAAATAATAATGTTCAGTCACACAGAGTATACAGGGTGAAGTTGAAGATTTGAATTCTTAATATCTTTTAAACTGATAGGTTTTAGAAGCTACAAAAGAACTAGCCGAAGTGATAAACATCAATCTTTTCCTAAATTTCAACTCAATTAACCTTTTTACTCCCGTAATCGTACGACATAAAAAAACATTTTTTTAGTTTTTGATTTTTATCTCAAAAACTAGTCGGCAAAATTGCTTAAAATTTTTACAACTAGTAGAATATCGTTGTTTTTTATTGTCATGAATTTTTTCAAAACATTTAACTTTATTTTTTGAGTTATATATGTTTTTCGAAAAATTACCTTTTATATGCATAAAAAATGAACAGATCAGTCAATCTAGAAACTCGGAAAAAAAAAATCTTGCGGGAAAAAGTAGACAAATTTATGTTCTTTTAGATACACTATTGTTGAATATATTGTATAAATCATATCATTATAAAAAAGCAAAAATATTTTTTCAAAAATAGAAAATTGGCTATAATATGGCCATAAAATGGTCAGAATCATAAAACAAAAAATGACCTAAATTCAGAATTAGAAAAAATATATGCATGTCAAATTTTATTACGATCCGTCGCATGGTTCCAAAATTATGGCGGTATACGTACATACACACACACACACACACACACACACACACACACACACACACAGCCATCCGCACGGACATTTTCTAAAAACGTATGATTCGTACTCCAAACACCTCCAAATGCGTTTTCACGAAGTATTAGCAAAACTAAAAAATTTAACTATTACACAGCTTCCTCTTGAGGAGGAAGCNATTTACACATGACATAAAAAAATAGGTAAATTGTTTTAACTAAAATAAAATAATAATTTTTTTCACAATAGATTGCAAAAAATAAAGCAGGGCTATACTGACTTAAATTTATATAACTTGTAAATGTATGAGTTTTTCAATATATTTTATTTCCATTTGCATTCAGAGTTTTTCATCGATTCATAACTGCATTGGCTTACAAATTTTGAACAAAAACTTCCTGTGCCGATCGATTTAGCGGCTCAAAATACATATATATATTTCTGAAAAAAATTGCGTTGCAAGTACGAAAATTATTCATCTTGGCCTTTTCTTAATTTGATTAAACTATTCTTGGCCTTTTCTAAATTTGATCTTGAAATCATCTTTAAAACGATGTAATGCAAATAAACGGACCCCGGATTCGGCTTCAGCGACCCAAAAAACATATACATGCAACTTTTCAGATATTTTTACCGAATTTTATAAATTTGGCCTCTAAATGACCTTTACCCTGACGTGGTAGAGACAAACGGACCCCGGATTCGGATTCAGCTACCCAAAAAACAAATACAAGCATTTTTTCAGATTTTTCTACGGACTTTTATCAATTTGACCTTCGAATGACATTGACCCTGACGTGGTAGAGACAAGCGGACCCCGGATTCGGATTCAGCGACCCAAAAAATATATACAAGAATTTTTTCAGATTTTTCTACGGTCTTTTATCAATTTGACCTTCAAATGACCTTAACCCTGACGTGATGGAGACAAACGGACCCCGGATTCGGCTTCAGCGACCCAAAAAACATATAAATCCACCCACGTGGTCTATGGTACTTGAGTTTATCATTTTGTGGTCCTGTGTTATCATGGTACGAGCTTTTAAATCAATCTTCTTCCATTTGGCCTCGTCCTTTTTTTCAGCTTCCGTAATTTCTCGAGTTGCTGGATCCTTGCACTCTTTATATTCCAGCAGGATCATTAATCTTATTTTTCAGCTTGTATAATTTTCACCATCAAACACTGGTATCATAATATCTTCAATTTTAGCTTGCTTAACTATTTTTTCTTCTTTAATTTTTATTTTGTCGTATACTTGATTTGTTATAATAATAACCTTCTTCAGTTCTTTTAAAAATATTTTTCTTATCGGATTTCTTAGTTCCTCTTTCCAAACAACTTCTTTAGTATCTAAATCGTGTTCTGAATTCACTTTTTTCTTAAGCCACGAGAACATGTGCTTAACCTCTAATTTAGCCACGTGCTCTGCTATAGCACTTTACCACGTATTTCACTTGCCGACTTTAATCCGCTTGCATCGCACTTAAATCTTGATTATTTTTCAAAAATCTTCCTTTTGTTTAATACTTGACTACTTTATCTTTTTTGCTGAGCGTATATTTTTCTTCTTTAACCCTTATTTGTCCAGTTAATCTTCACTTGAATATTTTCTTTCTTCGACAGACGTTTCGACACGAAAAATCGAATTTCAATGTTTCACGAGTACGTACGTTTTTCCAAAAAATATTTTCCTTTAATACCACTGTTCAATTTGTCACTGTGCGATTTACTTCGTTTATAATAATCGTTGACTCCTTTTCAATGTGGCTCTTCTTCTAACCTCACTTTTCGACATCTCTACACAACTCGAGAGTTAATGTAGAAGATGTGAAATTTTTAAACCACTCTCAGCTACCATGTTGGATTGCGTGGATCAATAAACAAGGCAGTGAGGTTTAAATAATATATTATATATTGAAAGGCTTGAGAGCATAGTCGGCAGTGCGTCCGCTCAGCACGGAGTCTTACAGGCAAGAGAGAGTGTGGAGTACAGTACAGCATAGTGTGACTCCACGAAGTATAGTATACAGTATAGTGTGCTCTTAGAGTATATACGCGAGACATGCGCACTATGCTCGCGTTCGCTAGAGCTTGACTCGTTCAACGATTACGACTGTATAAATTCATATATTACAATAGTATTGATTATTGCAATATTGTTGCTTTAATATTATTGTATATTACTATTTTACTGTTATAGTGAATAAAAGATCTATCTATCTATCTATCTATCTCTCTCTGTCTTACCTCGCCTCTCGTTCTCTCTCATTTCCGTGTCCTCTGGCAGCTTAGTAAACCAGATAGCTTATTACATATGTGACAATACGACGGAGAGGCATCCTGACGGGCGTTAGTGGCGTTAGTGCTTGAACCGCACTCCGCCGTCACAACTTGAATTGGAGTTCGAATGCGATGGCTATCATGAAAAACTGTGGCAGACCAGATTCACTAATAGCGTAGCATGTAATCCAAAATGGAAAAAATTGAAATAATTTTGATAAATTTTCCGAAAAATAAAAATCTTGATGGTAAACCTAAGTTTTCAGATAAAAAGAAAAAAAAAGAAAAGAAATTACATTTTAAACACCATAAGCAATCGAAACTCGACGTTAATTTTGTACTTTTAATTTTAGTAACGCATTTTATTCATATTTTCTCGATTTCAACAAACATTTAATTTTTGACTTTTTTATAATTTACAAATTTTCAAATGAAATTTCAAAGATAAAAATCATACAAAAACTAAAGTGGGAGGTTGGCGAGAGAAGCAAGCAGAGGGGCGAAGTCCTACTAGTATATACGCTCATACATGAATAAATATTGACAAGACAATTATATAAATCATCTCAAAAACTTGTTCTTTATAATTTTAAAAATGTTTCTATTTAAGGCTTCCTCTAGAAGAAGGCAATAATCACCTAAAAGTATTATTGTATGAACTAAAACATCTTACTGCTGACCTATTTGAGTTATTGGGTATTAAAGGGCACGCGGTGTACTTTATCCTATTGTAGTAAACCAACAGAAATAACTGAATTACAGAATTTTTTTAAGTTGATAAATGGTGAGTTCCTATTATATTCTAATTTCACAATCTCCAATAACAAAATAATTTAAACTATTTGAGTTTTAGTTTAACTGTATCATTTTTATTGTCACAATATTACTTTAATGACATGTCGCATTGTAAAATATTACTCAAGTGAAATTTCACGTTGGCAAAATGTTATTTTAATAAAATTTTATTATGTGTATTTTTTACCTGTAAATAAGAATCATCGTGGTAAGGCGTACTTTGGTGGCATTCGTTAAAGCATCCCGCATTATAACCACTTGGTGGTCTTGAGTAAGAATCTTGCACTGCGGCAGCAGCAGCACAACAGTCTGGTATTTGTGAAGAGTAAGATTCGTAAGGGCACTTCTCAGCTAATCCTATACTAGTGATGCGACTTGTTTGTAGTGATTGTTGATGAACTCTTTCTTGTGGACCTGTTGTAAAACCTGATCCGTGATGCATAATTTTAAATAAGATTCCTCCAGCCAAACAACAATTTTCGCTCTTCGATGTATCTTAGAAAACATTAGTATTAATTTTTAGTACAATAGTACGTTGGTTATCTAATTAAAAGAAAAGTTTGCTGTTCACGAACTCATTATTACAACCTGTTCTGTTCTATGTAGATCTATCATCAATTTCTATGTAAAGCAAGTATTTGAAAATTCTTCTCAAAACAGACTTTTATGTCATAGTTCAAAGTCAATATCCTCAGAGCATTTATCAAACCTAAAAATGAAACATAAGAATTTTTAGTAATAAAAATAACATATTCATTGCTATCATATTGTACGAAATTGCGTATAATAATTTGTTTCACCTTGAATATAATAGTTTCTTCGAAACTATTTATACTTGGCGAGCGCCTAAAAATATTTCGTTTGTGAAAAACATGCTCGTATCTACAAAATTTAAATCAAAATACAATCCTACTGTGTGTACCAATACTTGGAATGTAAAAAATCTTGAACAAGTGTTTGGAATTTTCCGTTCCAATACTTGCCCTATATTCTTAATCTTTATTACTTTTAATTTTTCACTTAGAATGAAGATAATCGTTTAATATTGGACTAAACATGTTATTTAGAATATGAATTGCCCCTTACGATACCAAATTATATCAAATAAAGGTGTTTGATATTTCATGATTATCTAATTAAAAACATAACCCTACATTATAATCAATATACCATCAAAATATCGAGCCGAATACATACGGCTAAGTATTGGGCACATGTCGTTTTAGCTCTTGCCAGTAGATGACCTCCGATTATGATATTAAAATCAATACTTTTAGATAAATTTCGCGTTAATAAGTAACTTTTAAGTATCTAAGAATAGCCTCAAACTTGCGCGAGCAAAAATTTCCTTAATATTTATTTGCAAAACGCTTAAAAATCAAGTCGTAATTCTTAGCTATGTGCTTAAGGAAGCACGTACAAACGCAACGCAAGAGCGCCGTAAGTTGCATTTTGAAATTCTCTTTTTTATTATTTATACCTCAAGAATGTGTTGTAAGTAACTGGACATCTTGATGGCAAGTTAGCATTCCTGTATTCCTATGCCCCCCCCCCCCCCACACACCCTCTGCCTCGACCACGCGAAGGCAGGGACATCTGCACAGCAGATGTGAGGTTGTCTCCTTCTTCTTTGCACCACCTACAATCTATGGAATTCGCGAGTCCTATCTTGCGCAGGTGATATCTTACTCCCACCAGTGCTCGGTCAGCCAGCCCACGGCTAGCCTTAATCCGTTTCTACTAAGTCCTCTGATAGCCGTGAGCCATTTCGCAGAAAGGCTATCACCGATGATATCATTGGCCTGTCTAAGTCCTTTGGTAATATGCCATTTCACGATCAATTCCACGTTGAGCTAGTCTTTAATAACCCTATTTGTTTCACAAGCTGGTATGGCAACAGGCAACCTCTTTGCATGGAGGACATATGTAGCACTGCCAGCCAGCCTGTTCGCTTTTTCGTTACACATCACGCCGGAGCAACCTTTTTTTATCATGAGTGGCATAACTTGTTCCAGAAGTGCCTTATCTTTGAAGTGCATGCAGTTCATTGCCTCGAGAGTCTGCAGAACGTTCTATATGCACTAACTATTAAGTCATTATTTAGAAGGGAGAGCTCCAACAGAGTCTTCATAGCGGCCGTTGGTCTTGTCCGCATGGATTATGCGATTTCCCTATTACCATTCTTTGCATTCTGCCCAGTACCCTAATGTGAGTTTTTGATTCACATTTATTTGCCCAAACGATTGCTCCATATTTATTTAGTTCCAGGCCCCATGTGGCGCCGTAGGCTCGTGTGCAGGCCCAGGAGGTGCTTATTGCGCTTTTACATTTCGTTCTAATTTGCTTAGTCTAGGGTCTAACGTGATCCAAAGGTACTTTACCTCAGTAATTAGTTTCAATGGGACACCTCGGAGGTGAGCCCGCCTACTGGCCTTGTACTTGTTTGTGTACAGCATGGCATTAAGCTTGTTAGTCTTCACCTCAAATTTTACTGTTTTGCACCAGTTCTCTACCAGTTCCAATGCATACAGCGTTACGCCTTCTCAAGCATCCTTGTCATCTCCTCTTAACAAGATGACAATATCGTCCACGTACGCTCTCGTGTTTATTTCCTCTTTATCAGGTGGTCAACTATAAGGCACTTAAGTGTTTGTGAAAGTACTCCTTCTTGTGAGCAGCCTTTTATAACCCTGCCATTGCTTGAGTGCGATCCCTAACTATTCACCATCCACCTAGAGTTCAGCATATTGCTGAACCATCTAGCGACGGTTTCTGGGACAACGTGTTCCTCTATTCCCATCTTGATCGCTTCGCCGGTCATATGGTTAAAAGCTCCCCCCCCCCCCCCCCCCCGAGTCTAGGAGGCGCACCCGCACCAAACCCCTGCCCTTTATTCCCTTCTGTATTAAATTATACTTTTCCTGAAATCGTACGGAGACTCTCCGGCTCATTGCCAGAGAAGAGGATTGAAAGCTAGCAAAACGGATCACAGACAGAGCAAGGATAAGTTGGGCTATAGGGATGTTCTAGCCTTATAAAGCTGCAGGCCTGGATGAAATTTTTTCATCACTGCTGCAGCAAAACATTGACATTCTAATACCCGCCCTGAAAAAACTGACCGTGCATGCTTGGCACTAGGGTATGTATCGGATGAATAGGGACTGACGAGGGTCACGTTCTTGCCTAAACCAGGCAAAGCGTAAGACATAGTTGCGAAAGACTTCAGACAAATCAGCCTGACCCAGTTTTCACTCAAAATATTGAAAAGACTGGTCGACAGGTTTATTAAGGAGACACCACTAGTCAAAACACTACGGCACAGTAAGCAGCATGACTACTAGACGGGAAAGTCGACAGACACAGTGCTTGTAGAGGCAGTCGGCTTAAGGGGGCACACCACCTTTAAACTCTGAAAAATAAACTTCTTATAAATAATAACAAAAATAAATTATAATTGTTATATAATTTTTATACTAATATTAGGTTATATCACCTGTATTTTTACCATAGTAAATCCATATTATCTACTTACCCATGGTGACTCTCCGTATACTGGTTTGAGCATTTTGGCACTGTCCGTAGGATTCCATATGACCACATGGTTTGATTGGGCTAAAATTTTAGGAGAATACTTTGTACACTTGTACTTTTGGTATAAATAAAGGGATTTTGATTTGAATGCTTAGAAAATGTTCAACAATAAAAATACGTAATTTTTGGCCTTTTTTAACCTATTTATGCCACATTTTTTTTCATTAAAGATTTTCTAAGCATTTTCATATAAGATTTTCAAATCAAAATCCCTTTATTCATGCTAAAAGTACAAGTGTACAAAGCATTCTCCTAAAATTTTAGCCCAATCAAACTATGTGGTCATATGGAATCCTACGGACAGTGTCAAAATGCTCAAAACAGTATACGGAGAGTGAGAGTCACCATGGTTATGTTACGTCCTGACTACTTGTCAAAAAATAGACAGGGAACGTAATGATAAGGGTAGTGGCAAGGATGTAAGAAATATTAGTACGCGCCTAATTGTCTTGGTTGTTAGTGAATAAATAAAAGCACTTACTTTTACGGTGAACCTGGACAACTGCTCGCTCTCGTACTGGGGTGAGAATATGCTTGTGCGGAAGGAGGTTTTTCGCGTAAATAACTTAATAACTCGAAATGCGATAGGAAATAATGGGTTTATTTAGCTTCCACACGATCTTTGTGTATTTAGATATTATCAATATTTTAATAGCTGGATTGAATGTAATGAAAATACGATTCGCGATATAGCGACGATTAGACTTTATAATATTTCGTCACCGATTGTCGGACCGGCGCGACGTACAGAGCTCTCGATTTGTAACAAAAAACTGACGATGAACGTCGTGCAGGGCATATTTAAACCTTCGCATCTTTCGCAAGTTGAATCGCAGTCGTATATACAAAAATGGTTATCTTGCAGTTTGCGAACTCGACTCATAAGCGACACTGATACACTAAAACATTTTGACTGCAATGAATGCTCAAAAAAAGAGATTCAACAGTTTGATTTAGGATAAATCTAACTATATAGAAAGTATACGTCGTACGACGTAACAGGTAAGTAGGTGCTAATATGGATTTAACATGGTAAAAATACAGGTGATATAACCTAATATTAGTATGAAAATTATATAAAAATTATAATTTATTTTTGTTATTATTTATAAGAAGTTTTTTTTCAGAGTTTAAAGGTGGTGTGCCCCCTTAAGCCGACTGCCTCTACAAGCACTGTGTCTGTCGACTTTCCCGTCTAGTAGTCATGCTGCTTACTGTGCAGTAGTGCTTTGACTAGTGGTGTCTCCTTAATAAATCTGTCGACCAGTCTTTTCAACATTTTGAGTGAAAACTGGGTCAGGCTGATTTGTCTGAAGTCTTTCGCAACTATGTCTTACGCTTTGCCTGGTTTAGGCAAGAACGTGACCCTCGGCAGTCCCTATTCATCCGATACATACCCTAGTGCCAGGCATGCACGGTCAGTTTTTTCAGGGCTGGTATTAGAATGTCAATATTTTACTACAGCAGTGATGAAAAAATTTCATCCAGGCCTGCAGCTTTATAAGGCTAGAACGTCCCTATAGCCCAACTTATCCTTGCTCTGTCTGTGATCCGTTTTGCTAGCTTTCAATCCTCTTCTCTGGCAATGAGCCAGAGAGTCTCCGCACTATGGGCGATTTCAGGAAAAGTATTGTCAAATATCAAATTGCACCTCTCAGGAAAATGCTAGGGACCTAATTTTTTTATTAAGAAGGTTGTACTTCTCAGATATAGGGAAAAATATCAGAATATTGTTTTCTGATGATGTCGAGCCAGGGCACCTATGAAAAGTACGAAATTTTAAGAAAACGATATTTTAGCAACTTGTTATTGTATTAATATGCCATAAAAATGCATTTTAAAATAATTGGGAGATTTTGAGACAATCATATACTATTTTTTTAATTAATGAATGATTTTTTTTTACCTACATAACCTAAAAATTCATCTATTTCGACCTATTGTACTAAGAAACGTGAATCCGGGATTTAAAATTATCATAAATCACGAACCTCTAATTTGATTAGTTTCGAATATTATATTCTAATAATACGGCACTATATTAGGGTTGTGCGAGTTCCCGAAAAGTCGAGTTTCCCGCCCGAAAAACTTGACTCGACGAGCTTGAGTCGAGTCTCGAGTCAAGTCAAGTTACTCAAGTTTTTCGAGCTGTTCGTAAAACTCGAGCAACTTGAAAGACTCGAGTAGCTCGAAAGACTCGAGCAGCTCGAACGACTCGAGTAGCTCTAAAGACTCGAGCAGCTTAATAATTCAACTATCTCAAAGAATTCATGTTGCTAAACTCAGCTGTGCTACTTGCCACCTGGGTACCTGTATTTAAAACCTTGGTACTGAGTTTTTAATAAAGTCTAAATAAAATCGATTCTAGTTTATCAAAGAAAATCAAATATTTATAACTATAAACATGAATAATAAAAATTCCTACCACCTTGTTGGGCAATAGCAATAAAAAGGTCAAAAAAATAGCCATAATTGATAGGCATAGGGGAGATGCGCCCAGTATGGATACCCTTAGCTATTTCCGGCATCACTTTTAATTGACACAATAAAAGTTTGAATCCAAAATTTCTATGTGTTTTCTGGTCCATTTTTTATAAGGAAAAAAAAATTGGCACTAGTCGAACTCGTCATTTAAAAAAGTTATCTGCACAAATGTAAAACGTTGATTTTACGAGTATGCAAAAAGTTACCCCCAGTATGGATAATTTTATCTCATTGGCTTTAAATATTTATTTACTAAACAAAAGTTTTCCTCACACCTGCACGGAAAGTACAATTTCCCTTCCGGGCCCCTGGAGAGAAATGTATATTTTCCGTGCTGGTGTGACTGCTAAAAATACTTGATAGAGATCGATTACATTTTTAATCGAATTTGAAGCTATATCTCAATCCCGCTTTTTCTATTAGAACTCGATTAAAATCGATAGAATCGATAGAAGTCGATGAATTTCAATACGAAAAACCGCAATTAAAATCGACGTTTAATAAGTACCATTGACTTGTGACGAGACGCAAGTCTCGCACATAAAGCAAGCAAACGCGGCCCCAAGTCAATCAGCTGACGCCAGCGAGCGCGCAACTCAGCAGCGATGGGCCAGGCGGCGCAAGCGGCTCACCGCGGGCACATCTATATAAAGCGGGCCGCGCAGCGCAGCGGGCAGTTCTACTCGAGCTTAACTCCTGGCAGCATCGTGAGCACACGTTACCGCAAGGAACGGCCAGAGATAGACCGACACCGACGACGTCGCCTCGTGAGCACACGTGACGACAGTGTTAGCGAACCCGGAACTCCGAGTTGTCGTCGTGAGCACACGAGACATCCAGGAATAACCGAACAGCGCCGAGTCTCGTCTACGTGAGCACACGTAGCCGTTACCCGACGTTGCCACCGGCTCCTGAACCCCCGTCCCAAGGGACTGGTTGTTTTCTCCGCCACCGTGAGCACACGGGGCTGAGAAAATAGCTAAAGCCCCGCCGACGATTCCCCAGGTCGTGCGCTCACGTCCTGGTGAAGCAGCGGCCGACTCCTGCCCGTGCGAAACCGACCACACGCCGACCTCTCGAGATTCGCCTGGTCACTGTGAGCACACAGGACAAGGAGAAAACGAGACGAGCGACCTCGATCCGTAGAGCCGAGCGCTCACGACTCTGTGGACTCGAGGGATACCTAACCTCCGAAAACCCGTCGATATCTCGAACCCGTGTCACCGTCCGAAACTCCGATACCGCGTCCGCAAAACCGACGTATGCACCGAAACCACGTAACTCCGACAACGTCGTGTTGATGTACCGTTAACCGCACTAGTTTAAGCCAGACCGATTGTAAAGGCAAAATATTCTAAACAAACCGCGATCTCGATTTCTGTTACAAATGGAGACTAATAATTGAACGATCAACTTGTTATCTTATTTACTAGAATATATCTATTTTGTTATTAATTACATAAATAGTCTCTTCAATTAACCTTTCCCCTAACCAAATCCTGGCGTCCGGCCGACTATTCAACACACGGGGAAACTCGAACCGTTACAGACTTTAATACTTTATTGACTTTATTACTCATCTTTCGTATAGAATTGTATCGATTTATATCGATTTAATGCAAAAAGTAGGATTAAGATATAGCTTCAAATTCGATTAAAAATTTCATCGATCTCTATTAACTACTTTTAACAGGGGAGGAAATAGTATATTGTATATTGTGTACCAAGGGCGTAAAGTGGGCTTTTTGAGGCCGAGTGTGGAGGTTGCAACATACGAGCCGAAGACGAGTACTGCAACCACACGAGGCCAAAAAGCCCACTTAGTTCTTGGTGCACACCATAGTTTTTGTGACTTATGCACGTATTTTCGCGTTTTTTGAGTATTTTGAGCGTTTTTAGAAATTTGCCAATGAATTTAGTAGCGGGTGTAAAAGTACTTTTGCGCCCGCTGCTGCATTTTTTCGCCCGCCAGTCGGATAACGACTACTTTTGTCCCTAATTTTAGGTCAAAAAAACGCGAAAATCGTGCATGTGTTACGAAAATAGTATACACGCCACGGGAGTAAATTTTGACAGCCCATATCTCGTGTTTGCCACCCTCGCCTTCAGTTTGGGTGGCAATCTACACGATATATGAACTGTCCAAGTTTTTTCCTCCCTAGGCACGTAATATACTGTAGTACATTATAGCACAGTGTGACCTAAGCTCACACTAGGTTACGCCTATCGGTAACCTAAGTAGTCCTTTTTTGCACCGTGTTTATCACACTCGCTACGCTCATGCGCTAAATTCAGAGTTCAAAATAGGGCTTATGACACGGTTAGGGATGACAGCGAGCTTAGGTAGTTTGTGCTATAAAATTCTAGTCGATACTTGTGATCTAAGTAGCACTTTTTGGCACGGCGTGAGGTTAGGGCCCGAGCGTAGCCAGTCGATCGCGTTCCAACTCGAACTCGTTCTTGGGCTCTGATTGTTGATTGAAGCGTGGAGCATCTATACGGCGGTAGTTGTTGCGGTGCCTGCTAGCTATGCGGCAAGCTCTACTGCACTGATAATATGTGGCCTTAATTCGAGCTGGATGAGTCGACCATGATTCAAGTGGCGCCACAGTCACTCTTATGCCAAGGTTGAAACAGCTGTAACGAAAAAAGGAAGATCTTGTCATTCATTTTCGACTCCGGGGAATAACTAAATGTATAATGAGGTCTTGAAGTTAGAGTATCTGGTTGCCGGTGAGGAGTCTTTGGCATACGATTCGAACGAACAGCCACGGAGATCATCCTTAAAACCGACGAGTCGTCAAGGACGAGTAAAGAGAGCTCGTGAGGTGTTAAAGACAAGCTTAGCTAGTGACCACCGATCACTATCGATCTTGTTCTTGATGTCGCAGTTCAGAATGTTCTGATGGTGCAATTTGGCGATGTCCAGTGTCTAGTCAAAATGGTCGTTGAGGTTAGAATTACAGCCATCAATAGGATCTTGGTCGAACTCTAATAGTAGAATGTAGGCATACTTGAAATCAAGCTTAGATTATCATGGATTACGCACGCTGTCGACTTGCTCTCTATATGTCGGTAGAACGATTTCCCAGCGCTTAGTTTGCTGTCCATTGATGTGAGCCAGAGGTCCCGAGCACGCTGCTATGTTTACTCTCATACACGTCGAGTTTGTGACTATCTATGATATAATTAAGTGCTTGAGTCGCTAGCGAGCGCCCAGCGCTTATACATACACAATATTACACATATATGGTGGGATTGGACTTGTTGCGGGATGTTGTCGGTATGCTGAGCATAAGGGTGGACGGGCTCAGGTACTGCCAATCTCCTGGGGAAGCGTTGGCTCCTCGTTGACATTTACTTCCTCTTCGTGCTTAAACTCCATGAAATTGTTACCGCAATCACGTCCCATCTCCCATTCTCGGGCTCTTTAGGCTCCGTTTTGACTCAAAACGGCTGCGGCGAACTCCGCTGCACCGATGGCATGTGAGAGATAGATAAACGAGTTCAAGTTAAGATTAAAGTAGCTGGAACGGAAGATTAAGAAAAATTAGACCTTGCAGTCTTCGAAACATTTCGGAGGTTAAAGCGAATGAGGTTATGCAGAATTAAGATGATCGCGACATAGGCATTACAGCCTACAAGCTCGTCGCCGAGCTCAAGCGGCGAGAGCTAGATGAGGTTGAAGCCGAGCTTGGAATTCCCGCCGATCGTGGTTTCGATCTCGTACTTGGTGTTGCAGACCAGCATGTTCTATAGAGGGATTGGTCGGTGCCATCTCAAATCCATCGATGTGAGCCGACTGTCCCGAGATGATCCTCGATCCAGCACTGCTGTGTCCAACATTCACGATGGCGATCCACGCTAGTGCTTGAGTCGTACTGACCAACGCTTGGCGCTTCTACACAAAAATTCTGAGGGGCGATGTATAAGCGGTGATACAAGTATCTTCGTTGTATATTATATGGACTGCCGTTGATATCACTTCCGCAGCCTCGATACTTTGAAATGCACCAGAACGTGGATAATATCCAAAGAATTTTATAACAGGGTACCTACGCAGAGTGTGTAGGACGTAGGTACGTAGAGCCTAGAGCCTTTGATAGTCATATGGTCTGACTAACTCACAGATGCACTCCGTTTAAGACTCCGTGTGCTCGGCTTTCTATGCTGCAACACAGCGATTCGATTCTTCAGACTGTACTTCGATAAAGCAGGTGCAAGCAGTGCTCCGTCTGCTCTGTGCGCTCGGCTCTCTGCAGCGGATAGCTCTCTGGAGGTCTTTTTTTTTAATAATACAATGACGTTTCGTATAAATGTAAATAAATAGTTAGTTTGTATTGTATGTAAACAATTATATGACTTCTAACCTCCCATAACCAACAATCTCAGTATTGTTGCAACCGACTGAGCCTGAAAAAAAGAGAATCAGAGAGGCGAAAAATTAAAGAAAAATCACAAATTAATTTTCAATCTTAATTAATTTGCTGAAGGAGCAATTTTTTCAACAAAAACCTACGGTAATTAGAAAGATCTAATTAAAATTGCAACGGCCATGTCCTAGGCCAACATAGGTACGGCCCTGAGGCACGTGACCAGGTGCTGCGTATCGAGCATACGGCCGTATATCGGCTCCTCTCGCTCGCACTTACAGGACTCCCGTAAGAGTATTGATCGCGTTGAAGCCGCCGGCGCGGACCAAGTACATAACAAATGACAACGCGTGCGGTGCGCATACCCCTCCCCTCACATTTACGAGGCGCTTGCTGCGTAGCTGATCAGTTCGCATGCAACAGGAGTTCAGTTCTACTCCTTCCGCTCAACAAGTTCTACACATCTCACGCTACGCATTCTAAAAGACGAAACCACGTGGCCAAGTGTAGGAGAGGAAGCCTTTTCCAGCCAGCTTAGACGCGAATTCCGGGCTGCAGTTGGGACCAGGAACTCATACGTAATTTTATCCTAATAGATTAATATACTAACATTTGTATTTCATGTATTTTTCGCACCCGGGGATCTCTACACCAGACTGATCCGGGGAGTCTATTCCTCCGGGAAAGACTCACGCTTCTATACATATTTCACTAACCCTGCCACCGACGGGTCATAAAAAGATAGCTTCATGCTATTCTACTGGTCTAGCTCAGTAGGTTTTCCCATGGTCGCATCTCGCGAATTATACGTAAAATAAATTGTCTCATCGTAACACCTCGTAATACTAACCGAATTAATCTACAACAATCGCGAAGATCACATATCATCTTTCCTTTCATTTCTACTGTGTAACATTTTATCAATTCACTTACTATACATTCGTTAATAATTTATCATATGTGTAATAATAATCTTTCTCTTATATTCATCGAACCACGTTAATACTGTCGAGACTTATTTCCCACGTAATCCATCCGTTGAAAGCCGGACACGTGTCTGGATACACGGTAGTGGAAAATAAGTAATCGTATATATAATAAAATCGGATAATAAACTTTCAGACATATACTTAAGAAAACCAGAGTATTCGCCGCGTATTTTTCTCTTAGAACAAAAGTCAATATCATCCCTCAAGTATATATTCAATCTTTTCTACATCAGCTTTCATTCTTTCCAGAACGTTTCATTTAATAACTCATCCACATTTTACTAATCATTATTATAAATTATCTTTTCTTGCGCAATAGGTTCCTCTCGATTGATATTATAAGGAGTCAACAGTGTACATATTCAAATAATATTCTAGTATGTGTTTATAAAGTGGTTTGATATGTCGAGCCGCCGCAATTGTTGTCAGTTGTTTCTGTAGTTTTTTCTAGGTGTCGATTTTCTAAATTTTGATATTATATTAGTAACATTTTCTTGGTATATTATTGAGTAAGCTTTTTACTTTTTTGAGTAATAAATAAAGAGAATAAAGGCTGTTAGCTACAATCAATCTTTCACTCATAAATCTGTGTAATATTTTATTCGACCCACTGCTCCTTGTCTACTCCTATGCTACGAATTAATAATATCTGTGCCACAAGTCCTTAAACAAAATTTTCTACGAACTCGCGAATCTTATTTTTCGGCGATCGTAAGTAACGAAAAATAAAACTCTTTCAAAATCTTTAAGATATAACACTCATACTGAAACGGTCACGACTTTTCTCGGTCCTGTAGTAATTAAGATTCATGCAAAAAATATGTAATTTAATGATTTTCCTAGAGAAAAGCAGTGAATGTTTACTAGTCTGTGTCGTGTTTCTGACAGCAGACTAAATAGAATGATTTTATTTAATATTTATATTTTTTAGTCAGGTCCGGGATACGAGGTAGTGGAACTTTAACACAATACTAAGACTATGATCTTAATATATTCAAATTATTCATAGAACTGAGAATATTGCATTGATTGTTGCATATATTCAATATCACAAAAAGAAATAAATTATTAAATCCGCTTTTGATTTTTACAAACGGAAATATAAACAGATACTCGTTTAATTGCGTTATCTGATTGGATCGCTGATCAAAGTCGTATCTTTACAAAAAGTAGTTCTTACGCAGATACGCTTAATTTGCGTTATCTGATTGATTCGAAATTTTACAAATATTTGATAATTGATGAAATTTGTTTAAGTCTAGGTTAGATAGCGTTAAATATGCGTTATCGTGCCTAACTCGAAAATTTTATAAGTGTATGACTATTCGGAAATTTCTCTAAGTCTTTTGAAAGAACTGCAATTTTTCTAAGTCCAAAACTGATACGCTTAAATTGCGATATCTTGCTTGACTAAAAAATTTTATAAGTCCTTCAAAAGTGAGAAAATATTCTAAGTGCTTTTATCTACCAAGGCTTAATGGTTGCTCTTGGTAGGACTAGTGCGCTGATAATTGCGCTGGAGCTAGTGACTGGCTATAGGCCGCGCGGGTGCGGAGAGAGCGGGGCTCGAGCCGCCGAAAAAACGCTTACATACAAATATATACACGCATATTCACACCTATATACAAAAACCATACATACAAGCATCGCCGCGCCGCCGCTACGTCATCATCCCTGCACTCTCACGCTGTGCACGCCGCATCGCTCGCTGCGCTACATATATAGATATACGCGCTCGCTGCTGCCGCTTGGTATATCTATAGCGCGCTCGCTGCCGCCGCTGCCGCGTGGTGACTCCCGCTGCCGCTGCTACTGCCTGATGGCGCTGCTGTTGTTCTGCTGCTGCTTTGATCAGCTGTGGCCCGGAGTGTCGGTGTAAAGAGTGGGGCAGAGTTACAGGCGCAAATATTTGCTAAAATAAAGTCAAAAGACTTTAGTATTTTTGTAATTTTTAAATTGAAAACCCTGCGGAGCTGGTATGGGGTGTTACAATACATGAGCATTAATATCGGATGAAGCAATATAATAGAAATATTCGTAAAACGCGTATAGGTTATCTAGAAAATTCAAATTCAAAGGGTCGCGGTGCTCCCGACGGCACAGTGTATAAAACTTATATTTGCCATCGGGGCGCTACCGCGCCCCTTGATAGATTACAGATTTACACGAAATATAACTAAATTGAACCGGCACTATCTGTTAATAAATGCTGGAAATATACAATTATTTGTACTGGGAATTATCTGTACTGAGCACATCTCCCCTATATATATATATATATATATATATATATATATATATATATANAATTGAGATGTTAATCTGAATTTTTAAAACCAAAGTAGAAGAAAAGAGCTTTAATTTAAGCCCCAGATAGTTGAAATTGACAGCTCAGATAAAAAGTTGTAAGGATTTTAAAAAAGAAAAACCGCTGCCAATTCTTTGGCACGTAGCTTCCTTTAACCTTATATATCGCTTTAGTAACTGAATTGTTTTTACTTCATATATAATTCTTTAAAGTTTTTCTACTTTTTCGTTTGATAGATAAAATTATTTCAAATTAATTATATATACATAATAAATGAGTAACTGAAAATCTTGTTTTTAACAATTTAATAAAACAAAAGATAGCAAAAAACGAGTCTAGGTATAGATTAAAATCCATTAATAGAAGCTGAGATCGAAGCGTTACAGTTTTCAGTTATATAGAGTATACAGGGTAAATAAACAAAATTTTGAAGCTTAATATCTTTAAAACTAACTGGTATCATAAACAACCCAAAGAAAGAGATGAAGGTGCTATATAATGCTAACTAAATCCAAAATTTTAAATTGATTATTGCCTTTTTACTCCAGTTATCGCTCCACGTAGAAAAACCACTTTTTTCAGTTTTTGATGTTTTTCTCAGGATCTGCCCCATGAAATGACTTAAAATTTAAGTGAAATCTAGTCGTAATAACTTTCAATAATCATGTTTTTTTTTAAAGATTCAAAATTTGTTTTTCAAGTTAAAACAATTTTAAAAAATTGCGATTTATGGTGTATAATAAAAGAACGACGAACGATAATATAAATTTTCCACGGTAAAAATATATGTCATTTTATTCTTTTTCAAGTACATATTAAGCAATTTACTTTTATCAACTTTTCCCATAACTTTGTTAGAAAAAACTGAAATCTCAAAACTAAAAAATCACTATAAAAGAACGCCTATATAACTATATAAAATGTAAAAGCGGACTTTTTATCCACTATCTTCTAGCAAAAACAAAGAAAATGAGACTTGGTGGGTTAAAATCCACTAAGTAGAAGCTGAGATACAGGCGTATACATACGAACACACACACACGCACACACACACACACACACACACACATCCGTACGGACATTTTCTAAAAACATCATTTTTCGACTAAAAATTCATCAAAACACACTTCCCACATGTTTTTACACAAACTCCAAAAATTACTATTACAAAGCTTCCTTAGGAAGGAAGCAAAAATCGCTGATTTTTGTAAAATAGTATATTGTGTGCCAAGGGCGTAAAGTGGGCTTTTTTAGGCCGAGTGTGGAGTGTGCAGTACGAGTCAAGGCGAGTTAGCCCGAGCCGAAGGCGAGGGCGTTTACGAGCCGCAGACGAGCACTGCAACCACACGAGGCCAAAAAGCCCACTTAGCCCTTGGTGCACACCATATTTTTTGTAACGCAAGTACAGATTTTTGCGTTTTTTTTTTAGATATTGAGTGCGACTGATACAACTTTTTTCAGAATCGGCGACCACACTCTTAGTAGACTAATTTTTAAATTTATATATATAAATATATATATATATATATATATGTATACATATAGAAAATTTCCCGAAAAAATGTTAGCGGGCGTTTTTCAATTTTTTTTGCCCGCCGGTCTGAAAAAAGTTACTTTAGTCTCGCTTAATAGGTCAG
Source organism: Pteromalus puparum (assembly GCA_012977825.3). Taxonomy (NCBI): domain Eukaryota; kingdom Metazoa; phylum Arthropoda; class Insecta; order Hymenoptera; family Pteromalidae; genus Pteromalus; species Pteromalus puparum. The sequence goes on from CM053171.1 coordinate 27,446,318, forward strand.
CAAAACGCAAAAATCGTGCTTGTGTTACAAAAAATAATTTTTTGCTTCCTCCTAGAGGAAGCTTTGTAATAGTAAGTACTTCATAGAAACATGTTTTGAGATGTTAGAAGTTCGAATTACGTGATTTTAGAAAATGTCCGTCCGGATGTGTGTGTGTGTGTGTGTGTGTGTGTGTGTGTGTGTGTGTGTGTGTGTAGATGCATGTGTGTGTGTGTGTGTGGATGTATACCGTCATATTTCTGGAACTCATAACGATCATAACGTCACGAAAAAAATCATGTTGATGGGTCACGTGTCAAACTATATTTCATCAAAATTTCAAGTGATTTGACTACTTATTTTTTCAGTAATAAATCGAAAACTGAAAAAAATGAGTTTTTTTTGTGTCTCGATTACGGGCGTAAAAAGTCCTATTTGCACTTAAGATTTTGGGAAAAGGTAGATATTTTATTTATCTTGGCTAAGTTCATTGCGCAGCTTTTAAACTCATATGGTTCTTAAGATATCAAGGTTTGAATATTTTTTTGAAAATTTTTTGATTCCCTATATCTCTAAAACAATGTAGTCAAATGCTTCAAAATTTTGGTGATTCATCATAAACAAAGCTATCCGCTGTTAAAATTTTAAACGATTTTGTCGAGCAGTTCGCAAGTAAAGATCAAATGTAAAAACCTATTTTTTCAAAAATTTGGCTTCCTCTTCTAGGGGTGTCTAGTTCTTCTACAACAAAATAATCGAACTTGGAAATATTTAAAATAGTATTCACATACTGTATTTTAAAACAATATTTCATTTATTGGAAAAATACATTTCATTTCGTTGGAGGAATCTACGTGCCAGTGAATTGGCAGCGGTTTTTTAATTTCAAGCGTAGACAACTTTTTACCTAAACAACCATTTTTAATTTTTATTTTATCAACAATTTTATGTGTGTTAACTTTGAAATCTTTCATGCTACAGAATGAAACTTCTCAGACTTAAAATTTCTGTAGGTTAGAATACTTTAAAATAACATGTTTTGTTGTTTATATAGTGCCGTATTATTAGAATATAATATTTGAAGCTAATCAAATTAGAGGTCCGTGATTTATGATAATTTTAAATCCCGGATTCACGTTTCTTAGTACAATCATTCACTCATTAAAAAAATAGTATATGATTGTCTAAAAAATTCCCAATTATTTTAAAATGCATTTTTATGGCATATTAATACAATAACACGTAGCTGAAATATCGTTTTCTTAAAATTTCGTACTTTTCATAGGTGCCCCGGCTCGACATCATCAGAAAACAATATTCTGATATTTTTCCCTATATATGAGATGTACAAACTTCATTTAAAAAAAAAATTAGGTCCCTAGCACTTTCCTGAGAGGCGCAATTTGATTTTGACAATACTTTTCCTGAAATTGCCCATAGTGCTCCGTCTCCGTCCCCTCTCTGAAGTCTGAGAAAGGAACCCTGGTTAATCTGACAGAATCTCTCGTCTACTTTAGCCCAGCCCTCTGATTTTAGTTTAATCGTGTCAACCAGGGGCCTCTTAGGATGTTGCAGAATGCTGCACAGCCTCGCCGTCTCTGACACCGTTTTTCAACTGTTGCTGTAATGCTTCCAGCCTTTCATACTGGCTTTCTCAATGTCCTTCTTATATTTTCTCTGCGCCTGTCTGTGCAGCCATTCATCTTCATCGCATTTTGTGGGTTAAGACAAGTTGAGCAGTCTCCTTACTTTATACTTTAATTTTCCAGCGACTTATTTCACCAAGGATCGCTTTTTGTTGCCTTCCTTAGTCTAAGTTTACAATTTATCTCGTCTCTTCTAGGATTCTGCAACAGTGATCAATGTCTTCCGTTATCTCGTAAGTAACAGGTAAACTACTGATCTTTCCCTGTAATTCCTCCCTGTAGCCCGTAGAGTTGATTTTTACGTATCTGGACTTTTCATCGACAAAATTTCATCGACGGATATTTCATCGACAACATTTCATCGACGGATATTTCATCTACAACATTTCATCGACAGGTCATTTCATCGACCATTGACATTTCATTGACAAGTATAAAATGTTATTATTGTTCGTTTCTTATATTTGTTATTGCTTAAACTATTAATTCTTGATCTTTACTATAGAAAAACCGCTGCCAAGTCATTGGCACTTAGCTTCCTCCTATTCTGCTAGTGGAAGATAATTACATGGGACAATAACTCATTCTTTGATTCAAATATTCGCTACTATTCGATACTAAAAGGATAGGTTAGGAAGACACTTGTAGGGGAGGGGTATCAGGGGAGTGGGGGTTAAGGTGGATATCAAAAGAATAGAGCTCCGTGAACTCCTAAAATAACTTACATATATCGTAATAAAAATAATACCAGTAATTGCGGAATCGTTAATAACATTAACAACTGCAAATTACAAAATTGCGGGTGGCTTCATTTTTTTTGATTAATTATTTTTCACGATTTCTACATACCCACAGCCGCCTTTCAGACCCTTGGCGTTGTTTTCTATACTCCCATAATCGCCTTTTAAAATTTTAAAGCTCATTTCAGCACTCCCACAGTCGCATTTTAGACCATCGTAATCGTTTTCTGTATTCCCACAGTCGCCTTTTTGACCTTTGCAATAGATTTCTACATACCCACAGCCGCCTTTCAGACCCTTGACGTTGTTTTCTATATTCCCATAATCGCCTATTAAAATTTAAAAGCTCATTTCAGTACTCCCGCAGTTGCCTTTTAGACCCTCGTAATATTTTCTGTATTCCACACTCGATCGGCTTTTTGGAACCTTCTGAATAGATTTCTACATAACCACAGACCGCCTTATCAGACCAATTGAAGTTGTTTTCTATAATATTACCCCAATAATCGCCTATAAATTAAAACTCATTTCAGTAATCCCGACGCAGTTGCCTTTTAGACACTCATATATTTCATGTATTCATAACCCTGGGAGAGAGGTCCTGCCGGAGATACCGCCTCCGGGACCTGAAGCCGGCCGAGCTCTCTTAAGGACGGCAGCAGTCTTTTAGGTAGCAATAGCAATTGTTGAATATATTGTATTAAATAATATCATAAATAAAAGCAAAAATATTTTTTCAAAAACAATCGAAAACATGGCCATGAAATGGATCATAAAATAAGTCTAATCTTAAAGATAATTTACTACGAATATCAAAATCAGAAAAACAATTATATGCACGTTTAATCTTATTAGCGATCGATCACGGTGGAGTTTCGAGAATAATAAAGTACTACAACGTCACACACAAACAACCACAAAATCAAGCACACCAGATAAAAAACACAAGCCGAGCACACACGCGCTGCACGCACGAGCACCGCAACAAAACCACCACAGCAATCACACCACACAAAACTCACACGACCACACAGCAAACAACACCACACAAAAAACACAACACAACACAGAACAAGAACACACACCACACACCGAACAACACAACAACAACACACAAACAAGAAATCACACCCACCAACCACAGACACAAAGCAAACAACACCAGACACCACAGAAAAAACGCATATGCACGGACATTTTATAAGAACGCATGAAGCTCTCAAAATGATACTAAGCTTTAATTATCAAAGTTAATATGGTTTAAACAAAAATACATAATAGTTCAGTCCAGATAAAAACCAGAGTATACAGGGTGAGAGGTTAAGAACACTTTGAATCTTAAAATTGATCTTTAAACTAAAAGGTTTCATAAAGCACAACACAACGAACCATAGCCGAAGTGATCGAAAGATCAATCTTTTTCCTAAAAATTTCAAACGCAATTTAAACCTTTTTTACTCACTATCGCTACGACAATAAACAAACAATTTTTGTTTAGTTTTTGTTTTATCAATCAAAAGAGCGAATGAGCAACAACAGATTGCTTAACATTTTACAACTAAGTAAGATAGGTTGTTCGTTTTATGTCATAGAATTTTTTAACAAACATTAACTATTATTTTTAGAGATATATACTGATTTTTCGAAAATGTCACATAATTTTAATATCAATAAAAAACTGAAAGATTAGTCAAATATGAAAAATCTTGGGGAAAAAGTAGAAGAACAAAACTTTATGTTCTTTATAGTAATTGATTGAATATATTGAAAATCATATCATTATAAAAAAGAGCAAAAATTTTTTTCAAAATAGAAAATGGGCTAATAAATAAGGCCAGTAAATTGTAATCATAAAACAAAAATTGACTAAATTCAGAATAGAAAAAAAATACGGCATAGCAAAATTTATTAACGACCGTCCGCATGGTTCCAAATTTGGCGGTATAACTAATCATCACACACAGACAAGAACACACACACACGACACACACAGACTACACAAGCCATCCGCACGGACTTATCTCTACAAAACGTAATGATCGACTACAAACCCTCCAAATGCGTTCCACGAAGTATTAGCAAAACTGAAAATTTTACTATTACAAAGCTCTCTGAGGAGGAAGCAATAATTTATAAGACGAATAAGTGAGTTTAAAAACTTAATGAATTATTAGAAACAATCAGTTTTCCACCCTGTTAGAAGAGCTTGATACATACAAAAAGTTATATTAGATATCCAACAAAAGACAGTTTTCCACACCACCCAAGGGTACTGTCAGCACATTATATTAATAATAATACAATGTACATTAGGCGCGTTGATTATTTTTATTTTATTGTATAAAAATTACCGATAATTTCATATAATTTCATGACATTATCAAAATATACAAAATTATGGTTATTGTTAAAAATGAATCTTGTTCTAAAGAAATGGAAATTGAAAACAAATAGTTATTATTAAAAATCAATCTTGTCTAAAGATAATGCATTTGAAAATAAAATAATTAATATTAAAAATGAATTATGTTCTAAAGATAACATTTGAAAACAAAATAATTATTACTGATTCATGTTTATCAATTAAAATTTTTATACAATAATCTAAAAAAACCCATGGAATCATCGCCAAGAGCCCTATAACCACGGGAGTCTTAGATACCAATCCTCCTCCCCTAAGAGTCCACCTCACACCATCCTCCATCCTACAGAACACTTTTACTTGAAAAAAGTTTTTAAGTGTTATAATCAATATTGTTACTTTCAATTATCTTTACGAAAATTTTGTAAGAGTATATTATATCTGTTTAAAAATATAATTTTTTACCAGGATACAATTTAAATTAAAACTTTTTTCATGTAAAAGTGTACAAATAATCATTAAATATTTATAAGTTAACTAAGTATTATTACATCATGTCCTATAATAATACGAAATTAAATTACTGTATTAGCTAATGATTATTTGTGTGTATAATAAAAAAGTGTTTTAGTTGACATATAAATAATGATTTTATAAACGTGAAATCAACTAAAAAAAATATAAACCCACACAGCATGAAATATTTCAGTAGAATATTTCGAAATATTCCAGTAGTATATTCCAGTGAAATAATCCAGAAATATTTAGACAATCTTTCGTAAAAGACAAATTTTTTACAAATTTCATGAAATATTTCAAGAATCGTCCTGAAATATTTCATTGGAATATTCTAAATAATTTTTATAATATTTCTCGAATTATTTATGAAAGTTTCCAGGTATATTCAAGGGAATATAGCATAGAATTATTTTTCAAATCTTTCACTGGAAGATTAGCTGATATATTTATGAAAACTTCCATCAAGATTTCATTGGAATATTAAAAATAATTTTTTTAATATTTCTAGCACCATTAATGGAAGATTCCCCACATATTTCGCAAAATAATGCATAGATTTACTTCTAAAATCTTTCACTGGAAGATTTAGTGAAATATTTATGGAATCTTCCATGCATATTTCTTTGAAACTTCCAACGTAATATTGGAACATTTCTTGAAATCTTCATAGAAGCTTCCATCCGTATTTCATTGAATATTGTACAGAGTTATTTCCTAAATCTTCCACCGGAATGTTTAAAGAAATATTTATGGAATCTTCCATGCATATTTCTTTAAAACTTCCAACATAATAATTGGAACATTTCTTGAAATATTCATGGAAACTTCCATCCGTATATAAATGAATATTGCACAGAATTATTTTCTAAATCTTCCACCGGAATGTTTAAAGAAATATTTTTGGAATCTTCCATGCATATTTTTTTGTGATTCCCAACATCATTTTTGAACCTGTCATGAAATATTCATGGAATCTTCATCCGTATATCAATGAATATTGCACAGACTTATTTTCTAAATCTTCCACCGGAATGTTTAAAGAAATATTTTTGGAATCTTCCATACATATTTTTTAAAAACTCCCAACATGATTTTTGAAACTTTCTTGAAATTCTCGTGGAAGCTTTCATACATATGTCATTGAATCTTGCACAAAATTATTTCCTAAATATTCTACAAATTGTTTTAGGAAATATTTATGATATCTAAAATTTTTTTTCCGTTTTTTTTTTAATGATATGATTTATACAAAAAATTCAGCAATAGTGTTTTTAAAAGAGTATACAATTTCCTACTTTTTCCCGCAAGATTTTCTAAATTGACCGTTTCGTTCAATTGTTATGACAAAAAAGGTGTTTTATTTTTTAAATTAATATCTTCCAAATTAAACTGGCTTATGTTTTGAAAAAACTCATGATAACAAAGAATAATAATGTCTACATGTTGTAAAAATTTTGAGACATTTTAGTGATTAGTTTTTAAGAAAAAAATCGAAAACCTTAAAATTTTGGGAAAAGATAGATTTATCTCGGCTAAGTTAAATTGCGCAGCTTATGAAACCGATTAGCTTAAAATTAAGATTCAGATTTTTCGTCCCTCACCCTGTGTACACTACATAACTGAAAATTACTGTTTTTGTTAAACCTTACAGAAATGGATGAATAGGCTACGTTTTTTTGTAAGTTTACATATAGAAAATTCATTTTAAAAACATTGTTAAAAAGCATTTACATACTTACTAACATATATTTAAACAATATTTTATTTATTGGAACTATAAATTAAGTCGGAGGAAGCTACGTGCCAATGAATTGGCAGCGGTTTTTAAACTGTAATTATTCTGGGTATAGAATTAGTTTAATTTAATAAAGTTACGAATCACAAAAAAGAAGCAGTAATTTTTGAAATGTATAGATAATTATTGCGTTTTCACGATGTGCATAATTAATATTTTATACTACTGAATATATTAATATTTTATTAAATAATCCTTTAATACTTTAAATTAATCGAAAGTTATATTTTTATTTAGGTGAAATTTATTTATTTTAATAAGCTATTTTCGTGTTATGTATGTGTTGACGCCTCAAGTACGCGCGAACTAGCGTTAGTTCGAACGTTCGCGCATATTCTATTCCTCCCCACTACGCTTTTCAAATTCGTACCTTGGTGAACCGTCTCGGTCCTCGCGAGAGCCTTTTGACGGCAGAACTGATTTGGCTACGGCAGCCGACAGACTTAATTCGTAAACAGTTTCTGACAGTTACAAATTATATTCAAACAGTACAAGCAAATCAACTACCAAATTGTTACACCATCTTGTTATACGCGTCATCGCAGAAGTTAAATACAGTGAATTATTTACACGAAGATTTTGTGCTTTTCATATAGATTGCAACCTGCACCCATCCTCACGCCGCGACTACGTCCACTGCTGCACTTTAGGAGTGCGAATTTCGCAATATTAAAGAAATCGATTCCGCACCCACAGTATGAAATATACATAACGCATAGCATACGTATATTTTTAAATTTGAATTAACTCGCGCGCAAGTACCTATTAGCTTATCTTGACATGCGGGGGCACTGCGAGCGCATATAATCTATATACTTGTGGCGGTCCCGTCTTCCCGCCGCCGCAAGCAGGTGATCATCCCCAGGCCCGACTACTCCTAGAGCGTTGGCTCCCCTCTCAGCACCGCTGGAACGACGCGCTACCTGCCGGGACGCCACGACGTAGCGAGCGCGAGGAGCGCTCGGACGCCAGCTTCAGTTTCTCTCAGCCGCCGATTCGAATAGACTTATTCCGCTGTAAACGCTGTATTGTAGAATAAACCGTAATATCTCTTCAATTAAGACCGAGTGTGTTATCTCTCCATCATCACCTATCCCAGGCTACGATCAGCCTAGACCCTTGGTCCTTAACAGTGGTGACCCCGGTGATTCGAGGGCCGAGTTGCTCTTTCCTTCGAGCCCTCGCGAAACCTGCTGCGCTGCATCAGAAACGCATCCTCATCGCCATCCGCGCCGCGCCAGCCGCGTCGAGTCATCCGCGCCACGTCATCCGCGCCGCGTCATCCGCGCCACGTCATCCGCGCCGCGCCAGCAGCAGCTCTCTAGCGCCTTGTCGGCCATTTCGAGCCCCGCGCGTTAGCTCCGGTCACGAGACTCACGAGCCCGGCCGCGCTTCAGCTCCTGTCACGAGCCCTGCCGCGCTTAGGCTCTTGTCACGAGCCCACCAGTCAGCCAGTCCGCGCGCAGCTCACTTCACGCTGGTCGCGCCACTTACGCCGCTCCTCGCGCCCCCAAGCGGTCATCTTTTGCTGCGCCACGTCTCTCGCTTCGCGAGCTCACACACCGCTCTCGCTCGCATCTAAGCGGCCATTTCGCGACAGTCGCCACGTCACGCGCGTCGCACGCCACGTCGCCCAGCCGATCCCCCTGGCAGCCATCTTGTTGGGTAGCATCTCGCCGTCGTCAGAGCCGGTGCGCCGTTTGTCGCCATCCCACTGGCTCCGCTGCCCCCTCGCTTGCCACCCGGTGGTACCGCTCGCCGCGCTGCGTCTCGCCGTTCCGCTCGCAACGTTCGGCGACCGGCCACTCGCTTCTCTCAGCGCTTGATCGAGCGTCGCGCCAGAAACATCGCCCGAGCAGCCGCGGAGATGATCGGTAGGTCCCCGCCGCGCAACCAATCGCAACAGCAGCTGCTTAACCAACGGATGGACTTGACCGACGAGGAGATGCGCGAGCAATTCGACGACCTCCAGACGAACCAGCAACCCGATCCCTCGCTCGAGCAGCGGCAACAGGAGCTCCCGCGACAGCCCCTCGCCAACGGACCTCAGGCCCCAGGCCTCGGTCGCGGCCAGAACAACCACACGCTCCCCCCAGCGGGTCTCGGGCGCGGTCAGAACGGCGGCTCACAGTCCTTCGAGCGCCGCCCCGGTCGTCCCAGCTACGACTCCTTCTCAGCCGGACGAGGCTTTTCACCACCAGGCCAGGGACATCCTCGCCAGCCACCGCCGGAGACGGATACCGTCGCGCGCTGTACCTTGCCGTCTTTCTGGCACCAAAACCCCGTGCTGTGGTTCGCTCACGCCGAGGCCACCTTCGACGGACAAGGACTGTGGTCGGATCACCATCGCTACAGCCTCGTGGTCGCAAAGCTGCCCGCTGAAGTCACCCAGGAGGTCTCGGACATAATTCTTCGGCCCCCGCCCACCGACAAGTACCCGACGCTCAAAGCGGCAGTTCTGCAGCGCCTCTCCGCATCGCCAGAGCACCAACTCCATCAGCTCCTGAACGAGGTTCGACTCGAGGGCCGCACGCCATCCCAGCTCCTCCGACACATGAGGCAGCTAGCTGGAACGGCCGTCTCGGACGAAGCCCTGAAGGTGAAGTGGATGGATCTTCTGCCCCCCTTCGCCTCCAAGATGTGCCGCGTGTTACCCTCATCATCGCTCGACGAGCTCGCCAACCTGGCCGACCTATTGGTCACCCCTGAGCCGGCCGTCCAAGCCGTCGGCCGTCGTTCTTCGCCAGCGCGCGCGCCCCTTGCCAGCGTCGTACACAACGAGCTACCACCTTCAGCACTCCAGGAACTTTCAGCGCTGCGCTCGTCCGTCACGCAGCTTATAACTATGTTGCAGGTCCAATCCAACCTACTGCAATCCGTCGTCTCCGCGCTGCCCCAAGGCGCGCAGCGCCGGTCCAGATGTCGCTCCCGTAGCCAGTCTAGACCTCCGCCCCGCTCGCCGACACCCGGCGCTGGCGCCACTAACGCCATCTGGTGCTGGTACCACCGCAAGTTTGGCCAGCAGGCCGCACAATGCAAGCCGCCCTGCTCCTTTCCAGCACAGTCGGGAAACTAGCCGCACCGCCGCCCTTGCAAGCCGAAGCGGTTGGTGCACCCGTCGAGCAGCGCTTGCATATAGCTGACCGCGCTTCCAAGCTCCGGTTCCTGGTCGACACTGGCTCCGCCGTCTCTCTCGTCCCACGCTCTTTCTTCAGGCGCGGCCTGCAACGCGCTCCGCTCACTCTGAGTGCAGCGAACGCGTCGTCGATTGGCACATACGGCACACACGCCCTGGTCCTGGACCTGGGCCTGAGGAGACAGTACGCGTGGAAGTTCATCATAGCCGACGTCAGCAATCCCATACTCGGCGCCGACTTCCTCGCTCACTTCGGCCTGGCGGTGGACCTGAAGAAGAAGATCCTCATCGGCCCCGACAGAATTCATCAC
>CM053171.1:27462987-27480729 GCA_012977825.3 Pteromalus puparum
GACCAGACGGATCGCTCGGACTGGAAGCCCCGAGGCTCTCTAAGACGAGAGAGCGCGGGCGTCGGAGAAGGGGAAAATATTCAAACCCTTAGTGGGTCGCCAGTCTTTTAGGTAACCTAATATGTTGAATATATTGTATAAATCATATCAATAATAAAAGCCAAAAATATTTTTTCAAAATCGAAAAACTGGGCCATCGTAATGAGTCATAAAATAGGCCTAAATTTAAAAGAAAATTTGACTCGAACATTGGAGAATCAGAAAAACATATATCGGACGTCCAACTCTTATTACGATCGACACGTTTCCAGAATTATAACAGTACATACCACGACGCACCGGACAGGGAACGAACACACACACCACAAACCACAATGCACACAACAACACACAACACCACTACACACAACACGCACACACACACACACACCACACCCACACAACAACCCCACAAAACAGCAGACAAACCATCTCAGAACGCACCATTTAAAAATCCATGGAACTTCAAAATACGAAACTAAGCTTTAATTATCAAATTCTATGGTTTAACAAATTAATAATGTTCAGTCACACAGAGTATACAGGGTGAGAGTTGAAGAATTTGAGTCCTAATATCTTTTAAACTAAAAGGTTTCATAAGCTACAAAGAGAACCTAGCCAAAGTGATCAAAAGATCAATCTTTTCCTAAAATTTCAACTCAATTTAAACCTTTTTACTCCCGTAAATTGTAATTGTACGACATAAAAAAAACAATTTTTTTAGTTTTTGATTTTTATCTCAAAAACTAGTCGCCAAAATTGCTTAAAATTTTTACAACTAGTAGATATCGTTGTTTTTTATTGTCATGAATTTTTTCAAAACATTTAACTATTTATTTTTTGAGTTATATATGTTTATCGAAAAATTACCTTTTATATCATAAAAAATGAACAGATCAGTCAATCTAGAAAATCTTGCGGGAAAAAGTAGACAAATTTTTGTTCTTTTAGATACACTATTGTTGAACATATCGTATAAATCATATCATTATAAAAAAGCAAAAATATTTTTTCAAAAATAGAAAAATGGCTATAATATGGCCATAAAATGGTCAGAATCATAAAACAAAAAATGACCTAAATTCAGAATTAGAAAAAATATATGCATGTCAAATTTTATTACGATCCGTCGCATGGTTCCAAAATTATGGTGGTATACGTACACACACACACACACACACACACACACACACACACCCATCCGCACGGACATTTTCTAAAAATATATGATTCGTACTCCAAACACCTCCAAATGCGTTTCCACGAAGTATTAGCAAATCTGAAAATTTTACTATTACAAAGCTTCCTCTTGAGGAGGAAGCAATTATACACCTTACATTAATGCACTGCATATATGCAAGTACAACACGTCAATTTTTTACCTGGGTTTTAAAAAGAAAATTTTAAACTTCCTTTACGTGCTGTGTAAAATCCATTCTCAGTTTTACGAAAAAGGCCACTTACCACAGCATTTCTCAAAAATAATGCATATAATCTTTCTAAGGTGGTTCATCTGATTTAAAAATTACAAACAGATTCAGAAAAAAAACTTTACACGTAAAAGATAAAAGACGTACCAGATGAACCTCCTTAAAATGTATTGTACTTCAGAAAAAGACTTGGATCCAGCTAAGTCGAGCAGACTAAGTTAAAAATAAGTTGATTATATTTAATTATCTATTTAACGCATAAAAAATTTTTTTTTTTTAATTTTTTTTTCTTCACTAAATAGGAAATTTAAAAAATCCAACTATAATTTTTTACTCAGTCTGCTCTACTTAAGTGGATCCAAAATATGATTCTGAATATGTACAAAAAGTTGTAGAAAGATTAAATGCATCATTGAATATGAATAAACAAAATTTAAAGTATTAAAAAAATTTATAATTATTTCTGCAGGTTATATTTTTTACTTTAGGCTCCCACTTAGCATGAAATATTTTCGAAATATTTCTGAAATATTCCACAAAATATTTTACTGAAATATTTATGAAATATTCTAAAACATATTCCACTGAAATATTTGTGAAATATTTCTTATGTATTCCATAACGTAATCCACTACAATATTTATGAAATATTTCTGAAATATTCAATAACATATCCCACTGAAATATTTCGTGTAAAGTTATAGGTGTAGTACGAAGCATGCAAAAGATGCACAAGCGTATTGGAAATACAGTGCTCGGAACAAACACTTTTGAATCTTGCGCGAAAGTATGGCAACGGATTCAGTATTTCCATTTGTTTACCTGTATGATCTGGATGACGCATTAATTTTAAAAAGCGCGCCATTTTCATAACTTGTCAGTTCTAGTCTAGTCTTAAAAATTTAATGTAAATGTACAGTTTTAGTCTTTTAGTAGCCCTATGATTGGCTATTAATTATTGCGCGTGATCTTTACGAATATATGAATCAGTAATAGTGAGTGATAGTCCTTCCACCAAACATACGGTATTATCGTTTTTTTTTCAGTTTTTTTTTTTTTTACACAATGCCAAATATACGAAAAGGTAATGTCCCTAAAAGTTTAAGGCATAAGCGCCGATTAGCAAAACAGCAGACAGTACGTGATATGCAAGAAGTTGTAGCTGGTTGCTCCACATCACAACATAATAATCCAATTAGTTCTGTGAGTGGCGATAATATTCAATTGCATTCAGATGAGAGCTCATCATCACTCGATACATGTTATTCTGCAGAAAAAGAAATATTTACATTGGATAGCAATGTTGTAAATCCAGAAGTACAAAGGAATGCAAGTGTTGAAGAAATAAATAACATCACACAATGTAGCTTTGAAAAGTATGAACAGATATTGCACGAAAATGACGATGCGACCAGTAATGATGATTCAGATTCTGGTTATCGATATAGTGATAGCGATGCTGATAGCATTCCGGATTACAGCAGCGACAATACCGAAGATAACTGCGGAAAAGTTGACTTTCATTACTCATTTAGCAATTCTGATTCAACTAAGAATAAACGTTTTGTAAATGAAATTGCTACTTGGGCCCTAGAATGTCAAATTCATCAAAATGCTGTTAAAAAATTACTTGTAATACTTAACACACACACTTCTGCAATTTTCCCTAAGAGTCCTCGAACTTTATTGTGAACGCCTTCATCAACAGATGTCATAGATATGGATAGTGGAAAATACTGTCATGTAGGTTTCAGTAATGCTTTAAATCAAATAATTAAAAGTCGATTAGCGTTAGGTCATACATTTAACACTATTAATCTCTTCATTAATATTGACAACAGGCAAGTATTCAGAAAAAGGCACTGGACAATTTTGTGCAAAGATTCCAATTTCGGTGGAGTGTACGTTGTAGGTATGTTCTTCGGTGTACAAAAACCTGACAATTCAGATAACTTTTTAAATCGTTTTGTTAATGAAGCAGTTGTATTAATAAATGATGGGTATAAATGCAGCGACAAATCTTATAGCGTGAAAATTCATGGATTAATATGCGATGCACCGGCAAAAGCTTTCGTTTTAAATACTAAATATCCTTCTGGTTACAGCAGTTGTACAAAATGCGTTATAGAAGGCGAATATTATGCTTCGGTTTGTTTTCCCTTATCAAATGTCAAAGAATTAATGGAATATTGTAACGTGCGTTTGAGAACAGATGAGAAGTTTAAGAACTTGGAGTACACAGATGACTATCAAAAGGGCTCAACTGTACTGAATAATTTGGCAGGAGTCGGTCTAGTAACTAATGTTCCATTGGACCCTATGCATTTAGTATATATAGGTGTTATGAAGCAGTTAATAAAATACTGGGTCGGAAGTACAGGAAGAGCAAATAAAACGTATAAGCTGTCACATCAGCAAATCACTGTTATCTCCGNTTCTGGTTATCGATATAGTGATAGCGATGCTGATAGCATTCCGGATTACAGCAGCGACAATACCGAAGATAACTGCGGAAAAGTTGACTTTCATTACTCATTTAGCAATTCTGATTCAACTAAGAATAAACGTTTTGTAAATGAAATTGCTACTTGGGCCCTAGAATGTCAAATTCATCAAAATGCTGTTAAAAAATTACTTGTAATACTTAACACACACACTTCTGCAATTTTCCCTAAGAGTCCTCGAACTTTATTGTGAACGCCTTCATCAACAGATGTCATAGATATGGATAGTGGAAAATACTGTCATGTAGGTTTCAGTAATGCTTTAAATCAAATAATTAAAAGTCGATTAGCGTTAGGTCATACATTTAACACTATTAATCTCTTCATTAATATTGACAACAGGCAAGTATTCAGAAAAAGGCACTGGACAATTTTGTGCAAAGATTCCAATTTCGGTGGAGTGTACGTTGTAGGTATGTTCTTCGGTGTACAAAAACCTGACAATTCAGATAACTTTTTAAATCGTTTTGTTAATGAAGCAGTTGTATTAATAAATGATGGGTATAAATGCAGCGACAAATCTTATAGCGTGAAAATTCATGGATTAATATGCGATGCACCGGCAAAAGCTTTCGTTTTAAATACTAAATATCCTTCTGGTTACAGCAGTTGTACAAAATGCGTTATAGAAGGCGAATATTATGCTTCGGTTTGTTTTCCCTTATCAAATGTCAAAGAATTAATGGAATATTGTAACGTGCGTTTGAGAACAGATGAGAAGTTTAAGAACTTGGAGTACACAGATGACTATCAAAAGGGCTCAACTGTACTGAATAATTTGGCAGGAGTCGGTCTAGTAACTAATGTTCCATTGGACCCTATGCATTTAGTATATATAGGTGTTATGAAGCAGTTAATAAAATACTGGGTCGGAAGTACAGGAAGAGCAAATAAAACGTATAAGCTGTCACATCAGCAAATCACTGTTATCTCCGACAGACTAAATCATCTGAGTCTTGTGTTACCCTCAGACTTCAACAGACGTTGCAGATCCTTATCCTACTGGAAAATCTGGAAGGCTACTGAGTTCCGACATTTTTTATTATATTTTGGCCCAGCGCTCCTGAAAGATGTATTGAGCAAAAATGTTTAGCGCCTTCCCGTTTGAAAATTATATCTGTTCTTTGAAGAAATTTGTAAGAAAAGGTGAAAAACCATTGGAACAAATCGCAAGACGGCTTGCAGAGTATGAGTATATCGCANTTGCAAACATTATTTTTTTATTTGGTAAATATAAAATAATAACGTGTGTATTCTTATAAAAATGCATCGAGTATTATTTTATGCTTAATGCTAAATGAAAAAAAAACATAATTTTCGTCTTTATTAGTTTTAGTAAAAGTCTTGGCACCATGCTGATGGCCACGCGCTTCAGTATAAAGTACCTTATCCTTTATCCATTTTACAATCATACTCGATCTCCACATTTCCTCCATTTTTTCCATGCTGTTTCCCTGTACATTTCCTATTTATTGTACTTTCTTTGGCCATGCAAATATATAAATCATCGTTATGTATTTGATTGGAGTACTGATAACTTTATATTTCAATCTTTTCTGTAATCTACGATACAAATTATTTCTGTAATAATATGTGTTACGTGTATGGGAACATATAATGCAAACTTTATAATCATAAAAATAATTATTGTCAATCATAAGACAATATATATATATATATATATATATATATATATAAGCATGCAATATATTAACAGTAGTTTATCTAGATTTTATCAGTGCTCCATACAGAGATTAGTAGAGAGATTGCCGATGAGCATAGGGCAAAGCGTGCCAGGCAACATGCNTCAGATGGTACTATTATTAATGTTTTAAATATAGCCAAAACAGACAACATTTTGTACTTAATAGGTAAACGCTGCTTGAAGAAGAAATATTTGTTTTCGCTCGAAGACTTTGATAGTGGGAGATTAAATATTAATGTTGTTGAGGAATGTAACGTGATTGAAGATTGGCCTAGTAATCTCATTCGCGCAAAGATTTTCAAAATTCCCCGTGAAACAGGATTTACAACATATCCAATAAACCACACTTTTGTATTGCGTCCGTAATGTATTTTCATAAGAAAAAGACATTCATATTTTGTAAAATAGTTCAACAATGTTTATCATTATAGATATTCAATACTCCCCAATTTTTATAGCGGAGAGTACATTTAAATTTCTATTTTTGTTTTTTTATTATTAATATTTATTTTCACAATAAATTGTTTTTTTCTCGCGTATAGGAACTCTTCATTTTATTTTATTTCATTTGATTGCAACAACGTACGGCATTTACAATATTACATCGAAGCTTGATGAATTTCAAATAAGATAAAATAAAATTATGCTTTTTGACCTTATTTTGTGAAATTTTATTTAAATTTTATTTCAGAAATATTACACAAATATTCCTCTGAAATATTCCGTGAAATGTTACCGAAAGATTAACAAAATATTTCATGCACTGGAGTTCACATGGAACATTCACTAATTTATTTCAGGAATATTCCTTTATTATTCCCATAATATATATTTCGCGAAATATTATTGGAAGATTAATAGAATATTACACGCAATCGCGGTTTGAATAGAATATTCTACATCATTATTTCCGAAAGATTACATAATTATTATCCGGAATATTTCGTGGAATATTTGTACAAGATTATTGAAATATTTCACGCAGAGGACTCTCAGGGAACTTATCACAAAAGTATTTCATGAATATTCCAATATTATTCCATAACATAGTCCGTGAAATTAAACCTCGTACATAAGTATGCAGCAAACTTCACATTTGTTTAAGGAACATCCACTCAGTTGTCTTGCATAAAAAAAATTTACTACGGTTTTTATACAAACTTTTTAGGTACATTTTAGAAACAAATGATTTATTTTACTACTAGGAATATAGACGCTTTATTTACTAATCCTTATTCTTCAATATACAAAACTATGTTAATATTAATAACTATTGTCTATCTCTTTAATTACTCTCTACATAAACAAATTAAGTTTGAGAGATTTTATAAAGTAATAAGTAATCATATCTTTCGCCTATTGACGAAAAATGTAGGTTACGTTAATTGTACATAAAAAATTCTTAGCAATTCGATGCAATATCAATATCTAAAAGTTTTAACTATTATTTTTAACAATTTATTTTATAAAAGTCATCGATCAACACTTTTATAGGATGCAATTGTAAAAATCAAATATTATTAATTAAAAATTCGCGGTTCTTTAATTCAGCGACCAATCACATTACCTTAGCTACTAATCAGAATCACGTATTAAGTGCTTTACGACCAAGTTCATCATTTTTTAAAGATAGGATTTCTTTTTCTATTAAATAATTACTTTTACAAAATCTATTTCTTATATAACCTAATATTTATCCAAAATAATGTTTTAATACTATTTTTAATTTTAATGTTAATACTTTTTTCATTTTTATTTGTGGTTTATTTTCCTTGTACAGATTTCTCTGCAATACTGTTTCTAATTATTTGTTCTCTTTAGAAAGAGCCATGGACGATCGAAAACCATTTGCCATCGTCGTTGACGAAAGTAAAAAAAAAAATAGTCGTTCCATCAAATTGGCTATCAAACGATTGTGAAACATTGTACTGGCCTACAGCTATTACCGATCCATTCAAGTTAAAGAAGGCAATAATCAGTTGCAAAAGTGCAAAAGCCGCGCAAATGGTTGGCAGGAATATGATGTCACACGTTTTATCAAATATAAGGGCAAGTTCGCTAATTTTCAAAAAAATAATAGTTTTAAGTTACTATTGTCGTTTTTATTATTCTAAAGAGTAGCTGGACTCGGGCGTATCTTGAAAATGTGGCATTTTACATAACATTTTTAATTTGATAAACAATTACTAAAAATTGTATATTTAACCCTTTAATCACGAAACTCGAGGTAACGGTGCCCTTTATTGTCTCTTCTTTTAGTCATATTTCGCTCCAGGTCTCGCAGTGTTTTGCATTATATTGAGTAATGAGGGCTTTAAATCATCTGTAAAATTTTGAGATATAATAGTAAGTTTAGAATGTTTTTAAATTGTAGATCGTGTATGTGAATCTCGCGCTTGATTAAAAGGGTTAAATGGTCATATTATAGTTTATGCTAGAACAGATTAGACATATAAGGTCATATTTTAATAAATAAAATTAAATAATTCGACAGATACTTATGAAGATGCTGTTAGTGATATAAGAAATAAGCTAGATGAAGTTCGTAATGCTAGTTCAGATGATATTAAAGTAAAAAAATCAAGATCAAAGCGAGCTAAAAGGGAATTTCCAGAATACGAGGTTCCAAAAGGGAAACCAAAAAGAAAACGAAGTGAAATCTCATCTTCTGAAGACTCTGAAAATTCTGATGGCAAAGAATCTGATGATAGTATGAAAGATCTTCCTCAAGTACCTATGACTCTGTTTTTACAAGCACCTTCAGATAGCATGAAGATTGCAGACTTATCAGACACGTGTAAGTTAAACCAAATATATTAATTACTAGGAAAATCGACCGCGCTTCGCGCGGGTAATATCGTTACGCGCTTCTTTCTTTATATTCTAAATAGAATCCAAACGTTAACATTTTCCTTACTCTATAATAATTATAATACGTTTGTATATATGTAGCTTGTCTCACCAATCATATATCACCCAATATAATGTAGGTTATGTGCTTTTCAATTTTTGAGGTTAGATATTCGTTATTTATTTTATAGCTAAATAATTAATTGTTACAAACCTAATCTCAGAATTTAAATTAATAAAATACGATCGTTTTTTATTAAACTCGTTACCATTCAAATTCAAATATTGAATTTTAAATGTCGGCGCCATCTAAACCGGATACACATTGTAGACCAATCACGTTCAGCGCTAACTTCATTTATAGGCTTCACAACATCCGATCCTGACTTTTTTAAGAGAGGATGATAAAAAGCGTGTTCTAATGTGTTCTACTACTGTACTGAATATTTAATAGCAACTTTCTTTTAGCACTTCCTGTAAAAGATCCACTTGATGTGGATGGAAGCGATACTGATAACGATGAGACAAGTCCAACAATAGATGCAGGTAGTGTCGAAGATGAAAGGACAAAAGTCCCGGGAGATGAAATACCTATAAAGGAGCAAAACATGCTATTGAGAAAGATAGTGAGTTAGAGCAACCATCACTTCAGATACCATCCAAAAAAGTGACTAAGATGAATTCCGAATTGAAGGCAAAACCCTCAGGAGAAAAACCCTCTCAAAATGTCTCACAAAAGACGCTACCTAAAATCATAGACATCTCGAATTTGGAATTTTCGAACGCAGAGGAAGGCATGAAGCTCATAGCGGGTAAGATATTATTATTTCTTATGTAGTAATAAACTTTTGTATCTATATATAATTTTTTATAGTCTAAAAGCTAACTGTTATTTTTGTTGGTATAAATTAATCATCCATTTTACTATTGCAGGACTTGTAGCAAGAACGATCACAAAAGTCAATGGTGTTTTAGAAAATCAAAAGACTATAATGAAAAAGCTGAAAAAAGTAGAAGAACGTGCAGAAAATTCAAGCAATAATATGTCGATCGTTGATAATAATGCCGTTAAGATTATGGCTAATTATTTTCCCATAGATGGTAAAGAAAAAAAGATGGAAGCAGTAGAAGAAAAGCTGAAAAATAAAAGATTCTTCAATAACCTGGTAAATTTCTCTTTATATTGTTGTAATTTCTCATATGGTTAAAAAAAAAATGTATACCACTCTAACCTCAAAATGCAAACTTTAATTGCAATTTTCGGCTCTCGTGGTATAAAATATCGTATGAGACTGTTGTAGGAGGTGTTTTTCTACCGTTTCTACCTTGGTAGAAAAGCAGATCCCGCAACAGTGTCATAATATACTAGTATTCGCCTCTATCATGAATAATGAAAAGTAGATTATTTGTATTAATTTTTTATTTTTATTTGTTTCTTGCACTGCAAGTTACATATGCATTGCATTAAGTAAGTAGCCCTTTATTGCACCGTGATAACCGTGATAACTTCACGCTGCAAAAAAGGGCTGCTTATTCCACGGATAAGCGTGGCAGAAGTTTTATTCTAGTCAGTGCTATAAAAAATTGCACGATACACGTGAAATAAGTCGTTCTTCATGGCACGGCATTAAGAGCACTCGCTGCGCTCGGCGCTTATACACGCCGTGCCGTAAAGTACGACTTATTCCACTAGTATCGTAATGTACTATTATAATTTTTAACATATTAAGCAAAAAGAGCACGACCCGTAAAATACGGCGTATTTTTCATTGTCTTCATTATTTTTACCATGATTTCTGATTGTTTTCGAGAAGTACGTCCGTTTCGGCGAGCAACAATTAATTAAAAAAGATTTAACGAATTTTTTTTTTAATCCAACGTTAATATAGTATTATTTTAAGCCTACCAGAACAGATATCTGATGTGTAGCGGTTGTCAATAATTGCAATAATTGTTTGGCATGCAAAGTGAACATTATTTTTTTCAGGATTTCAGCTGCCTCCAGACTTTTTGCAGTCAGCTTTCTACGTAGATGTGAACGAGTTGCTGATTATGACTTCGTATTTCCTTAAATTCTTCATTTTTACCATTTCTACTCCAAAAATTCCAAAAGGAAAATAAATTGTTTGGTACTAAAATAATTACATGACTTTTAATCATAAAAAAGAAAAAAGTATTTTGTAAATTTTTAAAGTTTCATGACCCTTAAGTTTTTCCGAATATTAATTCTTCTAAAAATTTCTGAAATTGATTTTTATTTCGGCACTCTATTGAAGTTTTCCGTATTTAATAATTATAATAATTCCAATATTCCATACAAATTAACATAGTATTAAATATAATATTTGACATTGCACTTATATTTTACGTGGTTGTATCAAACATTATTTTCTTTTTCATTTCGAATTTTTCCCCTGGACAAATTGTCTATAATAATATATAAAAATGTCTCTAATGCATTGGTGCATTTTCTGGTTATCGATATAGTGATAGCGATGCTGATAGCATTCCGGATTACAGCAGCGACAATACCGAAGATAACTGCGGAAAAGTTGACTTTCATTACTCATTTAGCAATTCTGATTCAACTAAGAATAAACGTTTTGTAAATGAAATTGCTACTTGGGCCCTAGAATGTCAAATTCATCAAAATGCTGTTAAAAAATTACTTGTAATACTTAACACACACACTTCTGCAATTTTCCCTAAGAGTCCTCGAACTTTATTGTGAACGCCTTCATCAACAGATGTCATAGATATGGATAGTGGAAAATACTGTCATGTAGGTTTCAGTAATGCTTTAAATCAAATAATTAAAAGTCGATTAGCGTTAGGTCATACATTTAACACTATTAATCTCTTCATTAATATTGACAACAGGCAAGTATTCAGAAAAAGGCACTGGACAATTTTGTGCAAAGATTCCAATTTCGGTGGAGTGTACGTTGTAGGTATGTTCTTCGGTGTACAAAAACCTGACAATTCAGATAACTTTTTAAATCGTTTTGTTAATGAAGCAGTTGTATTAATAAATGATGGGTATAAATGCAGCGACAAATCTTATAGCGTGAAAATTCATGGATTAATATGCGATGCACCGGCAAAAGCTTTCGTTTTAAATACTAAATATCCTTCTGGTTACAGCAGTTGTACAAAATGCGTTATAGAAGGCGAATATTATGCTTCGGTTTGTTTTCCCTTATCAAATGTCAAAGAATTAATGGAATATTGTAACGTGCGTTTGAGAACAGATGAGAAGTTTAAGAACTTGGAGTACACAGATGACTATCAAAAGGGCTCAACTGTACTGAATAATTTGGCAGGAGTCGGTCTAGTAACTAATGTTCCATTGGACCCTATGCATTTAGTATATATAGGTGTTATGAAGCAGTTAATAAAATACTGGGTCGGAAGTACAGGAAGAGCAAATAAAACGTATAAGCTGTCACATCAGCAAATCACTGTTATCTCCGACAGACTAAATCATCTGAGTCTTGTGTTACCCTCAGACTTCAACAGACGTTGCAGATCCTTATCCTACTGGAAAATCTGGAAGGCTACTGAGTTCCGACATTTTTTATTATATTTTGGCCCAGCGCTCCTGAAAGATGTATTGAGCAAAAATGTTTAGCGCCTTCCCGTTTGAAAATTATATCTGTTCTTTGAAGAAATTTGTAAGAAAAGGTGAAAAACCATTGGAACAAATCGCAAGACGGCTTGCAGAGTATGAGTATATCGCAGATATCAAAAAAAGTTGTATAAAAATGGAAAATATCGTTTCTGTTGACAAAGTTCACTACAATGGAACAGTTACAAGCAGTCGTCAATTTGACTGTCAGTACAAAATGTTGTCCATAAATTCATGGAGTATAGATGTGTCGGATAGTAGAAACAATTGTATTATGCTTTCAGATGGTACTATTATTAATGTTTTAAATATAGCCAAAACAGACAACATTTTGTACTTAATAGGTAAACGCTGCTTGAAGAAGAAATATTTGTTTTCGCTCGAAGACTTTGATAGTGGGAGATTAAATATTAATGTTGTTGAGGAATGTAACGTGATTGAAGATTGGCCTAGTAATCTCATTCGCGCAAAGATTTTCAAAATTCCCCGTGAAACAGGATTTACAACATATCCAATAAACCACACTTTTGTATTGCGTCCGTAATGTATTTTCATAAGAAAAAGACATTCATATTTTGTAAAATAGTTCAACAATGTTTATCATTATAGATATTCAATACTCCCCAATTTTTATAGCGGAGAGTACATTTAAATTTCTATTTTTGTTTTTTTATTATTAATATTTATTTTCACAATAAATTGTTTTTTTCTCGCGTATAGGAACTCTTCATTTTATTTTATTTCATTTGATTGCAACAACGTACGGCATTTACAATATTACATCGAAGCTTGATGAATTTCAAATAAGATAAAATAAAATTATGCTTTTTGACCTTATTTTGTGAAATTTTATTTAAATTTTATTTCAGAAATATTACACAAATATTCCTCTGAAATATTCCGTGAAATGTTACCGAAAGATTAACAAAATATTTCATGCACTGGAGTTCACATGGAACATTCACTAATTTATTTCAGGAATATTCCTTTATTATTCCCATAATATATATTTCGCGAAATATTATTGGAAGATTAATAGAATATTACACGCAATCGCGGTTTGAATAGAATATTCTACATCATTATTTCCGAAAGATTACATAATTATTATCCGGAATATTTCGTGGAATATTTGTACAAGATTATTGAAATATTTCACGCAGAGGACTCTCAGGGAACTTATCACAAAAGTATTTCATGAATATTCCAATATTATTCCATAACATAGTCCGTGAAATTAAACCTCGTACATAAGTATGCAGCAAACTTCACATTTGTTTAAGGAACATCCACTCAGTTGTCTTGCATAAAAAAAATTTACTACGGTTTTTATACAAACTTTTTAGGTACATTTTAGAAACAAATGATTTATTTTACTACTAGGAATATAGACGCTTTATTTACTAATCCTTATTCTTCAATATACAAAACTATGTTAATATTAATAACTATTGTCTATCTCTTTAATTACTCTCTACATAAACAAATTAAGTTTGAGAGATTTTATAAAGTAATAAGTAATCATATCTTTCGCCTATTGACGAAAAATGTAGGTTACGTTAATTGTACATAAAAAATTCTTAGCAATTCGATGCAATATCAATATCTAAAAGTTTTAACTATTATTTTTAACAATTTATTTTATAAAAGTCATCGATCAACACTTTTATAGGATGCAATTGTAAAAATCAAATATTATTAATTAAAAATTCGCGGTTCTTTAATTCAGCGACCAATCACATTACCTTAGCTACTAATCAGAATCACGTATTAAGTGCTTTACGACCAAGTTCATCATTTTTTAAAGATAGGATTTCTTTTTCTATTAAATAATTACTTTTACAAAATCTACTTTCTTAATATAACCTAATATTTATCCAAATAATGTTTAATACTATTTTTAATTTTAAGTGAATACTTTTTTCATTTTTAATTGTGGTTTATTTTCTTGTACAAGATTCTCTGCAATACTGTTTCTAATTTATTTGTTCTCTTTAGAAAGAGCCATGGACGATCGAAACCATTTGCCATCGTCGTTGGACGAAATATAAAAAAAAATAGTCGTTCCATCAAATTGGCTATCAAACGATTGTGAAACATTGTACTGGCCTACAGCTATTACCGATCCATTCAAGTTAAAGAAGGCAAAATCAGTTGCAAAGGTGCAAAAGCGCGCAAATGGTTGCAGGAATAGATGTCACACGTTTTATCAAATATAAGCAAGTTCGCTTAATTTTCAAAAAAATAAATCGTTTAAGTTACTATTGTCGTTTTTATTATTCTAAAGAGTAGCTGGACTCGGGCGTATCTTGAAAAATGTGGCATTTTACATACATTTTTACTTGATAAACAATTACTAAAAATTGTGTATTTAACCCTTTATCACGAAACTCGAGGGTACCGGTGCCTTTTATTGTCTCTTCTTTTAGTCATATTCGCTCCAGGTCTCGCAGTGGTTTTGCATTATATTAATAACTGGGGCTTTAAATCATCTGTACAAATTTTGAGATATAATAGTAAGTTTAAGAATGTTTTTTAAATTGTAGATCGTGTATGTGGAATCTCGGCGTTGGTTTAAAAGGTCATGTCATTTATAGTTTATGCTGAACAGATTAGACATATAAGGTCATATTTTAATAAATGAAATTAAATAATTCGACAGATACTTATGAGATGCTGTTAGTGATATAAGAAATAAGACTAAGATGAGTTCGTTAATGCTAGTTCAGATGATATTAAAGTAAAAATCAAGATCAAAGCGACTCAAAGGGAATTTCCCAGAATACGACGGTTCCAAAGGGAAACCAAAAGAAAACGAAGTGAAATCTCATCTTCTGAAGACTCTGAAAATTCTATGGCAAGATCTGATGATAGTATGAAAGATCCTCCTCAAGTACTATGCTCTGTTTTTACCAAGCCCTTCAGATGCTTGAAAGATTGCAGACTTATCAGACACGTGTAAGTGTAAACCAAATATACTTAATTACTAGGAATCGATCGCGCCTTCCGCGGGTACTATCGTTACGCGCTTCTTTCTTTATATTCTAAATAGAATCCAAACGTTAACATTTTCCTTATCTCATAATATTATAATACTGTATATATGTAGCTTGTCTCACCAATCATATATCACCCAATTAATGTAGGTTATGTGCTTTCTTCATATTTTGAGGTTAGATATTCGTTATTTATTTATAGCTAAATAATTAATGTTACAAACCTAATTCTCAGAATTGTAACATTAATAACAGATTACGATCTTTTTTCTTAACTGCCGTTCTACCATTCCAATTCAAATATTCGAATTTTTCAACTGTCGGCCCATGTAAACCGGATCCACATTGTAGCCAATTCACGTTCACGCCGCTATACTTCAGTTTATAGGCTTCACACATCCCGATCCTGACTTTTTTAAGAGAGGATGATAATAAGCGTGTTCTAATCGTGTTCTACTACTGTACCTGAATATTGAATAGCAACTTTCTTTTAGCACCTTCTGCTAAAGATCCATTGATGTGGATGGAAGCGATACTGATAACGGATGAGACAAGTCCAACAATAGATAGGTAGTGTCCGAAGGATGAAAGGACAAAAGTCCGCGGAGAATGGAAATACCTATTAAAGGCGACAAACATTGCTAGTGAGAAAGTAGTGAGCTTAGAGCAACCATCACTTCGATACCATCCAAGAATGTGACTAAGATCGAATTCCGAATTGAAGGCAACAACCTTCCGTGAGAAAAAACCCTCGTACAAATGTCTCACAATAAGACGCGCTTACCTAAAATCATAGACATCTCCAATTTGGAAAATTTTTCGAACGCATGAGGAAGGCATGGCGTATAGCGTGGTAAGATCTTATTATTTCTTATGTAGTAATAAACTTCTTGTATCTATAATAATTTTTATACTAGTCTAAAAGTAACTGTCATTTTGTTTTGAGTATCAACTTACTCATCCATTTTACTTGCCAGGACTCGTGTAGCAAGAACCGATCACAAAATAGTTCAACGCTGGCCTGTTTTTTAGAAAATCAAAAGACGTTAACTGAAAAAGCCTGAAAAAAGTACGAAGACCGTGCAGAAATATCAAGCCATAATACTGTCGATCCGTTGGTAATTATGCCGTTAAGCATTATGGCTAATTATTTTCCCAATAGATGGTAAAGAAAAAAAGATGCGAAGCCAAAGCAAGGAAAGCTTGGAAAAATAAAAGATTCTTCAATACCTGGTAAATTCTCTGTATATTGTGTGTAATTTTCCTATGGTTTTAACAAAAAAATGTTACCACTCTAACCCTCAAATGCAACTTTAATTGGCAATTTTCAGGCTCTCCGTTGGGTTATCAAATATATCGTATGAGATGCGTTGTAGGAGTTGTTTTTGCTACCGTTTCTACTTGGTAGAAAAGCAGTCCCGCAACATGCTGTCAGTAATATACTAGTATTCGCCTCTATCATGAATAATGAAAAGGTGATTATTATTGTGTATTAATTTTTTATTCTTTATTTGTTTCTTGCACTGCAAGTGTACATATGCCCATTGTCATTAAGTAAGTAGCCTTTATATGCACCGGTGATAACCGTGGATAACTTCAGCGTCTGCAAACAAGGGTCTGCTTATTCACGGTTAAACGTCGTGGCAGAGTTTTATTCCTAGTCAGTGCCTATAAAAAACCTTGCACGATACACTTGAAATAGTCGTTCTTCGCACATGCCACGGCATATAAGAGCATCGCTGCGTCGGCGCTTATACACCGCCTGCCGATAAAGTAGACTCTATTTCCACTAGTATCGTAATGTATATTATAATCGTTGGACATCATTAGCCAACGAAGGCACGACCCGTTAAACATGACGGCACTTATTTTTCATTTGAGAATTGTTCCTTCATTCATTTTTACATGATCTTCTGATTCGTTTTCGAGATGTACGTCCCGTTTTCGGCGTGCAGCAACAATTAATTCAAAAAGATTTAACGAATTTTTTTTTAGTCAACGTTGAATATAGTTTATTTTTAAGCCCTACCAGAACAGTATCTGAGTGTGCAGTAGCCGTTGTGTTCGGTGAATCAATTGGCATAAGTTGTTGGCATTGCAAAGGACTATTCAGGGCGTTCACTGCTCTCCAGACCTTTTTGCAGTCAGCTTCTACGTAAGATGTGAACGACTTTGCTTCGATTAGACTTCGTACTTGCCTTAAACATTCTTCATTTTTTACCATTTCACTCCAAAAATTCAAAAGGGAAAATACATTTTGCTATTCGGGTACTAAATAATTACATGGACTTATTAATCATAAAAAGAAAAAGGTTATTTGTAAATTTTTTACAGGTTTCCATTGATCCTTAAGTTTTTTCCGCCGACATACTTAGATTCTCTCGTAAAAAGTTTTCTGAACTTTGATTTTTTTTCGGCACTCTATTGAGTTTTCACGTATTTATATTTATAATTCCCAATATCATACAATGTAACCCCATATATTAAATTAATATTTGACCATTGCCACTTATTTGTACGTGGTTGTATCCCAAAACCATTATTTTCTTTTTCCATTTCCGGAATGTTTTTTTTCCCCCTGGACAAATTG
>CM053171.1:27480754-27497005 GCA_012977825.3 Pteromalus puparum
TTTTGGGGAGAGAATCCTTCAGTATAAAGTACCTTATCCTTATCCATTTTAC
Source organism: Pteromalus puparum (assembly GCA_012977825.3). Taxonomy (NCBI): domain Eukaryota; kingdom Metazoa; phylum Arthropoda; class Insecta; order Hymenoptera; family Pteromalidae; genus Pteromalus; species Pteromalus puparum. The sequence continues at coordinate 27,480,807 of CM053171.1, forward strand.
AATCATACTCGATTCCAACATTTCCCCATTTTTTCCATGCTGTTTCCCGTACATTTTCCTATTTATTGTACTTGCTTTGGCCATGCAAATATATAAAATCATCGTTATTATTTGATTGTAGTACGATAACTTTATATTCATATCTTTTCTGTAATCTACGATACAAATTTTCTGTTAATAATATTGTACGGTAGGGAACATTATATGCCAAACTTTATAAATCATAAAAATAATTCATGTCATCATAGGACAATAATATATATAATATATATATTATTATATATATATAAGCATGCAATATATTAACAGTGTTTATTCTAGATTTTATCATAGGCTCCATACAGACATAGTAAGAATTGCGAGGATCATAGGGCAAGCGTGCCAGGGCCAACATGGCAGTGATGTATCTGGTTTTCCGCGATCCGTTCCAGATATGTTAGTATACGGTGTGTTCGTTTATGAGTCCGAGGGAATTATAAGATATTTCAATTTAAAGTGGACGCGAATTGGAAGAGGATTTATCAAGGAATAAATCTTACACAAATTATTGTAAGTTCAACTCAAAATGAATATGTATTGCTGACTAAGTTCTACAAATCGAATTACCAGTAACTATCGTACGAGAGCTAACAGCGTGTTCTGCTCTCCCCGCATGCGCTCTCGCAGCCTTTCCGCCGTCCACTTTCGTGCGAGAAGGAAAGCCTGAGTCTTATTGCTAAAGAAAAGAAGAAAGCAATCGCTGTGCACTTCGCCTTCAAAAAAATACTCGGCTCCAACCGTTCGCGTTGACTCTGGCTGTCAACACATGTAGTGTTAGAAAAAAAAGGTACCATTCTAATTTATGCTACGCATAGAGCGTCTGGGAGTATGAATTTTATGCTTTACAAGGCTTCAGGAAGATCGAGATTTAGTATTTACTCCTGACTCCGCATTCCAATTCAAACATTCTCCGTACGCACTTTTGTCTCTGGTGACAACATTTACTTTATATTACTATACTTTACATTCTATTTGAAATATCCCGTAATTCAATTAAAATATGGCGTCTTACGCGAAAAACGAGCAGTCGTAAACTACCGCCCGCCTCGCGGTTCCTTCGCCCGAACATACGCGCATCTAGCGGTTAGCGGCGAGCGGGTATACGCAATGTCCGCGAGCGAGCGGCCGGACTTCCATCGTGCCGGCGGTCTTGTATGCGTTATAAAAGCAAATCACAACAAGAATTTATTAAAAACAATTATTTAATAACCCTATTATTCACGAACAACCCCAAAACTCTATTTATACAAAACCCTAAACCCCAAGTTGGGCCGATGATTCATATGCAGTTTTGTTTTATATACTAGCATCGTTACGCATGGCTGGTGTGGTTAAGGCCGCGCGCGCCCGTAGGTGTGCGTTACATTTTGCCAGGCGTTCAAATCCACTACAAATTTGGTTTTAGTCATTAGTTTTGATGTAATTTTCTTATTATGGAATATAATATGAAAAATATCAACAATTAAGTGCCACTATAATAATCATTTTGTTCCGAATTTTTATCGCAAACAAAAAACCCAAAGTCTAATTATATTTGCTATTTTTAAATGTTTGTTTATAATTATTTAAATTATTAAAAGTTATTACGATTTATTTTTCTTTAGCCTTGAAACTTAGCTGCACGTTGGACATTTATAATATTGATTTTATTTTGCTTTGCTATAATACATGTAATTGTTAAGATAATAATATAAATTGTGCAGGATAAGTATCATTTATCTTTTCTATGGAATTAGTATGTTATATGCCGAGGTACAATTATAGTGGCGAAAAAATCTATCTCAACAAACGTCCTGTGCTGCAACAGTTTTCAATAATTCAATAATTCGGAAATAATATGCGCCGAAAACGAATTCGCGGAATAGGTCGACTGCAGCGACGTTCGCCGCGCGAGATGTAGTCGAGGAAATAAAGCCAAAAAACGGCCTAACCATCGATTTTTGAGCAATAAGACGGCTCTTAATGGTTTTTTGCATTTGGATTTGTTGAGATCGCCCTAGAAAATTTTAGCTGAACTAAGTGTGATCAATTACTTTTTTGAAAGCATTATTGCGCATAAACCAATATCATTCTGAAAAGTGCATTTGCGATGATACATTAAAATAACAATTTACAACTCGGTAAATAATCGATGGAAATGACTCCAGTTTTGCCACTGCGGGGGTTTTCGAGCTAGCGGATTACGAATATCGCCAACGCAACGGCTCCGAGTGCCTGCGCTGCCAAGGTAGATAAGTATGAACGTCATCTCCTGGAATTAGAATCAGCATTACATCATTTTTACCCAAATTTAAATATATTATCTTATATTGTCTATTCATAATAATATATATGATATACTGAGACGATTTTTTTTTTTTTTTAATTTGGCGCCTATAATATAGTGACAAACATTGCACCGATGTACGAATTCTATTTAACGAAGTTTCGAGCTCACTATGTCAGAATTACCCGCTAAAACTGCGAATGAGACGGTTGACACGTCTAACCCTGGGCCCAAGTACCTCAAAGGCCGTTGCCACGTCGCGATATCGTGTCAGCGACTCAAAAAACCCCGGTAGCAAAACTGCGAGTCATTTCCATCATTATTTAACCGAGTTGTAAATTTTATTTAATGTACTTTGACATGCCCTTTTCAAATGCATTATGTTTATGCAATAATGCATATTTCAAAAAAGTAATGATTAATTAGTTCACAAAATGTCTCTATTTTATTAAATATTTAAATAAATGTATTATAGAGAAAAAAAACTGCATTATATAGGCAAAAACAATCATAATATAATCAGCGAGACTTATTAATTCTCTTATTGCATGAAATGGTTGTGATAATACTTAATAGAACAAGGCATTATTATGATTATTTAAAAATACACTCGTTGAATTAAAATTGAAGATTATGTCCAAAATTTAAATTGATTATTACGTTTTACTCCAGTTATCGCGTCACTTATAAAAACGATTCATAGTATATACAAGGCGAGGAAAAAAAAATTTTGAAGCTCAATATCTTTTAAACTAATTGGTTTCGTAAACAACCCAACATATAGGGATCGAAAGTGCTATATAATGCTAACTGAATCTAAAATTCGAACTTGATTAATGCTTTTTACAGTATGTGAATACTATTTAAATATTTCCAAGTTAATTATTTTGCTGTAAGCGATTTTTTATAGCAAAAAATATAATAATCAGAAAAATTCGATCAAAATCTCTAAAATAGCGAAGTTGCAGAATCAATTAATCGTTAATTTGTAAGATATATGTATATATGTAGAAATCGTAACAAGTGAGCACAAGCGAGAATAAATATAAGCCAAAACTCTCAAACTCGCTACCCCACGCGTCATGAGTTTAATGACAACAAATAAAAGAAATATCGACGAGTAGCGCACGAGGCTGATGAGAAATTGTGTGCAATGAAAATAGTAATTTAAAAAAAAGTGAAGTATTTCACGTCGTCTTACTCAAACTGTCGCAGCAGCAACATCGCGCAGAAATTGGCTTACGATGGATTTTTATCTTATCAGCATTTTTCTGCTAGTTCTTGGAGGAACAGATTATCCTGACTTTTGTGAAAAATCGGTTTTTATACTTCAGCTCATTACTTAAGAACTGCTCAACGAAATCGTTTAAAACTTTAACAGCAGATAGCTTTGTTTAAGTTTATGGTGGATCACCAAATAAAATTTGGAAGCATTTGACTGCATTGTTTTAAAGTTATAAGGAATCAAAAAATTTTCAAAAAAAAATTTAAACCTTGATATCTTAAGAACCATAGGGGTTTCAAAGCTGCGAAATAAACTTAGCCAAAACACATAAAATATCTACCTTTTTCCGAAATCTCAATTGCAATAAGGCTTTATTGCGCCCGTAATCGAGGCACAAACGAAACAAACTCATTTTTTTCAGTATTTGATTTATTACTGAAAAAATAAGTAGTCAACTCACTAGAAATTTTGACGGAATATAGTTTGACGCGTGAACCATAAACATGATTATTTTCGTGAGGTTATGATGTTAACAAAGTTTCATAGATATAATTTTTTTTTAAAAAAACACCTTTTTCATGTTATCTGCCGAACGGAGCGGTCGATCCCTATGATCAAACGGGAAAAAGTAGGTAATTTTATTATCTTTCAAATGCATTTTAGCTAAATTGTTTGTTACAGTGGGATGATTGACAAAAACGCAAAATAGTGTTTTTCCAAAATAGAGTAGTTCCAGAAATATTACGGTATACATACACACACGCACCCACCCACACACGCACACATACACACACCCATACGGACATTTTCTAAAAACACGTAATCGAACTTCAAACATCTTAAAACATATTTTTATGAAGTTTTAGCGAAACTGAAAATTTTATTATCACAAAGCTTCCTCTACGAGGAAGCAAAAATCAACGCGCCTTAAACAGTACCGCAAAGGTGGTGGGGAAAACTGTTTATATTTTTATTAAGAAAATAACAAGTAAGACATTTTTTTTTATTGAATTTAAAATTATGAACCCTTTTTTTTAAATAAAGTAAATTAATTTGGATTTTTCTGAACATCCAAGTTATTAAAAAGTTTCAATTATTTGCATTAAATTATTAACAACAAATAATATAACATTTTACATTTGCTATAATTATTATTTTGAACAGGTAGATGAAAAGGCAATAAGCAAAACAACCAAAAAAAAATCTTCCGTGACCGAGATTTGAACCCCAGTACTCGTCAATCTGCCGCGCGCGCTCGATAAGCTCGATTTCGCAGACGACGGGTAAACGGAGTGGGCGGGGTTTGCTAGATGCGTATAGTTCGGTCGAGCGCCGCATGGTGGTGTCATGATCGAATATGGTACGCTTTTTTAACATGGCATCGGCAATCTCTCTACTAATCTCTGCTCCATATACAGTTTGTGCCTTGACTTTTGTAATATTTACTTTATTCCTAAACTTTAAAATTCATAAATATTTTAGGTTGCTTTCTTTAAAAGTAAGGGAGGAAGTACAGCTCATGGCATGACGTATAATCTAATTGACTATATTATGACTACCGAATGTGCCACCAAATATAGTTTTTATGGATTACAAAAAAAATTAAAATTCTCTGAATTGCTTGTATGCAGCTGCATATTTCGTAAGTTCAATCTTTAGCAGCTTTAATAGATTGTTTACGTACAAGTAATATATTTTTTATTTTAATTAATGTTTATTTAGTTGCTGTCAAAGCTGCATTCCCTACCACGGCTACAGATGATAACATCAAGACCAGCATCAAACTAAGATTGGACACTTCCAGTACTCGGAAAAAACGTGCTGAGGCGTAAGTGTAAAATAAAAAAATTAATTAAATAGCATTAGCAGTATTATAACAATATATAAGTAATAAATATATGCATTTTAGAGCTACTCCAAAACGTTGTTCATTTGCACCAGTCGTACCAGATGATTTATCAGATAAGGAAGATCCATGAAATAAAATATAATATCCGTTAACATTAATATAAAAATTTAATATTATTTTGTAAGAACGAAATTAAATCAGTAAAAAACGAAAAAAAAAAAACAAAAGATATCTAAGACTATGTAGTTAAAATGTGAACAATGTATTATTATCTGAAAAATTAAAATATTATTAAATACAATACATTACAGACAATTCTACAAATTACCCTTCCGAAGAAAAACTACAGCTGCATACAGTCATTATATGTGCACGTTTTTTGCACAATTTCTACAGGTTTGCATATAATGTTTCGGGGAATAGGGAATACTAATGGTATATTCCGGGGAATAATAATGGAATACTTTACGAGAATATCTGCAGATCACCCTTCTAAAAAAAGATGCTGCATGGCAACGTCTGCAGCATAGATTTTTTTTTGTTCAGAAGGTTGATCTGCAGAAATTCCCATAAAGAATTTCATTATTATTTCTCGGTATATTCCATTATTATTGCATAATCATTCCTCGAAATATTCCATAATTAATTTCCGGAAGATTCCATGATTATTCCACCGGAAGATTACAATATTATTTCACCGGAATTGTACATACGCAGTCCACTAAAATATTTCAAAATTGTTAATTTGAAATATTCCTTGGAATATTATTGGAAGATTTTTAAAATATTGCATTCAATGGGGTTCGAATATAATATTCCCCAATTTTATTTCATAAATATTATACGATTATTCCTCCAAAATATTCCGTGAAATATTGGCGAAAGATTAACCAAATATTTCTTGCACTGGAATTCACATGAAACGTGTCACTAATTTGTTTCAGGAATATTCTGTTATTATTCCCATAAGATATTCCGCGAAATATTACAGGAAGATTAACAGAATATTACATACAATGGCAATTTGAATAGAATATTCCACATCATTATTTCCGAAATATTACATACTTATTCTCCGGAATATTTCGTGAAATATTTGTGAAAGATTATCGAAATATTTCATGCAGAGGACTTTCAGGGAACTTATCACTAAATTATTTCATGAATATTCCAGTATTATTCCGTGACATAGTCCGTGAAATATTATTGAAATATTAATATAATATTGCATACATCGGCTTACTATACGAATATATGATACTACTTTATTTAAGGAATATTCCTACGTTATTTCCTTGGAATATTCCATGAAATTTTGCTGTAAGATTAATGAAATATTGCATGCATCGAATTTTGCCAAGAATATTCCAGATATTTGTTTAAGGAATATTCCTGTGATATTCACTAACAATATTCCGTGAAATAGTTCTGAAAGATTTATGAAATATTACATGGTTTTTAATTTTCGTTATGTATTCCACATAATTATTTACGAAATATTTCGGAAATATTCCATTGCAATAATTCATGGCATCATACTTAAATATTATGTGAAATATTCCAATGTAAGAGATTTTGAGGACATAGCAATATTCCGAAAATATTCCATGGAATGTTTTTGAAATATTTCAAATCTTCCTTCCAAATATTCCATAAATATTCCATAAATATTCCATGCTCTGTGGGAAAGTAAACAATATTTGACGACTCGCGAGCGCATAGTACTGATAAAGAGTACAAAAGTAATTGATATCAAAGGGTTTACGGATAAAAGTAATAATATAATTGACATAATAAAATACATGTTTAATTTAAGCATGAGAGAGAAGAAGGGCTCTATCTACCAANTACTATGCGCTAGCGCATAGTACTGATAAAGAGTACAAAAGTTTAATTGGTATCAAAGGGTTTACGGATAAAAGTAATAATATAATTGACATAATAAAATACATGTTTAATTTAAGCATGAGAGAGAAGAAGGGCTCTATCTACCAAAGTATAAATAATGTTACGTTTTAATTGGACAGAATGATTAGAATTAAAGTTTAAAACTCTGTTAGTGTTTGTGGGTTTTTGATACCAATTTGTAATAATACTATTATTATTTATTGTTAATGTAATATCTAAAAATGGAATCATATTATTCTTTTGTAATTCGTGTGTAAATTGTAGGTGACTATTATAACTATTAAATTTATTTAAAACCAGATCAAACTCGTCTTCTCTCACACATAGGATTGTATCATCGACATATCTAATAGTATATTGTGTGCCAAGGGCGTAAAGTGGGCTTTTTTAGGCCGAGTGTGGAATTTGCAGTACGAGTCAAGACGACTTAGCCCGAGCCGAAGGTGAGAGCATTTACGAGCCGCAGACGAGTACTGCAATCACACGAGGCCAAAAAGCCCACTTAGCCCTTGGTGCACACCATATTTTTTGTAACGTAAGTACAAATTTTTGCGTTTTTTTTTAGATATTGAGTGCGACTGATGTAACTTTTTTCAGAATCGGCGACCACACTCTTAGTAGATTAATTTTTAAATTTATATATATAAATATATGTGTGCGTACGTGACAATATATATATATATATATATATATATTTATATATGTATACATATAGACAATTTCCCGAAAAATGATAGCGGGCGTTTTTCAGTTTTTTTTTGCCCGGCGGGCGTTTTGTCGGATATGCGGGCAAAAAAAATGAACAACGCCCGCTGCTTTGAGAAGCGGGCGTTTTTCAATTTTTTTTTGCCCGACAGTCTGAAAAAAGTTACTTTAGTCCCGCTTAATAGGTCAGAAAAACGCGAAAATCGTGCTTGTGTTACAAAAAATAATATAAAGGAATACAATTGTGATTATTTTTTAAATCTAAAAGCACTGTAGTTCGTCGTATCATCGAATCTTCTTTTCGCCTTTGTCTCGCATTTGTTTTCCGCATCCACGTGGTCCAAGTTAGCTTCCAACTCGGAATTTCTCCTCCCTCTCGGTCGGCTGCACCCATCGCTTGATGTTTCTCTTGCTTCTCGTGCATTTATGTCATCACTTATGCCGCGAATCATTTTATTTAAACAAATGTTCACTTGTCCCGCACTACAAATGTCCCGGCGAAAAGAAGTTCGTTGACCATCTTCAAGACTTCCGGAGGAGTCGTGACGACTGGCATCTTAATTAAGGAAGAAAAGTTCATTCGACTCCTTGTCTATCAGTTTTCGTGCCAGTTCCTTCTCCGAGTCGGCGTAAACAAGATCGTCGTAATAGTCTAACGAGCGCTCGTCATCAGCGACAACTCCCAAGTAGCAGGGTGTAGGCGGCCGAATAACTTTCTTCTTGCTGTCGACGTATCTTTCTTCCGGAACGTTCTTTTTCGGTTTCCTAGCCCTTGGAGGTTTCGAAACACCGTTTCGAGGTCGTTTTGCCTCTAGCTCAACGTCTTCTGCGCTTGGCGATGGCTTTCTCTTTCTCGGGCAAACTGGCAATATCGATGAAGGTGGACATTTCATTTCCACTTTGATCGCACACTTATCTGGCTGTTTAGAAGTCGTTACGCATCTGAAGATGTTTATGATGGCCTTCTTCTTTGAGGGGTCCATTTTTGGCTGCTGAAGAAGGTGAACTGAAAAAGACTTTATTGAAGTCAAACCTACCTGGAAGACTCCTACTTTGGGAAATCAAGACTGTAAATAATAATCAATGACGGTANGACTTATTAATTCGTCTTATTGCATGAAATGGTGTGATAATACTTAATAGAATCAAGGCATTATTATGATTATTTAAAAATACACTCGTTGAATTAAAATTGAAGATTATGTCCAAAATTTTAAATTGATTATTACGTTTTTACTCCAGTTATCGCGTCACTTATAAAAAACGATTCATAGTATATACAAGGCGNTACCGGTCAAACTCTGGATGAGGTCTGAACGAGATACTGAAGAGTCTCAGTCAACAATATGGTTTCCCCCTCCCTTCCCTCATCGCCAACGTGGATTGGTGGTAAGGGAAGGGAGGGGGAACCGGAAATCTCGTACTGGTAGGAAATCGCCAGTGTCACCACCGCACCGGCACCAATGTAGCTATGTATGTATAGCTCGAATACATGACACTTGCATATAAAGATAGCGCTCGCATAGTTTCCATAATTCTAGGAATGACTTTACTCCGACGTAGTTCTACTTTACACTCCTCACATAGTCTGTACATATATTGCCTCCAAATGCAAGCTATTAACTCAACATTGAAACTATAAATATTGCTTCAACTATTGAAAGTAAAGGTCGATACGTCTTACCTTTCAAAAGAGTGTGCTTCTAAGAAGAACTTGTCCAACTGGACCTTTCGCAGAACTCAACTTCTGAAAACGCTCACATCGGGGTGTTTCCCTGCTAGCTCTACGTCATTGTAGCTTGACTTAATGTCATAAGGGGTGAGACTCTGACGCACCGAGTTCTTCTAGCTATATGTCGTAAATTACAATCAATTATTTACAACTTTTAGCGCTAGTTCAGAGAATTATAATAACCATCAACAGGTTTCTTGTTAACTGCTCTGCAATGTCTCTGTACAGCAGCAGTTCTACTTCCCCTTCTTGCGAAGTGCATACAAACATAATTTTCAAAGCTTTGCAACTAATAAATTACTTGTATTACTAATGTTAACTGTCATAGCTACAGTTTTATATGACTTTATACGAAACACGTTTTATTTATGAAAATCTTATCATTAATTTTTGCAGTTCGGAACTCACCGTAATTCACCCAGAAATTCTTATGTGCTAGGCTTTTTCTCGTGCAAACAGTTTCTAAATTTTCATGTTTTTACCGTAGTATCTGAACGAAACACTAGACTCCAAACAGGTTTTTTCTGACCAGCTTCGGCCGCTTTGAAAATAATAATCCACATTCAAAAGAGCTCGGCTCTGAAAGCATCGCTCGTTTGATTCCGGTTCAATAGGCTCATTATTAGACAACAAAGTTAAAAGTCAAAGGTATGCGGGCGCCTATGCGGGGCTTTTGCGATACCGCGCGCGAAAGATTATCTCCGATTGCTGCCGCACCGCGTATGTATGCAGATTTCGCAATTACCACGAGCTCTTTCTCCTCTTATATGCAGAGACTTTTATACACTCTACCGTTAAATTGTTTAACTTGCGTTAATCGGGCTTTTGAAAAAGCTGGAGAGAAGAGAAAAGCTATACGATACAGATAGCGGCCTTTTTCAATGTGAAATTTACGCTCGAATCCGATTCGTTTGAAAAAGGATCAAAAGTCCAATAAAACCTAAAACGAATATCCAAGATGTTTGCTCAATTAGATCCGGTAGATTTAATATTGAAAGAAAATCAATTAGTATTCGAAGACTACTATCGAGAATTGAAAAGAGATAAACTTAACTTATAATCCGCTAACGCTTGAAATAAACAACCATCCTGATGGCATACAGAAAATTTAATTGCTTATTCAATAAATGAATGACGAGCGAATCAAATCGGATTATTCTAATAATAAATAAATTTCCAAGTGGCTGTACACTCGTATAAGTAATGTGTGCGTCTAATCTTATCGATAAAATATAAGCATTGCAATAATAGTCGCCGATGGCATAAATCAAAGCTTTGCCGTATACTTTGAAATTCTCCTTAGTGAGAAATAAATAACCAGCTATTAAAGAAAAGAATAGCTGAGAGTACTTAGCAGTCAGTAAAAAATAATAATAATGAGCTTGTGGTTCGGATGATTACAATAATTCAAGGCGAAAGTAGCCCCTCGTCCCTTTAATTGGCATTTCCGTGGTATTCACTTGGCAGGCGTCAAAAGGCACAAGTCGCTCGTAAAAGCCCTCTATCATAGCCTCACAGCCAGTAGTCATCAGGTGGAAGTGTAGCGAAGAGAGCGACTGTCTCCACTGCATAATGCGAACGTATAACGGCAGCGTATTCGATATACAGGTATATCGACCGGCGCTCAAGACAGAGAAAGGAGATGCCGCAATGCATTTCTAATTAACCGCGAACGAGTCGCTGAATTCGCGGACGTTTAACAAAGCCGAGCGAAAGGCACATAGCGCGACGCGTTATAAATTCATACAAATTGACGTACGTGGGATCGTATCGTCGTCGCCGTCGCGCGTGCGGAGCAAGCCATTTGATTTCCATTACTTTCTTCCGCTCTCTAACTGTGCGGCTTCTGTTCGCCGCGAGGATCTTGCGGCTATATATGCCATTGGGAAACGTCATAACGCATGAGCATAAATCACTGCGCTAAGAGACGCTACGGCTATATGAGTTGGCGCTTTTTGTGAGTTACGTGGGGATTGTATGCTCTATTATATTATATGCTGCGATATGCTTCTCCGAGTTCTGGGAGTAATGATCTGTACTAAAAGAGTGTTTTTTGATTACGAACTATTTTTCTCAAAATCCTCTCAATTCGAATCCGCGAAAAAAGCTGTCGAGCGCAACAAAAAGAGCCATAACAATATCCACATATCCAAGCAGAAGACTACAGGCATGCAGCGAAATAAAGAGATGCAAGAGAGCGGAGCTAGTTAGCGAGGCGTTTCATTAGGCAGTTAAGGCAATCAAGCGCGCGTGCGCGCGCGAGCGAACCCGCGCCATCTCATCCGCTCGATCTAGACAACTGCGCTATATGATGCACTCGCTCATATTGCCCTCGTGCGCCGCTATATCTGTATTCGTTTCCGTGCATGCGTGCGCGCAGAGGCTGTGCACTTGTAAGCCTCCGTGATAGCGCGCACGAAGGTATTATACGCGCAAAAAGAGCTGTGAGACGGTCGGATTGAAGGATGCTGCGTGAATTACAGGGGAGTAGCCGGTACTGTACGCGCCGTGGAGAAAAACGACGAAGACAGAACAAAAGAAGTTGAGCGAAATTAGCTTTTACGATTAGACTTGCTTTGTGATGGGGATGCGGCGATGAGGTGCGTACTTTTTACAAGCGTGTGTCTGTTGATTAGAAAACAACCCTGTAGAGAGATCCGACGCTATTATTATTATGATAACTGTGTGATGCGTGTAATCTGATGTGAAAAATTTACAAAATTTTACAAAATATTTCCGAGTAGCATCATTATAGTAAAGCAATGAGAGCCATCGTCAGTTTAGTCGGAACGTCGTAATTTTCAAACGACCGGTGCGTCATAAAGTATCCTCACAAGAATTTACATGCGATTGTAAATAGGAGCTTTACTGGGAAATCAGGTTGGAGGATCATATAAGAGCAGCGGAATAATATATACTTTATACGCTGCGCCGGTGGTGTACTTTTCATAAAATCATACCGCTGAAAAATGGCGTATAATTGAAGAGACCAAGTCGTGCGTACCACTAACGCAATGATATTCGCAAATTAATTTATTACTGACTCAACTAGTCCGTAATAAACCGTTTAATATACTAAAAACGCGGTGGGGTCATTTTTATTTACCGACAACGTTTTGAGCACTAATTGAAACCATTAGCTTAACCAAACGCACATATTTGCTATATGTCTAACGATAATCTTGTTCAGTTAGAAGCTAATTTAACTGCAAACTGCACGGCTATCGAATATTACGGGACGTTATAAGAAGCCAAAGATATTCGTGTGGATAATCAAAAAGGAAATCAATTAATTGAGCGAGTTATGATTATCATTAATACTGCATTGACTTTGCTTTCAGGAACTTTCCTATAAAAATCAAAGTATGCTAATCCATAGCTAATAGAGGAAAAGCGGTCCAAATAATCGTTCTAATCAAATATACTAATCAACAACTATTAGTTTCTTCTCAATGTTATATACAGTTAATAGCTAATGCTGCTCTTTATCTCACTAGTTCAAACCCGGTTCGCAAACCACAATTGTCATCGCACACTTTTATATTCATCGTTAAAAGTCCCGCCTACATCCGCGTGCGAATCCCGCTATGTCCATATTCATTTGCAGTAAGTATATACCTGCATCGCAGTCCTTCCTCCCCTCTCGCGCGTTCCGAAGTAAGTCGAGCAACGATAAGCGCGCGAGTCGCTTTTAAGAGGCGATATAATCAGCGACCTGTTATTTTCCAAGTTTATCTGACATTAAGGCGGGGAGAACCGGGCAACTCAATCACGCCTCTCGCGCCACCGCCGCAGCCGCATCGACATTACGCAGCGTGTCACACGCGAAGGATTTTCGCGCATGAGTGTGTATCTTATATATACGGCTTTTCTATGTTCCACTGCGCCTAAGCGGATTCCGCAAATATTTGCTTTTTTTTGCGCGGGAATTTTAAAAATACCTGTTTGTGTCCGAGTTTCGATGTGAAAGGATTAGATGCTTTTTTAAGGAAAGCAGCTATAGGCGTCTGCGAAATCTGTGTTTGTTTACAAGCTCGTGAATAATCTGAGAATTGCAGAAAAAGTTCGCTCGATAATATTCTCCGATTACTCTTTAAGTCGGCTAAACTAAGTGGAAGTTTTTAATGAATCTAATATTCCCGCAGAAGAAATTTAAACAAGCTGATACTATAACATATTCCTTAGGCAACGCTTCTTCGTCTTTGTGCACACGGCGTGCAGAGAGGAGTGACTAACCATATCAGAGCATCCCACGTGAAAACGAGTCGTCCTGCCAAACCACTCCAAGACTTCAGCTCGACAAGCGGATATCATGAGCTATACGGACGTACAGGTAGCTACAATAATTTTAAGCGAGTTTTGCACACGTAGATTTCTTAACTGTATAAGTTATACGAGCTACAAAAAATTCATTAAAACTCGAGAAACGCCGCGCTACGACGGATGCTTTCCAGTCAAGTAGAAATTTTTTTCTATTTCTAGAAAAGATGATCGGAAGGACCGTATATACGCGTTTTACACCGCACGCGATCAACCTCCTCGTGTCAACCAATCACCTGCGCTTACCGTCCGGTCGCACGCGCGCATTAAAGCCCGTCGCGCTTCTTTCCGATTCGCTTGGTTAATGCGGCAGGTGTTCCCCATACACACAGGTGTATTGTCGCTTTTTAATAAAAGCTGGATTGCTTGCTTGGCGGCCGAATCTGCAGTCGCCTTTTTTTCATTCGCACGCGCGAGCTCTGCGAATTTTAATTAAAGAGGGATATCGACTGCACGAGAGCTATTAATCATGGATGATTCAATTTTTGAGAAATTTCTTCTTGAGTTTGAATTTTTTTTTAAGAGGAAGGCGGCTTGTGCGCACGTTTCATTAAGAGGCTATCGGGACACTATCGGTTTAACGCAATTAGTCTCCGTTGCTCGATTCCGTGTAAAAATGTATCGAAGGTAATCTATCATGCCGTACCATTAAAGGAAAAGCAGTTTTATCAAAATTCAAAAATAATACATCATTAGCTAGAGCGAGAGAAAAGAAAAACGTATACCCCAGTCAGGAATGCAGACGAATAAGGAATCAAAGTCGTAAACCAGCAGCGGCGCCAATACGACGGAAGGAAAAAAAAGCCGCACACGTATACGACAAAGGAAAATAAATCGTATATCCGTCGCGCATTAGCACAATAAAACCAAGTGGAAAAATTTCCGCACGACTGCGTTACTTTTCCACTGATGGGCACACGAGCTCGGAAAGTCCGTAATATTATCGACGAGAGGCGCGAACAGATCACTCCCGTATAATAACGCCATAAATCGAGTGGGCCGTGAAATTTCACAATGTCGGCTGTCTCGACGTCTCCATTAAACTGGCCTCTTTGTACGCGACGCTCGTAGACCTCGGTATTCCTAAATAAGTTTGGCTATACTCACCCCCCGGTCCACCCCACACCCCCACACGGCCCCCCTGCCAACACCAACATTGCACGAAACGCATTTTGACGTATGTGGATAACCAATGCGCCCCACTGCCCCCCCCACAGCCCCCACATACCCCCCCCACCACACAAAATAACACAATGTAGAACTAGCAAAATGACTGTAGTCCATTACAAAGAAACCAAAAAGAAACAGTCACATGTAAATACCAAACAAAAAATGTACAATTTACATGAAAGAAAAAGCTGCAATGAAGAAAATGTCAAATTAATCACATATTCGCTCAACATCAAAA
The DNA here is from genome assembly GCA_012977825.3 of Pteromalus puparum. Lineage (NCBI taxonomy): Eukaryota > Metazoa > Arthropoda > Insecta > Hymenoptera > Pteromalidae > Pteromalus > Pteromalus puparum. The sequence continues at coordinate 27,496,259 of CM053171.1, forward strand.
TGTGCTGAAAATAAACCGATCGCAAGAAATGTTTAAAAAAACTATTACTTGACAAAGAGAATTCAATCAAACGAAAAAAAATATGTATGTGAATTCGGAAAGCTCAGTTGTAGAAGAGCGACACTCTTAAAAGACACAGAAAACAACTACTATTATGTAACTAAAATAAACAACCTTTCACCAAATTTTGATGTGCGCTTCATTTAACATATTTATTCAAATAATCGAAATACGAAATTAGCTCGTGCGGATTGCGAACTTAACGCGGTAAATGATCGGCTGTAAGAGACAAGGAACAAGTCCCCATTCAAGGCGCATTAGAAAGCAGCTATAGCATAATATACTAATAACACTACCGAAACTACGAAAAAATAACAAAGTAAGATACATTCGCACGTAATCATGCACTTCACGGGCTGACGCTATGCAATACGCACGTTGCAGTACGCTAGTTTAAGTTGGTGAGATCAAGCGTCGGGTGTGCAACGAGTAGGCGAATGCCAGCGCCGAAGAAATAAATGATTTGATAATGAATAAAGGGGAATAATATTGTCTTTTGAGTAGAACCAACATTTTCTAATGTAAATTTTTCTGCATTAAAGTACGAAATACTTCGTGCGGATGGATAAGACTTAAGGAATCATCCCTATACCGCATAGCTGATGAAAAAGATGATTTAGGCAATATAAATTTAATAGAAATTTATTTGCAACAAATTAAACAGAATCAATGAGGAACATATTTCTA
>CM053171.1:27505553-27617751 GCA_012977825.3 Pteromalus puparum
GATGACGACGGGCTCAGCCTCGCCGATGACGACGGGCTGAGCCTCGCTGATGACGACGTACTCGCCATCGCTGATGACGACGTACTCGGCATCGCTGATGACGACGTACTCGGTCTCGCTGATGACGACATACTCGGCCTCGCTGATGATGACGTACTCGACCTCGCTGATGACGACGTACTCGGTCTCGATGATGACGACGTACTCGGTCTCGATGATGACGACGTACTCGGTCTCGGACTTGATGTGCTCGCTGCAGTGGACCGGTTCTCTAGGCTTGGTGAAGAACCTCCCGGCCTCACACCGTTATATAACTGCTGCATAGCAGCAAGAGGTGGAAGAGATGGCACTAAAAATTAATTAAAAAATAAAAAAAATACAAAAATCATTCTCCAGTTACAAAAGAAAAACTTATAATAATTTAATTCACTTACGTGAGTCTATTGCCTCCATGGCCCAGGAGACATGCTCCAACAACATCAAGAGTGTTGGAGCGTTGGAGATCACCCAACGTATCCTATCCTGCATCGCCCCGATGCTATCCCTGCTGCTGCTTCCTCTGCTGCTGCTGCTGCTGGAACTCTTCTTCGATGCCATTGTTTTTTCTTCGATTGACTGGTAAATTAGACCGAAAAAAACTGAACTGACGAACCGTAGCCAAAGATGGGCTATTTATTGCGAACAACAGCAGCTTCCCATTCCACAGCATTTTTCCAAAAGTCTTGTGATTGGAGAAAAAAAAATTTCAAGAACACACCTCCTCACATCTCTTGAGGGTGAAAAGCCTTACGATTCGTGAAAACAATATCCCTTTCCAATTTTCTGAAATCTTGTGTCCACCTCCCTTTAGTATACTCCCTTTTTTTTGACCGTGAGAGATTTTCCTCTTCTAGCGCGAGAAAAGATCTTGAGAAAAAATCTCTCTCTGAAATCTGCTTGTCTAGAGAATGCGAGAGACACCTGTGCACACGGTCAGTAAATATATAATTACCAGCCTTTGCGTTCACCCTCAAAAAATCCCAATCAGTTCTCTCTACGGATGATTTTTAAAACAGGAGGATTGTGAGAAAAGATCTTAAGAAAAAATCTCTCTTCTCAAAGATAATGGGAAAAAAATCTCTCTTTAAGATTTGCTTGTCTAGAAAAAATTATCCACATCTATGCGAGAGACACCTGTGCACACGGTCAGTAAAATATATATTGACCAACCTTTGCGGTACTGAAAACCCATCAGTTATCTCTACGGTTGATTTTTAAAACAGGAGAATTGTGAGATTTTCCTCTTCTCGTGTGAGAAGGCCTAATGCGAAAAAAGGCCTAGGGAAAAACACCTGTGCAAAGGTTGACGTCCATATCAGCTCGAGGGATACCGTCTATCTACCTGCGCGAGGACCGCATGGAAAGTGTAAGGGATAGTACCTACGCAATCTGTACATGTAGTCTGTGAAATATCTCTAACGCAATGCGTAAAGGCGGAAGAAAATAACACCTGTGCGAGGGTTGCCGTCTATACCTGCGCGAGGACCGCAATAAAAATGAAAAACACCTGTGCGAGGGTTGCCGTCTATACCTGCGCGAGGACCGCTGCTTATGGGAAAATTCTAATCTTTTCTTCTCAGAAGAAACAAAAGCTAGCAGGTGCAGGTGGCAAAGGAGGCGAAAATCATATAGTAGTATTTTCTCTCTCTTTAGCCGAGTAGTGCGCTCAGGGCCCGTTCGCTCCCTCTATCTATAATGCTCTGGAGAAGGGGTAATGCGGGGAAAAAAAAGAGGAGGACACACTACGGTTCATTGGACAGAGGGAATACGGAGGAGGGGCATATACCCACCACTAATTTATTTTTAGGGTGCGGAGAAGGGAAGAATTGGGACTTATACACACTACGGTTACTGGCTCACTCTGAGAGTGGGGAAAATTCTCAATCGCTTGGAGAGGGAAGGGAGGGATCTAAAAATCCCTCTATCTAAAATACATGCCACGGATTCTAGCTCACCTTGAGAGAGGGGAGAATTCTCGATCGCTAGGCGTGGGAAGGGAGGGATCGACAATCCCTCCATCTAAAATACACAGCACGGGTTTTGGCTCACTTGGAGAGAAGAGGGGGTGAGCTAGAACCCGTGTGAGCCAGTATGCCTATAGCCTATCTACTGTCGAGGGAATAGAAGACTCCTCTTATCGCTTTCTCTCTCTCTCTTACTTTTATATACACACACTTGGACTCACACATATCTACACATAAACAGAGACAGGCGAGCCGGATAAATTATTACCTCGGCTTGCGGCGCATATAAATCCCAGCTTAGCGTATTGTTTTCCAGATCAGGAGAAAATATATGTACCCCGCGTTATATACCGCGGAAGGAGAAGAAGAAGAAGAAGAAGAAGAAGCTGCAGTAGCAACGAGAGTCTCCCTGTGCGCAGTAGTCAAAGGACTCGCTGAAGCCGAATAACGATAAAGGCGAGCGCGCAGCCTTTTATATACTCTCACTTTGTACGCAGCCGCGAAACGCGCTCTGTATTATCGAGACTCTACTACGGCGGACTACCTTCTTCTCTAGCCGCTGCGACTTTCTCGCTCTCTTTAGATCTCCGCAGTAGTGTGTGCATGTGTATACGTATAGCGGCGTCCTTTTCAGGGGTGAGACTTGAATGCAGTCGCGCTTGCGAGATGCAGTACATAAACCATAGGTGCTCGCGTATGTGCGCGTATGCAAAAATGACAGTGTCGGTGAATTGTGCGGTAAGCTCCTTCTCTCTCTCTCTCTCTTTCTCTCTTTGTGCGCTGTTTATATGTAATACTGTTTTCGTTGGGAGAGAAACCGCGATTCGTTGCTCATATTATTTAATCGGCTGCGTAAAAACGCGAACGTTTTGTCGGCTGATTTACGGCGCGAAACTTGAGACTACTGAATCTCAAATATTCCTCTAGCCCTTATGTACTATAAATAAGCTGACGTTATATTGTCGCGTAATTGCAAACAGATTGTGATTTAACCGTCCATTCATCCTCTCGTTTTTATTTTGCGGTTATACAACTTGGATCGAAGCTCTTTAAAGAGAAGACGCGCATTAATATGTAAAACGATCCGGCGACCGGTGAGAGGAAGGAATAATCCGCAAATATCTACACACGATAGTACAGTCGAATAAAACACATATAAGCGAGGGGAAGTTTCCCATAACGGAGCTTACATAGATTCCGATTATATGAGGGGTTATTTATGCCCGGAACACACTCGAGAGGAAAACGGCATGTGATAAATCTGTGACTCCTTCGGCTTTCGTATGTGATATGGGGTACGTGTGTGTGAGAGAAAGGCATACATGCACTACAAAGCCTCGAAGAATGGAGTTTCCCGCGCGACAAGCGTCGATTTCTCAAAGAGGGCTTCTCTCTCTTTCTGTCGAAAAATGCCCTCGTCGCTCGCTCCTCTCAATGGCAACAAGCGGAAAGCTCTCTCTCACCCCTATAGGCAAGAGCTTGCGACAAAGGAATAGCACCAGGCCACAATGCAAGCCCTCAATGGGTCCTCTTATATGAAAAGGGACGACGGTGAGCTTGTTCTCTTTTTTATTGACTGGTATGTATGGGGAAACCTGTGAAATTTACTTACCCCCGAGAAGCTTTATATAGAAAGGACCTTGCGAGGTGTCCGGATAACTGCATTACGCTTCGACGCGTGCCTTGGACCCGAACGACCTGACAATTGAGCAGTTATGCTGAGGATTTCGTAAATCATATTTCTGCTGTATATGGGTGTTTCTCTCGATGTAGTAATAGTACATTACGATACGAGTGCGCAATGTAGGTCGTTCCCGCACGAGCGAAGCGAGTGCGGGATGACCTACGCGCGCACGAGTATCGTATACTACTTTTCCTACTGATGTGCCCAATGTTCAATTTTGCAGACGCATACGCGTGAAAATTGTCACTATCCCAGACGCTAAGAAGAGCATGGGTGAAAGCAGCCGAGCGTGCGGGGAAGTAGCTGAGCGTGGGGAAGTCAAACTAGTGTGCGCACATGTGCAAGCGGGTTTGTGCACGAGCGAAGCGAGTGACACAAAGGAGCCGCGCATGCACGCACACTCGTTTTACATTCCCGCACGCTCAGCTACATTCCCGCACGCTCATCTCAGCGTGTGGGAAAGTGACACTTTGCACACGTATATGCGTTCGCAAAATCGAACTTTGCGCACGTAAGTAGGAAAAGTTAGTTGGAAGAAGGGCCGCTGATGTGGAAAAATCTGAGTAACCAATAAGACATCTCCCTTTGCAATCGTCAAGACGACTTTATAGAGTCTTTGCAGTTACATCATGAGCGGTTCAATTAAGTATATAGGCAAAACAAGATAGTTTTGGCATGGGTGAAGAACCGCTATATCTACTTTCGGCACATAGATCAAGATTAGGGAAACCGAAAAGTACCTATACGCCACCTATCGTCACTAGCCAGAAACTAGAGAACTATGGAGACTTTTCAAACGGTGATGAATTGTTTTACGGCTACTGTTACGGCTCGACCTTTTTATACGATTTATTTCACATTACTATACTCGCATGTCATTTTTCTCCATAGAAAAATATGAACCACTGTTTATAGCTAATACATTGTTGTATCAACTCGCTTGAAGAATGTAATTGTACGGTACAAGAAAATCGCAGTTCGAAAAACCTCGATACTTTCCACTATACCCGCATAACACATGTCCACCTCTTGATACCAGCAGATGCTAATCTCTCTCTTTCTCCTCGATGTTGCTGTACAACACTTTTCTCGGCACGTGCACACTCGATTCGCCGAGATAAACTCTCTCGTTCGACTTGCAACGATCGACAACGATTGACGTCTCAATAAATCGAAATTCGCGCCAGCTTACATGCACACACACGTATACACACGTTTAATAAGAGGCTCTCGCGAAAGTACAGCTAACGACTTTCGCGGAACAATGCCAACCTAATGACTCTCTTTCTATCCCTCCTTTTCCCGTATACGTGTCACGCGCCCATGCGCGCGTTCGTTATATAGCTATATATACACACTGCGCTACGGTCGAGCTAACGCTCGCGCGCGATCTCCGTTAGATAAGAGCGCGATAATTTGACGCGCAATTAATACCACGTAAACGGCGATGCGCTATCTCTCGCGCGTTTGACAAATACGCGGCTCGTTTATTGTGAAGCTGTGTGTACATAGCTTACTGAAGAGTCTCCGCACGCGCGCGATAAAAATAAACGTCGATTGCTAATAAAGAGATATTGATTTATTATGCTCGAGCTCTAAGAGAGAGAGAGAGAGAGAGAGAGAGAGAGAGAGATACGATGCGTCATGATCAAGAGCCATAGGTGCGCGGATGTTGAAAAGAAACGCGGAGAAATGCTGCATTTTTCGCGATCGAGTGTGTGCACTATTGTGACGATGATAGAGCGGAGGTCAGAACGGATTCTGCTAAAAGTGTAAGCTATTCACGTTCTACTGCAATGAATCAAAAGACTTTGAAGAAAAATCTCGATCCCACACTTTACGTATAAAAGTCTCTCAAGCGAGAATATAATGAAAGGCGACAAGTTAATGGCATAACGACGATACACCCGAAACAGTGCGTTGCCACGACGAGGGGTGCGCGACAGAGCCGTAATGGATTTGGCGCTAATTAATAATTAATAACCCGAATCGGAATTAAATGAGTCTAAGGGCACTGACGGACTCCGATACGGGTCATGCATTCACGCTCTCCCCGATATGCGCGAGATAATGGACGTATGGAAATGAAGGCCGAGTTGGTTATACTCGAATACTTTACTGTACTATATTTCAACTATACGAATAATTTTACGTTGCGAAAGTTGAGAGACGATCAAATGTATAAAACAGAGGCATTGGAAATAAAAATATAAAGCTCAATAAATATGTTGTTTTCGCAATAAATAGGGGTGGCCCAATGCCGGCGCACAGTCGTTCTTACACTTTACAGCGGTGTCATTGAGGGGCGCACTAGAGAGCCACGTATTATTTATGGACGCCATCGATCATCGTCCGCTCGCTCTCGCCGTACTAGCCGACTAATCGCCATATGACAAGCGTATTTATTTTGAAGCGGCCCTCGCATCAGCCTGTGTCGCGCATTAATTTTAATTGTTCCGCATTCTCTGCGCTCTGCTCTCTCTCTCTCTCTCTCTCTCTCTCTCTCTCTCTCTCTCTCTCTCTCTCTCTCTCTCTCTTGGTGATACCTATACTCTACACTGGCTCGCCGCTCTCGGACGCTCTGTTCTGTACACATACGCACGTGCGGATCAAATGCGAGCTGCCGCACTAATTTATTTGTGCTTTATGACTTGGCGATTCCCTCGCTCGCAATATAACACTTGGAACCAGTTATTGTTCTCTGACATAATAAAAACTTTTTTTTTAATATGTAATAGTTAAGCTCCGAAATAAAAATACACCTCAGCAAGAATCTCAAATTTTTTGTTTTTCTGCATTGCAGCGCACTGCACTCGAGGAAAACAGCAATTAAGAGACGGCACAGTTTATACATCATCTCGAAATTCCAATTACTCGATAAATTAGTCTAGAATTACAATGAAGCATTTATATACTATACCGCGCGAGTAAGGCCGTTACAAAAATCCAGAGGATAATTTCCATAAAACATCGGTACTCGCACGACTCCAATGCGCGCCTTTCGCAAACGCAGCAGCAATACAACAGAACCAAAAAAGCTTAACGAGCGCATTGTACAACTCAGCCGATACACAGCCGTGCTTCCCAACTAAATACATTCGAATAATAGTCCAACGCTGCGAGTTATGCGATTATCACTTACGCGCGAGCTCTAACGAAATAAAAGCTCAAGCTGTAATGATTAAAAACGAAAATAAAAGACCGGCGTGCATAAAACACACGCTAGCTCGTATTAAGAAATTTTCTCCAAGAGCTAGCTACAACTCGGAAAAACGAACGAGAGAGAGAGAGAGAGAGAGAGCCAGAGCTACAGAAGCGGAAAGAAAGGGTTAGCTATATGAGCGCCAAGGATGAAGTAGGGGGAAGGGAGCAAGAGAGAGAGATTATGTTCAAGGGGTCGTGCGCTGACCTCAACCGTATGCTATATGGCACGCGGGCATCGCGCGCGCTTAACCCCGCGTGCAAACCATTATCTCCGCGCAACATGTGTACACGCACGGCGGCGGCGATTATGATTTATGATTCGCTCTCTCTCTCTCTCTCTCTCTCTCTCTCTCTCTCTCTCTCTCTCTCTCTCTCTGCGGAGTTTGCGGGTAGGTACACACACACATGCACACTACCGAGTGTATAGTGGATATGAGAGTTTTAACGAAGGCAAGAAAAGGCTGATGCTGCAGCAGCTAGAGAGTTTTCTCCGTGTGCGAGCATAGGCTGCATTACGCGCGAGCGCGCGCTCGCTTAAGACCGTAAATTAGATTTAACTTAAACATTGGAAATTTCATTGGCGGACTTCCATAAATTACGAAAGCGGAGGGGTTTGCCGCACTATCTCTCCCTCAGGAGGTTATTATACGCGAGCGTATAATGCGTATACGTGAGTATTAAGTTGCTGCTGCTGCATTTCCCTGGACTCTAGAGGAAGATGCGGCAGTGATAAGCGACATTGTTGACGCTGCCGAGTGTGTATATAGATATATAAGCGGTGACGGACACTGCTCCGGCTACCTGAAATCCGCGGCGTTATATACGTTGTGCAATAGAACAAATTTCACGAGGACGTGAAATGAGGCAATTCTCAGCGGGTAGAGTGCTCGCATATGATTTATAAACATCTCAAGCTCAAGCGCATAACTTTCGCGAGTACGTCCGTCAGATTCATAAGAGAAACGACATACATGCCCGTACGTATATACGCTGCGTGGATATTCGCGTTTAACCAGGCGATCATTCTCCGCTTATATATACCGTTTTCGCCTCTCTCTCTCTCTCTCTCTCTCTCTCTCTCTCTCTCTCTCTCACTCCTGAGCGCACTGCTGCAGTCGACACATTCTTATAAGCGTACGCGCGTCAAAGGTCACCAATCGCTGACCGCCACGGGGTCACTCGTATCTCGAGTCCTTAGTGTGCGCTTCGGAGGAGAACGTAATGAACAAACGCTTGTGTGCGTTCTCTAGCTGTATATAGCGTTATTACTTATTCATGTGTAATAAATTTTTTTCCCAAGTACATATACATACTATACACGCGTTTCAAAATTTAATCGGTTCCAGGCATCTCGCCATAGGTCGAACTATCGGCTTACTGTTACTCGATAGTTTCTCGCACGACTGAAAAGTTCACGCGAGAAAGCGCAAACAACTAATATGCAAATTCGTAATCGTTTCTCTATCGTTAAAAGTCCCGTCTAGCTACAAGTCTCTCGCTCTCTCTCTCTCCGCATAGCGAGCAAAGAGAGCATCAGGGATAGGACGAGAACCGAAGGGCAGGTTATATACGCCTCCAGGGCAATTCGGTTGCAGCGATAATAATATTCCTCCCGGCGGTGCTCTTTCTCGCGCTCTCCTCTCTCTCTCTCTATCTACCGCGCTTATAAATCATCGGTCGGGGGATGATCGACTCCGTTTAATCTTGATCCTATCTCCGCAACGCAGCGCGTTCTCCTGCTATTGTTACAGTCGTAAACATGAGGTCCGGCCGCGAAAATCTCTTTCGTGTATAGCGCGCCATCGATGAAATCTGTGCGCGGTTTCGCACCAGAGCGAGGATATTAAAAAGAAGCACGAAATTAATTACCAAAAGGGACGCGTGACCTCAGGCTTTTAATTGAAACGGCGATTAATAAGCTGCGTTATATTCCGATACGAGCGATAGATAAAACTTGTGCACTTGCACGCCGTTAATTTTTCAATCAAGTGGACGCGGGTGCGGTATTCAGTTACACCGTTTAACCAAATGATTTGTGCGTAATTTTATTCAAAACGAGGACAAATTGCACCTATAGTGTGGGAAGGAAACTAGCAACGATGAGATCGAAGTGCTGTACCTCTTCCTCTTTTTTTTCGTTCCACTGCGACGATGGTCGCGCGCGCGCGCGCAGAGTTTGCCGCAATTTCCGAAATTGCCGCCTGCTGCGCGCGCTTACTCGTAATGAATTTGCTGCTCTTTGTTTTCGTTCGCTTATAATGCGCCTCTGTATAGAGCTGGTTTATTCGTTGACTCTTTTTTCCAATATCTTCCCAGTGCTGTATACCGGCTTGGAAATTATCGGGAAAGAAAAAACAAAGTACACGAGAGGTATACACAGAGTTTCTTCAATGCGATTACATAGCGAATGAAATACATTGAATGAAATACACTAGACGCACTACTATGACGGCCGTTTCCACGACGCACATCACATCTAGCGTAAGCAGTATCGGTGCGTTTATATTGTATTTGCGTGCGAGTAAGTTTGTACCTTTTAAAATTGTCTCTATATAATAAATTTCATATTCAGCTTGCCTTGGCTTTTCCCCTTACTCCGAAGGGGTTTTTACGCCAAGTCAAGTTTTCAATTGTCATAACGCGAATCGCTGATATTTTATTTTTAACCAATTACTCATTCCCTCTTTTCCGAACTCCTTTACACGACAAAACAAAATCATTAAGAACAACATACTTTAATTCAGGTAAAAGTATTAATACTCAAGATAATGCCTGGAAAAGAAGCTGATAATGTAAACCCTGGGTACCAGGCACCTTGGAGACCGTTCCCGTGGCGATATTCGTGTTCGGTGATCCCGAAAACCACCAAATAGCAAAATTGGACTCATTTCCATCAATCTTTACCGAGTTGTAAATTGTTTATTTAGTGTCTTTTGGAAGTGCACTTCCAAAATGCATATTATTTATGCAATAATGAATTAAAAAAAAACTCACTAATCAATTTACTTCACAAAGTTTGTAGGCACTAACACGAATCGAATGCTAAAACCGCATTAAGATCCATCTTACTGTTCAAAAAATTGACAGTCCATTGATTAAATTTCTCGACTATTATACCTCTGGCGTCATCTGGCGTCAAGCAATAAAACTATTTTAACATAATTATTATACCGAACCTAACAATGCGCGTTTTGCTGTACACCCAGTTTTGATATAAGAAAAATTGTGTATTTCACCTATTCTTACTGTGAAATAACTGTGCATTTTGCATACACATGCGTGTTTCGAATACACGCATTTCTTACTATGAAATAACTGTACATTTTGCATATCCACACAAAAAACGTATTATTATGCATCACTTTTAAGATATGTAATTTCTAGACACAGAAAAACAAATTGATTTTATGTACTGGTGGTATATTGTATAAACTTGAAACTTTATAGGCGAGCCCTGGTCATTTATTTTAACATATTCATGAAGTTTGATGACCTAACTAAATCCGAAAGATAGTTTGTTCTAAATTCACACATTTGGCGCAAATGTTTTCTAACAAAGTAGATCACCTGGTTGTAGTTAGTGCATCAAACTACATAAATATATTAGAATATATAAAAAGGCTTGTATATTAAGTTTCAAATTTCTACAATGCAGCACTTCTAAGATATACTATTTATAGTCATAAATGTTTTTTTTTCTGTACACAAAAATATAAATATCACAAATCACGCCAACATGTGTAGGAGCAGTAGACTAGATGAGTTGCAGCAGTACAAGCTGTCCTTGTACCTACAGCAGTAAACTCTGGATATGCAGCTGCATCAACCGTTGACAAACACCAGGAGAAGATTAAGCTGGGCATGTAGAGATCGATCCTGGACATCCAGCTGAAGTAGATTCTAGTCGTACAGAAACAGTAGACTCCGGACAAGCAGCTTTAGAGTCATTTCCGGGTGGCTAAACCTGCTAGAAACGCCATCTAGCACTGCCAAAACGAGCATTTACGTCTCAAGGGTTGCCTCCAAGTGGTATAGAAGCATTCAGCAACGCCAACTAGCACCACTAGCAGTCCACATGTAGTTTCAGAGTCGTCTCCAGGTGATTTACGTTTCCAGCAACGCCAATCAGCAAGGCCAGGATGTGTAATCCAGCTCCAGAGACACATTAAAATGGATTAAGTGTCCAGATTTGCCAACTACCACCATTAGGCAGGGTGAATAGACTGCCAGGATCATCTTGAGATGGTTCAAGCAGCTGGAAATACCAACGAGCACTCCAATGACATTTCCGGGAGGTTGTAACAGCCAAAAACGGTAATCGGAACTGTCAAACAGTGAAAATCCAGGACCATCGACGTCAATCTATAACTGCACATACCGTGCAAATCAGCTTTTAAATCATCTCTGGATAGTTATCACTAAGAGATCTGAGAAGAAAGATTGGTTCAATTCTTAAAGTTGATTCCTAAAAAAGGAGTCGCGGCACAAGCAGTGATGGTCACTCTTCATGCAGACTGCATCCAGAAAGGAAGCATCAGCACAGCAGTAGAAGCAGCAGAAGCATTCAGAAAAACAAGGCATAACCTCAAAGCAATACTTAAAGTTTCTTGCTGCTGCATTTCGGCGCAATACTTTTTTGCACTTTTTGTACTGCACTAAGTATAAACTCATGACCGCAAGCAGCTGATCCGCGAGCAAGATTGCGATTAGCGGAGACTGCTTGAAAACACACATGACATTGTAGCAGGCATCGTAGCAGCACTTTTAGTTAAAAAAATAACAGTCCTGCATCACGTCATTGTGGTTGTTCTGCTCTGACATCTCATATCGCCAAAAAGTTAGACAGAGGAAAATATTTTGCAATGAACGAAGGCCGGGATGCCCTTTAAACGTCAATACACATGAGAGACGGCTGCGTGAACGTATGTCGTCAGCCGACCGCCAGATCGATGCGTACAATATATGCGCAGTCGTCGAGCTCGCTTCGTCAGAGCCACAGCCAGATCCAGCGATCAGCTGTTCGGCATCGCTTAGATGATAATACAACTATTTTGCTTCCTCCTAGAAGAAGCTTTGTAATAGTAAAATTTTCAGTTTCGCTAAAACTTCATAGAAACATGTTTTGAGATGTTTGAAGTTCGAATTGCGTGTTTTTAGAAAATGTCCTTATGGATGTGTATGTGTGTTATAACGAGGTGCCTTGTGTGCACTCGTTGCGTCCCTCTCTCTCCTATTCGCTCCGTGCGAAGCTTGACCCGCCATCTACCGGACCGAGTACCGCAATAAAATAAGACTTCTCGTACTGGCTTATACAGCACATATGATGAAATATATTTTTATAAATTAAAAAACGCATTTGAAGGAATGCATACACACATGTTGTGTTACTCAGCTCGTTGCTGATCAATTTACAAAAATTCTCATTTATTTTCAATCGGTAGAAGTGGAGAAAATGCGATTTGAAAACTCGTATCTATCCGCAGCACCGAGCGTATGGAGGTTAGAGTACCATATATAACCGAGCGTCCAAAAGCGCGGTGCTTCAAATTCAAAATACAAGTGACATTAATGTTTTGTAAACAGCGTTGTCAGTTGGTTTTATTAATACTTTAATTTGTTATATTTAATACAGTCTTGCTCCATTATCTGTACAAAGTTTATATGATATTCATGCACTGCACTTCATTTCACTTGACCAGGCCAAGCCATTAACTTCTAATTTATTGTGTTATGCTGTCTAATTAAATAAATTATTAGATATTGTTAGCATGATAATAGTGCAAAATATCTTGCTTAACAAAATTACACCTACAATGAACCCATTCGATCATTCATTCTGGCTTCGAATACATGAGATAAAAAATTCACATTTTGCTTGATACGGTGATTAGGATCAAAATATCAAATCAGTCAATTAAAGTGATAACACAATAGAGATTATTTAAACTTATTCTTAAGGTTTTGGCATTTCCAAAAGATTACACATCAATACTTTTTGATTTATAGTTCAGAAGTTCATTCAAGAACATTCGTATCTTTGAAAATTGAAAACCACGAGCAAATGCTTAAAATTATTTTGAATTTTTCCAATAACTTCTGAATTAGAAGTTAATGACTTGGTCTGGTCAAGTGAAATGAAGTGCAGTGCATTAGTTTTTGATAAGTCATATAAACTTTGTGCAGATAATGGAGAAAGACTGTATTAAATATAACAAATTAAAGTATTAATAAAACCAACTAAAAACGCTGTTTAAAATTCTCTGGCGACAAGGGCATTAGCATAGAAGAATTCCTAGCGCAAGTCGAGGCAAATCAGCGATTAGAGAATATATCCGACGATGAACTCCTAGATTCCTTGTTCCCTATGCTAGAGAAACCTGCGCTGTTTTGGTATCGTGCCTTGAGGCCCTCGTGGCAAACGTACTAAGACTTCAAGAGGGCAGCTCTCAATAATTATAGCAAGTCTAGAAGGAATACGCGGAGTCTGATATTCGAGGCTCATCTACGCACGCAAGGAGCCGACGAGCCTGTGATAGACTACATTGTCTCCCTCCTCATGATCTTAAATCGGTTTGAAAATCCATGGAGCCAGCAGGACCAATTTAATCTGATCATCGATAACAGGCTTCCGAAGCTCAAAAAGAGGATGAAGACATACCATGGGAATTTAACGAATACTCAAGAACTCCTCGTCAGAGCCCAAGAAGTGGAAGATGACGAAGATGGTCAATGGAGGCCACCGCCTCCAGCTGATCAAACGGTGCTGCCGGAAACTGCATATAGGTCTAGTAAAGAACCCAAAAATAAGCAGATTAGCATCGCCACGGTGAACGCAAATTCGCTGTCGGAGGCAGATCTAGAAAAGCACCTCGAGAGGTTTTACAAGAAGAAGTCTCAGGAGCTCAACTCTTCCAGCCGCACGAAGTCAGGCTCAAGAAAGAACTCCCCAGGGAACAGGACCTCTTTGACGGAATAAGAAACTTCGCCGAAAAAGGAGAAGGACGACAGCAATCAAGCTTCACCCCCCGGTGGCGGCCGAGGTCGCGGAGGAAGTGGACGAGGGGGCTGGCAACAGGGAGATAACCGCTCAGAAGAGATTACTCCCAAGTCGGATAGAATAAAGATAAAAACCCAAGTCCAGACGGCGACAAAGTACTCTGCTGGAATTGCAGTTGGCCTGGTTATACCAAGTTTACCTGCCCAGAATGCGCCTCTTCGCAACCCTCGGAAAACGAGGAAGAGGGCGAGTGACAAGGTGCCTACCGCTCTAGAATACTTGCGGACCTTCGACACTGAAAGCGTAACAGGAGTAGCGCAAACACTTTACGGCACCGCGAGCGACTCACCGCTAGCAACGAGTAGCTCGACCGATGTGGAGACGTTCTGCGATGGAGGTACTGTTGCCAGCGCTTTGGTGGAGGAGTATCCACGGTGGTGGCTAGCCATGGAGGTTGGCTTATATAAATGGAGAGGATTCTACGATGCCGGAGCTTTTTGCACTGTCCTCGGCCCCATAGGCATATATCTCGCAGCCTCATTGACTAGGCGCGTCCGACCTCATGTGGGCCCCGGTGCTTGAGCAGTCGATGGTCATTACGTCCCTGTATTTGGTAGCGTTAAATTGCCCTTCACTGTAGGACGGATAACCCATTCGATCTTCTTACTCGATGTTCTTATTTTGGGTGGAGTCAATACTATTTAGTTGATGCATTCGCACCTGGAGGTGCAGACTCTGCTCGCGCAGTTTCGGCGATGCTTGATCCAGTAGCAATGAGCTACTGCTCGAAGGCACAGACGTTGAGATACCGGCCGTCCTTTCGTGTATGCGTGCTGAAGAGCTTTTATCGCTCGCTTTCCTTGGAATTGAAGCAATTACAGAGAAACAGCGCACGGAAATCGACAATCAGACAGAAAAACTGCTACCAGAGCCCTCAGGTGAACAGCTAGGCTGCGTTGGGTGGATTTATCAGGCCATCGACGTCGGTGGTGCTCGCCCAATCAAACAGCGATATTACCCTGTTTCGATAATCTTTTAGAGGACAAGATGCATGCGAGCATTTGACTTTCGTTTTTTTTGCATTACTACCTCGTATGTAATTGTAAGAGAGAGACGAAGAGGCTAATCGTTTCTAATCATTTATTACCTTTTCTATTGAGTAAATCTAAGTATTTTTCTACGAAATGAATTTAAACGTTATTCTACATTCTAATTTTCATCTTTCATTTTCTTATAGTCGAGAGAGACAGTTGATCGAGCTGGTACCATGTGCTACTACCGTCTGGGGGTGGGGAATATAACGAGTTGCCTTGTGTGCACTCGTTGCGTCCCTCTCTTATACTACATCATAATATTACAATAAATATATCTTATCTGTAAACATTTCTGTAAAACATTGCTTTCAGCAGCAGGTAAGTGAGAGGAGCAGACAGCCGTAACAGAGAGAGAGAGAGAGAGAGATTTAGATTTAGATTTAAGTGTTTTATTACTGTACATTATGTTGTACAAATAGTATTATAGAAAATATTTACAGATTAATTACAAGTTTGAGCGATAGATTATTTGAAGTATGTTAAGTAATGGTGGTGAGATGAGATAGCGAAAAGTTATGAATGAGGTGTTTGTGTGATAGTTACTATTGTTTGTGAAGGTGTTTGAGAGAATGTTGCGAATTTAGTTGTTTCTACTCTGTTCTTCTTGAGCGAAAAAGTATTGTCTAGCCTGCGTTTTGAAATAAGAAGTTGAACTATTGTTACGTAAGTGAGATGGTAGGGAATTCCAGAGATATGAGGCGCTGATGTGGAATGATTTCCTCAGCGTCTCTGTGGCGAAGGGGGGGATGTCTAGAGGACTCACTTCACCCCTCACTGGGCGGAGGGCGACGTGGAAGTTAAAATAGGCTAAGATATAGGATGGTACAGCAGTATTAAATAGTTTTCTTAGAAAACAAGCCATAAAGTACTTCCTACGTCCGGCGGTAGTGAGCCAGCCGAGCTCACGCCTGTATGGAGTGATGTGCTCATCCCTTCTTACACCATAGATGTATCGAATTCCTGTATTTACCAGTCTCTGTAGTTTGAGGTCTAGTTCTTTAGTCAAGTCACAGTTTAGTCAAGTCACAGCTCCTCCTCTGGGAAACAGGAGAGCCTGCACAAGATGTTTGCGCAGTCTAAGGCTAGTGCTTTTTCGAAAGAAGTTTAGACGGTACATTAAAGAGTGAGCACGTTTGCATATTTGCTTGACATGCTCTTTCCAGGTTAGCTTCGAATCTAGCAATAACCCGAGACTGCGCACGGATGATTGATACTCGACCCGGGCTCCTCCTATGTTTATGTAGGTGTTAGCTACAGTTGGTAAAGAGTTTATGTAGTAAGGGGAGCCCAGGACGATCGCCTGAGTTTTGCTGACGTTTAACTTCAAACGATTTTGTGCTGCCCAGCCTGAAATCCTCTCGGCATTAGCTGTCATCCTAACGGAACAGGAATCCAGCTCCTCGAGGGGGCATTGACAGTAGATCTGGAGGTCATCCGCATAAATGAGGTGATAGGTGTCTGAGTCAAGGCAGAAGCCGATGTCATTGATGTATAACGAGAATAGCAGGGGGCCCAGGACGGACCCCTGTGGGACTCCCGTGTTGAGAGGGCGAAAGGTGGAGAGCTCGCCCTTATCACCAATGACAGCCTGCTCTCTGCCCGTAAGATATGATGCAAGCCAGCGGATGACCTGTTTCGAGAAACCGAAAGAGGTTAGTTTTGAGAGAAGTTTGACGTGACACACAGTGTCAAACGCCTTACTAAAGTCGAAGAGGAGGAGAAGTGTAACCATCTTTTTGTTTATCCCTAGCCTGATATCGTCGGTCAACTTTATCAGGCCTGACTGAGTACTATGTCCGGAGCGAAAGCCGGTTTGAAGATCATCAAGGCAGAGCCTCGATTCCAGATATTCAGATATTTGTTTGTGTACCAGCCATTCCAGTGCCTTTGACAGAAAACATAGAAGGGAGATCGGACGATAGTCAGAAAGAGATGTTGGGGAGCTGACTTTGTTTAGCGCATGCACTAGAGACTTTTTCCAGACAGAGGGGAAGCATGACTCGCTCAGGGACAGGTTAAAAATTCTACAGAGAAAGGGAGCGAGTACTGGCAATGCCTTCTGAATTATGCCCTGTGGAATGCCATCGCTGCCTCTTGCCTGGGAGTCAAAGTGCATTATCGCAGCTAAAACGTCCGATTCCGTTATCTCCCTGAAGTTAAAGTGTTCGGGGGTGTTCAGACTCTCGAGCCCTTGCAGGTAGTCCGCAACGTCAGGGGCCAGCGGATCGGTGGAAATTCCGCTAAAGTGCCTGTTGAGGTCTTCAGTAGAGAAACGAGAGGGAGGTGATTCCCTGGAGGTGGTGATTCCAAGTTTCTCTAGCTCTCTCCAGATCTCACCGGCGTCAGTCAGAGACGCCAAGCGTGAATGATAATAATTCAGCCTGGCATCCTCGACCTGCCGATGAGCGTCATCCCTAGCTAGTCTATAGAATAGCAGGTCTAAGGGGAGACGCGATCTGCGAAAACGTCGATAGAGTCTGTCCCGTTCTTTCACAAGGTCACGAAGAGCCGTGGTGAACCACGGGTGACGTTTCGTTCGTGGGGTCACTGTTCGTAATGGGGCGAGATGGTTTATGGCGTTAGTCAAGTTAGCGTTCAACAGTGTGATGCAGTCGTCAAGTGATGATGTAGCGAGCAATGACCAGTCGCACGCACCCAAGAAGTCCCTTAGCTTCTCGGCGCAGATGCCTTTGTAGTTTCTGTAAGAGTAAGTTTGAGGTACGTGTAGTGGCATCTGTACGTCGAGTGTGGCCGTTATAAGGTCATGTCCGTTAATAAATGGTGTGTCGGTCTTCCAGTGTGCGAGCAGGCGATCCTGCTCGTCAATTAAGCAGAGGTCAAGCCAGGTGTCGGAATCCTGTTTGTGGTGCGTTGCACCATAGGGAACCGACAGAAGTGAGTTCTCATCTATGAATGACCTGATGAAATTGGCATCCTCAGAAGAGGAGAGCTGATCAGCGTTGAAATCACCCATGACAAGTTTAGTGGAGTAACAGTGCATGTGCGTGGTTAGTTTTTCCATAAAGTCACTGCCCTGGATGAAAGGGGCATGGGGTGGTCGATATACAACGCCGACGAAGATAGGGTTAACTCCCCTCGCTGAGACCTCACAGAAGAGATACTCAGGCTTCCCTGGCCTGCCCAACCAAGTGCCGTCGGATGAAGTGATGATTTTAGCTGTGAGAGAGTTGTGTATGTAGAGGGCCACACCTCCGCCATTCCGGTTTCTGTCTCGTCTGAGTAGTATGTAATTGTCCAGTGTGAGAGTTAGCATTGAAATGGCAGGCCCTTAGTCCCTCGGGCAGAGTTACCTTGGATGATGAAGATGTTGATTTAGATAACGATGAAGGCGGCGAAGGACGGATGATGTGTGTGTGTATAAGCGTCGTCCTCTTCAGTGGATGATGGTGCTGTTGTTGTTGTTGTTGCTGCTGCTGTTGTTGATGGCTGGAGGGATCCTGGCTAAAAAAACGTCCAGGTCTTCCTCACTGCTGACGATGGTGGCCCTGTCCGAGTTGTTGGGGGACCGGACGAAGATGGTACCGTCCCTGACGTAGGACCTGCATCCTGGTCTACTTTTTACCTCCTGTCTGGTCCTGACGCGCAGTTTATGTATCTCTGGAGGAAGCAGCTCGTTAACGTTGATTAGCCCCTGATGGTTTGGAGCCTTTGCCTCCTCCAGGATACCTGCGTCGAGCTCTGCCGTGTGCAACTTGCCCTTCCTTATCTTCGCTCTGATGGTTGAGCGAGCGAGGGCATGAGAAGAGGGGGTGACAGCAATCGGTGGAAGTCTGCTGTCAGTGGCCTGGGTGTCAGCGGCCACATTCACTCTTCCCATGATTCTTGCCCCGGCTATGTCCCTTTTGAGGACCGTGGGGTCAAGGGCAGACACCACAGAGTAGGCCAGCAGGTCAATAGAAGTTTCCCTCGTGTAGCGCAGCCCTGTCAGAACAACGACGTTGTTGTTGGTGTTCCCCTGCTGCTGCTTGATCTTCAGCAGCTACCTTTGGAGACTGGCAATTTCCGAAGGGACAGTGTTAGCAGGGGGAACGTTGTCGGACGAGGTGTGTTGAGGGGACTGCGCAGGAGGGGGCCTGGACGACAGATCTTCAACTTTTGCCCTTAGCTCCAAGATCGCCTGCTCAGCACTTGTAATGCGAGTTTGGAGCAAGGGCAGGTCGTCCAGGGCGATGAGTCGGTGCTCCAGTAGACCCAATCTCGTCTCTAACCCCGAGAGTTTGCTGGAAGTATCTCTCAAAGACTTCGCCGCCTCATCTTGCCTCGCACGGACGTCCTTTATTGCTGCAAGGATGTCCTGCAGGGTGATGTCCTTCCTTGCAGTGGTTGTTGTTAGTGGACGCGCCGGCGATTGGTTGCGCGAGGTGCTAGTCGATGAGGGCGCTGATGTTGCTTTGGTCTTCTTGACAGTCCTCTGCAACGTGCTGGCGTTAAGTGAAGCGTCTAGTTTCGCCCTGCTGTTTAAGTCAGCACACGTTGCACACGCGAGCGTCGGGACGCCTTTCACCACCACAGAACGAAAAGTTACGCAACGTGTGTGGAAGGAGTTGCGACATACTTCGCACTGCTTCGGGTCCTTGGTCTGTATGAGCTTGTTACAGTGTTCACAGATGGTTTGGTACGCCTCTGTGACTTTCTCTCCTGTTATACTCATTTTTGCCGGCAACTTACTGTGTAGTTGATGACCGACGTAGATCTTCCCCGTCGTCTCGTGAGATGTCGCCTCGTGTGCTGATTGGAAAGTACAGATGCAGGAAGGGCAAGAGAGAAGCGAAGCCAAGCCAAGCGAAGCAGCTTGAGGTTAGAATTGAGTGCGAAAATTTGCAGTAGAATTGACAGCGTGTGGTGAGTGCAGCCTCCAGCGAAAATTATGACAAGCTGAAGGTTGCAATAAGGAGCGTGCAACGAACTGTAAGAAAACACGCCCGAAGGTAGAAAACAGCAGAATAGCAGTTCGAAAGAGGAGTGTCGAGTGAAGGCGTCTAGTACTTAAGGAGAGCAGACGACAGAGAGAAAGAGAGAGAGAGAGAGCCGCGCGTAGTGTGTATGTGCATGTGGCGCCGTCTGGGAGAATGAGAGAGAGAGAGAGAGAGGGAGAGAGATTGTACTGACCACGCGGTCGCGCCTCGCGCCGCGACACTTAGAAGTATAGCGCCGAGCTGTAAAGTCGTGCCGATAAACCGCAACCTTTGTTTCCGCGACTACGCGTACCAAAGATATATTCGTGCGTGCGTTCGTGTCCCGGAGGACTGTTGCTGCAACCGAGACTTGGTCCTTCGTCTGTCGCTGGGTGGAATCGTCTAGGTGCTGTCCGAACCCACGAGGCAGTCATCGAGTTCTGCGAAGCACCTCTGTAAGTACCTGCCCGATCGCAATACTCTCTCTCTCTCTCTCTCTCTCTCTCTCNCTCTCTCTCTCTCTCTCTCTCTCTCTCTCTCTCTCTCTCTCTCTCTCTCTCTCTCTCTCTCTCTCTCTTGGCATCATTCGCTCTGCGCCGTCTCTCTTACTCCGCGTTGCCTTTGTACTTATTTCGAGTCTTTACATAAAGACAAAACCTTGTTAATACTCGGCTTGTGTCACTTTGCTCCTGACTCTATCCATTCCCATGCGATTCTCTCTTAACTTAACTTGCGAACTAGCTACGTAGCCAATTCACTCACGACGCCTCCGCGGCCTCACGTGCACGAGGACGTGCACGTACAGCATACTGCGCTACGGGCCAGGCTTCGAATAGCCTTCAAGAAGCCTGCAACGAGCTGCTACTTTTCTTTTCCTCTCGCATATTCACCGATCAGTGGAAGCGCCACTGATCGCTTATGCACGGATGCGAACCCCCGTCATATTCGAATATATCGGTCCAAGAACCCCGTTATAATGTGTATGTGTGTGTGTGTGTGTGCGGATGTGTGTGTTTGTATGTATACCGTAATATTTCTGGAACTACTCCATCAATATCAATCAAATTTGACATACATATCTATTTTTGGATTCTGAATTTGGGAAAAACAGTTATTTTTAATTTTTTTCAATTGCCTTTTTTTATGGCCATTTTTTGATTTTTGAAAAATACTATTTTGCTTTTTTTTCAATCATCCCATTGTTTCAGCTAAAATGCATTTGAAAGATAATACAATCACCTTCTTCTCCCGTTTGGTCCTCGGGATCGACCGCTCCGTTCGGCAGATAAAATGAAAAAGGTAGTTAAAAAAAAATTCATATCTCTAAAACTAAACATCATAACTTTACAAAAAAAATCATGACAATGGGTCACGTGTCAAACTTTATTCCATTAAAATTTCAAGTGATTAAACTACTTATTTTTTCAGTAATAAATGGAAAACTTAAAGGCACAAAAAAACTTTTTTATCATACGTGCACGAAAAAGGCCACTTTCCATGCATGTAAAATGAATGGAAAATCGAGTTTTTCTTAGCAGCGGGAAAAAATTACTCCCAAGGGAGTAGTTTTTTCCTCACTCTGCAGACTATCCGATATGTGTTTTTAAAACTTTCAAAATTTTCAAAATTTTCAAGACTCAAAATTTTCAAAATTTTTTCAAATTTCAAAAATTTTCAAAAGTATCAAAATTTTCAAAATTTTCAAAACTCAAAATTTTCAAAATTTTTTAAAATTTCAAAGTTTTAATACAAATTGGTTTTACTTTGAAAAGTCCTCGAATTTCCCATTCCTTCCATATGCATGATAAGTGGCTTATTCGCACACTTATCATAAAAAGTACGGTGTGCAACAATGGGGGAGTGGCTTTTTCAGACTCGGGTGATGTTTTGAGTACGCGTGTCCGTCTCGGGCGCCTACGGCTAATTTTCCCCCCTAGTTGCACAATATACTATTTTGTGCCTCGATTACGGGCGTAAAAAGGCATTATTGCACTTGAAATTTTGGGAAAAAGTAAATAGTTTATGTGTTTTGGTTAAGTTCATCACGCAGCTTTGAAACCCGTATGGTTCTTAAGATATCAAGGTTTACATTTTTTTTTTTAATTTTTTGATTTCTTATATCTCTAGAACAATGTAGTAAAATAATTCAAAATTTTATTTGGTGATTTATAAACTCCATAAACATAGATATCTGCTGTTGAAATTTCAAACGGTTTCGTTGAGCAGTTGTCAAGTAAAGAGATGAAATATAAAAACCGATTTTTCTCAAAAGTCAGAATGATCTGCCCCTCCAAGAACTAGCAGATAAATGCTGATAAGATCAAAATCCATCGTAATCCAATTTCTGCGCGATATTACTCCTTCGACAGCTTGAATAAGACGAGGTTGACGATAATTTTTGCATCGAAGCGATGTACGTAGAGGTACCACTTGTTACAGGTAAAAATAAAAGTTTGGGAATAAACGCTCTAGGTCAGCGCTCTTTGATCTCTATCGTACGAAATCGTGATAACTTGTGCTTACCACGGTCATTAGTTTTCGGCGAGGTATTTCTTAACTTGAAAGAAGACGCAACTAACGCTACGAGAAAAGTATGGACAGCCGTACGCGATGGACGTCGCTCGTTACAAAAAGACTGCGCGTTAATGTTAACTGCCGCAGCGAACGTTATCATACCGGCGAATGGCTGTCGATTTCGCGAAATTGAAAAATTTAAAAACTATTATGCCACTAAAAATATAGCGATCGTCGTGTACGATAGTAATTCTTTTGGTTCTGGCGAGCCACCTTTTTTCGACGGACGTGCTACTATACGCGATGTTTAACCTCCAAAAATAATTAATATTACTTACGATGCAAGAGAGCATCATTACGACACAATTTTAGATTTAACAAGTGCCGCGAAGAGTAAATTTTTTTTCACATATTGCAATAAAAAATGTCATTACGTAGATCAGCACGTATGTAAGTCAGTATGCCCCGCTTGTTTTGTCACGCCTGGCTGTAAGAAGGATAATGTTCAATTAATTAAATGCAACAAGTGCTTTAGAATTTTTCTCGGAATTACTTGTTTCGAAAATCACAAGACCGCGGGTTCGTATAAAAAACAAAATAAGAAAGATTGCGATTTGGTAAAAATATGTCAAACTTGCCTTACACGTATACACGCACATCGCGGAAAGCACGAATGCGGTATTTCGTATTGTAAAATTTGTCGCACCAAACACTCGACAAATGACGCGTGTTCATGCCAGCTGTGCGTGCAGCGAAGCGGTCGATAGAGAACCCGCAAAAGTACCTCTACGTGTTTTATGATTTTGAAACGCAGTGTGATGGAAAGACGTGTGCGTGTGACAGCAGCAAGACTCTTTATTTAAAAGTCGAACGGATATGCGTGCCGAATTTGTGCGTTGTTCAACAAGTGTGTATAGACTGTCTGACGCGTAGTGACTTGAGCGAGCGCTGTGAAACTTGCAGTATACGAAAATATGTTTTTCGCGAAGACCCTGTACGTCAATTTGTGGAGCTGTACATGTGAATTTTTTACATTGTGAAAAATCAGTGCTCCATCGAATAATATGTATCGCGCATAACACTAGCGGGTTCGATGCTCAATTTATCTTAAAGTACCTGGAACATGAACACGCGAATCCTCAAGTCGTGCTCAACGGAAAAAATATCGTTCTAATACAGTATGTACAGACGAAATTTATCGATAGTTTGAATTATTAAGCGCATTACCTGAAACTTTTGGTTTGCCACTGTGCGCGAAAAAGGGGTATTTTCCACATTTGTTTAACATTCCCGAAAATGAAAATTACGTCGGACCTCTACCCGATGAGCGTTTTTACGCGCCTGATTCAATGTCGATGAAAGATCGAAAAGTGTTCTACGAGTGGTACAGCAAAACTACGTGCGATTACGTATTCGATTTTCAAAAAGAAATTGTAGAGTACTGCAGAATGGACGTTGAGATTTTGCGACACGCGTGTATGGCTTTTCGAGAAATATTTCTCAATGTAAAGGTATAGTGTTCGAGTACGAGGGCTGTTATACACACGCTGTCCAAAATGCTTCGATAGAGCGCGTGAGATTCATAACCTGGATTCGATAATATTGCGGTATACATACACACACTTACACCCACACATCCGACGGACATTTTCTAAAAACATGTGATTCGAACTCCAAACACTTCCAAATGCGTTTCTACAAAGTTTTAGCAAATGTGAAAATTTTACTATTACAAAGCTTCCTCTAGGAGGAAGCAAAACAACTGTTTGTCAAGTGGCTGGGATATCCGGGTAAATGAGAGCATCCGGGTAAATGAGAATCTAGGGTAAAGGAGAGCGAGGTCAAAGGTATTGAAAATGTGGATAACAGCAGTTTGTTCTATTCTCCGACAACGCAACCACTTGCTTCACTACGCATTTGTGCCGCGAAATAAGACTGACTGGAGAATGGCACGTGCAGGGTCTAGCCGAAATTTACGTACCGCGCACTGTTATGCACATTCAAGAATCCGAGGCGTACTACATTTTTACGCTAGGCAGTGAGACCAGCAAAGACGGTGATCAGTACTACAATTTTCCTCACGGAGTATACGAGTCTGTGGACCAACTGGCCGAGGAATTAAACAAAGCGCATTTTTGCCAGCATCAAATGCTCACACCGAATTTCAGAAAGGCTAGTACACCTTGAGACGTACTTGTGAATGCAAAGATCCGCATTATACGAGGTTTAATGAAAAAATTCGACGTATATTTGGATTCGAAGACGTCGTCCACAGACAAACGGAGATTTTTGTAACATCGAATTCGGGTATAAACAATAACGTGGGAAACAGGCCCGCCTGTTTGGCAGGCACCGTGCCCGATCAACTTTACGTTTATACGGACATATGCATTCCGTACACGGTCGGTGATACGCAAGCAGCAGTTTTGCGCATAGTAGCCTTTGAAAACTCAAAGTACAAATTTGGCACATACATGGTTAAGCAGTTTGCACCGATCCATTACATTCCACTGTTGCAGCACTCTTTTCGAAATATCTCAATCGATATAAGAGATCAACACGGGAAAGAAATACAGTTCGAGTACGGGGCACTGACGGTTACGCTTCACTTTAAGCGTAATCTGTAGGTGTGAATAAATTTCTTCAAATGACTCACTATATTCAATACTACAATGACCAAGTCGGTGGCGGTGTTGGTGTAAAATCCGTATACGCAGGAGCACCTTACCAGCGAGGTTCGGGTATTGGAAGCTTTTTTGACTCGATTATTCGGCGAATAGCGCCTTATCTTGCGCGTGTTGCCAAAACAGTCGGCAAAGAAGCTCTTCGCGTGGGTCTGAACGTAATCGATGACGTCACCAATAATGGCGCTAATTTCAAAGAAGCGCTCAGCGAACGACTAAAAGAGTCAGGTAAAAATTTGAAAAGAAAAGCGGAAAACAAGCTCGATCAAATGATAATGAGCGGCAGCGGTTATATAGGGCTCGTTGCCAAACATAAGCGGCAGTCGAAGAAGAACCGTACACCGGTGCGCAACGCGCGTCGTAAGACAAAAGTCAAAAGACGAGCAAGCGGCCTGAAGAAGAAGAAGGTACAGCGAAAAAAGAAGAAAAAAAGCGGCGTTAGAAGTGTGACAGATATTTTCAGACCTAAAAATTATAGCAATGGTGTACCTACACGCGTGCAGTGGTGAGGGTATGAAGAGCGAGCTAGATCTCTTTACCCTTCCTCTCACTCAAACATCAATCGAAAGTAGCGCTTATCTCTACTACAAACCTGTTTCATCTCTCAGCGACGATGATGACTCACCCTTGGAATTTTTAATTCCAAGTTCAACCGATCACTACATCGATCTGGCGCACATAATGCTACACTTGGCGGTTCAAATACTATCGGCTTCTGATACACCCGCCGACAATCTCAAAGTAGGCCCTGTAAATAACTTTATACACTTAATGTTTGATCAGATTGACATATTTTTCAATCAAAAGCTAGTGTCGCCACCAAACAATGCGTATCCGTACAGAGCCTACATCGAAACGCTGCTAAACTATGCGACACCAGCGATGCGCTCTCATCTGACTTCTTCTCTCTGGAGCATCGATAGCGCAGATGCAATGGATGTTCCAGCGAATATAGACCGTAAGGCTGATGGTTCGAATCACGGCCCTATTAACAGAATGTTCTTTACAGCGGGCGGCAAGTCTGCTGACATGATTGGGCATTTGCATTGTGACGTTTTCAATCAGCCTAAATTCTTGATCAACGGTGTTGAAATGAGAGTAAGATTGGTTCGTAGCAAAGACGCATTTTGTCTCATGGACTGTTCTGACGATGGTAAATTTTCGGTACACATCAAGGAGGCCACCCTCATTATGCGTCGTGCCAAGATAAGCTCAGGAATTTTACTAGCGCACGCGAACGCTCTTGCTAAAACTACTGCCAAGTATCCCTTGACAAGAGCAGAAGTAAAGTCGTTTACGTTGCACAGCGGTATTCTCGGTAACACCTTGGATAACGTTGTACTTGAACAGCTACCGAAAAGAATCATTCTGGGATTCGTTAAAAATAAAGCATTCAACGGTAATAGAAAACTCAACCCTTTCAATTTTCAGCACTTTAACATAAATTTCCTCTCGCTCTACGTGGATGGTATTCAAGTTCCCAGCTGGCTGCTGCAGCCGCGCTTTAACGGAGACCACAAACTATACGTAGACGCTTTTCACACGCTTTGTAGCAGCCCAGGCATACATTATCTAAACAAGGGTCTCGATATTGACCGTTACGGATATCCCAACGGCTTTTGTCTATTTGCTTTCGACCTGACACCGGATTTGTCAGCACACTATACGAGCCATAGGAATCTCGTACGATCAGGTTCTCTACGCATCGAAGTGCGTTTCGCTGAAGCTCTAACAGAAACGATAAACTGCATCGTTTACGCAGAGTTTGACAATGTTCTCGAAATCGACGGACAAATTATAACGGACTTTAGTTCATAAAGTGGTAGGGATGGGGAAAACGCTATAAGACGCTATAAGGCTTTCAGTTCAGTCGAATAGTTGCACACTGCACAATAACTATGGATTACGATTACGTGATAGAGATTCAGGGCTTCAGGGACAAAGACGACAACTTTGTGCCCAAGGAGGTGGCGATAGTTTCTCTGCAAGAACACATCATCAGACACTGGGTGATTTTGCCACCGCACGAGTTTGTCGAGTTGCCTAACTTTTTGAGAACTGCGAACGATCTTGCAGCATCGCGACATTTTGGTATACACTGGTTCGAAGGAGACATAACAATAAGGAAATTCATTATCATTTGTTTAACATTGCTCGTAACGCTAAACGAATATACGTCAAAGGTCAAGAGAAAGCACGATACATTCAGTCTTTAATGATGCGCCCGTCGAGAATCTCGACGATTATACGAGCGAAGGGTTTGCAGCGTTGCAAAAACGATTCGGCTGTCAACAGATTTGCAGCTACCACGCAGCCCAAGAGGATGCGTATAAAAGATCATACTGCCCGCTCTTGCGGGCACACGTGCTGCGAATGTGGATATATATAATTACTTAATGTGGATATATTAATTATATATATACTCACGCATAGCAGATCAGCCGACTGCAAAATTAACAAAGAAAGGCACCGATTTGTTTTATCAAACTATTCAAAAACCTCTGTGGTACAGAAGAAACAATCTTGTGAAATTTCGCGACCTCGCTATTGGAAGGGACATTGTAGATAAAATCGACGACAGCGACGACGACGAGAGCGACACTTTAGAATACGCAAGTAGTGAAAGTGATTCTCTTAAAACACAGCATCAATACAAGTCAAATAATGCGAGCCCTAGAAGAACTAAGAGCCCAGACAATTGGCGTCTACGCGGTGGATCGGATACCCAATGTACTGACGACGCCAACTGCAATAGTGGGTAACACGGATGACCATACTAAACTAGGAACGCATTGGATAGCTATCGTGCAACGTCCATATCCAGGAGCTGGATAAAGATAGGGGATCCGGCGCAGCTGACCACGATGTTGCATTTAGTCAGGAGCCCCGACGGGACTTCATACGTCCCTGCATTCGATCTATCTCTCTCTCGCTCGCGGGTCTGATGCCGCGTGAGAGGATAGGTTAGTCTTTGGCAGCGCGTGCGCGTTTTCCACCGACGCGCTGAATTCACATGTAAATGTAATTGCGTTTCGTTAAAAACGCTTCAGAGCGTCGATTTACTCTGTTGCGGTCAGTATACAATTATGTTTATCTACCACATGTGTCGCGGCGCAAGTCAGCGAGCGTCTACATTCGCCAATGAGCACTCCCGTGGCTTTGGACTATGTGATCAATCTTGTACTTCTAGAATAGGGCGTGTTTAATGTAATTGTAATGATGATCATAAATAAATGAAGAAAAAAAATGTATACGAGTAATTTTCATTTTAACCTTCAAGCCCATCCTTTATCGCTTAGTTACGGTATCACGTATCGACATATGCTGCACTCAAAATGGTCGCGCGTCTTGCTGTCTTATTTTTAACGGTCGCCCTGTACCAGGGTGGGGAAGGGACAAAAATTCTATTAAAGGGAGCTGGCGATAGCTTATTTTTCATAGTTGACTCGGGGCTCTCAAAGTGCACGCTTGTACGCTATAATAGTGTTTTCGTAGAGAAAAGTACAGTGTCGTTTCGATAGATTCTAGTAGCTTGTAATAGTTTTTAAAATGGCGAATTGTCAAACACCCGGTAAACGCGCACCTATCGCAGAGTTTCCTAACCTTGTGCTGTCAACGACGTACGCGCTCAACAAATCCAACTCAAAGAGGATCTGCATCGGATTGGAATACTTGAACGGCTACTATCATCAAGTTATCAAACTAATAAGTAATGACCCATGCACAAGAACGTGACTCTTGACGAACACAGCTGGGACATCTTGAAAGACCAGTTTGACGCTATAACGGCTTATTTTAACAATTCTTATTCGTTTTACCACGAATTCGGCCGTCCCGTTAAAGTTTTTCTGACAAATTACGATTTAAACTTTTCGTCTTCGTACGGCACAAAGTCAATCTTGATCGACGAGTGCCCGAAAAACCCTCAGCCAAGCGAGAAAGAAGATTAAATCAGTCAGCCAGTTTGTAAGAAAATAAAAACGTTCAATAATCCACCGGGAATCGTCATGCAACAGCAGACATTCGAAGGCCTACGTGCCTACAGTTCGTTGATTGATAAACGTCTCGATTTTTTGAAAACTTTAGTCGGCAAGGTGAATCGTACATACGACTACATTCTTGAATATCTGAAAATCGCACTGGAAGCTGAAGAACCGCAAAACCTTAAGAACATTTTAATCGATTACAAGAGTTTTAAGCAGTTCTACGCGCTACATTACATTGCTATAAAAGGAGCCGTACAGGATAAAATGGTCGACGATAGCAGCGATAACTTTAAAGAACAATATTTAAAAATCGTTTTGTCCGAAATCTGTGCCAGCGAGCTCGCCATTTGTAGCGAAAGATGTACAAAATTATGTAAAATTTGAATAAAATAACTTTTCTATGTACTTTTATGAATAAATTTTGTTCGTTATTGACTATCATCCTAATTCTACTGTACTATACTAAATAAGCATGTAGACTCCTCTCCATATTTTAAACAAATAATTTTTGAAGGAATAATGTGAGAGGAAACCCGGTTTTATTTAAAACAAAATAAATAAATAAAACAACAATCCACAATGTATGTCGTTGACGTTTCGTCCCGGGTGAGGACCTCTTTAAGCCTTTATTAAACACAAGAAATAAATACATTTACATTTTTGAAATTTCCATACAGCACATTAGGCAGATAAGCGAGATATGTGTAGGTGCATAAGTGAGCTCTTGGTATACTTGATGTATGTATAGGTGAATAAGTGAGCCCGGAGTATTTACTCTTGTTTTCGTTGCGCAGTCTCAGTACATACTTGCTTGTATAAAATTTCACTGACTAGACAACAGATGACTAAAGAGACACATATGTCTCGGCTGTGATAGTAATATTAACTTTTTGTAAAATTAAGGTATAACCATATTCTTTTGTATACTATGTCAAAAACAAAATTTTGTTTGATCCCGTGTTTTGTATAGAGATGTTTTTATATGAAAATGTATTTATTTCTTGTGTTTAATAAAGGCTTGAAGAAGTCCTCACCCGGGACGAAACGTCGCCGATATACATTGTGGATTGTTGTTTTATTTAAACGAAAGAATAATCTTTGATAGTAAATACTTACCCATATGAACATAGTAACCCTTCCCCCTCTTTTCATCCTTTTTTTTTATTTTTAGCTATAAAGACCCTGAAATATTTGATTCGCCTCAATCACATTCAGCACGGCAATCAAGGTGGGTCCAGAGTAGAGCGCTCAGAAGTCTGGCTACAAGCCACTTGGCGGAGATAAGAAAAATGAAAAAAAAAAGAAGAAAAGAGTACATTTAAATCGTATGTAGAGAAATACTCTACAAATACTAAGTCAGCGCCGGAAACAAAAGATTTTAATTTATTTCATATAAACAATCGGCCCTTTTCAGGGCCCTCAAAAATATTTCTTACGTAGAACAAAAAAATTTTAAGCATATCATCACACACACACTCACAAAGGAGATACGTACTCTATAAGAGACTAGTCATATAGAGTAACATACGCATATCAGAGAGGGGAAAATACCGCACACAGCATACGAAGGGGAAAAACACCGTCAGGCATTTCCCCTCCTACGCTATAACAAGCTAGGCGCCACCCCCCCCCTGCAGTCAGAAGTCGGAGGGTAGGGGACCGCTCCCCTATACATCACCCCTCCTACGCTATAACAGCCTGGACCCGGTCTCTCCATACGGCCCTTCTAACTACTATCATAACCTCCTGTGAGCATAACACTTTATTATGCACAAGGCTATCACATCCATTAGTATCTTAGTTTAATGGATAATACGCATTACTTTTTCTCGCATTACGCAAATATATACACAACGCTCATTCTCTTTGTTTCATCAATTCTAATAAATAATAGTTTTTCCAACTTGTTTGATCTAGAGGACCTCTTTGAAAGCCAGATGCAAATCTATGTTACAGACAAGGCTAAAACAAGTTAATTCTACAAGTTTTATTTTGCATTATCATTGTAGTGAATTTTGTTAGAACAGATTTCCTTTTACAACATTCAATCATATCGGATTATTCACTCCCTCAATAATCATCTATTCTATTAATCGTCATTCGTTCATTGCAGCTTATTTATTTTCATATCTTAACCCCCATTCCATTACCCTTATAATTATTATAATAATGTTTTTGCTTCCTCCTCAAGAGGAAGCTTTGTAATAGTAAAATTTTCAGTTTTGCTAATACTTCGTGGAAACGCATTTAGAGGTGTTTGGAGTACGAATCATACGTTTTTAGAAAATGTCCGTGCGGATGGCTGTGTGTGTGCGTGTGTGTGTGCGTGTGTATGTACGTATACCGCCATAATTTTAGAACCATGCAACGGACCGTAATAAAATTTGACATGCATATATTTTTTCTAATTCTGAATTTAGGTCATTTTTTGTTTTATGATTCTGACCATTTTATGGCCATATTATAGCCATTTTTCTATTTTTGAAAAAATATTTTTGCTTTTTTATAATGATATGTTTTATACAATATATTCAACAATAGTGTATCTAAAAGAACATAAATTTGTCTACTTTTTCCCGCAAGATTTTCTAGATTGACTGATCTGTTCATTTTTTATGATATAAAAGGTAATTTTTCGATAAACATATATAACTCAAAAAATAAATAGTGAAATGTTTTGAAAAAATTCATGACAATAAGAAACAACGATATCTACTAGTTGTAAAAATTTTAAGCAATTTTGGCGACTAGTTTTTGAGATAAAAATAAAAACCTAAAAAAAATTGTTTTTTCAAGTTCGTACGATATACAGGAGTAAAAAGGTTTAAACTTGAGTTGAAATTTTAGGAAAAGATTGATCTTTGATCACTTGCATAGGTTCTTTTTGTAGCTTATAGAAACCTTTTAGTTTAAAAGATATTAAGATTCAAATTCTTCAACTCTCCCTGTATACTCTGTGTGACCGAACATATTATTTTTGTTAAACCATATAATTGATAATTAAAGCTTAGTATAGTTTTGAGAGTTTCATGGTTTTATAAAATGTCCGTGCAGATGTTTTGTCTGTGTGTGTGCCGTGCGTGCGTGCGTGCGTGCGTGCGTGCATGCGTGCGTACGTATACTGTTATAATTGTGGAACTACGTGATCGATCGTAATAAGATTGGACGTGCATATATGTTTTCTGATTTTGAATTCGAGTAAACCTATCCTTTTAGTATTGAATAGTAGCGAATATTTAAATTAAAGAATGAGTTGATTGTCCCATGTAATTATCTTCCACTAGCAGAATAGGAGGAAGCTAAGTGCCAATGACTTGGCAGCGGTTTTCCACTTGCAGCAATATCTTCCTAATATATGTAAATAGATTTATTTGATTATATAACGTAGCTATATAAGTTTTTCTTCGATTCCATTGTTCTTCACCAAATGTACTTACTGCGTTTTCAGTATTGATTAATAACATCGTTGTTTTATTGTTTTGCGTTGACATCCTCAAATATATTCGCAATCTTATCTCGAATTTAATAAAACGAATAAAGGCTTATTATCTATGCCTTATTATCTAATTCTTATTAAAGTTACAATTATTCTCGAATAGGGTCTGTACCCAACGCAAACGCTGTGTTAAAAAAATCTTTTTCTTTTATTTTCAGATAGATTCAATTTTTTGTCGAAAAGAATAGACTTTGCACCGTGAGAGGTTGTAAAGTGTATTTCTGTCTCATCGTCAAGTACGATGAGGAAGAAATATGCTCTGTGTCCTGCCTCGATCATTATTACATGCTACTGTTTTTTATAATTAATTAAAATTTTAGTGATTACAAGGTATCATCATTTGAAGCGTGCTCACAAGATTAATGTGATTGGCTGCAAAATCTATATGGCGGCGTTTACTTGGTACAATGCATAAATATAAGAAGCCATATTGACCACGTGATCAGCCATCGTTCGAATTCCTGCATAACAACAAAAATATTTGTAAAAGTCATACAGATACAAACTTGCATAAAAAAAATGAATTTCTTCCAATTTTGTGTATAATTTTGATTATATTTTGTTTTAAAACTAATTTTTACATCCATGTCTGCTCTCTATTGCTTTTTAACACAACCCATTTGAACGTATTATATTCTTGAGTCAGCAAAATATTGAATAAACTTGCACTAGAGATCTCCTTTATAAAAATACCACATAAAAACTGGCCCTAACTTAATTATGAAAATATTAAGATTGTTTACAAAAGGCAATCTAATTACACAAGAACATTCTTAGAGATGCTACACATACACTACTATGATAACACTACCGAAAGACACTAATTTCCTTAAAAACAGCTACAAATCATCAACTAACCTCCTTAAAATACGATTACAACCTAAGAATAACACATACACAAGTGTGAGAAGACGTTGGAGCCGGGCCTCTCACACAGGCATGACTCGGTGAAAACTTTCCACCAGTGTCGGAAAACATACCCTACCTCCTACGCCTATCTGCTCCCCAAGAAGACTAGTTTTTCACCTTTTGTTACCCCTTACTCAATCTGACACACACATATCACAGACCTTACACACTCCCATACGCAACACTCATACACTTACACTGTTAAATTAAGAGAGCCTAAATTCAGCGAATATAATTTTACCTGCATTGAGCCTATTGCCAAACGTGTTAATACATGCTTTTCGTAGGTATTCTAGACTAGACAGTCTGGACACGTTCGTTTTCCCGGCGTCCTTTATGATAGGGACGAGATTTCGGGTAAAGGGGGTGTGGTACTTAAGAATTGTAAGCGGCAATTACAAGCCGCCCGACGCTGTAACGTTAGATATGTGTCCTTACTGCGAAGGACGCCAGACAGTCGGCGCCGACTAACAAACGTTTACTGCCCGGAGAATGCAAAGGACGTTTACTGCCCGGGGAAAACTCAGGTAGCGTCGTACACCTAAATGAGGGTCGCTTTCCTGCGCTGACCTAACGGTACATGCAACTATAAAATTAAGCTTCAGGTCAGTCGACCGAGCTTTCTTGTAAGCTGGAGTGCGAGAGTTCCGGCAGTCTCAGCATCGTCTCGACCCAGTGAACATCGAGCGATTGCAATAGTGCAACTTCTTTTGCTTGTACTTTTAATACAACTTTTCCATATTCTTTAGAACTACTCTCTAATGTTCACTTATTCTCATGTTTAACCCTCGTTCCTACTCAAGAAAACATACACCTCTCTATCCTATAATAACAAAGAAATCCATAAAGTAGTGGTAAGGGTACATTATACCCCGTCGCCGGGGGCGTGGCTTAGCTGTCTGGCTATCTGGCGCCGTAGTAGGGTGTCCCGTGCGTAAATTATTATAAACGAAGGGGGGAGAGTG
This sequence comes from Pteromalus puparum, assembly GCA_012977825.3. Classification (NCBI taxonomy): domain Eukaryota; kingdom Metazoa; phylum Arthropoda; class Insecta; order Hymenoptera; family Pteromalidae; genus Pteromalus; species Pteromalus puparum. The sequence continues at coordinate 27,540,006 of CM053171.1, forward strand.
AGGTCCGGATCGCGGAACATTATAAAGAGCATGAACAATTTACTTTTTATTTATAAATTATTGGTTTAATGAGCCCTGGAAGCTTTGAGAGTTTGTATTAGGAGAGTATGCGTGGCGAGGAGCTGTGCGGGACATTATAAACGACGAGGGGGAAGGTCCGTTTGGCGCGAGGAGCTGAGTTTTGGGTACATTATAAACGAAATATGACGCAAGATGTGGGAGTTTATGTGCTAGTAGAGCAGAGGGTCGTCGAAGCTGCTGTATAGGAGGTATGGTATGAGAGCGATGCTCGCACAGTGAGGATCCTATTTTGTATAAGCAAAGTAAAAGGTGTAAGAGGTATTTGGAGAGTCGAGGGTGTGAGGGGGCTGGGCTTAGAGACCCTCCTCTAGTTTTCCGAGGACCGTAGAGAGAGTTCGAGCGAGAGGGAAGTTTTGGAAGCAACGCGCCAACACCGCGCTGGAGTATTATAGGGGTGCTGTTAAAACGGATGAAAGGGTCTGAGCAGATGGCGGTAATTGTATTACGATCTATTTAACTACATAATGAGATGTTGTTAAACAGTATGCGAGCGGACGTCGGGGATTTTTTTTTACGATGTTCGAGTGTGTCGTTTATTAACCCGTTATTTATGGTTGTACGTGCCGCCGTTAAGCTGTGTACATTGTGTTGGCGAGGTCGAGTGCCGTGCGTGGACGTAGGGTTTCTTGGGTCAGATGTATTGGCGGGTGATTTCACGGAAGCGTAGTAGTTGCGGATTTATAGCGGGTAAAGGGGGGAAAGTGCGTAGACGTGAAGGGTTGTAAATATTTTTTAAGCCTACGAAAAGAAAGTGAGGACAGCGGGAGAGCGTGCTCGCGTGTGTGGGAAATTTCCCACGGATGGAAAATTATTTATTCGTAAATGATTGTTTAAATAAATAAGATTATTGTTGGAGGTAAAAAAATGTGTTTATTGAAGCATCTTTAGCCACGTTGAAGTGATCTTGAACAGTGTCTTGAATAATTGTTGTACTATTTTCCATGGTTTCTTTTACGATGTTTCGGCTGTTTTTGTGGAGGTCTTTTTTTCCCATAGTATAAAAATGCTTCAAGTATGTAGTTTTTACATTTGTTGATGATCGATACGATACGTTCTAAACGATGATAACGTTCATCAACACAGATTGCTGCTTTTTTGAGTCCTTGAAAAGTGCGTTTTTGCAGTACGACACCGGGCAAGAATAGTACATTTCGATACTAGTGCGAAACTGTTGATTCTGGCACGCGTGCAGAATCAACTTCGCACGCGTATCTATCATTATTTTTTAACACAGCGTGCGCGAAATCGCAGTTCGCAAACGCTGTGTTAAAAAAATCTTTTTCTTTTATTTTCAGATAGATTCAATTTTTTGTCGAAAAGAATAGACTTTGCACCGTGAGAGGTTGTAAAGTGTATTTCTGTCTCATCGTCAAGTACGATGAGGCAGAAATATGCTCTGTGTCCTGCCTCGATGATTATTACTTTTTCTTTCTGCGTCCTTCCGGCGAATCTTTTTCGTAGGCCTTACTTTTTAACATTTCTTGAGCCGTTGTCATACATGCCCGTATAAGCACACACACACACACCCACACATACACACACACACGCACACACACACACGCACACACACACACATACATACACGCATGCACACACGGACACAGACGTGTGCGTATTAAAAATATTTTTTTAGGAATTATCTTTCCACCTGCTAGATAGAGCGAAAGTAATTTTAATTTTTACAAGACATGACTGTGCCTTATGTGCGCAGGGAAAGTGGTGATGCGGAGTTGACAGCAGCTCGCGAAATGTGTTAATGAGTTAATATTCAGCCTTACATAAAGGAGAGAGTGTTGGAGTTTTTATGGCGGTGTGTTTTCGCGGAAGATGTGCGCGCATGTTTCGTGTCCAAGGTGACCTAACTGATTTACAACTTTTTCAAGGGATTGGAATAGTTCCTCTCTGTTGGGTGGTGCGTGTGAAATTTCGCGCCTGTTCAAAGATTTTTGTGCTACGTGTGCGCGTGTTTTGTGAGGGGTATGATTTTCAATAATTTTATTAGAAAAAACTGAAATCTCAAAACTAAAAAATCGGTATAAAAGAAACCGCTGCCACTTCATTGGCACATAGCTTCCTCCAACGAAATTTATTGTTCCAATAAATAAAATATTGTTTTAAAATACAGTATGTGAATGCTATTTCTTATGGCAAAAGATATATAATAATCAGAAAGATCGGATCACAATCTCTAAAATAGTGAAGTTGCAGAATCGATCGTTTAATTTTGAAGATATATTTTTTTTATAAATTTTTGAGGAAAATCGGTTGTTACATTTTAGATCTTTACTTGAGAACTACTCAATAAAATTGTTTAAAATTTAAACAGCAAATAGCTTTGTATATGGCCAATCACCAAATAAAATTTTGAAGCATTTGACTACATTGTTTTAGAGATATAAGGAATCAAGAAATTATAAAAAAATTCAAAGATTGATATCTTAAGAACTATAAGGGTTACAAAGTTGCGCAATAAACTGAGCCAAAACACATCAAACATTTACCTTCTCCTAAAATTTCAAGTGCAATAAGGCCTTTTTACGCCCGTAATCGAGGCACAAAAAAAACTCATTCTTTTCGGTTTTCGATTTACTACTGAAAAAAATAAATAGTCAAATCATTTAAAATTTTAATGGAATATAGTTTGACACATAACCCATCAAAATAATTTTTGTCGAGAGGTTATGATGTTTAGTGTCAGGGAAATGATATAAAAAAAATCACCTATTTTATTTTATCTGCCGAATGGAGCGGTCGATCCCGAGAACCTAACGGAATACAGTAGGTACTTTATTATCTTTCAAATGTATTTTAGCTGAATGGTTTATAACAATGGGATGATTGAAAAAACCCAAAATACTATTTTTCAAAAATCAAAAAATGGCCATAAAAAAGTAATTAAAAAAATTAAAATAACTGTTTTTCCCGAATTCAAAATCCAAAAATAGATATGCAAGACAAATTTGATTGATATTGACAAAGTAGTTCCAGAAATATTACGGTATACATACAAACACACACATCCACACACACACACATCCACACACACACACACACACACACACACACACATGCACACACACACACACACACACACACACACACATGCACACATATCCATGCGAACATATCCATGCGAACATTTTTTTTTACATGTTTTTACACAAACTCCAAAAATTACTATTGTAATAGTAAGTTTTGTAGGCTTCCTTAGGAAGGAAGCAATATGGTCATAAGAACTATTCACGGTATACATTTCAAGTGTTCTCATTTTTTGACCCCGAAAATAGATCAAACACTGTAAAAACACGCTTTTCTGTGGTGCACGAAATTGAAAAGTTCAGTAATTTGATCACAGAGCTAAAATAGTGGGGTAATTACTGTAATGCAAAATGAAATTTACTTTACGCGCAGTAAATTTTACTGTAAAGTATAGTAAAAATTTTAAGACGGTACAGTAATTTTTATCGAAGCTAGTCGTTTGTACTAGTCGACCTTATAGTTTTACTATATTATTTGGTAATTTTGTAGTAATTTTCTGATTTCATACAATCAACTGTTCATACACATCTTGAAGCGCCACGATGTGTATGCTTTTAACGGACGTAGTGGCGAAGTGGATATGTGATCCGTTTTTTGCCTCATAGGTTCCAGATTCGAGTCAGAGAAAGATTTTGTCTGAAGTTTTTTTTTGAGTGTATTCAAGTTTGATTAATTTTTAATGCATAAAGTGCGAAAAACTTTTTAAGGCACTTATAAAAGATGCTGTACTGTCTTGTTAAAGTTACTGATCTGTCAGTCTGTGACGAGATTATATTAATGATACAAAATATACCAAATATTACTGGACGATTTTTCTCTGCGTAGAGTCAAAAGGCATGAATCATCTTAAAAATTTGAACATAGTTCATCTTAAAAATTTAAACTTAGCTTTTGAAGTATCCAGATCCATTTCTTTGGGCTGCCTTTTAAGTCAATTCAATTTTGAAATATTAGAGATTTTGATAATTTATTTATTACAATGTCATAAATGTCATTTCATTTTCATATGTAAAACTTTCATAAGCAATGCGATTCTATATTTTTAAGTAGTTTGGTCTCCTTTTGGTTTATGTTAAATTTCTCTGATGCAGAAAGAATGCATGAAATAGATTTTGACAAAAATTGGCTATAACTTGCAATGTCAGTTCACGAGAGAAAACTACGAATAAAAACTTTTATTTTTAGGTATCAGAAAACGCCTCTTCAGCAACCAAATATGCTTCAAATTGGTATAAAATGAAAAGGTGATCAAGAAGCATTTTCATCTATAAATGCATAATTTACTTTGTGAACACATAATGCATTTAGATGAACACATCACCTGACTGCAGAGTATTATAGCTATGAAGGCTTTCTACTACAAATTATAGCTATGACGGCCCTTTAAAACGTAGATGATGATATTTTATACTTTAAGAATTTACTTCTTTTTTAATATTATATCACATTATTATGTAGATATATTTTTATACAAATAAAGAGTTTCACTTTTCGATATTCCTTATCAATACAACCACGTAGAATTCAACATAATTTAAATAAAAACTTTAATTTCAAATAGTTTACAAAAATTTAATTATGAATGTTTATCCATGAATTACTTAAAAATGCACAGGAAATATGTATATTATTCTGTTGATCTCCAATTAGATATACTCTCAAACATTTGTTTGACATTATACGAAATTTATTAATAAGAAATGAGAAATCTGTATAAAGATTTGCGTGTACATAGAAATTTAGTTTATAGTATATTTATAGTATAAATTTTATTTATAGAATGTAAATATTACAATATAATAATCAAAATTATGCCGTTAATATCGTATTTTCTAATTATTTTAAAAACTATTAAAGTCAAGCATTGCCATCCAATGTATAAATAATTACAAAAGTGACATTTTTATAGAAATAGATATTTCAAACTCTAAGTATCGCTCTAAAAATCCAATAAACATTCCAATCTAAAATTACTAGACAATTAATATACAGCCATAATTTTATAAAGCGTGTTTAACTGAACCAATAATTAGGCCATGATCATATGCACTCTAGTAAAAGAGCTAGATTAGTATATTCTGTTTTGAGTTTATATAAATTTTTATTTACTCAAATAGCAGGTATGGAGAATATTGATGACGCATTTTCAAAGAATATTATACGATTTGATGCAGTTTTTGCAGTGATTTATAGAATTTATTATATTCAAATAAGTTTGCAAGATGACCATTCTAGTAAATATTTTATGAAACATTTACATTTTCGCAAAGATATATGCGTATGCTAAGCGTGTACTATCAGCGTTATTTTCTAATATGTTAAATAAAACATATTTTCTAGAATCTATTCTATTTAAGGTTAGAGAACTTATGCCCTGAAAAAATATATGTGAAATTGTTGGCAATGGATTATTTGAGAGGTTAATATCAGTCAGAATTTAATACATTAATGCACTATATTTTATCTTTCCCGTAACTCAAAATAATAGTAATTTCCCTTTTTAATTTCTAAACACCCACGCACACACATTAATACAAATGCATGTATTGCCTTTGTCATAAATTGAAAATTTGCCATCTTATAGTCTATAAAATGTTCTTTATCATCAAACTTTATTCAAGAAAAATATAAAATGTTTACATAATATATGCCTTGCCAGATATTTTGAAGCCTCCATTTTTGTATTAGCGGAGAATTAAATTTCTTATAAGTTTCTTACATTAGTTAGGTCATATAAAATATAATGGAAAAGTATTAGCGCAGAATTATATTTCTTATGTGAAAACTAGAATTGAAAACTAAATATTCTTTTACACAATAATATGTACGGTATTATAACATGGATGATATAACCATTTATTTTAAAATCATGTTACTAGTTTTAAGAAATATTGATTTTTCTTATTTCAGTGTATACATAAACAGTTACCTTAATAATGAAAACACCTCTAGAAAAACTATCACCTCTAGAAAAACACTATCACTAGAAAAACATAAGTGATATTGTTTCTATAAAAGATATGAAAGAGACATAAAGAATTATTACAATTTTGGTCAGCTTGCAAGATTTCTTAATATTTAATTCCAGCTATATTGTCAGCAAGCATCAGAGATAAAGATATTCTGCTTACTTCGCTTACTTCGAAATACGACAAATTACATTTACTTATTATAGGCATTAAACTGTTGATCTATTTTTGACAAAAATAAAACTATAATTGTTGTTCCGGAACTTTAAAAAATACGAATGAACTATAAATGAAAAACTATATGACAAGAAGTGTAGAATTAATTATAGTTTTTTTTTAATAATTATAGATTTTACAAATGGTATAATAATTAATTTATTATAGTTTGTAGTTCTTGACAAAAATTTGATTTTACTTTATGTCTAAAAAGCTATAGTGGAGTAAAGAAATGTTAAAAATTACACACTTGGTGAAAGCCGCGGCAAGACTAGCAGCTCAGCAGCTATTGCCCGGCCGGGTAGCTTCCATGGCAACCCTCCCTTCCTGAGATCACCTTCTCTCGGTCTCTCTCTCTCTCTCTCTCTCTCTCTCTCTCTCTCTCTCTCTCACCACCCTCTCTTTCTGTTCGTACACTCAGTGCGCCGTCTCATAGTACAGCTTCATTTTTCATTCTACTGTTGTTGCTCACAAATTCTAGTAAAATTCATTGCTAGACAACTAAGAGCACGATTATATTAAATTATACTTACAAACTAGAAAATACACTTTCAAATTAAGCTTTTATTAGTACACTTAAAAACTATTAGCAGAATTATATTTAAAAAATTAAGCAGTTATTGTTTTAAATGTACTTTTCATTTTAGAAGTGATGTGTAAACAATTGAATCCATTTATAAAAATATATCTGTAAATGAAATTAATAAACAAATTTTGTATCTGTAATATACAATATCTGTTACCTCGCTCTGATTGTGTTTTGATTATTATTTTTTGTCCATCTACTACCTCTCTTTCCACAAATATCTTTCATATATTAGCATGAATTTAGTACAATGAAATAAATGCAAAAATGTCCTCTTCTTAAATCATACCAGCACCAACAGACACAAATAGATGCATACATATATGTTTGTATATATGTATATACACATATATATATATACGTGTATATATACGTGTATATATATATACACACACACACACGCGTGCGCGTGCGTGCGTGTATAGTTTGATATACACACACGTTGTCACAACTGAGCGCCTTATACCATTATTTTTTGCAAATAATTACTCAAACCGTACGCCAAACCGGATCAGCGGGTACGGTTTGGCTGTCTCCACAATAGTGTGGAGCAGTAAACGAATAGCTGCTTTGAGCCACGTACCTATCACGGACAATTCATCTACGTTTTCGCCATTATTGCCAACTTCTTTAATATTAGTTCCGTAACACATAATGTTGCAACTTATAGTTTCGCACTTCATGTAAATAGTGGTGGTTTCTAACCAAATTCCATAACAACTTGCCCAATGAGCAGAAAACCATTTTTGCTTCCTCCTAGGTGCTTTCACTTTCGCCAAAACTTTGTAGAAACGCATTTGGAAGTGTTTGAAGTTCGAATCACATGTTTTTACAAAATGTCCGTAGGATATCGAATCCAGGTTATGACTGTGCATCCAATCCAGCACCACTTTCGAATCTGTCCAACAATGAACAGCTTCAGGCTTCAACAACACACCATCCAGTAAGTGCTTTAACAGCCTGGTTAGAAGCGCAGCTTCACAGAGCTCAAGCCTCGGCAAACTCTCCGTCTTGATCGGTGCAACCTTTGTCTTGGCCATAATTACCGTAGCCCGTTCTCCAGGGACCACCATATAGGCTGCAGCGACGTAAGCCCTTTGCGACGCATCGGAGAATCCATACAGCTCCCAAGTCGTGTGTGTTGTCGAGCCAAACCACCTCGGTATTCGCACTTGTGCCAATTCTGGCAGCTCAGCCCTCAACAATTGCCACCGATGCAACAAATCTCCATCCAAGGGCGAGTCCCAATCCACACCATGAATCCAAAGGTCCTGTAACATGAGCTCTCACCAAAACAGGAGCAAGCCATGCCAAAGGATCAAACAGTTTTACGATCTCAGAGAGAATAACTCTCTTAGTGACGGTCTTTGGCGTTGCTGGCAAACTAACCTCAAAGCGAAATGAATCGCCAGTTGGCATCCATATCAAACCCAGCGTCGACACCGCCTCATCCCAGTCTAGCGACAACTCCTTTTGCTTTTCTACCTGAATATCTTCCAATATCTCTGAACGATTCGATGCCCATTTAACAAGTTCCATGCCAGCCGAAGCGAGTAATGCCACGAGCTGATCCCCGATTTCAATCGATTCCGCAACACTATCAGCCCCAGCAACGGCATCGTCTACGTACACGATGTGCCGCAGTACTTGTGAAGCGAGGGGAAACTCTCTACATCCCTCTTTTGCCAGTTGCAACAAAGTACGGATCGACAAATATGGATCAGATATCCGCCGTGAAGACAGCTGCAAAACAACGCCAAATGGAAATGATGAGAGTCACGTCCGACTGGAACTTCTGCCCAGTCAGCAGAACATCGTTAAGCTAAACTTTCCCGTAAGATGCATTAAAAACTACTCTAAACTTTCCATCAGGTCCAGCCTCGACTGAATAAATCGGATGATGTGTAAAAAAGAACACGTTCTCCGAGCGATGAATGCTAGTCACTCTTTTCATATGTCCTAACCTCAAATAGTCGCCCATGAATTTAGAATACGCTGCATTCAGCTTAGCGTCCTGAGCTTGACGCTTCTCTGAGCGGAGCAAACAAGCGACAGCAACCTGCCGTATATGTGCGAATGCAACTTCTTGTAGTTTTTCCGAGAATGGCAATCTAACCACAAATCTACCGTTAGGATCCCTGTAGACGGTCGAGGTGAAATAGTCCTCACAGTATTGATCTTCCTTAGACAATACTCTAGATGAACAAACTTCTTCGGAGCTCCGAAACTTTTCCAAAACAAGCGAGAGAGAAGGCTCAATACGAGCATGACACACCTGTGACTTCGATGCGACGGACCTTCTACCAGAGGAAACTTTACTAGTCAAAATCCAGCCCAATGCTGTTGACTGAGCAATAGGCTCATTCTTGCCTCCCACTCTCAAACCAGGTCGAATAATCGCTGCGTAGACTTCAGCGCTCAACACACAATCTATTCTCTGTGATTTAGCAAAATCAGGATCCGCAATTTCAAGGTCGTTCATATGCTCCCATACTACATACTCTACTTCTTTCCGTGGCATAACACCAGTTACCTTATGTAAAACTAGCGCCCTAAATTCAGAGCAGAAATCCACGTCCAGCCTGGTCGTGCACAAAGAAATCTCACCCCGCGAAAAATGTGGGATAGCTAAAGTTGAAAAGAGAAATTTGAATTATGAATTTACGTTGGAAATATTTAACAAAGAATTTATATTACTGGTTTAAAATGAACAATGATAATTTTACTGATGTGTAGAGTCTAAGATAGTTGAAGAAAAACAGCAACTTATTTGTGCTTACCGTGACGTCAGGCAGAAACCCGGCTTTCGAACGGATTTTCGAGGAAAAATAAGTTGTACTTTGGAAGAAATTACTATTGTTGTACTTTGGAAGGAATTACTATTGTTGTACTTTGGAAGGAATTACTATTGTTGTAGAAAAAAATATATTGCAGCAAGAAGATGTCAATTTGATGTTATGCGGAGATAAATGAACAAAGAGATTATTTATACATTCGTAGAATATGATTGTGAATTCACCTCGTGCTCATTACTCATTAGATGCACGAGGGGTTATGATGTGAGAGTTAGTAATCGAGAATAATCGCGAATTGCGTCCATAGGAAACCGACTGGGACGTGATATTATCACCGCCAGTCAGACAGCGATAGCTGTCTTTTTGTACCTGTCGGAGGCAGGGTTATTGTGTTATAATATATGCTGAGTATTCCCAGGATGGGAATGACTCACCGGATCAGTCTACTAGAGAGATCCTCGGGCGCAGAAGAAAAGGATTAATTAAATTTAGAATACTAAAAGATAACTAAAATACTACTGAAAGGATCAGCAGCGAGGCGAGGCTGCACCTCAAGCGGCTGGACCCGGACTTCCTTCTGGAGTTCTCCCGCACGTGGCTTCGTCGCACTTTGTTACGTAAAGAGATGCTATCTGGATGAGTAATGAAGAATAACTGTCTGCGCTGTAGCCCTCGTTCTGCTCGCGAGCTGTGGAGACGCCAAGCAAGAAAGAGATAGCGCGATGCGTAGAAACCCAATTACATTTACATGTGACCTCAGTGCGTCGGTGGAAAACGCGCAAGCGCTGCCAAAGACTAACCTCTTCCGCGGCATCAGACCCGCAAGCGAGAGAGAGATAGATCGAATGCAGGGATGTATGAAGTCCTGCCGGGGCCCCTGATTTATTCGCAGCTAACCTCTTTCTCAGGGGCCGTTCCTCTATCCGCAACCTGAAGACGCGCTGTATAGTGGTGCTAGGCACCCACCCGTTCGCTCTGGGCGACTACACCCAATCTTCCTACACCCGATCTTACATCAATAAAGGTATGCGCTCTGAAAATTTTAACTAATCTTGTAGATTATTCGGCTCTTAAATAAATATTTGGAGTATGTAAAATTTGATTTTCAAAGTTAATTAATTTTTTTAAGTTTATAATAATTCAATAAGAATTAAAGACTTAGGCTTTAATATTAGACCTGATATCAGACCTGAAGAATGAGACCTAAATATCAGTTATCGTAGGTGTCCAGGTTTCTAGGATTGCCCATCATTGCCAATCATTAAGTGCAGGTAGAAGGCTCTGTAGTTTTTAGTGCTTGAATTAGAATATCGGTCATTGCTGCTGTCTAGGTGTCTAGGGTCGCGGATAACAGGGTCCAGATAGTGCACTTTGTAATTTTCAGTACTTCGACGTAATCTTCATCGAAGGTGTCAGCTATCTAGAATTGGTGATTAAGAGGATAAAACACTTTTAAACCCTGAAAAAATCCTTAAAAATATATAAAAATAAAATGTACTAGTTCACGTTTTTTCTACTAATATTCAGTAATATTACAACTATTTTTATTATGCTAAATTATCAATTAGACACATTTGCGCGAGTGCCCAAAAAAGACGTACAGCAGTCGAACCGCCACATGTATGTATGTATATATGTGTGTATATTTTCCTGCATGTATGTATGCACGTATGCACGTTTGGGCGAACTAAATTTTGTCCCCACCATAAATCTGGAACAGATTAATAAGATGAGCTAAAATTTAGCATACTATTCGACTATGCTCTCTTCCGTGTCGCGGTCGTGCCTAAAAATGGCACAGAATGCTAGGGCATGTGAATTTTAGCTATTTAAATATACTAAGCGAACAACGTTGTTGATAGGTATTCCAACTAAGTTTGAATCGGAGATCTTAAAATGAGAAATATACATAGAAAATAAAATGCATAATTTACCGTTTAAGAATAACAGAGCAAGAGCGAGAAATATCTTAGAGATAATACACACTGACGTATGTGGTAGCTTTAAGACCCCGGGTCCAAACAGTGAGAAATATTTTGTTTCGATTATTGATGATAGTAAAATAGCCAAAGTTTGCTGCATTAAGACCAAGTATTTGATTGTATGACAAATAATGTAAACGAAGTAGAGAATTTAACAGAAAAAAGAGTAGAAACAATAAGCTGCGATAATGGTACAGAATACCTAAATAATCGGTTTTACCAATTTGCAAAAGAAAAGGGTATTTACATAAATAATTGTCCAGCGTATGGCGTGTTCTTTATTGGATGAGGCTCAAGTAGACAAAAAGCTTGGCCAGAAATAATTAGTGCTGCAACATATTTGAAAAATCGCACTTTAGCTAACACGATTGAAAAGAAAACTCCATATGAGTTACTTTTTACAAAAAAGCCAAATGTTGAAAATCTAAAATGGTAAGGTAGTAAAGTTTTTGTAAGAAAACCTGAAAAAAAGAGAAATTCGAAATGGGACAAAAATACAGGAATAGAAATTTTATTAGCTTACAGTAAAGTAGGATATAGTCTTGTTGAATGGTAAAGTAACAGTTTCGAGACATGTTGATGATAGTCGCCACTGAAAAACTAGTCGCCAAAATGGCTTAAAATTTTTACAACTAGTAGATATCGTTGTTTTCTATTGTCATGAATTTTTTCAAAACATTTAATTATTTATTTTTTGAGTTATATATGTTTTTCGAAAAACTACCTTTTATATCATAAAAAATTAACAGATTGGTCAATCTAGAAAATCTTGCGGGAAAAAGTAGACAAATTTATGTTCTTTTAGATACACTATTGTTGAATATATTGTATAAATCATATCATTATAAAAAAGCAAAAATATTTTTTCAAAAATAGAAAAATGGCTATAATATGGCCATAAAATGGTCAGAATCATAAAATAAAAAATGACCTAAATTCAGAATTAGAAAAAATATATGCATGTCAAATTTTATTACGATCCGTCGCATGGTTCCAAAATTATGGCGGTATACGTACATACACACACACACACATACACACACACACAAACAGCCATCCGCACGGACATTTTCTAAAAACGTATGATTCGTACTCCAAACACCTCCAAATGCGTTTCTACGAAGTATTAGCGAAACTGAAAATTTTACTATCACAAAGCTTTCTCTTAGGAGGAAGCAAAATCATCAAAATATATTTTATGAAATGTAATCTTTTTGAAATAGAATAATTTCCATTAAGTTAATTGAAATATTTAATAAGGAATAAAAACAAACACTGATAGTCAATCATTAAACTAATAACTGTCAGATCAGTATATTATATTGTTACGTCTTACGGCTCTACATTAAAATCCAAAATCATAGCATTATTAGAAGCATCTCTCAAAAGCATCAAAATTCAAATTCTCTCAATGCATTGCGTTGCTATATGAGTTCGATGAACGGGCAAATGAATGTCAGCGCCGATTCAGCGAAACGCTCACCAAGCAATTCAAGACGTCGCAAGCGAGCGCTACTTTTTCTGTATACGACGTCATTAATTTTAAGTGTACTGAGAGAATCTTATTTTCGAAGCTAATAATTTTCGCGGTAAGAAATAAGATTCGTTTTGTTTTATGTAGAGATAATTGAATATAATTATTGATCAAATTTTTTAGAGACTTGTGGGGCAGATATAATTAGGAGTAGGTGAAGAGCAGCAGGTCAAATAAGTTGTACACATATTTATAATTAACAAAATGATTGTGGCTAGCAGCCTTTATTCACTTTATTTATCACCATGAACTTATTCGAAAAAATTATCAAACCCTTCCATTAGCTAGAATTGAAATAAACGAAATCAGAGAAAATCGACATCTCGAAAATAGCCGAAACTAAATTAACAATAATTACGGAGACTCGACATATCAAATTTTTATAAACGATGAGTAAATATTATTTGGTAATATGAGAGTATTCACTGCTTTCATGTTAAACAAGTTGAACCTATAAGGCAAGAAAATATTGTTTACGACGAAGATTTAGTTGTATGAAAATGAGTTATTGGATGAGATGTGATGGGATGAATTGATGTCGTGCATTAAACAAATATCGGTTGTGAATTTAAGCTATGAATTTTAGTTATTGATGCTATAAGACGCGAACACTATTACAAATTTTTTAATATATAGTTAAATAGTTATAAGTCTCGAGACGATCAAAGAATCGGCGTAATTAAGGAAAGAGAAATGAACAATATTATTGAAAAAAGAAAGGAATAAATTAGAATATATCACGCGGTGAAAATCGTACAGTCGTGGGATGGATGACCTGTAAATTGTTATACATAAAGATTGGAATGATGAAATGTGTAATCCTCGTAATTGTTGTTTTATTATTTGGTTAGCTTTACGTGGGGTTATGATGATAATGTTAGTTTACGAATAATTCGCGGAATGTGACCATAGACAACCGGCTGGGAAGTGATGTAATCACCACCAGCCGAACAGCGGAAGCTGTCTCTTTTGCGTCTGTCGGAGGCAAAGTTAATTGGTTAATTTAAATGCTGAGTCTTTCCCGAAGGAATAGACTCCCCGGATCAGTCTGGTGTGGAGATCCCCGGGTGCGAGAAACAAATAAAAACAATACAAATGTTAGTTCGTTAATCTTAAAGGTAAAATGAGAAATGCACAAAATCCAACAACAGCCTGGAATGTGCGTCGTAGCTGGCTGGATCGGGCTTCCTCTCGAACACTCGGCCACGTGGTTTCGTCTTATGGAATTTGTCGTGTACCAAGTGCGTGTAGTCTGTAGAGCGGAAGGAGTAGAACTGACTCCCGCTGCACGCGAACTGGTCAGCTACGCAGTAAGCCTCGTGGATGCCAGGAGAGGGGTATGCGCGCCGGACGTGTTATCGTAGTTCGGCCGCGCCGGCGTGGTCAGCGCGATCAATACTCTTACGGGAGCCCTGTAAGCGCGAGAGAGAGAGGACGATGCACTGCGGTACATATACAATGCGGCGCCTGGCCGAATATTTCAGGGCCGTACCTATACCAGCCTGAAATATGGTCGTTGCAGTACCAAATTCTAAATATTGTAATAAACGGAGGTTTTAAAAAGCCGTACACACGGTTAAACAAACAGATCGTACGAGATGGCGGACTCCGTACATCGCGCCGGTCCGACAACTGGCACGATTATTATAAAACCGAAAACGTCGCCACATCGCGAATAGCATTTTTTATTTCAATTCAAATCCACTCTAGAAAATATTGATATTATTTAAATTATATGAAGGTTGTGAAAAAGCTGAATAAAAGCATTATTTTAAAAGTTATTTTTGCGGAAATTCCCTTCCAAGCAAGCACAACCTCTTTCAGTACGAGCACATCATTGACACAGTACGACCAGAACGAGCAGCTGTCCAGAGTCAACGAAAAGTAAGTGTTTACATTTATTTTACTAACAGTGAGAGTGTTAGAGTGTTAGGCGCGAAATTATATTTTGCGCAAATTGAAATCAATAAGAATAAAACTAACAAAAACGCCGAGATTTTAACAAATTAGACTGAAATTACTATTATCGAATAGAATATTACAATAATAATTTTATGAAACTTTTCAAAACAACATATATATATATATATATATATATGGGTGGTTCTCTGTGAAATCGAAATCCAAAATTCAAAATTGTGGAAGTGCAAGCTGATTTTTCATCAGAAATTTCGAAAAAAAGCACAACCTGTCAGTTCCGTTACGTTAGTAAACTACTACTTAGCAACAATGTATTTAAACATATAGGGCGTTTTTCTCAAATAAATAGTAAGTAACTTCGAATATATGTGCAAAAAATTGTTTATAATAATTACGCTAGGCTATGCGAGCTGATAAATGCCTAAATGTCAATACCGTGACCGTCAGTTCCGTAACACATAATACAGTAAGTATCATTAATACATTAATAATGTCCTAAAAACCCAAAGCTTTGGAACCGAAAAAGAAAGTTCAGGAGAAAAAAATAAATAAAGATGCTATAGATACCAAAAAAACAACTTTGATGAACAAATAGACTGTGGCAACGACTGCATCATCATCTATTATTTTCAGAAGAAGTTCAAGGTAAATTGTACAAAATTGTAATTTTTGAAAAATTATTTCTACAATAATAATAATTAAGTAATTTTAATTTTCAGGGTGCCGGTAGCAAAAGGTCAGATAATCAATATCATTTCTATTAAATCAAAATTAAAATAAAATAAAATGTGATATCAAGTAGAATTGACAGTTGTGATATGATATTGTACAAAATTAATTGTAATTCGTATTCAAAGATTAATGCAATATGATATATTGTGATTGTAGAAACAGTAAATAAGAGATTAATAGCATAAATAATAAAAACTTGTAATTGTTGCTTTTTATTTAAAGAAAATAAAATATCTAATAAGAAAATTTTTTTAAAATAATTCGTCATTTAACGATATTGCGATCTTCGTGAATAAACGAACAGGCTGTCAAATATTGAGTAAATATACATATACATGTATATATATATATATATATATATAAATTTATCTCTCTTTTAGACAATTTAATTTTTTTTACCAAGTACGTTGAATTAAAATTTACTGGAGTTTTAGTAGCGCGCTGCAGTAATCGTTCTATCGTAGTTTCACGAATTACAAAAATGTCAGTTCCCTAACCTAGTCAAATATGGATTCTTCGCATAACTTTTTATAAAAGTAATATGTTGTGGTTTAGCTTTAGGGACTTGTTTTGTATGTAATTCCAGTTAGAATAACCGTCCGGCAAAAATAGTCGATTTTAGTATAGAACATTTGTGTGTCCATTTTGAGCCAGTTACGGCAGAATCACCCATATATGTTCTACAAGTTGTACCTGACTCCCAAAAAAAATTTCAGTCCGATTCCTTCACTTGGCTTTGAGTTATAGCTGGTCAAAGTTGGGGTTTTAAGCAATTTTCGATAAGTAATTTTTCAATAACTTCTAGCTCATAAGGGATGCACTTTTAACTAAAACTGCCCGGATACTTTTTTTTGTNAAACATTAAACGATAGTGTTTAACGTCTAACGAACTATGTAGACGTTGGATCTTTGTTCAGGACTAAGGGAGGTGTTAATTGAAAACAACCCAATTTATAATCAAATAAAATCTCGCAAGGAGCAATATATATTAATAAAAGTGTGTAATTACACTTGTGTAGAATAAGGAAAAATGAGTGGAAATATTCTGACTAAACGGTCGTTCTCCAAGTGAGAATGATACCAGTAGCTGAAACTGCAGTGTGTTCAGCTCCGATTCTACAGCTCGACTGACTACAGTCGGGCAACAGGTACCGCTGAGAGAGCGAGAGAGAGAGAGAGAGAGAGAGAGAGAGAGAGAGAGAGAGAGAGAGAGAGAGCGCTCAAGCGTTGTCATAGCAACCCCCTATTTGACCGAGCTGACCAGCAGCGTTCAGAAACTTACGTAACGGCTAGCTCCGACTCTGTCGCTTTCTCGGCGGATTCGAATTTAACTTGAACATACTTGAACATACCGCCCCCCTTGCTGCCTCGCAGCAACAAGGAAACAGCTGTACAACAACAAACAAAAGATAGGAAGAAGCTAACCTATCCAACAAGATGATCAGTCTACGCAAAATTTCAATGGGAATATTCCCTTAACAGACTGTAATTTACAAATGTGAGTTTAAATCAGCACAGCTGAACTACAATACAAAATTTTTTAAAGCGTTAAACTTGACTCTAATTACAAAATTAACTAACTAAACTAAAAACTTTCAACAAAATTAAAAAATTACAAGAATAACACCTAGCCATGAACTACAGACTCTAACAGTGTGAGTGTTGTGTGTGTCTTCAGAGACGACAGGAGCTCTTCACTCTTGATCTGACGAAGCCCTGCCGCGAGTAGACCCTCTCAGCGTCATCATCAATGGGTAGGTAGATTAACTTCACAACTGGCCGTTGCACCTCCGAAGCAGCAGTCTTAACCGTGACCACTCGAACCTGACCATCCCATCCAGGATGCACCTTCACGACCCGTCCCATGGGCCAATGGGCCGGAGGGCTGAGGTCCTCCTTCAGTAAAACCATATCGCCTTCGACCAACGGGCGACTGGGGTGTAGCCACTTATTACGCTGCTGCAGATGATGCAGCACCTCCGACTGCCACCTGGACCAGAAGTGATTTCTCGTAATTGAGAGGTGACGCCAACGGCAAGTCCTAGAACCCAAATCTAATTCATGAAAAGGCTCCGGCAACATCCTCAGCGGAGCGCCGATCAAAAAATGACCAGGAGTGAGAGCAACCAAGTCTGTATGCTCTGAGCTGAGAGGACTCAATGGCCTCGAGTTCAAGCAGGCCTCAATCTGAGCCGCCACCGTCGCCATCTCTTCGAACGTTAAAAAAGTCTCTCCAACAACTCTCCGAAAATGATGCTTGAAGCTTTTGACCGAAGCTTCCCAAAGTCCGTCGAAATGTGGCGTTCTAGGTGGAATAAATAGCCATTTGGTATTGTCCTTGGTCAGAGCCTCAGCAACCTCATGAGAGAACGACGAAGCCTCCTGAAACAATCGATCTAATTCCGTCGCCGCTTCCTTAAAGTTAGTACCGTTGTCGCTCAGAAAGACCTCTGGAATTCCCCGTCTGGCACTGAACCGTCAAAACGCTGCCAGAAACGCCGCCGTCGTCAAATCCGACACCACCTCTATGTGCACGGCGCGTACTACCATGCACACGAAAATACAAATATAGCCTTTCGTGGTTTTGGCTCCTCGTCCTCTCGAAAACAAGATGGGAAATGGTCCTGCGTAGTCCACTCCAGTTGCCAGAAATGGCCTCTTTGGGGCCACACGAAACGCTGGAAGCGGTGCCATTTGATGCTGCAATGGCTGCGCGGCATATCTAATGCAGCGCATGCATCTCCTGTAGACGCATTGAACGATTCTCATTCCTCAGAGAATCCAATAAGTTCGGCAGATGCAGCTGATCATGAGCTGCACTCCTCCGTGCATCATGTCTCGATGCACCTCTTCCACGTACCTCTTTACCAACCAGCTGGACCTAGGCAAGATAATAGGATGCTTCTCATTGTAAAGCAGCAATGAGTTCTGTAAACGTCCTTCAACTCTGAGCAGACCCCTCTCACAAATAAAAGGAGCCAAGCGGAGTAGTGGGCTGCTCGCGTTCAATCGCTGACCACTCCTGATTGATTGAATCTCCTTCCCGAAGTGCAGTGCCTGAATGTAGCGGGTCAACCCCACTCGAGCCGAGTCCATCTCCTCAGCAGACAAAGATCCAGCACAGCAATTTCCCTTAGGTTTGGCTACATTGAAGCGGAATCTATAACAAAACGCGATAATTCGTACTACCTTACTGTAACTGGAGAACTTTTCCAGGTACATCAGCGATGGCAATTCCTCTTCTTGCTTTACCAACTCCTCAATTGCCACCTGAGCCTGCACAGTTACATCCTCCGTGCAACTCGGTCTATCCAGTGCTTTCCAATTTGTCCTGATCCACTCAGGACCCTCCCACCACAACGAAGACTGCATCAACTGAGAGGGAGTAAAACCTCTGGTCGCACAATCGGCCGGGTTATCCTCCGACTTCACATGTCTCAATTGAACTCCAGGTAACGTAGTCACGATTTGACTGACTCTGTTGGCAACAAAGATTTGCCACTTCGATGGATGACTGTCCAGCCAATCCAGCACCGCTTTCGAATCTGTCTAACAATGAACAGCTGCAGGCTTCAACAACACACCATCCAGCAGCCTCACAGAGCTCAAGCCTCGGCTAACTCTCAGTCTTAATCGGTGCGACTTTTGTCTTGGCCATAATCAACGTAGATCGTTCTCCAGGGACCGCCATGTAGGCTGCAGCCACGTACGCCCTTAGTGACGCATCGGAAAACCCATGCAGCTCCCAAGTCGTGTGTGTAGTTAAGCCAAACTACCTCGGTATCCGAACCCGTGCTAGTTCTGGCAACTCAGCCCTCAACGACTGCCATTGTTGCAACAAGTCTCCATCCAGGGGCGAGTCCCAATCCACACCATGAATCCACAGATCCTGTAACATGAGCTTAGCTCTCATCAAAACAGGAGCAAGCCATCCCAAAGGATCAAACAATTTTGCGATCTCAGAAAGAATAACTCTCTTAGTGAAGGTCTTTGGTGTTGCTGGCAAACTAACTTCGAAACGAAATGAATCGCCAGTTGGCATCCACTTCAAACCCGGCGTCGACACCGTCTCATCCCAATCTAGCGACAGCTCCTTTTGTTTCTCCACCTGAATATCTTCTAATATCTCCGAGCGATTCGATGCCCATTTACCTAGTTCCATGCCAGCCAAAGCGAGCAATGCTACGAGCTGCTTCCTGATTTCAATCGATTCCGAAGCACTATCAGCCCCAGCGAAAGCATCGTCAAAGTACATGTTGTGACGCAGTACTTGGGCAGCGAGGGGAAACTCTCTACATGCCTCTTTTGCAAGTTGCAACAAAGTGCGGATGGACAAATATGGAGCAAATTTGGTGCCGTAGGTAACGGTCAATAAACGATAATCTTCGATGGGCTTTGACCTGTCGTCCCTCCAGACGATTCTCTGATAATCAACGTCGTCGGGATGAACTCGTATCTGTCGAAACTCCTTTACTATATACGCCGTGAAAATAATTGCAAAACAACGCCAGATGGAAATGATGAGAGTCACGTCTGACTGGAGCTTCTGTCCAGTCAACAGTACATCGTTGAGTGAAACTTTCCCGTAAGATCCATTAAAAACCACTCTAAACTTTCCTTGAGGCCCAGCCTCGATTGAATAAATTGGGTGATGTGTAAAATAGAACACATTCTCCGAGCGATGAATGCTAGTCACACTTTCCATATGTCCTAACCTCAAATAATCGCCCATGAATTTCGTATATGCTGCATTCAGCTTCACGTCCTGAGCTCGACGCTTCTCTGAGCAGAGCAGACAAGAAACAGCAACTTGCCTTGTATGTGCGAAAGAAACTTCTTGGAGTTTTTCCGAGAATGGCAATCTAACCACAAATCTACCGTCAGAATCTCTGTAAACGGTTGAGGTGAAATAGTCCTCACAGTATTGATCTTCTTTAGACAATACTCTAGATGAACAAACTTCTTCGAAGGTCCAAAACTTTCTCAAAACAATCGAGAGAGAAGGCTCAACACGAGCATGACACACCTGGGACTCTGAGTCAACGGACTCTCCACACGAAGAAGCTCTACCCGTCAAAATCCAGCCCAATGCTGTTGACTGGGCAATAGGCTCATCCTTGCCTCCCACTCTCAAACCAGGTCGAATAATCGCTGCGTAGACGTCAGCGCTCAACACACAATCTATTTTTTGTGATTTAGCAAAATCACGATCTGCAAGTTCTAAGTCTTAGATATGTTCCCATGGGACATGTTCTACTTCTTCCCGTGGCATAAGACCAGTCACCTTATGTAAAACTAACGCCCTAAATTCAAGGCAGAAATCTACGTCCAGTCTGGACCTCAAGCACAGAGAAACCTCACCCTTGGACAATGCTGACGAGCCAGCTCCAACTCCAATAACGGAAACCGAGACTGGCTTAACTTTACTCGACAAACTTTGAACGATCCTTGAGGAAACGAAAGGGACTTCAGCACGCGGATCTACCAAACAACGTACTGGAACTGAATTACCATTAGTGGCTTGTAACAAGACCTTGGCTGTGGCCATCAGCCATGTCCTGCCAACCACCGCCGTATGCACCTCAACGTCAGTGTTCGCCGAGTCATCGAAGTTCGACGTTTTATCCCTCTCTGTCCTCGAATCTTCCCCTGGCTTTCGCCTATTCATATGAAGCTTAGTATGGTGTTTGCCCTTACAAATGGCACAACGAAGATTAACATTGCAATCCGCAACGAAATGTCCTTTTTTCAAGCAATTAATACAAAGCCTAACTCGTTTGCAAAATTCAAAGCGAGCAGACGTGCTCATCTGGCAAAATTTTTGGCAATCAGCCAGTTGGTGTGCACCTTTACACTCGACACTCTTGAGCGACCCCTTGCTACCAGCCTTGCCTGACGACGTGGCAGCTGCGTTAGCGGAAACTGATCCCTTCCTCAATGAGCGATTGGGCCTCGAACTTTTATGATTATCTAACGTCGGGGAGTCTGGACAAATATCCAGCTTACCATCCAACGACTGAGAGCGAGATTCTATGAACGAAGTCAAACTACTAAGGGTGGGAAACCCATCGACCATTTCCTGCGAGATGCGCCAGCTTTTAGCTGTTTGCTCATCCATCTTCCTTTCCACCAAATACACCAACCGTCCCAGTGCTCGACTGGACATTTTACATCGTTGAAAACCTTCAATGCCACCTCAGCAGCGTCCAACAATCTAACCAATTCGTCAGCAGATTCCTTCTTTGCCGGTTTCAATTCGATAAGCATCTTCATAAAGGCATGCATTCGCGCAATCGGATTATCGTACCGACGAACCAACTTGTTCCAGGCAACCTCAAAGCTAGATCCGGTAATAGTAAGAACTTTCAAGCGGTGCGCCGCAGCACCCTCCACCGAATCTGACAAATATTGCATTTTGAGTGCAGGAGCCATGATCTTATTTTTAACCATAGACGTGAATTGCTCCTTAAAGGACTCCCACTCTGACTGTTTCCCGGAGAATTTAAGAATGTGAAGTTTCGGCATGCTATGTATCTCAGACGCTCGATATTCACGTTCGATTGCAGCAGCCTGCGCGTCAGTCGCTTTGTTCTTGCGTTCTGGATTCACGTATCAATCTAGATTCTCAAGATCAGCTAGAGCTGCCATCAAATCTGCCTGTGCGCTTATATAGGCACACTCCTTGGCATTGAATTCATCGCTCTCGAAATAGTGCTGGTCCAGAAACTTCTCCCTTTTACCTTGCGACACCATATCTCGATCGAGGAAATCGTTCCAATACGTGTCCAGCAACTTCAATCGCGCTTGAAGAGCATGTGCGTGCAACGTACCCGCCTTTTTTGTATTAATTATAAAATTGGCGATATATTTGGCCTTACGACGTTGCGCAGACAACGCTTCCAAATCTGCGGCCGATGCTATAATAGATGAATCTGACAAAAGGCCAACGAATAAAACTAAAGTGAAGAAGCAGGAAGGAGAGAAAAATTTTCAGCGTATAACGCGAAACCTAGACTCCAATACCACACCACTCAGAGAAAGAACGAGCGATGACTCCGAAGAAACGCGCGAAAAGCGCGCGAAAAACCGACCCGGAACGCCGCAGGTATGAGTAGGAGAGAGAGAGCAAACCAATATGGCCGACTACTTGCGCGCGCGAGCCGATACGCGCCAAGGTACCGCTACGCTATCAGCGAGCGAGAGGAAAATGTCGTAGGCCGTTGCGCAACAGCGCGCGGCCGTGCGAAATACACGTACGAAGAAGTGAGAGATTCAACTCCTTATTTGCATTTTAAACCTTATAATGTGAAAATCTGAGACTTCGATCTGGACTACGACAATCTCAATTCACCAAAAAGATACCTTTTTATAGCAAACAGTAGCTGTAAAGTTTCAGAATGGGTCTGACCTTCTACTAGAAGTTGTCTAGAAAATAAACATGATATAATGGCTACTATGTGGTTCTGAGGCAAATTTGACACTTATAACCTAGTATATTTTATGTATATCAATAACAACAAAGTTTCGCAGCTAGCTTTAAGTACAAGTATAAGAGCAGTACACAACATGTAGTTCACCACTACCGGAGCTGGACTTAGCTCGTAGCAACATATCATGATATAGTTTTAAGTAAACAGTAATGAAAATGAATATTTTAGTTATACCTATGCCTGTAATATTGGATTATTTTATCCAATCACTATCAAACTAGTCATAAGGATGGCTGCTGGAACTAGAAAAGTATCTACATAATTCTCAAAATGATAGGGGACATACGTATGTTGTAAAAAATGAAAATATCAATTAATAAATTAAGGTTATACGCATAATTTGGTATTGATATTTAAACCTTCGGGTAATCGTATGTTTGTAACCTCTAAATACTGTCTTGTAGCACAAAAAATTATTATTGTACGTTTGAGAAAACAATCAGAGACAAAATTAATGATACATTCGATTATGTGTTATCAAGTGGTATATATTTATTTGATGCTCATCGTCGAGGCCTGACTAGGAAGACTAGGGCAGCATTTATTAGCATAATTTATTAACAATGTATTCTTCTAACTCTTGTTTGTATCAAAAAAAAAAAACAGCCCAACTTCCAAAATAATATATTTTTATTAAGAAAATTATGAAATCTTAATATTGATAAGCAAGATACTCTAGTAGATAGGCTATAGGCATACTGGTTCACCCGGATTCTGGAACACCCCCTCTCTTCCCAAAGTGTTCCAGTACCCGAATCAGTGGAAGGGAGAGCGATAATTTCCCTATCCCCTCACGTGAACCAGTATGCCTATAGCGTTCTCTACTTAAAAAAAAAATTGTTTATGTTTTTAATTTTTTAATTTTTTTTATTTTTTCATACAAATGATTACATGACTGATAAAATCATTTTACAAGTTTGACATTGTGAAGTGCACAGACAGTTTTGTAGATTGTATTATGGTTGGTGCATACTGTGACGCACTTGAAAGATGGTTTTGATGGATAGCCATACTGTTGAATATTGTAGACGGGAAATTTGAATCGTTGAAGCCATTTTTGTTTTAATGCGTCCATGACAAAAATTTTTGATGCATCATGTAAAGCGTCGCGAAGCAAGTTTCCGATTTGAGAGTAGTTATGTCCGCCTGTTTTCCATTTCATGCCATGACAATTATGTAGCTTTTCTCTTTGTTTGTAGTCCGAGAATGACAAAACGAGGTTTCTCCAGTTGATTTGATGTTTTCACTGTCCAGACGTGTTTATTCGTACATGGCAGAAGAGGAAATTCAAATATCTCCCAAGAATGAAAACACATAGAGATGGGGTTATCTTTACCAATGCAATTCAATAGCTGATTTTTTTTGTTTATCAGATGCAATGACATATGGCATTAACCATTCTATCTTTGATATTTTTATTGACAATCTTCATAAGTAGTTGCACCAGCTGTCGTAGTACCTTCCTGGATTATTGCGTTCAAGTCACTTCTCGATCTTGTAAGAATGAGCTCATGCTTCATGTTAACTATAATTTTGCTTCCTTCCTAAGGAAGCCTTATAATAGTGATTTTTTGAGTTTGTGTAAAAACATGTAGAAAGTGTGTTTTGATGCATTTTTAGTCGAAAAATAGTGTTTTTAGAAAATATCCGTATGGATATGTGTGTGTGTGTGTGTGTGTGTGTGTGTGTGTGTGTGTGTGTGTGTGTGTGTGTGTGTGTGTGTGTGTTCGTCGATATCTCTATCTCAGCTTCTACTCAGTGGATTTTTTAATCCACCAACTCTCATTTTCTTCGTTTTTACTATAGCATGATGGAGAAATCGTCCGTTTTACATTTTGTAGCCTTGTTTTGCTTCCTCCTCAAGAGGAAGCTTTGGTATATAGTAAAATTTTCAGTTTTGCTAATACTTCGTAGAAACGCATTTAGAGGTGTTTGGAGTACGAATCATACGTTTTTAGAAAATGTCCGTGCGGATGGCGTGTGTGTGTGTGTGTGTATGTACGTATACCGCCATAATTTTGGAACCATGCAACGGATCGTAATAAAATTTGACATGCTTATATTTTTTCTAATTCTGAATTTAGGTCATTTTTTGTTTTATGATTCTGACCATTTTATGGCCATATTATAGCCATTTTTCTATTTTTGAAAAAATATTTTTGCTTTTTTATAATGATATGAATTATACAATACATTCAACAATAGTGTATCTAAAAGATCATAAATTTGTTTACTTTTTCCCGCAAGATTGTCTAGATTGACTGATCTGTTCANGTTTTTTTTATGTCGTACGATTACGAGAGTAAAAAGGTTTAAATTGAGTTGAAATTTTAGGAAAAGATTGATCTTTTGATCACTTCAGCTAGGTTCTTTTTGTAGCTTATGAAACCTTTTAGTTTAAAAGATATTAAGATTCAAATTCTTCAACTCTCACCCTGTATACTCTGTGTGACTGAACATTATTATTTTTGTTAAAGCATATGATTTGATAATTAAAGCTTAGTATATTTTGAGAGTTTTCATGGTTTTCAAGGAGTTCACGGAGCTCTATCCTTTTGATATCCATCTTAACCCCCAGTCCCCTGATACCCCTCCCCTACAAGTGTCTTCCTAAGCTATCCTTTTAGTATCGAATAGTAGCGAATATTTAAATCAAAGAATGAGTTGATTGTCCCATGTAATTATCTTCCAATAGAAGAATAGGAGGAAGCTAAGTGCCAATGACTTGGCAGCGGTTTTTTTTATAGCGATTTAGTTTTGAGATTTCAGTTTTCTCCGATAAAGTTATTGAAAAAGTTAATAAAAGTAAATTGCTTAATATGCACATGAAAGAGAATAAAATTACCTTAATCTTTTTACCGCAGGGAATTTATATTATCTTTCGTTGTTCTTTTACTATACACCATAAAGTGAAATTTTTTGAAACCGTTATAACTCGAATACTGAATGTCTAACATTTCTAAAAAAATATATGATTAATGAAGGTAATTAGAACTATATTCTACTTTAATTTTAAGTAAGTTCATCTAAGAAAATCATCAAAAACTGAAAAAAGTCGTTTTTCTATAGGACGCGATAACTGGAGTAAAAAGGCATTAATCAAGTTCAAATTTTGGATTGAATTAGCATTATATAGCACTTCGATCCCTATGTTTGGGTTGTTTACGAAACCAGTTAGTTTCAAAGATACTAAGCTTCAAAATTTTTTTTCTCACCCTGTATACTATGAATCGTTATTTTTACGTGACGCGATAACTGAAGTAAAAAGGCAATAATCGATGTTCAAGTATGTTCAAGTTAAATTCGAATCCGCCGAGAAAGCGACAGAGTCGGAGCTAGCCGTTACGTAAGTTTCTGGACGCTGCTGGTCAGCTCAATCAAATAGGGGGTTGCTATGACAACGCTTGAGCGCTCGCTCTCTCTCTCTCTCTCTCTCTCTCTCTCGCTCTCTCAGCGGTACCTGTTGCCCGACTGTAGTCAGTCGAGCTGTAGAATCGGAGCTGATCACACTGCAGTGTCAGCTCCTGGTATCGTTCTCACTTGGAGGTTTAGTCAGAATATTTCCACTCATTTTTCCTTATTCTACACAAGTGTAATTACACACTTTTATTAATATATTTTGCTCCTTGCGAGCTTTTATTTGATTATAAATTGAATTGTTTTCAATCAACACCTCCCTTAGTCCAGAACAAAGATCCACCGTCTACATAGTTCGTAGACGTTAAACAGACTATAAAGGATTTTTATTGAAAAATTCAGAAAATTTCCCAAAAAAAAGTATCCGGGCAGTTTTAGTTAAAAGTGCATCCCTTATGAGCTAGAAGTTATTGAAAAATTACTTATCAAAAATTGCTTAAAACCCCAACTTTGACCAGCTATAACTCAAAGCCAAGTGAAGGAATCGGACTGAAATTTTTTTTGGGAGTCAAGTACAACTTGTAGAACATATCTGGGTGATTCTGCCGTAACTGGCTCAAAATGGACACACAAGTATTCTATACTAAAATCGACTATTTTTATCTTGCCGGACGGTTATTCTAACTGGAATTACATACAAAACAAGTCCCTAAAGCTGAACCACAACATATTACTTTTATAAAAAGTTATGCGAAGAATCCATATTTGACTAGGTTAGGGAACTGACATTTTTGTAATTCGTGAAACTACGATAGAACGATTACTGAAGCGCGCTACTAAAACTCCAGTAAATTTTCATTTTCTTCGTTTTTACTATAGCATGATGGGGAGAGAGTGAGAGAGAGAGCTTTAATTATATATATATATATATCTATATATATATATATATATATATATGTAATTGATTCAAAATAATTGTATCCATCAAACAAAACAAAAAAAAATTGATAGATTTATATATGAAGTAAAAACAATTATGATATTAAGTAATACATAATGTTGAAGGAAGCTACGTGCCAAAGAATTGGCAGCGGTTTTTTTATCGTACCGTGTCGTGGCTAATGCTACAAAACAATAAGAGGTAATTTATACACGAGAGCGGCTGTGCTCGTATATTGCGCAGTTATCTACGGCCTTGCGTACTGCTGTAGCTTAGGATTACCGCCGGGTTGCCTGTATCACGGCGCTCATTGCCGGACCTTTGGCTACTCGTTACACTGTCCCCCTCGAGCTGTGGACAAGAATCAAATAAACATGATTATGTTAGATTATGCAGTACACCGCTCGAACACACAGAGACAAAACATATGAAGTAATGTGCCAATTTTTTCTTTTGTTTGTTAGTCGGGCAAGGCAATAAGGTAGCGTGCATATAACGATATTTGTATGAGATGCTTGGGGACTGAAAGACTTCGTTCTTTCATTTCATCTTCTTTTCATCTTCTTCAAGTTCTTCATCGTTGCATATAATGAGCACGTCGGGATCGGGCTCGCTGATCGTCCACTTAAGCGGGACTAAAGTCGGTATTCCAGACCGGCGGGCAAACAAAAATTTAGCGGGTAATAAAAATCGAAAAGTGCAACTTTTTGAAACCGTTATAACTCGAAAACTAAATGTCGAACCTTTAAAAAAAATGTATGATTATTGAATGTAATTAGAACTATATACTACTATAATTTTAAGTCATTTAATGGGGCATATCTGGAAAAAAACATCAAAAATTGAAAATGCGAACACCTTGCATTTGGGTTTGCGAATGAGATTTGATTAGATGTTATCTTAGGAGAAGCTATTAGTTACGGTAACTTGATCACTGTTTTTTATTACTTTTTAGGTGTAAAAATATATTTACTTGACATGTTACCTCAGTATTTATTTATACTATCCGGAAATAAGTATTTTATGTTTCAGTATGTACTTTAAGTGTGCATTATTCTTGTGCTCTGAGGTGACACTTAAAGTAAATATTCTATTCTGGGCCTAAAAATAAATTTAAAAAACAGTTGTACAAGTCACTGTAACTAATAGATTCTCCTTAATTAACACTTTAAGAAATCACACTTGCAAACGCAAACGCCGGCTGTAGATCTAGAGGTGAAATCAAGAACAAGAAGATTTAATAAAAGTTAATGTAGTAGAAAGTTTATAATAAAGTATTCAATAGCATCCGTGCCAAGTTTTAGAGCTCCTGCTCGAAAACTATGGGAATGACATAGCCAATAACTAGTTTACAAAATCAGATGTCAATTTTCCTGTCATTCCCATAGTTTTTGAGCAAAAGTTTTGAAATTTTGCATGAGTGCTATAGAATGCTTGAGAAAACTACATCAGTTTTAATTAATTCTTCACTTTGTATTTGGGTTTGCGGATGAGATTTATTTAATAGTTATTTATAGAGGACCTAAACAGTTGTTGTTTGTTTCATTTCTCCTGTCTTTCGGGTTACGATCGCGTATACGCCTCCGAACGGATCTTTCCCCACGTCGTCGAGGATCTTTGCCTAGCAGTTACGCTTACTATCTTATCGCGTCCCTTAATCTCTTTCGTGCCTCGTCGTATCTCGTGCACAAGTCCCGAGCTTCAGGCCGGAGTCGTTTCAGGGCTTTCTGAGCTTTCCTCCTAGCATGAAAGCTATCCTTTCTAAGCTCCGCAATTTCGTCCGTCCAACAGTATACCGGGCGTCTTACATGGCTGCAAGACACCCGTGGCATAGCAGCATCGCAGAGCTCCATTATGAGTCGCGTAGTGCGTTCTACCAACGCTTCTGCTTTTTCGCGATCTATCAATTGGTGTGGGAGCCCATTTGATGGGAGTTCAGCCTCCTGAATCGCGTCTGCAAGTTTTTCTGTGTTCATACGCCGGGTATTTCAGCGCGGTGTCAGCTTTGTTCTTGCTTTAGTCCTATTCCCGCGATCGTCCTGGATGTTGAAAAGGATATACTGATGATCGATCGCAGTATATTCCTCCGTGACGTGCCAATCCCTAACTTGGGCGATCGTCGCTTCGCTCGCGAAAGTTATATCAGGTATGGATTCTCCAAAACCTGGTCTACGGTAATTAGGGGTATTTCCCTCGTTTGCCACTACGAGTCTTAATCTAGCTGCCATCTCGAGGATGGCCCTACCTCTGCTGTTAGTTGTCGGCATGCCCCATTCCGTGGCCCTAGCGTAGAAGTCGCTCCCTATCACGAGTTCCCCGGATACATCCCTTATCGCGTCTTCTAGTGCTCCTAGCTTCATCGCAAACTCCGCCGCGGTGAGGTTCGGTGAGCGATACACGCTAAAGTAAGTGATGCACCCCACCTTTACTCGCACGCAGTCGTCTCCAATGCCTGTTTCCGCGATCCCACGCCGGGGCACCCAGGCAGCGGCGGTCCCTGCGTTGTTAGATACCCAACCACGTATGTTACGGTCCGTGTATTGTTCGCTGACTAAAACAATGTCCAATTTCTTCTCGACTACGAATTGTTTTAGCAGAAAATGGGCCAGCCTACTTCTGTGCAGATTGCCTTGAAGTGTTCGTGCCATTATGTACTGGTCTTACTCGCGTTCAGGGCTGCCCGGAAGATCGCGCATGCACCGGTACCTGAAGCATGCACCGTCTTCTCTTTGGGTATCTTAGCGTCTATACATAAGAAACATTTCATCTCCTGGATCGGCACAGTGCATTCTGCTGCCCTGTGTCCATTCGCGCCACACTTCCAGCAGTTAGCGCTCCCATCGGGACCCTTACATCTTGCTTTCACGTGCCCGTATCCTAGACAGCGATAGCATCGCGTAACATTTGAGCGAATCCTCACTCGGCAATTTACCCACCCGACACGGATCTTTTCTTTTTTAAGTAGAGCAGTGGCCTTAGTCTGATGAATTTCGACCACCGCCACCCTCTGTTCTCTCTTGTTCGGTTCAAACAGATGAACTTTGGCCTCATCTTTGCCCGTCTCGGCTGTAATAGCGCTTCGGACATCTTTCTGCGTCGAAAGACTGTCGATGTCCCTGATCTCTAGTGTAGTTCTGGAGATCTTGCCCCTAACTTTGCCTGCATGCCCTATTGCGGTTTGTATGGCAGTTTTGAGTGATTCCATTTTGTCTTCACTCTTACCCACAACGACCAGAACGTCACCGTCTTTTGTTTTGCTGAGATACTTAACCTCTGTTTTCAACTCTTCTGGCTTAACCTTTGCCTTGATCTCTCTCATGATCTCGGCGTAAGTCTTACCCAGTTCCGGTCTTATAAGGATTGCGTCTCCCCTCTGCCGCGAGGCCTTCCCTGCGTTTTTCCTCAGTTGTTGAGGCTGGCTTTGCTCCCGTTTTTTCTTCTTTGCTTTCCTCCCTGCAGCTAGCTGCCAAGTCCCTTGTGTAGCTTCCTCTTGCGTTTTGCTCGTAGAAGGTGTCTTTTTGTACCGCCGCCACCGTCGGATAATGTCCGTCCCCTCTTCTTCGACTTGCGAGACTCCGAATGATCTTCTTTAGGTTGTTGAGCTGACAAATGCACCATCCTCCATCTTGTCGAGTAGCGTAAAAACTTCAATCATGAGAGCTCCTATTACTGGTAGCCCCTCTTTGATCGTTGTATTCACGTTTTTCTGCTTATCCAGAGTTTTGGTCATCTCTCTGGACGTTCGTCTTATTTCCAGTAGCTTTTCTCGCTTGCTGGCGTTTTCTTTTAGCCATAGCCCCATCACTGTCTTGTTTTCGTATTCAGCGGCACTCATCGCGCTGGCTATACTAGTGCTGCTGGTTGACTTGTGGATTGGGTATCCACCGTCTTGCGATGCTGGCACCTTTAGGGTGTCAACTGTCAGGTTTCCCTGCACCTCTTTTCCTGGTTCGTTCATAGTATCCATTTACATCAATTTTCTTCGTCCCGGCATGTGTCCGACCACCCGGATCCCCCCGTCTATGGGGCAGCTGACATGGCCCCAACACATGACTGAAGGCGGTGCCAGACTGGGTACATCATACCAGGATATAGCGCGCGCTGTCGTACTAGCCCATCTCCGCTCTCTCGAACCTCCCACCCCGAATAAAAGTGATTGGCTCTCTGAAGAGTTTCTGGCAGACGTCACACGACATCACACACTCGCTCAAGCCATTTAGCTGTTACTAGCTAGGTAGCCAGCCTCCCGTCTTGCCGTCAGCAGAAGCCAAAGATGGTTCAGGTCACTTAGGCGCGCAACCTCGGATCGCCTCCCCATCCAGGATCTCCCTTTGGCAGCTTACGGGTCGCATCGCACGGCTAACACAGCGGCCTGTTTGGTCCACGAAGCATATTTTAT
This sequence comes from Pteromalus puparum, assembly GCA_012977825.3. Lineage (NCBI taxonomy): Eukaryota > Metazoa > Arthropoda > Insecta > Hymenoptera > Pteromalidae > Pteromalus > Pteromalus puparum. Next base: position 27,572,046 of record CM053171.1, read on the forward strand.
TTCTGCTTTATCCTCCAAGGTTACCACCTCGGCGAGCACTCCCCTATCCACCACCCAGGGGACGCGCCGCATACGGGGTTACAGGCTCCCCGCGCGGATTATTATTATTATTATTATTATTATTTTTTTTTTGTTTATCTGGAGAGTTAGAGAAATGCTTAATGCACCATATGGCAGGAGCCGTGCGGGACTCCCCGTATGTAGGACTCTCCTGGCGCGGGACAGACACAGGGCATATCCACTAAAACTCCACCTCTCATAGGGACACGAGAATCCCCCCGGTAGCTGCTTTCGCATTCCTTCAGGGGGTCGCCTGTCTTGTTACGACCTATAGGTCATCTATCGTCGTCTAGTCAGCTAAGCACCCGTCACTATTTTTCGCGCGGAGAACCGACTCCACGAACGCCGTTATGTCGTCCTAATTCTGCTTGCTAGCAAGCATCGTTTTCATTACCGTCTCGGGCGTAAATGCCCCTACCGTCACCTCTAAGATTCTACGCCTATCAGCCCACCGAGGGCAGTCAAAAAACGTGTGTCTCACGTCGTCCCGATCGTCACCGCAGTATTTGCAACCCGGTATCGCTACTTTGTTCATCGCGAACAGGTAACTCCTAAAGTAGCCGTGTCCGGAAAGAAATTGGGTGAGATAAAAATTGACCTCCTCCCATCTTCTGCCTACCCACGGGCCTACCTCCTTAATCAATGATTTCGTCCATTTCGCATGGCGGCATTCACTCCATCGCTCCTGCCATTTCCGCATCGTCCTATCGCGTTCCTCGGTTCGGATTTCCACCCTAGCCGATTCCCGGAGACTCTCGTAGATCCGCTCCGTATAAAAGAATAGAGTTTGTGGTTACCATTAAGAGTCGTCTGACTACCGGCCTAGGACCGCGCACGTTAGCCATTAATCGACTAAGCTGCGCCACCCTAATCGCCGCCTTTTCGCATACGCTGTCTAAACGCGCCCCGTATTTCAGCTTCGTATCTAGGGTTAGCCCCAGGTACTTGGCTGTCGGCTTCGTCGTTATTGTTACATCTCCGACGCGCATCGGTATGATGGTCGAGACCCGCTTCCTAGTCAAGAGAACTATCTCCGTCTTTTCGAGTGCTAGCTGTATGGTCGGTCATCCATTTTAGCACCCGGGCCATTACCGCGTTCAATTTGCCCTGCGCGATCTCCACATTTCTAGCTGTTATAACCAGAGATTAGTAGAGAGATTGCCGATGAGCATAGGGCAAAGCGTGCCAGGCAACATGCAGTCGTAAACTATCGCCGCTTCGCGGTTCTTCGCCCGAACTATACGCATCTAGCGGTAGCGGCGGAGAGGGGGTAGTACGCATGTCCCGGCGGAGCGAGCGGCGGAGCGAGCGGCGGAGCTTCCATGGTGCCGGCGGTGTTGTATGCGTTATAAAGAGAACGCACAACAAGAAATTTAATAAAAACAATTATTCAATAACCCTATTATCACGAACAACCCCAAACTCTATTATAACAAACCCTAAACCCCCAAGTGGGGCCGATGATCATATGCAAGTTTTTGTTTTTCTACTAACATGTTGACGATGGCTGTGCTGGTTAAGGCGCGCGCGCCCGAAGGTGTGCGTATCATTTTGCCAGGGTTTAAATCCAATACAAATTCTTTTTTTTAGTCTTAGTTTTGATGTAATTTTTCTTATTATTGAATAATAATGAAAAAATTACAACAATTAAGTGCACTATAATATATCATTTTGTTCCAATTTTTATGCAAACAAAAACCCAAAGTCTAATTTATATTTGGCTAATTTTTTAATGTTTGTTTATAAATTATTAAGATTATTAAAAGTTTACGATTTATTTTTCTTTTAGGGCCTTGAAACTTAGCTGCACTTTTGACATTATAAATTGATTTTTTTTTGTTTTGCTTATAATACATATAATTGTTAAGATAATAAATAAATTTGCAGGATAAGTATCATTTATCTTTTTTATGAAATTAGTACTGTTATATGCGAGTACAATTATAGTGGAAAAAATTCTATTCCTCACAAACGTTGTTGACTGAACAGTTTTCAATAATTCAACAATTCGGAAATAATATTCGCCGAAAAGCGAATCCGCGGGAATAGGGTCGACTACAGCGAGTCGTTCGCGCGCGAAGATGTAGTCGAGAAATAAAGCACAAAAACGGCTAACCATCGATTTTTTGAGCAGTAAGACGGCTCTTAATCGCGGTTTTTTTGCATTGGATTCGTGAGATCACCTAGAAATTTTGTGAACTAATGTGATCATTACTTTTTTGAAAATGCCATTATTGCATAAACAATATGCATTTGAAAAAGGGCATGTCAAAGATACATTAAATAAAAAATTTACAACTCGGTAAATAATGATGGAAATGACTCCAGTTTTGCCACTTCTGGTTTTTCGAGGTCGCTGATCACGATAGCGCGATCGGCAACGGCTCTCGAGGTGGCCTGGTGCCCAAGGTAGAACAGTATGAACGTCATTCTCCTGGGAATTAGAATCAGCAGTTACATTCATTTTTAGCTAATTTAAATATATTATTCTTTTATTTTTATTCATATATATATATATATTATATATATATGCCTCTCCGGTCAAGGGGTCGTGGGTTCGAGCCCCCATCAGGGCGATCAGTTTTTTCAGATCCGATGGAAATCTTACTCACGACACCGGGTTTGAGAAAGGCGTAGGTGTGATGAGCCTACCCTGGAAACTTTCGAACGCTAAAATTCATCTAGAAACACAACACGATACGTTGTGAGGCCATGAACTTTCGAGTTCGAAAAAGCCACCCATTTTTATATATATATATATATATATATACACATATATACACACATATATATATATACCAAAATTCAGATTCTGGTGACCATGACTAGAGACTTTGTCTACGAAAGCCGATTTTTTTTTTTTTTAATTTGGCGCCTATAATATAGTTGACAACATTGGCACGATGTACGAATTCTATTTAACGAGTTTCGACTCACTATGTCAGAATTACCCGTAAAACTTGCGAAGAGGACGTTGACACTGTCTACCCTGGGCACCAGGTACCTCAAAGGCCGTTGCCGTCGCGATATTCGTGATCAGCGACTCAAAAACCCCCGGGTAGCAAAACTAGAGTCATTTCCATCATTATTTACCGAGTTGTAAATTTTTTATTTAATGTATCTTTGACATGCCCTTTTCAAATGCATATTGTTTATGCAATAATGCATTGTCAAAAAAGTAATTGATTATATTAGTTCACAAAATGTCTAGGTTTTATGTAAATATTTAAATAAATGTATTATATAGAGAAAAAACTGCATTATATAGGCAAAAACAATCATAATATAATCAGCGAGACTTATTAATTCGTCTTATTGCATGAAATGGTGTGATAATACTTAATAGAATCAAGGCATTATTATGATTATTTAAAAATACACTCGTTGAATTAAAATTGAAGATTATATCCAAAATTTTAAATTGATTATTACGTTTTTACTCCAGTTATCGCGTCACTTATAAAAAACGATTCATAGTATACAAGGTGAGGAAAAAAAAATGTTCTCAATGCTCTATATCTTTTAAACTAATTGGTTTCGTAAACAACCCAAACATATAGGGATCAAAGTGCTATATAATGCTAACTGAATCTAAAATTCGAACTTGATTAATGCTTTTTTACAGTATGTGAATGCTATTTTAAATATTTCCAAGTTTAATTATTTTGCTGTAAGCGATTTTCTTATAGCAAAAGATATATAATAATCAGAAAGATTCGATCAAAATCTCTAATATAGCAAAGTTGCAGAATCAATTAATCGTTTAATTTTGAAGATATATGTATATATGTAGAAATCGTAACAAGGTGAGCACAAGCGAGGAATAAATATAAAGCCAAAACTCTCAAACTCGCTACCCCACGCGTCATAAGTTTTAATGACAACAATATAAAAGAAATATCGACGAGTAGCGCACGAGTTGCTATGGAGAAATGTGTGGCAATGAAAATAGTAATTTAAAAAGAAAAGTGAAGTATTTCACGTCGTCTTACTCAAACTGTCGCAGCAGCAACATCGCGCAGAAATTGGCTTACGATGGATTTTTATCTTATCAGCATTTTTCTGCTAGTTCTTGGAGGAACAGATTATCCTGACTTTTGTGAAAAATCGGTTTTTATATTTCAGGTCATTACTTAAGAACTGCTCAACGAAATCGTTTAAAACTTTAACAGCAGATAGCTTTGTTTAAGTTTATGGTGAATCACCAAATAAAATCTGGAAGCATTTGACTGCATTGTTTTAAAGTTATAAGGAATCAAAAAATTTTCAAAAAAAAATTTGAACCTTGATATCTTAAGAACCGGGGTTTCAAAGCTGCGAAATAAACTTAGCCAAAACACATAAAATATCTACCTTTTTCCGAAATCTCAATTGCAATAAAGCTTTATTCCGCCCGTAATCGAGGCACAAACGAAACAAACTGATTCTTTTCAGTATTTGATTTATTACTGAAAAAATAAGTAGTCAACTCACTAGAAATTTTGACGGAATATAGTTTGACGCGTGAACCATAAACATGATTATTTTCGTGAGGTTATGATGTTAACAAAGTTTCATAGATATAATTTTTTTTGAAAAAAGAACCTATTTCATGTTATCTGCCGAACGGAGCGGTCGATCCCGATGATCAAACGGGAAAAAGTAGGTAATTTTATTATCTTTCAAATGCATTTTAGCTAAATTGTTTGTTACAGTGGGATGATTAACAAAAACGCAAAATAGTGTTTTTCCAAAATAGAGTAGTTCCAGAAATATTACGGTATACATACACATACGCACCCACACACACACACACACACACACACACCCATACGGACATTTTCTAAAAACACGTAATCGAACTTCAAACATCTTAAAACATATTTTTATGAAGTTTTAGCGAAACTGAAAATTTTATTATCACAAAGCTTCCTCTACGAGGAAGCAAAAATCAACGCGCCTTAAACAGTACCGCAAAGGTGGTGGGGAAAACTGTTTATATTTTTATTAAGAAAATAACAAGTAAGACATTTTTTTTTATTAAATTTGAAATTATGAACCCTTCTTTTTTAAATAAAGTAAATTAATTTGGATTTTTCTGAACATCCAAGTTATTAAAAAGTTTCAATTATTTGCATTAAATTATTGACAACAAATAATATAACATTTTACATTTGCTATAATTATTATTTTGAACAGGTAGATGAAAAGGCAATAAGCTAAACAACCAAAAAAAAAAGCTTCCGTGACCGAGATTTGAACCCCAGTACTCGTCAATCTGCCGCGTGCGCTCGATTTCGCAGACGATGGGTAAACGGAGTGGGCGAGGCTTGCTAGATGCGTATAGTTCGGTCGAGCGTCGCATGGTTGTGTCATGATCGAATATGGCACGCTTTTTTAACATGGCGTCGGCAATCTCTCTACTAATCTCTGGTTATAACCGCCGCTACGTCGTCCGCGTACCCGATGAGTTTAACATCCTCCAGTACTTATACTTTGAGTAACCCATCGTACAGAATGCCCCAGAAGTCCGGTCCCAAGATTGAACCCTGCGCCACCCCTGCTCTTACGTACCTCCGCGGTTTCGTATTCGATCGTGCGCTCCTCAGATAATCCTCTACGAGTTGCATGATGTACCAAGGCACCCCAAACGATCGCAGAGAATCCAAAATGTCGACCCATCTAGCCGAATTGAACGCGTTTTTCACGTCTAGTGTCACGAGCAAGACCAATGGCCTAGCCGCATGACACGCTTCATCCGTTTTCTTGACCGTGTCCGTTACTTCTCTGATCGCGCCGATTGTTGAGCGTCCCTTTCTAAAGCCGTATTGCTTGTCTGAAAGGTCTCCCGCCTCCCTGACGGCGCTTAATATTCGCGGTTTTATTAGCGATTCGCCTGTCTTTCCCATAGTGTCGAGCAGGCTCAACGGCCTGTACGATGGCTTCGCGCCCGCCTGACCTTTAGCTTTTTCAATTAAGACTAGCCTAGCCCTTTTCCACCGCGGACTGAACACGCCCTGCACCAGGCACTGATTGTACATTTCCAGGAGCAGCTCAGGCCGTTGTTTGGCAACGGCATTAAGTATTTCCGCGGGAATGCCATCCAGTCCCGGAGCCTTACCGCTTTTCAGGGAAGAAGTGGCCGCGATAAGTTCGCCTTCGCTACAAAGGGGTATCTCATCCGTCAGTTTGTCCGTCATTTCTAATTGAGGCCGTCGATCTTCTCGATTGCCTCTGCCGCCATCGGTTCCATTCGCCCCATTTCTCCTATTTTTCGCGTGACGATCGCGTATCCCTCGCCGAACGGATCGTTCTCTACATCATCTAGGATCTTGTACCAGCAGCGGCGCTTACTTTCTTTGATTGCGTCCCGGAGTCTCTTTTTCGCCTCGTCGTACCCGCGAGCAAGTTCTTGAACCGTTGGGCGGTTATGGGCCCGTTAAGCTCTTCTTCTGGCTCGAAGGCTTTGCTTTCTAAGCTCTGCGATTTCGTCCGTCCACCAGTAAACTGGACGTCTGAGGTGGCCGGTGGATACTCGGGGCATCGTTGCGTCGCACATCTCGGTGATTAGCCTAGTAGTGCGTTTTACTAGGATATCGGCTTTTTCACGTCCGCCTAGTTCGTCCGGAAGCCTATTAGAAGGGAATTCTGCGCTTCGAATCACCTCCCTAAGCGCCTCCCTATTAAGACGTCGAGTGTTCCATCGTGGTTCCCGGCTGTTTCCGCTTCTTCGCCTCTCCGCGCGTTCTTCCTCGATGTTAAAAAGAATATACTGGTGGTCGCTAGCAAGAAATTCTTCCGTAACGTGCCAGCCCCTTATCTTGCGGATCGTATTTTCCCCAGCGAAAGTTACATCCGGTATCGACTCCCCGAAACCTGGTCTGCGGTAGGTAGCTGTATTTCCCTCGTTCGCAACTACCAGTCCTATCCTTGCTGCCATCTCAAGTATCGCCCTACCTCTCCTATTCGTCTGTGGCATGCCCCACTCTGTCGCTCGCGCGTTAAAGTCGCCCCGACTACTAGGTCCCCAGGGACGTCTTTTATCGCGTCTTCTAGTGCCCCCAACCTTGTTGCGAAGTCGGCTGCAGTTAGGTTCGGTGACAGATACACGCTGAAGTAAGTGACGCGACCCACCCTCACCCGCACGTAATCGTCTCCGGTTACCGTATCCGCGATTCCCCGCCTGGGCACCCAAACAGCGGCAGTTTTTGCGCCGTTGGACACCCAGCCAGGTGCATCTCGGTCCATATACTGCTCACTTATGAGGAGGATATCCACACTCTCCTCCGCGATGAACTGCGGTAGGAGATCGTGAGCCAGTCTGCTCCTGTGCAGATTACCTTGCAGTATTCGCGCCATTATTTTTGAGTCCTAGCCGCGTTTAGAGTGTTGCGGAAGACCGCGCACGCTGCGGTTCCTGGAGCATGCACCGTCCTATCGCAAGGCACCTTTGCTTCTGTACACAAGAAACACTTCATTTCTTGAGCCGGCACAGAGCATTGCTTGGCCTTGCGCCCAGCCGCACCACATTTCCAGCAGCTGGTGCTTCTGTCGGGACCCTTACATTGCGCCACCTCGGCGAGTACTCCCCTATCCGCCACCCAGGGGACGCGCCGCATACGGGGTTACAGGTTCCCCGCGCGGATTATTATTATTATTATTATTATTATTATTATTATTATTATTATTATTATTATTTTATTTTTATTCTAACTGGCTTTTAAGGGTGAATAATAATATGGAAGCCTCCGTCCAAATTATGTTTATTTTCTTACAAGGTTACATTAAATTACCAATCAGTTTAAAGTATGTGCTAATGTAAAATTTCAATTATTTTAAATAGAATTAATCAATTTAACAAATAGACATTGTCCAAAAACTGTGAACACACATTTGCGCTTTTCGCGTTTTAATTAATAGCAAAGGAAGAAGATTCACATAAGCAAAGCTACAGTAGCATGCAGGTGAAATTGAAAAATGTGACAACTTTAATCTATTAAAATTGAAGAAAATTATGTGAATATCTACACGATATTCACCCGAAAATCACGTGATATTTTCGACAAATTTATAATATGACAAATAATACGTGAAAATCGTATGATTATCATGTCATTTATTTACAATTTTAAAACAAAATCATGAATTATTATTAAAAATAATAATAACAAACGATATCTTTCAGTTGAATAAATTTCAGTTCTATAAATAAGTTACATAAAGGATTAAATTAAAAAAAGGCAATAAAAAATCGGTTACATGAGATTTTATCATGAGAATTCCCCTGAAATTTAATCTAATCTGACGTTTTAGACTTATCAATAGGGCCCTACTAAAAAATCTCACATGAGATCTCAGGTGAGATCTCACACCAATATCTCATCTGAATTAGGAAGGGAAAGTTAGTTACAGATCGAAAAACCTAATAAATCGGCTTTAAGTGTTAATTGACATTCCATATTGGTGCTACTATCTGGATGATACAGCGGAAAATGGGGGTACTAAAGTTTTTTAGAGCGAATTTTGCCATTTTAAATGTTTTACAAAATTATACATATGATCACATGTAAAATCTCATGTATAATCTCTCTATATTATAAAAAAAGTTTCGCCGCCGCCGCCGCCAGTTCAGATTTTTTCCCCCTCAATTAATCCCCCTCAATTAATCCCCCTCAATTTTCCCCCTCAATTTTCCCCCTCAATTTTCCCTCTCAATGCATATCGTCTCAAATGTAGATTTTAGAATTCTTTATTATAGATTCTGTAGTCTCTCTATATTATCAAAAAAGTTTCGCCGCTGCCGATTCAAGAATTGTGCTCCTCAATTAGTGCCCCTCAATTACTGCCTCTCAATTCATGCCCCTTAATTCTTGCTCCTTAATTACCCTCCAATATTGCCGTTCAGATATTACCTCTAAACCACTGATAATACTTATTCTGTAATAAGTTCTAATATTACATACGCGGTTAATTCAAACTTTGAATTCCGGAAATTTTTGCCAGTGCCGGCCGCTTGTTAACTGGGGCCGACGCGCATGCGCTCTATATCAAAACGCGGCCACTCGCATCCAGCGAATGCTTGTCGGCTCTGGATATCCCCAATGGGGAACTTGCATGAAAAAATTCATCAGGTCCATCAGGTAGAATATCGAAAAATAATCGACACATATTTTTTCTTTTTTCTTTCAATTAAACGATTATTAACAAAGATGTAGAGAGTTGAAATGTATGACGTCACTGATTCGGACTGTGTATAGTATATCTATATCGTCCGATTCAGTGACGTCACACGATATTTCAACCCGCTGTACCTTTGTCAATAATCGTTTGATTGAAAGAAGAAAAAATACGTGTCGATTATTTTTCGATATTCGACATGACGGACCTAATAGATTTTTTCATGCAAGTTTCCCATTAACCTGTGACCAGCACTGGCGGGAGTTTCCCGAATTTAAAATTTCAATTAACGGTATGTGTACTTTTGCATGGGGTAATCGGTTTGTTTCCTTCTTACACAATAATGAACATCCATTTCTATTCTAAGATTTCATACAAATACATGAAACAGAATATAATAATCCCTTTAAATTTTAAAGATACAAATCACATTCATATTTATACAGAACAACATTGGTAGAAACGTAAGCCAACCATTTACCATTAGAAAGCCAATTGGACAATATTGGTCAATGATTTACAAACGCTTGGATACAAAATTGTCACGCAATGAATGGAAGCCTTGTCTTATAGATATCTTATCCAGGTCTTAAAGAAGAGGAGCACTCGATGTCCAGGTGTTCGATGTAAAGATATATGTAAGTTGTGCTTGAAGATGATGAAATCTCGAAAAAATATGCCCTGTGCTTCAAAAATTTTAACCTAAAATTCTATAAATTGCGACAGTACGTTGTCCGTCGCAAGGCCGCCTTTTCTCGTGGCTCTGAAGATCGCGCCGCAACCACTAACGCGAGTGTTTTCTTTTTCGTGTGTACGAGTGGACAACGGNCACGTCCCAGAATAGTCACGAGCACATGAAATTCAAGTAAAATAAAGCTGCAGATAAGAATAATTACATAAAGATACAGTTTACAATTTAAGCAAAAATAAGAATAGTTTTTCTTCGTCGTAGCTAGATCAAACGAAATATTTAAAATATTATTACAAATCAGTATGTCCAGAGGGTAGGCAAAAAATTCATTGTTTATAATACAGCTATTAGCCGTGTATGTAGCTAAGACAAATAAGTTGATATTCAATGAGCAGAAACTGTTATGTGCATTAACGGTCAATTCAATACCCGACGATAAAATATCACAAAAGTCTTTCCTTATCTATATTTTTTCATCAGCTTCTTCTCGCAGACAGGCAGACGATTTTTAAGATCGTGAAACTCAAGATGTTCAAGGAAATGGAATTTACTTCTAAGTGGTTTGACAAGGGTTAGCAAGATTGGGACTATACTGAATACCTTTTATAAGAAGAAGTCAAGGGATTTGCGTGTTGTAATAAAACTCCTTTCGACAAGAAAGCGATCTCATTAATACAAAGGGAACAACCGATTTTGGATTATTATGAAAGGGCTGTGCCAATTCATGAGATCGAAGGTACTTCGTATTACAATCTATTAAACAAGCCGATAGACGTAATGACTTCTGACGTAAGTTATCCTAAAATTATCGAAGAGTTTAGGATCAAAACATATAAGCTTCTTTACCCGCTGTATGACATGTGGTTGCGGATCAGATTTGATCACGACATGATAGGAATATGGAAACGATCGATGACGTCGTTCAAAGAGTTGCTAAGACTCGTCTACACGTTGCTAAGATCTATAATGTATTTAAATTAATTAAGAGATGCATTGGTTTGATTTTGAAATATCCCCTTAAGATGTTTTTTAAGTAGTTTTAAAGTTTAGTTTTTAACGTGGATAACAGTTCTGCCTCTTACATTACCTATCGGTAGACTCGCAAACTATACGACAATAGGTGCGTGCACGCACGTTGTTGTAAAATTCGAAACGGCGTAACTTTTGCAACGACCGATTTATTGCGACAAATCAATACTGAACAATTAAGACGTATTTGAGCTCTTGTAGGTAAAATTCTTTCTCCACAAACACAGAAAGAAAGAAATGTATTGTTTACGCGTACCCTATCATTTTAACTCCTTGGAAAGGAAAATCCAAAACACATGCGCCGAAATAATCATATATCAACCCTAAAAATCCCGACATTACACAAGCGTTTAGATTACACTAAATGCAGCAGTAGCTCGTAATCAATATAGAATAATAATTTTNATTATACAAGCGTTTAGATTACACTAAATTCAGCAGTAGCTCGTAATCAATATAGAATAATAATTTTTCTTTTCTTGTACCGGTAAGTTCAACAAATGCGATATACAATCCCGTATACGTTCAGCGCGTTAGCTCAGCTACAGCAAATAGCTGGCGCCTATGATTCGTTATAAAAAGCTGATGCATANGACATCGTAGTGACCTCAAGAACATGTCCCCCCTGTTGAAAATAATGACGTCATTTTATGACGTCATTAGATGCATCAAATGACGTCATCTAATGACGTCGTTTGGTGTCACAAATTGGAACATTTTATGACGTCATTTTATGACTATTACTTATTTATTACTATTATTTATGGCCATTACCACGCGGAGGTAATGGCCAAGAGTCAAAGTTGATTAACGCGTTAAATCGTCAATCTATTTTGACCATTAAAAATAACGATAATTTGTGTCTGCCGCGGGCAATCGCATGTGGGTTAGTTTTTATTGAGAAACCGGAGACCGGACGCGCAACTTGGGAAAAAAATTGGCGAAAAATCGCCTTTAATTCAATGGCACATCAAAAAGCATGTGCAATTGAAATTTCTGAAAAAGCGGGAGTAGTCGTGCCTGAAGAAGGCTGTGGCTATCCCGAATTTCAAAAATTTCAATTATATTTGATGAAACACGGGGTTGCGTTAATGATGTATTATATAGAGACATTAGGTCATGGGGAGGGGGCTTTATTTAACGGTAAAAATTTTTTCGACGGGGTAAATGTTAAGTATAGTAAAAAAATTAACATAGCGTTCCATCGCGATTTGAATCATTTTAATTTGATTCTAAATTTGACTGCGTTATGCGTGAAAAAGTATCAGAGGTATTACTGTGAAGATTGTAACACGGTATATACACGGCCTTTTCACCATAAATGTGTGAATCTTTGCATATCGTGCAATGCTTCACCAGCGTGTGAAGGTGTTGGTGCAGCCATAACCTGTGATGATTGCCACCGTGAGTTTAAAAGCCCACAGTGTTTTGCGAATCACAAGGCTCCTGGCTCGTACACCATGAGCAAATCAAAAACTGCTCGGCGCTCAATTTGCCAATTCGTCAAGTATTGTACATTTTGCCATTATGTTTATAACATTGATTCAAATAAACATAATTGCAAAAATATGTACTGTACGAATTGTAAAGCAGTGCATGAGAAAAATGCCAACTGTTATATGCAAATTAGGCCGCCAAAAATACCACGTGCAGGTAGAACGAATTTTCATCCAGAAACTCTTTTCGTCTTTTATGATTTCGAGACGACGCAAAATACGTTGCTAAGAGAAGAGGGTGAAAATAGCGTTTACCTACACGTGGTAAATCTATGTGTGGCGCAGTTTGCATGCTCATCATGTTTAAATGAAAACGATGTGGCCCAATTTTGTAATTATTGCGGCCTTCGCCAGCACGTATTAAGAAAAGACCCGATTTCAAACTTTTTAGATTTAGTTTTGCGAAAAAAAACTAATTTTAAACATATCATCTGCATTGCGCATAACGCAAAAGCATTTGATTCACAATTCGTTCTACGTGAAATTGTAGAGAACCGAATTGTAAAAGAATCGGGCAGCGTTCCAACGTTAATAATGAACGGGCGCAAAATTATTTTGATTAATTTCGGTAGAACTAAATTCATAGATAGCATGAATTTCATGCCTATGAAACTTTCTGCCTTAACAGCTTCGTTCGGTTTGCCGGAAGAAGCAAAGAAAGGTTATTTTCCGCATCTGTTTAATACAGCAGATAATGCGGATTATGAAGGTGCTTATCCGGCACCCGAATATTATTCACCTGACGCAATGAGCTCTAATGAGCGTGAACTCTTTTTTAATTGGTACAATGAAGTATCAATTAGAGAAGAGTTCAATATGCGTAAAGAATTAGTTGCGTATTGCGTGCAAGATGTAACAGTCTTGCGTTTAGCTTGTTTAAAATTTAGACAAATATTTTTAGATTGCGCTAATCTGTGTCCGTTCACAGAAAGCGTGACTTTGGCTGGCTCGTGCTCTCTGGCTTATACCCGAAATTTTCTTTCAAATAATAATTTAATCGGTCTTATTAGCAACGAGGGTTATGTGCGAGTCGACAGACATAGCCAAAAGGCTATAGAGTGGCTTTTGTGGATAGAACAGCAAGTAGGCAGGGAAATTATTCATGTTGGGCGTGGACGGGAATACACTCTTTTCGGTCGTGTAAAAGTCGATGGATTTTTGCCGGATCTCGACAATCCAGAAACTGGTACAGTTTATCAGTTTCATGGATGTTATTTTCATGGCTGTCCGCTCTGCTACCCAACGAGGCGCGATTCAGCTCTTCTAGATCGGACTACACTGAATCAAAAGTATGAGAATACTCTAGCAATTTCAGCTAAAATAAAATCAAATGGTTTTATTCTAGTTGAAATGTGGGAACATGAGTTTAACGCTAATATAGCCTCTCTAGACGCTTTTAAGCGATTGATTGAAAATCATCCCATCGCGCAAAATGAAATTTTAAATCCGCGAGATGCTTTTTACGGTGGTCGCACGGGCAACATTGCGACATTATATAAAGTCGCGCCGGGTGAAAAAATTCGTTACGTTGATGTTTGTTCGTTGTACCCCTTTGTTTGTAAAACGGGCAAGTTTCCAATAAAACACCCGCGCGTATATAACAGCACCGACTGTCTCGAGCTGACTGGGCCTAATTTCGAATATTTTGAACGTGTTGAGGGCTTGGTTAAATGTACGATTCTACCACCGCGCAAACTTTTTCATCCGGTGCTACCGTATCGTCTGCACAATCGACTTCTTTTTCCCTTATGCCGAACTTGTTGTGAAACTCTAAGCAAAGTCACATGTACTCATGTAACTCCGGAAGCTCGTGCGTTAAGTGGTACGTGGGTATCTGATGAGATTAAAAAAAGTTTACAGTTAGGCTATAAAATCATTAGCATCAGCGTTATCTGGCAATACGAGATAACGCAATACGACCCCAAAGCCCTTCATCAAGACGATACCACACGCGGGTTGTTTGCCGATTACATTAATTTATTTTTGAAGTTAAAACAAGAGAGCTCGGGTTGGCCACGTACTTGTACAGATGAGGCTAGTAAAGCCGCATATATCGCGTATTATAAAGAAAACGAGGGTATAGACCTAGATCCGAAAAAAATAGAAAAAAATCCAGGCATGCGATCGGTTGCGAAACTTTGTTTAAATAGTTTATGGGGAAAATTCGGTCAACGGGGTAATTTACCAAATACCGAGATTATTAATTCGAGCGAACAGTTTTTACAATTATTAACTAATCCGGAAAAGGAAGTAGGTCGAATAGTTTTAGTAAATGAAAATGTAATTTACGCAGCTAGTAAACTAAAAACCGAAATAGCTACATCGGCGCGAAATACCAATGTAGTGATAGCTGCGTATACGTCTGCGCAAGGACGTTTAAAATTATACGAATATCTTGAAAATCTAGGCGAGCGGGTCCTGTATTATGACACCGATTCAGTCATATATGTATCAAAGGGCGAGCACGACGAGTACGAACCAGAGACCGGGACTCTGTTAGGTCAATTAACAGATGAACTAGAGGAGTACGGTGAAGGCTCCTACATCGAGACGTTTGTTTCGGGTGGTCCGAAATTTTACGCGTATAGAGTGCGTTCACCAAACGGTGAAACTTTCGATACATGTAAGGTTAAAGGTATTCGGCTCAACTATGAAAATAGTCAACGAATAAATTTTGACTCGGTTTTAGAGTTGATGGAGAATCACGAGTTTGACAAAATATTGCCCGATATGGAAGGTGAAGAGGAGGAGGAGGAGGAGGAGAAGAAAGAGGAGGCGAATGAGAATGAGAATCGGGGCGCGAATAATTGTATATATGTTAGGAATTTGCATATAGGTCGAACGTCGATTAATAATATCATTAGTTTTAAGCAAACGAAAAAATGTCGTGCTGTTTTGAAAAAACGACAATTTGTAAATCATCGATACTCTGTACCATATGGTTATATGTATGAATAAAAAATGAATAAATAAAAATTATATTTAATGTTATTTACTAAATCCTTAAATCCTGTATAGTTATAGTATTAATAGCAACCTTCAGGCGACAGCGGTGGCGGCGGCGGCGGCGGCGGCGGGGTCCGGACCCCCGGCACGCGCTCTATTAGGCTAATAGCGAGAGCGCGCGCGCGCGCGCTCGGGTGAAAATGGACCTAGCAGCGCCGCTGGGTGGTAAGAGGCTTTTCCTCGTCGCGCAGGTAGAAGATTTCGAGCCCCGCACAGGTAAAATGAGTAGCGGTGTTGCGGTTCACCTATATATTTACGGGAAGTACCTGTAATGGCGCTGTAAGTTATACACACACACAGTAAAGATAATTTTTCTCCTCCTGCCCTACTCCCTTTACACACACACACACACACACACACACACACACACACACACACACACACACACACACCAAGAGCAACACTACAATATAAGGGAGAGGGGAGAACAAACCAAGGATGCAGAAAAATCTCTCTTTTACGCAGACGGTTTGTAGCAGCAGTAGCGGCAGCAACACCACCAGCATTATGAATCCTTGTGGAGTTCTTGCACGGGACATGGATCCTTTAATACACACGGTTCATGAAGTCAGATTGTCTGCATTTAAAACACCGTCTTGTTTTCATGTGCAATTACTGAAAGAAGATGCCGAGTACGTGAAATTAGAATCAGAAATTTTTAATTATTATAGTACACAGTCGGTTTTATATTTTTGCGAAGAAACTTTTACAGTTTCATTGGAAAAATCTGGTTCACCGATGTTATATAAGCTAAAACTCCACGAGTTAGAGGTAAGAAGAAGAAGAACAATGAGAATAAGAAATATAAATTTTTACTCAATTATACTAACACAAAATTTTTTTTCTATTTTTCAGGGAAATATGATAATTGCAGTTAAAATAATGGGAAGATGGTTACGAGGAGTAACAGAAGAAGAATGCCCGCAACGCTGTCGTCTAATAGATTATGGCACATGTGTGACTCTGATTGAGTCAAACGAGGAAAGTGGCATCTATCTGTTGGAAGGCCAATTTCTTGTTTTACCTCCACGAGCAATTTTAGCTGGACTCGGTTTTGTCATGCCCATTTCAACAAATGGTCTTCACTGGTCACCTCGTTCTGCTGAAATCTTTCATATGGTCACCGCAAATCGAATTCTAAGATGTGTTTTTGCCGAAAAAGGACTATTTGATAATTCAGCTTACGTCTTTCTGAGCTGTGTTGGGAAGGAAGGTGGTGGTGGTATGATACACGTAAATCCAATGCTTGTTGCATTTGACACAGCAATGACTGATCTCACCGGAATGCATAGCCCAATCTGGCCATCAGATACACTACACTAATAATATGTATATAAAATATAAATTTCGTATAATAATAAAGTAAATAAATAAAAACTATCAAAGTTGTTTCTTTCTTTCTTTCTTTCATTTAACCTTTTTCTTTAATAATAATAATAAATGTAAGAGGAAATAAATAAATACATGCGTTTCGAGTAAAAATAATTTGAAACACACAACTACAAATTTTTTCTTTTTTTCAAAAAATTTATTGAATAAGTTGATTGAATAAAAAAAAATACATTTTACAAAATACGGGATATATGAAAAAAAATTCTTAAATCTAGAATAAATGCGATTACATAATTGAGAAAATTCACATATACATTTTGGAATACGTAGCAATTTAAAATAACAAAAGTCACATTCTTTTTTTCTTCTTACAAGATTCGAATTTACAAGATTGAATGCAATAATCACACGAGTTTGATACACTTTTAAATTTTTTCTTTTTTATACTTTTTATAATTTTTTGGAAAATTACCATGCATAACTTGTCGTTTCTCCTTGTGTCGCCACTAAAGAGTTTAGAAAAATCCATAGCACAATTATAGCGACACATATAATACAAAAAATCCACACAATAATTGCCGCACACGTCGGAATCGAAACTCTGCAACCGACTTGTAGACCACGTGAATAGTGTACAATTTCGTCGCAATCCGTCAAGGTGATACGACACGGTTGGTTGTATACCGTAGGAGTCGAAATATACGCCATGACCGTTTTTGTCGACAAAAATTGCTATCCAGTGAGCACCAGGTAGATGGTGTTCTTGAGTATTAGCAATAATAGCGACCGGTCTCGTCCACACCCTGGGTAACCGATCTGCTGGGAACACTCCGACGGTCTGTGCTGATAAGCCTCTCAGAGCCTGCTGAATCTGTAGTGAGTTCATCGTAAGGTTTCGAGTAGTAGGGCTCTTCTGCTTCTCCCTCTCTCTTGCTGTTTACCCCACTACCACCACCACTGCTACCACGAGCACGACTAGTAGTAGCAGGAGCAACAGCTTCTTCTTCTTCAACAATGACAGCAAAACAAGATTCGATAACCTCTGCAGGTGTGGCCGTAGCAGAAGTCGTAATTTTGGTTTTACAGTTGTTGACACTGATTTTACGAGGTGCTACTGACGATCCCGATGACGACGACGACGATGACGCTGACGCTGACGATGTGCCTCCATCGACGAGTGCTCTTCGAGGAGGTTTTTCAATTGGGCTTTTCTTCTTTCTCTGCTCGTTCATGTCGATTTCCGTATGACCGTATAAGGCCTTTCTTAACCATGCTCGCACTCTGAATGTGTACGCCAATGCACACGTATGGTGTTCTGATTTTCCTCCATGATACATGCAAATATGATCGTCCAGGTTGGATAAGTTTTTGAAAGACGGACAGCTGTATTCTTCAAGGTTCGTAATCTGTCTTCCTAAAATACGCTCTAGTAGATTAGCTTTCTGGTAGCCACGTGTGTAAATGCTGTGTGCATCTCTGGCAATATAGCGTAATGACGGGTAAATATCCTCCAACGTGGCCTCACCATCGTACCATTCTATACCATGATGATAACACGAAAGATAAGAATTAGTCGAAATTATTCCCTTAGGTAATTCACTGTAATCACACGGTGGTTTCACAATCCAATGCGCAATAAAATTGCGGTCAGCTCCAATTACAGCAATCTCCTTGGGTAAAAATAACCCTTCTTTATCGTGAAAAGCTTGGATATCGATGATAAAATCCATTGCAGCTATCGACTGTTTCTTTCTCAAAATCTAGAGATGAACTAACATCCACCAAAATCCGGAGAGGTTATATAGGCAGACCTCTCCCTTCTTTACGGTTCCTCCCTCCCTCCCTTCCTCCAATGTAGAACTTTAGCGAAATAGAGGGAGGAGGCTGAGTGCTGTGATTCGTTCTTACTGTCACAAAAACACACGCGCGCACATCTTATGAGTTGTAATCTAAAATAACTTGACGCATAGAATCGATCTCTAAAACATTGTCATATTCAGCATAAACAATACAATTTACAGTGTGTGTTAATGGTTTATCGAAACGTACTTCGATACGCACATTTCCGTTACGAACTAAAGACCAATGCGTACCGCAATGAGCAGACATGTCAGGAGTAAGATCAAATGCAAACAAACAAAAACCCTCGGGATAATCTGTTCTGTCGATATCATTTCCTTCGTTTAAAAAGTGTATTCCAGTACCAGAGTAAAGAGTGTGATAACAGTCTACGTAAAGAGGTGTAGTCGCAGCGAAGCTTGGCAGTAGCGGTTTACTCGGCACTTGTTGACCGTCGATATAAAGCGATAAATAGTTAATACCGAAATTTTGAAAGTTGAAAGGATTCAATAATCTATCGCCGTTAAAGGCTTTATTATTGACAAATCCTATGATGAGTCTTTTCGGTAATTGTCCGAGAATTACATTATCCAAACACTCGCCGAGTATACCATTATGCATACTGAATG
Source organism: Pteromalus puparum (assembly GCA_012977825.3). Lineage (NCBI taxonomy): Eukaryota > Metazoa > Arthropoda > Insecta > Hymenoptera > Pteromalidae > Pteromalus > Pteromalus puparum. Next base: position 27,591,284 of record CM053171.1, read on the forward strand.
CTTTAACCTCGACGCGAGTCAGAGGGTACTTTGCAGTTGTTGTCGCTAATGTTTTAGCGTGTGCTACTAAAACACCAGGGTTAATTTTTGCTCGTCGCACAAGTAAACTAGCTTCTTTTATATGTACACTATAATTTTTATCGGATGCGTCCATTAAACAAAAAGCGTCCTTTGCACGTACCAAGCGGACTCTCATTTCTACACCATTTAAAAGAAATCTATCCTGGTTACATACGTCAATATGCAAATGTCCTAAAAGATCAACGACTTTTCCACCACTAGTAAATTTTTGACGGTTCAAAAGACCTTTATTCGTACAATTAGCGGCAGGCTTCTCATCCAATTTCCCTGCTGTATCCGTTGCCCATAATGATGTCGACAGATGCGAAGTTTTTGCATCAGGCCCGTAATTCAACAAAGTTTCAATATATGCTCTATAAGGATACAGTGTATTAGACGGTGTCACAAGTTTTTGATTGAAAAAAACGTCCACTTGACTAAACATTGAGTGCAAGAAATTGTTCACAGGTGCCACACTTGCATCCGTGTCCGCGTTGTGAGGTGTTATTTGAACATTTAGTTTGATCATCGTATGAGCCAAATCTATATATTCTTCGCCTGCTGCGGCGACTAAAAATTCTAAAGGTGCTTGATCGGAGAGTGATGAAACAGGCTTGTATTCCACACATGATGATGATTCGATAGTGGTCTGGGTCATTGGCAATGAAAACAAATCAAGCTCTGATTTTAAGCACTCGCAACTTGAATGATGTAAGAAAGACATTTTTAATTGTTATTTAATCAAGAATATCCAAAACTTTATTTCTTTTAGTAGATTTCCTGCGTATTTTTTTGTTCACTACACGTTTCACTTTTTTCCCCTTTGTATTCTTCTTCTTCTTCCTTCTTCCAGTTTTTAGTCTTTTTACAGCTTTGGTTTTTTTCTTGCTAGTTTGCTTTCGCTTTATCTTCTTCTTCTTGTTATTAGAGCTCTTGCGTCCACGACTGTCGTACTGCAACTGTGTTGCCCGTTTGAGCGCCAGCCCTTTATAGCCGGAGCCCTCCATAAGCTTGCTTATTTTCTCATTAGCCTTACGTTTTAATTTCAGTCCAGACTCGGCTAGACGACTGTTGAGTGAATCCTTGAATGACATATTATTTTCTGTCACGTCGTCGAGAACATTTATACCTGCTCTCAAGGCTTCTCGACCAACTGCTCGGGCTCCTTTTGCCAAAAACGGCAATGCTCGTCGAAATAGACCACCCAGGAACGAGCCAATACCATGGCCCCGTTGTCCTCGCGAGCCTACATACACACTCGTAATACCACGTCCTCCACCACCACCACCACCACTCTGGTCACTATAATATGCGTCGTAATAATTCATTTTTAAAAGTCTCTTCTAAAATGAAGTGTAGCGGTCAACGTTCCAAACTCGAATGGTATTGGACTCCCAAATTGATCTCTTATATCGATATCTATAGTTTGAAAACGACTGTTCAAAAGCGGTATATAATTAACAGGCGAATATCTTTTAACAATGGTACTACCATATTTATAATCCCTTGCTTCAACATTTACAATTCTTAACAGAGGTGCATGTGCGTCTCCTACGATACACGGCTCACAAATGTTTGAATAAATAAAAAGTTGGTCGGGTATAGCGTGAGCGAGAGTAGCAGGCTGGCTAGCTACATATTCTCTATAAGGTATAGTTTGTGACTCCAGTGTAATTCTAAAGGTACCATTTTCAAAGCCAAGAATACGTTTTACTGGTTTTGTAAGTCTGCTTTTCTTTTTCACAAGTTCCGGATACTCTCTTAAAGTAACGTAGCCTCCTTTTTCATCGTAAATCAATTCCTTAGCCGCTTGATCGTCGTGATATTCCTTAAAACCTTCATTTATTGCATCAATCAAACTTTGTACGGATCGATATACACCATGCTGGAAATGAAAATTATCCTTTCCATCTATAGGTGATATTGATGTATCTTTATAACGTAAATGGAGTGTAGTGCAGGGTATATGAATTTCTGACAGTCCAACTTGCCACTTTTCATGTAAATCGATTGCGCGAGGTAATCTTACTGAAAAACTAGTGGTCGTGTTATCCGGAAAAAATGTCATGCTACTATTACTAGGGAGTACTACTGTGAATTCCGACTGATTCATTTTTATAGTCTTTTTACTTCACTTGCAAGAATCCAGGAGTTAAATTTATCGGGATAGCCGATCCAGCTTACGAAATACTCTTTTTTAGCTCCTTTACCACGTGTTTTTAAAATTTCATTAATTTTATATTCTTTTTGCGATACCCTTTCACTGTGCACCAAACTTAATTCTTCTGGGTAGAAAAATCCTTCAATTTTCTCACCTTCTAAATCGGACAGTTCATAGATGAACAAGTTTTGTCGTTTTTTCACTTTAACAATTTTAAAAATCTCTTCGCTCCAACCTTTTTCGTAACCTTTTTCAAAGATGTGACGCTCTCTGCTAATTCGAACATACTGATCCACTTTATATCTTGGACTCTTCCGTATAACCTGCCGTTTTAAAGATTTTTCCAACATATTTTTTCTCGCTTCCTGAGCATTGTAAATTGTCACAGCAGCAGGTTTCATTTTTATCGTTGAATGTATACTATTGTTATAACTCTGAACTATTGCTTGCAATACATCAATATAACGTTTTGTATTTTTATAGGTAAAATAACGAAACATTCGCTCCTTTAGCGTTCTGTTAAATCTTTCTACGACGGCAGCTTTTACATCAGGATTACGCGCTACACGAAATTTTATACCCGTTTCACTTAAAAACTTTTGAAATTCTTTACCAACAAATTCTTTTCCCGCATCCGTTTGTAACATGTAAGGACAGCGATTTTTATTTTTACTTAGAATTTGTTTAAATGCTTTAGTCACTTCTTTTACGGTTTTGTCGCGCAACGGTTCGACAAAACTATATTTACTTAAAACATCAATCACTACTAGCAAATATGAATAATTATCGTTGTGACTCTTTAGAGATGATAGAACGATAAGATCAGCTTCCCATACGTGATCCAATCCCAAAACGTCGTAGTATAAGCGTGGAAATTTTTTTCGTATAGGTTTGTGAAGCGTATAAGTGTCATGTCTTGTCAACCAGTCCCTGATTCGTGATGCTGGTATCTTTTTCTTATTCACACTTATTAAATTTCTCGCTCCTGTGAAGCCAGCCTCATGCCCCGGATCAAAATATTGTTTTTCAATGTCTTGCATTATTATTATGTCATTTAAACTGCAATTCGTTCCAACGTTTAGCTATAGGGGTAGATGTTCGAGTGCTTTTGCGTATTTCAGGGGTTTTTTTGCTTTTTTTTGCTACAATTGTGTCCGTCATTAACGAAGAATCACTTTTATTTTTTAGAAAAACGTCCATTTCCTCTTCGTTCTCGTTGTCCTCGTCGTCATCGTCGTCGTCTCTTCTTCGACTTCTTTTTTTCCAACTTTTCTCGAGTCCGTTTACAAAACTACTGCGAGATAGAGAACCATTGAGATTGAAAAATTCACTATTTCCAATAAACTCTCTCGGAATCTGTGTTTCAAAAAGTAATTCACCAAACTGTTTTCGACCTACGGCTTTAATATTTTTGCGTGCTCTAGCTACATCATTTACTAAGTCAATTATGTTTGAATTTTTTATTTTTTCTCCATCAATTTTTACAACACCAGTTGCACTCCAACTTATCCGGTTATTATTATTTTTTAAATGGTTTAATAAAAGTTTTGTTTTATTTTTGTATAATTTTGGTACACTTTCAATGATGTACTCATCGCTCATTTGATCTTTTTCATCACTTTTAGCATCTGCAGAATTTTTTTTATCGTCAAACCGGCGTTTTTCATCGACAAAAAATAGATATCTCTGTAAAACTTGTAGAAAATCTCTATACTTGTCACTGTCAGACGTATATTTCCCTGAATCCAAGATTTGTCTCATTTCACTATCAAGTCGTGAAAATTTATCTCCCTGCGTTTGTACAGTTTCACTCATTAATTTTTTCTCCTGTTCCGGAGTTACTTCTCTGGCAGCTGCTGTTGTTAAACTATTTATTGGTGCTGATTTTACACTTGCTTGCATTTTATGTAAACTTTCTTGAGGAATCAAAACCATTTTTCGTGCTCTTTCCATTTTTATGCATTTAGAAAAAGATCCAAAATAGGCGGTAACAAAAAGCCTAGAAAATTTCCGCCTTTTTGTACAATTATACGCTTCTTGCTTTTCCAGCAACTTTTTTTTCGTTTTGTAACTTTTGTTAAATTACGCAGAATAGTTTTATACTTTCTCAGCTTCTTTTTTTCCGTGACGTTTAAACATACAATACCTTTTAATACGTTCAAGGCACACTCACAAATGTACTTTACAAGTTTTTCATCGGCAGTACGCAATAACGCGAGTCGTTGTTCTTTATTAGAATGTCTCAATGCCTGTAGCAACACAAAATATTTTTCTTCAAAAGGTGATGCATTATTCTTCTTCATCAACGCGCGACTCTCACGAGATGCTCGCTTCGCCATTGTCGGATTATAACTGAATCGATTTTTTTTTTTTCTCCTCTACACAATATTTAACTTGCTGTACTGACTCGACGAATACTTGGGAATATAGACGTATTGATATTCATCATCAGGAAATATACAACTACGGAAACGTAATTCCTCAGGTGTACTCTGCTTCAAGTCAATAACTAAATAAGAATGTGCTTTTAGAGTACTATCATAATAAGCTTCTTGCAAAAACTTGGAATCCTCGGGGTATAGTTGACGAGCCAAATGCTGAATCTGTGCACGGTCTCGAGGATTCTTAAATAAAACCATATAATTCGCATTCAACGATATGTCACGCTGCCCTTTGTGAAATATATTCTGACATATGTAAATCACCGATGCATTACGATGATGACTTCCCTTGCTAAACAAATCTATTATTGTACCATTATTCGCTGACTCACGCATCAAGTCATCTATTATTATCAATTTTCGTTTTTCCGGATCGTTCGAATAGTCCTCGTTACGCGGTAATCCTTCACGAAATTCAATCTCTACATTCTCCACTCTATAACTCTCCTGCCATTCACTATAATAAAATAGTATTCTGTCAAACTTCACATTAGCCAACACATCAAGATGCTTTAAGAATCTCTGCACAAACACTGTTTTACCTGCCGAGGTAGGGCCAGCACAAATCATAGTCCACGGATGCATAAATCGAGTATCCATTTTAACATATAAAGGTACACTAACAAAAAAAAACAACAATACCCGACCCTTCTTGCTCGCGACGCTCCCCACCACGGGGGGCCCCATCTGGACTTGCCCGCTCTTACGTCCATTCCATCTCAGGCACCCCCTCTACCCGAGCGACTAGACTTGCACCAAGCCATGCCTCGAAATTCGAAGCTGTATTCATTTAACACATACAACTTCTGAAAAGATGCCGACACTGTTAACAATGCAACACTTAACGAACACCGGTATAAAAATGTCACCACCCTGACCCAGATATTTATCTAAAGATAAAATCTTGACACGCGCTACTCCCAAAGTCACCGCGACCCCCACTATAAGGCCCCACACCTGCAGAGCAACTAGACTTGCCCTGAGCCATGACGTCACTGGCGCCACTAGGCCACGCCCCCTGTCTGCCTAGGCTTGCCCCTCTCTACTCACAACCTTAGAAATCTTAAAAAATATATATTCTATCAATACAGAATTGACTGATCACGTAAACATTATATTTCATTAGACAGTTAAAACAATGCTATACTTAACCATAAACAAATACTGCATATGTCTTTTGCTATGCAAGTAATAAGCTATTGTTGTAAGAGTCAATCTTTATTAAAAACGTATTACAAAAAATCTATCCATACATATATAAAAGACTTACATTCACTTTCTAGCCTGATTTTTACTATTAGTGCTATATCTTCAACTAAGCATTTGTAATTGTAGTGACATATAAATTATTATATGTTATTTTATATTCTTGTATAAAAATTTTACGTTGGTGCTGTTTTTATTAAACTAGTAAATCATTTATACTCATACATGACTGATTGTTTAAAATCAAACAGATATAGAAGTCATTATTTTATATATCATTTTTATTTAGTTAAGGCTTAAACAAATTATTATAATAGTATGATTTAACATAAACATATAGGTGATTTCGCTGTAACTTTTTCAAAACTGACCTCAAAATGTTCATATAACAAAATCAATTATTTAGAACTACTAGATCGGTTTTCTTAACTAAAATAAATATATTATATAAAAATAAATATATAAAACAAGTAACTAAACCGAAAAGCTCAATTAAATAATTTTTAAAATTTGCATATCTAACCCATGTATAATTTACATGTTTGGTTGCGGAACTGGCATTTGAGTGATTATTCGCTCGTACAGTCTAATCAAATTATGTATACAATTTTTCCGTTTATAGATTTCAATGTGCTTACTATTTACTCGATAAAATCTCATTTTATCTTCATATATAGTATCTCTAAACAATAGTTCAGCAGAGGTACGGAACTGTCTTGTTGCACTTTTTCTTAAGCTTTGGAAAAACAGAGCAGCTCGCATTTGGAAATTTTAAAATTTCGGAAGCTCCAATCAGATGCTTTTGGTATACATAACGTATAGTTTGAGAATCTGCCAGTAGGTGGCGCTCAATAATGAAGTAGGACGGTTTTTAGTATCAAAAGTGTAGTACTTAAAATTTTCTCACAAAGTGATAAATAAAAAGTGAGCCCCTCGTTTTAATAATATTAGACTTTGAACTGCGTGCTGAGCGTGCCCTAACCTAGTAAAATTTCAGATTCGACGTTCTGAACTTAGACGCATACGCACTACATAAGCCAATCTCATAACGTCTATCTTGGCTTCACAACATCTGATCATGATTTTTTGATGTGAAACATCTAAAGCGGCGCTATGCGGGAGTAAAAAAGTCTCGATGACATAAGGCTGGCGGTGGAACGACGCTTTAGTAGCGCAGCGAGATATCCCCTCTTCTGCACTCCGCATGATAAATATATCCAATTCGATAATCTCTACTACCATTATTCAATTCTTTAACTCGTGTTTATCAATATCAATTTCTACTTCTTGTCTTTAACGGGAATTTATATCAAGTTCAACCCTCTAGTACACTAACACCGTCTCCCAGCCTGTATCCAACGAGGTTGATGATACTGACAACATGGACTACAGGTAATTTAAACGGAAATCTCTAAATGATTACAACAATCAATTGCAATAAAATTATATCATAATTAACTCTATATTTTCTGTTAATCAAACAGGTTTGAAGAAGTAAGATTGCAAAGCTTTAAGGACTGGCCCTCAGAACACGTGCGACCAGCGGACTTGGCAGCTGCAGGCTTCTACTTCATCAAGCAGGGAGCAGGGAGATGATCCTATGGTTGAGCACCAACGTTAGGGTGGTCGGTGTCGTTTCATAAGGAAATTACCCTGCGGTAACGTGCAAATGCGCCGATGCAAGCATGATCCCTACACCTCGTCCACGTAGCTGTGACGTTTGCGGACTATATGGGGATAGCAGACAGGCCATGGCTAATAAGCAACCCCTACCTTCGACAGACTGGCTGAGCAGTATGGGTATTGGTAAACCCAGGAGACCTGCCTTCCCAGACTACGCTAGCTATGAAGCAAGGCTGCTAACCTTCAGTGAATACCCATCTACTCGCTTTTCTCAAACAAAAGAGCAATTGGCAGATGCTGGATTCTTTTACACCGGAACTGGTGACCAGACTACATGCTATCATTGCGGAGGTGGTTTGAAAAATTGGGAGCCCAAGGATGATCCGTTGGTGCAGCACGCCAAGTGGTTTCCTAGCTGTTTTTATGTTAGCTTGATCAAGGGTCAGGAGTTCATTAACAATGTGACTGCAAAGCATATGACATTATTATCAGAAGAGGTAAGAATTAACCTTTTTTGTTGAATGAATCAAGATAGTTATATCAAAATAATTAATCTTATTCTTTAAATTGTTTCAGGAAAATATAACACTTCCAAGTTATATTACACAAGTGGAAAAACAGACTAGCAGCTTGGGATGCTCGGTTTCGATGCTACGAATGAATGCAGAATCACAAGAAGATAAGTCTCAACTGTTAATTTCTATTGACAATGCATACATATGCAAGATCTGCTACAACGAAGAGCTCAGGGTGGTATTTCTACCATGTGGTCATATGATTGCCTGCGTGAAGTGTGCTCCTAATATGACAATGTGCGCTATTTGTTGTAAACCGGTATCTATGACTGTACGCACCTTCTTCTCCTAATGTATCAGATATTGTAAGCATATATATATATATATATATATATATATACACACACACACATATATATATATATATATATATAATATATGAAGATATATATATACATACAAGTAATGAAACCATATATATATATACACATATATAGTTTCATTACTTTTATAGAATGGAGTCACTAAACGCTGTGGCAAAAGCTCCACCATTCCTGCCCACGAAAAAAATTAAGGATTTGGAGATCAACAAGAAGTATAAAATATCCAAATGTAAGAAAGTTCAGAAAATTTGGGGTGAAGATGGTGCTGGAGTTGGATGCCAGTTTCGACGTTTTCCTACCTACTAAAGTGAGCGCCTTCCTCATGGAAAACGTTGCCGACGAGGAAAAGTTGAAGCAGGAGATAGAAACTAGAGATGTCTATCTCCAACACCTTGGTAACAACATTATTGAATTTGTTTAATAACAATTTATCGCCATTACGTATAATATTAAGGATTTTTTCTCAATCATTAGTGTTTATGCTAAATTTTTTTTTACTGTGCAAGGGGATTATCGCTACGCTTAATAAGTTTTTTTTTCTAATGTTAAGGATTTTTATAACATCTTACATAGACAGTATTATTCAATTTATAAATCACAATTTAATTACTATTGGATTCACATAAGTTTATAATGCACTTTAACGGTTCTAACGCTATTTATAACAAATATTTTTAATATATATAACTTTAAGGATTTTTAATATGATAGATATAATTACAAAAAATGTATTTACATAGAAAAATTAACAACAATGGATCGGTGGTCGAGTGTTCGGTTTTAATGGCACACATTTATACTTAGTTTAGCTGCATACTTATAATTGTATTGTAATGGTCACATCAACGTATAGGTTAAGTAACTATACTATATATGTATATCCACGGTATTTCACATTTCTTCTTAAGGGTTAACGTGTTTTGTCATCAATATCACTATTAATCATAAATATTGTATTTATTTTAAGGATTTTTTATACATACATTTTAGTTGTTATAAGAATATATATTCATGTAATAAATAAAGATTTTGAAATGCGTTTTAGTTATAAGAATATAATAAAAGTGTTTATATATGTTTTAGTTATAATATAACATGTATACTTATATAATAAATAAGGATTTTTATAAATAAAACAAAAAATATATTATGAACAATGGATTTATATTTGTACTATCACCAAATCCTAAAATCCTATTCCTTCATCACTAGCATCAATAACTGATGAAGTCGTTGTGTATGTCAATAAATATTATTAGAAGCTTGGTAAGCACTCAGGATGGCTAGATGCTCGTTACACCCAGCCAACGTCTAGATGCTGGCTACTGAACTAATCAGCCATGTTGAAATTTCAACGAATCACGTTTGATAAAACAGGTTAGGGGGCGTGTCAGAAACAGTACCGATAAAGTAGCTCACTCTGAGCTATGGAGGGAGGGATCGGTAATGGAGGCGCCACCGTCGACAACACTGGGGGGCGTCACTGCTGGCAGCAGAGTCGATATGCAATGCTCTGCTGGTAAAGCAGCGACCTACTAATATGAGTTACCATCCGTTGGTATTTGGTGGCGCAGGAGTTGCATGGCGCAGTAGCAGTCTTGCCCCTACTACTAGCATATTAAGCCAAATGTTGAAAATAGATATTTTTCTCTTAAACATCAAAAGTGTGCACTATTCTAACCTCAACTCGTGATTTCCTATACTCATATGAGCAAATTTAAGTATGAAAAAGTTATTTGAACAATGCCAAAAATTGTGAAAATCATTCGTTCTTTTTAACTTAAAATTCATAAATAATTTGAATAAACACAGGGCAGGTTTTTTTCCATGCAATTAATAGCTATTAATTAATTGTCTTAAACAACATAAAATTTTAAGGGCAGAATATATAATCGGTATGTCTAAAGGTCCTTTTTCGCGTACGCGAGACATACGTGACGTACGCAAAGTACCTCCGTCAGAAGGGTAACTCCGTCCCTTTTTCGCGCGCGAAAATCCGGAAAATTCCTTCGCGCGCGAAAATAAATTTTCCGTCTCAGCTTTCAGAAAGCTTTCGCGTATATTAGCAATTAAGTAGCTTGCACCCGTTCGCGTACTATATTATAGAACGATTTGCGCATCTATACTTTGTGTGTAAACATGCATATGCGTTTTTGAGGTTAAACGTCCTTTAACCTATATTTCTAAGATGATGATTCGTCTTTCGTCCGCACCACGTAAAGCGTATATGTCGTTACCTTGTCGTTACGTTACTATATATAATATATATATATGTCGGTTTTATGGCGAATATTCATGTGCACTGTCGTATATAATTATAAGTAGAATTGGCGCAATCATTTGAAATTGAAAATTAAATATACTCAACTTTTATTTTAATCCGAACAAATTTATGGGCATTACCCCTATAGGTATATAAACAGAGATTCCAAAGTACTACTGATAAATTTTATGTCTATAAATTTAGTGAATTAATCTACTACTCAATAATTGGTACAGCAGCCATGTCGATAACTTATATATGTATTTGGTAAAACTTTAATTGATAGAGTTAGCAAAGATTAGATTTATGATTTTACATATCGGATAATTGCTATGACAGGTTTTATAAAAACCAAATGAAGCCCTAGTAACAAATGTTAATTTACATTTGCGAATGTACTCACTTATGTAAGAGAACTTTATAACAATCCTGGATACAAAAAAACTAAAAGCAATTATTATATCTAATCTAGTTTCCAGATATACATTCTGTACAATACCATGGAGTATCGTCTTTGAGTTTCTTTGAATCGACAAAAGTGCTGGTTGGCCGAATTACTCACTGTAGTCTGGAGATAATACTATTGGCTCGAGCTGATATTAAACTTTTCCAGGTTAAACATTCATATTCTGTAGTAGTCAGATTTGTTGAACGCAGTGATAGTAACTCCATTATACAAACTCATGTAGTTAGTTTCTCAATTAACCTTCTACTGAGTAATTGGTTTTGTCGATAACTAATGTATTTAGGATAAGGATATTGGCGATAGTACATCACTTGCAGGATTCATTTGTATATTTACAATACAGCAGCAGTTCTCACAATAGATTTCCAATTCAAGGGGCACCATCAGAGAGGTCAAGCAGACTCATATTGTGTACAACTGCTTGGATCTAAGTAACAGCTAGTGGGCATATCTCATGCTGAATTGTACCACAATCAAACTGGTTTGAAATTTGTTATCTTAGATATACGAGGTGTCTTCGATGATTTGATACTTCAGATGAGGTTCTCTGTCAATGAATAAAATTATTAATCAAAACAGATATCAAATTTATAGGATAGTTAAAAAAACTAATAAAAAATACTAATAAAGTAAAAACATACTATGAACATGCCAGAATAAAATAACAGCAACGATAACGACTTTATACAATAACTTACTGATCTAAGACAAACTACTTATTGTACTCGAGCTGATAGTAATCTTATCCAGGTTACACATGAACATCCTGTAGTAGTCAGGTTTGTTTAACGAAATTGGGTGAGATAAAAATTGACCTCCCCCCATCTTCTGCCTACCCACGGGCCTACCTCCTTAATCAATGATTTCGTCCATTTCGCATGGCGGCATTCACTCCATCGCTCCTGCCATTTCCGCATCGTCCTATCGCGTTCCTCGGTTCGGATTTCCACCCTAGCCGATTCCCGGAGACTCTCGTAGATCCGCTTGCGTTCAATTGCAAGCAGATCCACGGGAATCACCCCCGCGATAACCATTGACGCGTCCCCGGATACCGTTCGGTACGAGCACGCGATCCGAAGCGCCCCTCTTCGTTGCACCGCCGTTATCTGCTTACGATACTTTTTCTTCTGCATGGCATCGGCCCACACCTCCGCTCCGTATAAAAGAATAGAGTTTGTGGTTGCCATTAAGAGTCGTCTGACTGCCGGCCTAGGCCCGCGCACGTTGGCCATTAATCGACTAAGCTGCGCCACCCTAATCGCCGCCTTTTCGCATACGCTGTCTAAATGCGCCCCGTAGTTCAGCTTCGTATCTAGGGTTACCCCCAGGTACTTGGCTGTCGGCTTCGTCGTTATTGTTACGTCTCCGACGCGCATCGGTATGATGGTCGAGACACGCTTCCTAGTCAAGAGAACTATCTCCGTCTTTTCGAGTGCTAGCTGTAGTCCGTGGTCGGTCATCCATTTTAGCACCCGGGCCATTACCGCGTTCAATTTGCCCTGCGCGATCTCCACATTTCTAGCTATTATAACCGCCGCTACGTCGTCCGCGTACCCAACGAGTTTAACATCCTCCGGTACTTCTACTCTGAGTAACCCATCGTACAGAATGCCCCAGAAGTCCGGTCCCAAAATTGAACCCTGCGCCACCCCTGCCGTTATAGGCCTGCTCTTACGTCCCTCCGCGGTTTCGTATTCGATTGTGCGCTCCCTCAGATAATCCTCTACGAGTCGCATGATGTACCAAGGCACCCCAAACGATCGCAGAGAATCCAAAATGTCGACCCATCTAGCCGAGAGAGTGCTCATGTAGTTACTTACTTAATTGATTCTTCTATTGAGTAATTAATACAGCAGTGTATGTTGATAACTAATGCATTTAGGATACGGATGTTGGCGCTGGTACATCTCTTGCAGGATTCATCTATGTTCAATAAAATTTGGTAGATTACTTCATCCGCCCTGAATCAATCTTGCTTTTACTTTACTAATTGATAGAGTCAGCAAAGATTTTAGGATTTTACAACAAAATTAGCATATAGGTTTTGTCATACGTCCCATGGATCAGTAGTTGAGAAGGACACATTCGTGTCCTCCTATTTGACTGATAATTGATAGTGACTAATTAACATCCTGTCAAGCAAATATTTTAAATTAATTATACACATATTATTAAGAGATTAATAATAAATAATATTTTTTATTACATACCTTAATTCTAGCAGCAATATTTTGTGCTATGGAAACGTTTATTAATTTGATTTTGTTTTTTTCCTTCTCACTTTAAATGGCAACGTGCTTCTTGTGATATCCTTTGGCCTTCCTGGTATCACAACTAATGCAGCCATTACAACATCTTCATTGACATTTTTTTTCTAATGCTATGTCAGGTATAGAATAGTATACATAGAATTGTACACAATATTGTATACATATAACGTCTTTTATTGTAATCTACTTTCTAACAATCTGAGATGCAAAAAACTAAAAGTAATTATTATATCTAATCATAGTTATTATAAATAATGAAATATAATGATAATTAAATGAAAATAGTAAAATCAAAATAGAAGTTAGAAGAGTTTCCAGTTTCCAGACATGCATTCTGCACAATACCATGGAGTATCGTCTTTGAGTTTCTTTGAATCAACCTTCACGCAATCAAAATGAAACCATCGTAAACATAAATCGCAGAATACAGTATCCAACTCAGCACTTTCCATACAAACATTGCATGTAAAAATTATTTTTCTTTTTTTTTTAATAATTCTCAGCAAGTGCTTGACAGCATTTTCAGTTAAGTATGGTTGTAGCGCAGTTAAATCTACACACTCAGATGAGAAAGTATCTTTGATAGTGTTATGATTTAAATGATCTATAAAATGTTTAACATTTATTATTAATGATCCCTCTAATATATTGGATACCGATAAATCTTTTTTTACTATTAAATTTAGCAGTAGTTTTGCTTGCTGCCGAATTTTCTTTTCATATTCCGCAACCTGTGCAGGTAAGGCAGCACCACAGGTTTTCGTTTTCTTAGAACTGCGTGGTCGCCCTTTTCCGCGAGTAGCATCCTCGTCAAAGAATATATCATCTAATGTTGAACATTCTTGTATCTCATCTAAAAACCGCTGCCAAGTCATTGGCACTTAGCTTCCTCCTATTCTGCTAGTGGAAGATAATTACATGGGACAATCAACTCATTCTTTGATTTAAATATTCGCTACTATTCGATACTAAAAGGATAGGTTAGGAAGACACTTGTAGGGGAGTGCGGGGTTAAAGGTGGATAGTCAAAAGATAGAGCTCCGTGAACCCTCAAAAATAACTTACATATAACCGTACATACAAAGAAATACAGTAAGTTTGCGGGAATACGTTATATAACGTTAACAATCAGAAGTTACAAAATTTGCCGGGTGGCTTCAGTTATTTTGTTTTGTGAAAAATAACTTTTTCACAAAAAATTATCTTTTCACGATTCTACACATACCCACAGCCGCCTTCAGACCGCTTGGACGTTGTTATTCATATACTCCCATAATCCCGTTTTAAAATTTTCTAAGCTCATTTCAGCAGCTGCCACAGTCGCTTTTAGACCATCGTAAACGTTTCTGCATCCCACAGCGCCTTTTTGACCTCTTGCAATAAGATTTTCTACATACCCGCAGCGCCTTTCAGACCTTGACTTGCTTTCCTAGTATTCCCCATAATCGCGCTATTAAAATTTAAAAGCTCATTTCGAGTACTCCCCAGTCGCCTGATCTCTCGTAATAGTTTTCTTATATCCATATCTGGAGAGAGGTCTCATCCGAGATCCGTCGGACTGAAGCCCCGAGCTCCTTAAGACGAGAGAGCGCGGGCGGTCGGGAAAGGGGTAAAATATTCCAACCTTGGTGGGTAGCAGTCTTTTTAGTACATATTGTGAATATATTGCTATGAATCATATTCATAATAACAAGCAAAAATTTTTTCAAAAATCGAAAATGGCATGAAAGGTCATAAAATAGTCGTAAATCTTAAAAGAAAATTTACTCAATTCGAAATCAGAAAACATATATGCAGTCCAATCTTTACGATCGATCAGTAGTTCAGAATTATAAACAGTATACCTACCCGACGCGATCACGCACGCCGCACGCACACACACCACACCACACAACACACACAGACAGAAACCATGATGCCTACTGGACATTTTATAAAACCATGAACCTCTCAAGATATACTAAGCCTTTAATTAATCAAATTATATGTTGTAACAACAACTAATAATGTTCAGTCACACAGGCATATTACAGGTGAGAGTTGAAGAAGTGATCTTAAATTGTTAAACTAAAAGGTATTCATAAGCTACCAAATAGAACCTAGCGAAGTGATCAAAAGATCAATCTTTTCCTAAAATTTCAACTCAATTTAAACCTTTTTACTCCCGTAATCGTACGACATAAAAAAACATTTTTTTTAGTTTTTAATTTTTATCTCAAAAACTAGTCGCCAAAATTGCTTAAAATTTTTACAACTAGTAGATATTGTTGTTTCTTATTGTCATGAATTTTTTCAAAACATTTAACTATTATTTTTTGAGTTATAATGTAATCGAAAAATTACCTTTTATATCATACAAAATGAACAGATCAGTCAATTTAGAAAATCTTGCGGGGAAAAAGTAGACAAATTATCTTCTTTTAGATACACTATTGTTGAACATATTGTATAAATCTATCATTTATAAAAAAGCAAACATATTTTTTAAAAATAGAAAAATGGCTATAATATGGCCATAAAATGGTCAGAATCATAAAACAAAAAATGACCTAAATTCAGAATTAGAAAAAATAAGCATGTCAAATTTTATTACGATCCGTCGCATGGTTCCAAAATATATGGCGGTATACGTATACATACACACACACACACACACACACACAGAGCCATCCGCACGGACATTTTCTAAAAACGTATGATTCGTACTCCAAACACCTCCAAATGCGTTTCCACGAAGTATTAGCAAAACTGAAAATTTTACTATTACAAAGCTTCCTCTTGAGGAGGAAGCAAAAGATAGAAATATTTTGTGGTCAAAAATAATTTATATATAAATTCATATTTATTAAAATATTACCTTCAAGTATTGCTGAAGACTCAGATACACTTAATGCAGATGTATCATTAATTAGATCATCGAAATCATGACTCTCATTTTCATTTGGCTGTTCTGCAAAACAAATAATACAATTATTATTTAACAATAACAATTAAAGTATTTATATTTATATTTTATCTTACTCTAATAAACGTTTTAAAGTTTTTTTTTTAATTACAAAATAATCATATAGTAATTTCATTTGATTGTACAACATGATAGTGGGATAAATTTACTTAGACTTACTTGTGGCTGACTGTTCAAACTCGTGGCTTTTTACATCTGTTTGAGTCTGATCATGAGAATTACTTTTGTCGTTGACTGTAAGTGCTGGTTGGCTGGATTCGTTTTTTGTAGCTGTTTGTTGTTGTAAGGATAATTCAGGATCATATAGATTGCCATCCATATCCTTGGCTACATCAATAAAATTAACGATACATATAAAGATATAAAAACCTATAAAAGCATAAAGAACATAACATTGGACCTGGAACAAGAAAATACTTACTTGAGCTGCTCAAGACTGTTTTTTGATTCTCCTTGCTTGTTACAGGCTTTGTTACGTCTGTTTGCTCATCGGAATGACTGTTCTAGATTAATCTTGAATACCCTAACGGAAATAAGGTCAGAAAACACGTCGAAAAATTGAAACATGTCGAAGAGGATTCGGACCTAAACTCCGAATAGTCATTAAACCCAACACATTTTATAACTCAAAATTTACATGAACCCAAATTAATTAACTCAATTTTGCAGGATGCACACTTCAAATTTAATTATTTTTACAATTTAAAAATGTTATAATCATGACCCAATGTGGACCCCTGTACCAACTAGACCCCTTAACCCCGAACCCCGGAATGTATTTTGAGAGACTGGACCCCATAAAAATCAAGAGGGCTGATTGGAAAATCCAGATTTACATCAACGTAGACGAGTTCCTGCAAACGCATGGACCCTTGGACTCGTATAAGGCTGCTTATGACAAATGCATAACGAAAATTGAAGAGACGAAATGCAGATATGCCCTAGGATTGGACCTAATAGAACTGACGCATCAGACCCTGAACAGCATCCAGAGTGACGTCAACGAAACCATAAAAACCATAGGACAGTACAATCTTCCAGCAGTAAGGAATCCGAGAAGCATCAGGATGAAAAGATTGGCACTTCTAGGTATAGTGGGCAGTCTTAGCAAAAACTTATTTGGCCTAGTGACCACAGACGACGTAGAAGACATAAATAAAAACATCGACAACCTATTCCGAGACCAAGCGAAGATGGTGCAAGTAATCGACAAGAATGCACACATTGTCTCCGCCCAATTTGAAGAATTGTACAACATAACCAAGAATCATCATAAAGCCATTCAATGTTTTGAAACAGCCATGACCAAAACGGTTACCACAGTACTCAAAGAAGAAGAAAAGTTAAAATATCTAATAGAGATGACAACTTACATGAGACGCCTAGTGTCAACCCTAAACTATCTAATAAGAGGAAACGAGAAGATCCTGAAGGTACTAAGGTACCTGAAAGAGGGGAGAGCACATCCTGATCTCCTAACGACAAATATTTTGCATCAAATCACAACTGATGTAAAGAGAACGACCGGAAATTTGGACTTTGATATCTCGCTGGAACATCTGAGAATTGAGGAAGTTACCAAGATATCGAAAGTTGACGCCATCCATGAAAATGGAAGAACCATTGCAGTATTGCACGTACCTCTAGTCGAAAGGGAACCATACCAAGCATATAAATTGCAAATACATTGCTATAAGTTCTGATGAAGAAAAATACATAAAGTTCAATGAAAATCCTGCAACCAAATGCACACAAACACATTATGGATATATCTGCCCTACACTAGGACCCTTTCAAAGTACACCAACTGTACAAGATTGCGAAGCGACCATGTTATTAAACCCTAAGATTCAAACTTTAAAAAGATGTGATATCAAATACACTACAAGTACCAAGACTCACTCGAAGTACCTAGAAAATGATCAATCCTGGTTGTATTCGACTATGAACCCTAAACAACTAAGGCTCTCATGTCAAGGACAAAAAGATACCAAAATTACCTTAAAAGATGCAGGAATCATACGCATCACACCAACATGCGTGGGAAGAATAACTGATACCAAACCACGTACCTATACAAGCCGGAAATATATTTTTTATTTATACGCACGCAGGTAATTATTGTATAAAATAAAATATTTTTTACTTCAATTCTTAGTTGATACAATAGTTTAGATTCATAAGTAAAGTTTTAAATTACTCATCTTCCTTGGCATTTACAAAAGCATATTCAATCATGTACTTTAAATCCATAATTCAGAGGTTATTAGAAAAATTTAACAAATTATAAAATCTTGAGTCGTATATTCCAATATTATATGGTTTAATCATTTAAATAGCTTCTGAACTATGGATTAAAAGTATATGAATGAATATGCTTTTGGAAATGCCAAGGAAGATGAGTAATTTAAAACTTTACTTATGAATCTAAACTATTGTATCAACTAAGAATTGAAGTAAAAAATATTTTATTTCATAAAATAATTACCTGCATGCGTATAACTAAAAAATATGAAAATCAATTACTTGACATCAGTTATGTTTGTTTTGGGAATTTTACTACTTTTCTACTGAAACTTTTACTCACCAATATTTTACCTTTTAGAATAGTACATTACAAGTGTTACAATACACACAAGTGTCCTATGAGGCATTTTCCATTCTCGCTCCGCTCGGGCGCCTAACCTCACCGTGCCAGAATGTGCCTCATAGAACTCGAGTATCGTACGATATTTTATAGCACTGCTTGCATAAATCCGCCAAGTCACGATAATCCGTGGCGTATTCAGTTCATTCGGGCACCGTGAGGTTAGCGCACGAGCGTAGCGAGTGCGATATACACGGTGCCAGAAAGGGCTACATAGGACATGGATTTTCGTGACCTATAGCGGATTTAGGCCACCCAGTGCTATAAAGGTTTTTTTAAGCAGATGTAACTTAACTGTGAGTTCTCTCAAAAATATAAAAATAACCTAAAACCCCAGCAGCGCCAAATCGAGGTGGTAATGCACTGGCTGTGTTACCAAAACTAAACCGTCATCAGTCACCTCGTACACCTAGACACCATCCTTAAATGATTTATTTAAGGATTTTTGGTTTAACTGAGGATTATCGAAAAATCGTTGTGAATGTTAAGCATGAAGTGATTCTCACAAGATCGGGAAATGATTTGAACGCTGTTTTACAAGAGCCTACACTGGTAGATGGAAGACATGTCTATGAAGACTTCAAAACTGAGATCACTCGTATAGAGTGGCCTACCTCGTCAGATCGACAAAAAATACAACTATTTAATTACATACAAAAAGATGTACCTATTGCTATGAGTTTTCGTTCATGGGAGTTGTATGAGTATCCAGTACTTCCAAGAACCACGCAACATGTATGGACAGTAAATATTAATAATGAGTTAGGATGGGAGGATTATTTAAGATAAAGTAGATTATTGTAATGGATATTTACAGAGCATGCCGAGCATGCTTGTGCTCTCCAAGAGCGTACAGCATCGAGTGGGGCAGTGTCGTAGTCGCGCAGTGACTATATGTCGTACGACTCACATATATATTTAGAATTTGACAGGTTTCTAATATTTATGCTTCGCGCTCGCGAGTCAGGAAGGCACCGGATGCAGGTAAAAGAAACACTCTCCGATTTAATGAAAATCACTCTCGACGACTTTATTCTCTTGAAAAATAATACCGAGATACAGAGCACGAGCGGGTGCTCTGTTCGACGGCCAAACCCAGAATGGCGACCGGGGGCGCGCTCCCCGCTCGCCACGGCGTGGCGTCGATCAGAAGACATCTTGAGGCTGACTCCGGCGGCGCTGCGCTAGTCAAAGTCGGGTCTCGGCTGCAACGTCTGCTTGCGCTGTCGGCAACGCTGCCCAGCGCGCACAGTGGTCTGAAAATCAAAGTGGTTCCCTAGCTGTTTTTATGTTAGCTTGGTCAAGGGTCAGGAGTTCATTAACAATGTGACTGCAAAGCATATGACATTATTATCAGAAGAGGTAAGAATTAAACTTTTTTTTGTTGAATGAATCAAGATAGTTATATCAAAATAATTAATCTCATTCTTTAAATTGTTTCAGGAAAATATAACACTTCCATGTTATATTACACAAGTAGAAAAACAGACTAGCAGCTTGGGATGCTCGGTTTCGATGCTACGAATGAATGCAGAATCACAAGAAGATAAGTCTCAACTATTAAGAGAGAAAAAGTCTATTGACAATGCATACATATGCAAGATCTGCTACAACGAAGAGCTCAGGGTGGTATTTCTACCATGTGGTCATATGATTGCCTGTGTGAAGTGTGCTCCGAGTATGACAATGTGCGCTATTTGTCGTAAACCGGTTTCTATGACTGTACGCGCCTTCTTCTCCTAATGTATCAGATATTGTAAGCATATATATATATATATATATATATATATATATATATCAAGATGAGGTATAACTCAATTTATATAAAAATTTATAAATAAACATCGATTGATTAGTTTGCTCAAGATCCTAGAAAATTGTAAACTAGTTTGAAGAATGAGAAATGTAGGATAGTTTTGAAAATTTATGAAAGTAAAATTAATATTTTACTTGATATTCTGCTTATTCCAATTTTGTTATGAGAGTTTTTTTCCCAATGTATAAAGGCTCCAGAGGTACGCAGAATTGGGAGGTTACTGTGGAATCACCCATATAGTTAAACAAATTCATTAAAAAATAATTAATTGATTTATTTTTGAACACACATGCACCTCCTTCAGATCCGTTTTATCATACAAAAGTTATTACAAACAGTTAATAATGAAACTTTTAAAATAAATTTTGAATATAAGTAAACATTGTATAATGTTTTATTTTAAACAACTGCAATACTTATATTTTCTAATACTTTATTATGTTTTTTCAGTATCTCTTGCAATCACACTACTACGAGAACCAGTATTTGTTTAGCTAGTTACAAGTAGAGTATTTCAAACTCCTCCAAAAATTTAGTGCTTATACTGCGTATACTTATTACAGCTTATTGAAAATAATTTTGACTTAGTATGGATCAAACAATGTATTTTGTGGACACTGTAAAATTGTTGTGGCATTGTGTAAAGAATGTACGTGATGGGGTTGCGGACTCTAACGACTTGCAGAGATGGATTGATTTAGCCTCTAAAACTATTATTGAACTTAATGAATTGATTGATTCCCCAAGCTTGGATATTCATAAGAAAAAGACTTGTCAAACCTCATGCGGACAATTATATAGTATACGGCGATTGTTAAATGATTCTCTATTGAAAGTTGGTGCTGGTCTCCAAGAGAATATTTCACGAGTTATGTGGGACGATGTGAAATCTGCATTTAAAAACAATCTTAAAACCAGTGTTATTACTAATGTTAAACATCTCGATATAATCTCTTTCATGAAAGACTCATGCGCCATGTTTATATCAAAAATTAAAGCTGATTTGCTAATGCATAAATCATTGAAGGTGGACTGCATTCTTGCTGCAGAATGTGCAATTCTAAAAGATGATAAAGAAATAGTGGAAGTGAAATATTTTAATACAAAGAGTGCTTCAATCTATACGACTACAGACTTGACGGAGTGGTTCAGGAAAAACGTTAAGCAACCAATTGAGCGTGATATGGAAGAGTTTCAAGAACGAGACTCTGGTTGGACTTTGAAAGCTATTCTCAACTTGACTGTAAATATGAATAAATTAAGTCCTATGAAAGCTGCTTCGTACATTGAACTGCCAAAGCTCCTGCGAAACAGGAAAGCGTGTGTCAACGTTCAAAATCAAGATAATGAATGCTTTAAATGGGCCATTCTATCAGCTTTACATCCTGTAGATAAGGATGCCCAGCGAGTTTCAAAATATGAAGCTTATGCGAACGAATTGAACTTCAATGATATTGATTTTCCTGTATCTATCGCACAAATACCAAAGTTTGAGAAACAGAATGATGTATCTGTAAATCTATTCATGCTCAAAAAGAAAGGTAATACATTTGATGTGTCTCCGTGTCACTTGACAACTTTAAAGAAAGTTAAACATGTAAATCTACTGCTTGTGCAAGATACTTATATAGATGAAACTGACGATAAACAACAAGAATACTTGCAAGTTCCACGATTTCATTATATGTGGATTAAAGATTTATCTCGTCTTGTCTCTTCACAATTATCGAAGAAATTTCATAAAAAACATATCTGCGATCGTTGCCTTCACTATTTTCCTAACGAAGACAAATTAAGAGTTCATGAAATAGATTGTATGCAAGGGAACAAGTGTAAAGTTTTGTTGCCTAAAAATACTGAAGACAGTTTATTGAAATTTAAAAACTTTAAGAACAAGGAGAGAGTTCCAATAGTTGTATATGCAGACTTTGAATGTATACTAAAACCTGTAAAAGATAATGATCAAGTTCTCCAAGAACATGAACCATTCAGTGTTGGATTCTATGTAAAATACAGACATGATGAAACCAAGAGTCAGTATATGAGTTATAGAAGAGAAGTAGAACATGACGAAAACCCTGCAAAATGGTTTGTCTCACAGCTTCATAAGCTAGCTGAAGAACTTGACAGTATGTATAAGAATCCGATATTTATGAAGAATGAAGATAAAAAATTATTTGATTTGGCTACAACCTGTCACATTTGTGGTGGCTCTTTCAATGAAAAAGATTGGAAAGTCCGAGACCATTGCCATCTCACGGGAGTGTAAGTTTGATATTATTCTTATATATTTATATACGCATGCTTTTTATCTTTCTTTATACCTTTCATACCTTTCATATTTTAGATATCGTGGCGCGGCTCACAACAACTGTAATCTTCAGTATAAGGATTCAAGAAGTATTCCCGTCGTCTTCCACAACTTAAGCGGTTATGATTCACATTTGTTTATAAAACAGCTTGCTAATAGCTTCAAAGGCCGAGTCTCAATTATTCCACAAAACAAAGAAAAATACATCTCATTCATAAAGTATATCGATGGAAGTGATATTAACTTTAGATTCATTGATTCATTCCGCTTTATGCCATCTTCGCTTGATAAACTCGCCTCATATTTGGGGAAGATGGAAATTGTTGACAAAGAGTTCAAAAAGGAGTTTAATGATCATCAAATACAACTGCTTAGAAGGAAAGGTGTATTTCCTTATGATCACATCAAATCCTTTGATGTCTTAAATGAAACTTCACTCCCAGACAAAGAGAGTTTCTATAGCAGTCTGTATGATAGTCATATATCAGATGAGGACTATAAACATGCGCAAACTGTTTGGAATGTTTTCAACATCAAAACTCTCGGCGAGTACTCGGACCTCTACCTTAAAACAGATGTACTTCTCCTTACCAATGTATTTGAAGACTTTAGAACCATGTGCATTGATACCTATCAGCTAGATCCGGCACACTATTATACTACTCCAGGTCTCACTTGGGATGCTATGTTAAAATTTACTGGTATCGAGCTTCAGCTTTTGACCGACATAGACATGCTGCTTTTTGTCGAGCGAGGCATCCGTGGTGGTATAAGTCAGTGCTGCAACAGATATGCCAAGGCCAACAATCGCTATATGGAATCAGGATACAACCAGGATAAAGAGTCAAAGTATCTGATGTACTATGACGTCAACAACTTGTACGGGTGGTAAGAACACCTTTGTATTCGAATAAATTTATAGATTAATAATAATATACTGATTAATCATTTATTTCCAGGGCAATGACTCAATCCTTGCCTTACAATGGTTTCAAGTGGGTAGAAGACCTCAGTAATGACTTCTTTAACGTTTCTGATGATGCTCCAATCGGTTATATTCTGGAAGTCGATCTTGAGTATCCGGAAACACTACATGATACTCACAAGGATCTACCGTTATGCCCGGAGCATGTTGCACCTCCAGGCTTGAGGCAGAAAAAGTTACTTACAACATTAAACAATAAGGAGCGGTATATCTTACATTATAGAGCACTCAAACAAGCTCTCAAATATGGCCTTCGATTAAAGAAGATTCATCGAGCCATCGAATTCAATCAGAAGCCATGGTTGAAACCATACATCGATCTTAACAGCGAGCTGAGGAAAAACGCGAAAAATGAATTTGAGAAAATGCTTTTCAAGCTCTTCAATAATGCAGTGTATGGTAAAACCATGGAGAATGAGCGTAAGAGAGTTGATGTGAAGCTGGTAAATAAATGGGAAGGTCGCTATGGTTGTGAAGCGTATATTGCTCAGCCCAACTTCCACAGCTGTGCAATTTTCGACGAAAATCTTGTTGCTGTTCAGCTTTCTCGTACAGAAATCTCAATTCGTAAGCCAGTTTACATTGGATTGGCAGTACTAGATTTATCGAAAACGCTTGTTTACCGCTTTCACTATGAATACATGCAAGAGCGAGTGGGAGATAGGGCTAAACTCCTCTACACAGATACAGACAGTCTCATCTATGAAGTTAGTAATGTGGATATGTATGCTTTGATGAAAACCGATCTTCATGAGTTCGACACTTCTGATTATCCTGCGAATAATCAGTTTAATATCCCTCTTGTCAACAAGAAAAAGGTTGGACTTATGAAGGATGAGTGCAATGGTAACATCATGACGGAGTTTGTTGGCCTCCGTAGCAAAATGTACTCAGTCAAAGTACAAGGTCAAACACCTATTAAAAAGATAAAGGGTGTGCAATCATCAGTTGTCAAATCAACTATTGAGTTTGATGATTATATCCATTGCCTCCGAGAGAATGCATGTATTAGTCGTGAGCAAAAATATATTCGCAGTCGTCTTCATGTCATTCGGACTGAGAAGGAGCAGAAGGTTGCCTTGAGTCCACATGACGATAAGCGGTATCTGATTTTTGATCAGACAGACACGCTACCGTGGGGTCATTGCATGATAGAGGAATATCAGCTTATTGAGGCGTCTAAGAGGGTTGAAGCGAATGAGGAAGAACCCATGGTAAAAAAACCAAGAGTAGAGCCTAGCTTGACTTAAGCAAGTGTTTCTTAACATTGATAATTATTGTTATAATAATTTTTTTTGTCATTGTTGAGTTAATGTAAATACTTTTTGGTTTGGCAAAAAAATAAAGATTTGTTTTGAAATAATTGTTGTATAAAAGATTAGTTTTAGTATAAATTATGTAACTGTATTTCTTCTCAAAATAATAATAAAAGAGTTAATTAAAATATTTATTATACGCTGATTATCACAAAATAAGAATGTTAAAGTTGCAAATATTTGTTTTCCTAAATAGATTATTTATATATGAGTTTATAAGAAGTTTTGAATGCATTAGTTTGTAAGATTCATACATCTTATACGAGTATGGTAATATGTTAACGTCAAGTTTATTCTAATAATAATTATTCATTTATGAAAGATAACCGTTTAAAAACAGTTTTGTATTGTTTAGTTATTATAACTAAGAGTTTTTGTGTGTTTCTACGAAGTTGAAGCAGGAATATAAATTAGTTATGTCTAGCTTAAATATTGAGGCAATAATATTATTGAATTCGAATAATGTTTTTCATGGATGAGTGCAGTTCCCTGCTTGAGGTACATATTTATATACTCCATTCAGATGATCACATTGTATTAGTAGTAGTAGCGTCGCTGTATAGGCTAAGTAAATATGTAAATTCTTATTACATGGATGATTATAATTGGTTTTAGTATACATGTATTCATGGTATTCTATATTTCTTCAGACAGGTTAGAGTTGTAGAAATTTATGTGTTTTGATATAAATAATCCAATGTATCTATATACTCGTATAATAAGGATTTTTTCATATAAAGAATTGAAATGAACAATATCTGACTTATTATTTACATTCCTACCCGTTCCCAATTCATCTTCATATAGTTGAAATTGGAATCTCGCTCGAGACGCAATCAATAATACAAATCGATCAGCCATATTGAATTTTAAGCCAATCGTGTGCAAGAATTGTGTACTGTTCACGTCAGCAGAGATCCCGCAATTAACAGATTCAGCAACAAATATTGATATATACCTTATTATTGATAAAACAGATCTGCATAAAGCAGAGAAGATTGATGTGGGGCGGTTGGCTGGGGCAGCTGGCAGGGGGCCTG
>CM053171.1:27618145-27660922 GCA_012977825.3 Pteromalus puparum
AAAAGGAAATCGGGGGAAATCGGGGTAGCGCGGTTGGGATCTGACGTAGCGCAGTTGGGATCTGGCGTAGCGCAGTTAAGATCTGGCGTAGCGCAGTTGGAGGATAGCGTAGCGCAGTTGGAGGACGGCGTAGCGCTAACTGCGCCAGAACCGGCCTAGTACACCTACTATCAAAGTTTTGCACTTCATACATTCTGATTCAAGTTCATTTGGAATACCACCTAACAACTGTTGTTTACACAGTGTATTCAAATAGCTAAAGTTTACATGTCCTAACATTCTATGCCATTTCTCTTTCAAACTCATAATATTATTGTTACTTTTGTCTGCTCTGTTTACACTCTTTTCCTCGAAATTTAACTTATTAGTCATCTTGTAAGTTCGATTTTCTTTATAGGCAACAGCTATTCACTCATTATCATTATCTATAATTTTCGCAATGTTATTTTTCGAGATAATTGTATTGTTATCAGTTAGTTTACCAAAACTAATCAAATTCGTATTCATTTCTTTAGCATAATATACGTTACTCATATTGACTTTACTTTTTTTACCAAATGCATCAAAATAACTTACAACGTTGCCAATTTTCGTTGCTTTTACCGGACTATTATCACCGAGATAAATATTTATGGGTTTCTTTAAATCGATACATTTTTCGACTGTCATTATTTATTCTATGATCATAGCACCCGCTATCGAGTAGCCACTGAATTTCATTACCTAACCTCGCTTCATCGTTCTTCGCCGCGTGTACTGTTGCTATCCAGGCGTTGGCCCCTGCGCTGCTCTGCTCGTGTGTAGTGCTGGCCCCTTGGTGCTGTTGTTGGTGATGGCGGAAGTTACCGCGCCCTCTGGTGTAGTTGCCTCTTCTTCCTCTGCTGCCGTGGCCTCGGCCACGTGTTGAACCTCGCCATGTTGCGCCGCAGTGTCCCGTTTGGCCGCCATCTTGGCACTCTCTTGCAAAATGCCCGGTTTGACCGCACTTATAACATTTTCCTTTTTTTGTGACGAAGGCGTTTGACTTCCTTTCTGAGCCTTCTTTTCCGTTCTTAATTTCAGTTATTTGAATTTTATTCTTTACGTATTCTGCTGTTTGATCACTTTCTGGTAACGTATCTATCAAATCACCAATATAACTGTATTGGTTTGGCAGAGTGTTGAGCATATAATTTAGCTTCTCTTTTTCACTTATTTTGGCACCTGCGCCTTTCAAATCATTCACTGCTTTCTCAAAATTATTGAAGAATGTGGCAGTATCACTGTATTTTTCCAATTTTAATTTTTCCAGTTTATTTCTGCAGACTATTTGTAGAGCTGTAGACTCTTTCTTATACATGTTATCAAACTTTTTCATTATTCCATAGGCTGTCGTTTCTTCACAGACATATTCCAGTTGCCTATTTGAGATCGAATTATAAATTATATTCATAGCCTTTAAATCATGTTCGTCCCAGGGATCCGTATCCTTTGTCTAATCTTTCATTCTTGATATAACTTCTTGACATTTATTTAATTTTAAAAATAATTCTATTCTTTTTCTCCACATACTATAATCTTTTCCGTCGAACACCGGTATAGTCAAATCTTTTTTCTCCACTTCGTCTATTTGTACTTAAATCTTCGTTTCAACTTCACAATTTTCTTCAACTTCTCGGTAATTCTCGAGCTTTCCTTCGTATTCGGAATCTTCCTTTTCAATTTTCACAACTATCTTCATTTCCGGTGTCTCTCTATTATTCATAAACCCAAGTGCTCTCTGCTTGCACTAGACCACGTGTTTCACGTTCACTTTTTAATCCGCGTGCATCTCGCTGATTTTAAGTTTTTTAAAAAAACTTTTGCTTCTATCAATTAATCCTTTTATTTAGCTATCTGTTTTCACTTGTATTTTTCTTCTTATATTATTCAAACACTTTGATTTTTCACTTTGAAAAATGTCTTCACCACGTGGCTTTTAACCTCACGTATATATCCCTCATATCACTCGAAAGTGGATATGTGGGATAGAGCAAAATACAAACTACGTTCTGCTTCCATATTAATAATGAGTGAGGTAGACGGGAGGATTATTATAAGATAAAGTAGTTTATTGTAATGGATATTTACAGAGCATGCCGAGCATGCGTGTGCTCTCCAAGAGCGTACAGCATCGAGTGGGGCAGTGTCGTTGTCGTGCAGTGACTATATGTCGTACGACTCACGTATATATAGTACTAGACTTTTGGCGCAGTGCGCTGCGCGCACTGTATGTAGAATATTAATTCATTAACTTATTAAATGAAATATAAATGCTTGATTGATATTTTTAATATTTGTTTTCTATTACGGAAATATATCAAACTTTACAATATATGATTGATTCATTTCGCGCTCATGTAAATTTCAAAATTGCCGCGGTTTCGTCACCAACTACCTTTTAAAATTTTAAGGTTATGTCTCAACTCAGTTCGTGTCAACGTTCACATCATGTCACTTTTTGTAACAATGATAATATTTACAATAGAATATTATAAATACACAACTAATAATTATTGATATGTATTATAGTAATATATTACATTCTTTGTATTAGGATCAATTTTAGAAATCAAAAACAAATCAAAAAATTCTAACGATACTTTTGACGCATGCGCACTACACGAGCCAATCATATTGACGCATTCTTGGCTTCACTTCATCCGGTCATGACTTTTTTATATAGGGACTGGTGGGGAGTCGCACATGTATGTGTCTATCCTATATGCTATGCTACCTACGGTGCGCAACGAGACGAGACTCACTGTCGAGTAGTTGCGTACAGCGCTTCTGCGCATCCTATCTCTAGATGCTATAGTATAGTGTACATACAAATGTACTATTCATATTCTAACAGTAAAAACATCGAATCAGCTTGAAAAGCCTCGTTTTATCATTCTTGGCTTTCAAACAGCAAGAAAAGGAGTAAGAAGAAGCAATGCTAGCTACTTTGATCATAGTAATATTAGGAATGTAAAACTTTTCCTCAACTCTCAGAGCTATCCGTATGGAAATCTGAATCTTGATATTTCAAACAATCAATTTGCCATACTCTATGACATGTATGCAAATTTTCAAAATGTATACTATTCTGATAGATATATAGTAGATCCTCTTTTGAATAAAGAAGAATTTATCCAACATGCACCACTCATAGTCATAGACTGTTCTAAACAAATCGAGTCTCTTAAACAAGCAGCTGTGGATGTACGTCTCGAGTTTGAAAGTAAAAATAATATGCCTACAGATACGACAGCGTATTGTCTAATTTTACATGATCGCATTGTCAAGTATAATCCTATAAGCGGTGATGTTAAGAAACAGGTATAAATAAAGCTTGCTTGATTCAGCATCAGTATTGTCATAGCATTTGTCAAGATAGCAACAATGAGTCGAAATAGTGCTTCATATACCCCTCTTCCTGAGGATAAGAACGCTCGAAAAATACAAAATGATAAACAGTATAATACATATCGGGGAGAGCCTTGCTGTGCACCTAAAAGTAAACAATGGACAAACTATTTCGACAAATATTCCATAAATAAAAATTCCATGCCGGAAAATCAAGGTTACAAGAGGTTCTGAGATTTACTTGTATTATTGTTTTTGAATAAATAAAAAAATAAATAAAAAATCATATGTTATTTTAGAATTAGTAATTCTAACCTTTATTCCTTTCGCCTATTCCTTCATCATCCTATTGGGATCTCACACAGTGGTGTAACCATACAAATGTGTGGAATTCTGTGGATTACTCATATTGGAAGGCGACTCGAGAGTGGGAGGCCGCCAGAGGTCAAATGAGTGAGATCCCAATAGGTCACACGATAAAAATGCCTACTCGAAGAAAGCATCCTCTGTAGGTAATGCAGAAGGCTGCGCGGGTCATATGCCTCAATAATCCTCTGTCGGTAAAACAGGAATCTACTAGTACTAGTTACCTTCGGTCGGTATTTGGTGGCGCGGGACCCGCCTGGCGCAGTATCAGCCCAGCCCCTACCACTTCTGGCCAAATTCGTCTATTAGGTAGCGCAACCCACGAAAAAAGTTTAAAAGTAAATGTTTTAATAGTTTTCAGACATTTTAAATTAAAAATTTTTTTTTTTATATTCGTGGATTTTGTCATCCATCACTTATATTTGTATTATTTAATAACAGTAAATGAAACTAAATTAAAGCAAAATTAACTGTTTTTTACTGTACACATGTGTACCTCAAAGTCATATACAAAATGAATTAAGCTACACTTCCTTATGGATAATTATTACTGGTAAAATAAACTTTATGTTAACAAAAACTCCCGCAAGCACTCACGTGATTACTCATGTAACTACTGATGCGAGTACTTACGTGAGTACTTACATACTGCCGTTAACATAGGCGGGCGCCATGTTGCTTTCCCTGAGTGAGAAAGACAGCTTGATATAGAAGCTCGCGCGCGCTCGCGTCGGTCTGGGACAGGCAGAGCGAGAGAGATGCGGAGCGAACTCGATGCTGGTATATGTGCCCACGGCGTTCCTATAAGCTTGACGGAGGGAGCGTGAACGTTGCTCCCTGGACATAGCTTGATCGCAACCGCGCTTAGGCTGATAATGTGCTAGTGTATAACTAAATAAAATTATGAGAGCTTGACGTTACAATTTACTAGTATACATGCACGATATATGCATGCACGCTGTTCGAATCGTGTCGCGCCGCACTGATGGTTTATGGAAAATTTGTGAAATTAAAACAAACGATGCCTTGACTGAAGTTTAAATCAGTTGGAAAATCACAAAATTGTCAAAGTCAATAGTTTGGCGAAATTGAAATGAAAATTAGTTAAATTTAAAATTATTTTAATAATAATTATTGTTATGCTTGATTTAATGAATTAAATAAGGAACAGTTATAACTGCCAATTCAGGATATTGAATTGGGAATTTCTGAGACATTCAGAGAAAACAACATAATTATCTCCACAGATGAATTATAAGAAGGTTTTGTGATGTCCAGAAGGACGAGAATGAGATCGATCAAAGCTCGAAGAAAATAAATTTGACAGCTTGAAAAATTGAAACGTTTCCAAATAAATATGTACATATCGAAATTCAAATAGCATGCTTTATATGCGTGTGTATTTGCGTACATGTATATGCGTAAACGTGTGTACATCAGATCCAAATTATTGTGCTGGCCAGTACTTGTAGTGTAGTGTCTGTTGTTGATGTGTGCTGTGAAATCACAGGTCACGAGATGAGTTAGGCAATTAGCATTGTTCTTTTGATTGTCGTTCGTCAACTGAACATTTGCTCCATACAACATTGCTTCCTGTGATAAAATGCTATTCTTTTGATTGTCGTTCGTCAGAGGAGTAGGCATTTAATCGTGGAAAATCCAAGCAATCAGCATTGATCTTTTAATTGTTGTTCGTTAACTGAACATTTGCTCATAAAATTGAAATTGCTTAAGTATGATTTTTCCGTAAGGGAGTTAAAGCTGGAGTAAGTGTGAAACGAAATCTGCAGAAAAGGAGCCGAAGAGGTGGCTTCGGCTGAGGAGTTTTCTTTAAGCCAGTATACAGAAATTCGGTCCAGTATGAAATATGATAGAGCCTGACGGTGTGCCGGCGATCAGTTCGATATTGTTGAAAACAATAAGTTCGAAATGTTGGAAAACTTGTATTGTAATTGTAAGGTGTCAAACCCACCCCAGTTATGATTGTATTAAAATATAAAACTGGATTTGGATCTATTAAATTAAAAATCCGTCTAAGGCTGAGGACACATAGTTGGAACATTTAGTTAGAGAAGAACATGATAATAAGTTCTGTTAGTTAAAAGTTAGTTAAAAGTAGCTTGAAAGTCTAAGTTGGAATGTGTAGACAAGAAACAAAATGATAGCTATCATTTGGATTCAGCAAATTTTGTTTTTAACAATTTTGTTCAAGATAAGTTGGAAATCGAAAGCTCGATTATGTATCAAATAGGAATGATACTGATATTGAAAATTCAATTTATCACATTTTAATAATATTGTTCAATTTTTAGATATAATGAACAAACTCAACGAGGAAGAGACTGCTGATTTCAAGGAATAGGTTCAACCAGAAATGACATAAACAAGTTGGATACAGTAATGACAAAAATTTGTATGGAATTAAATTGCAGTTTGAGCTAGAAATCGATAACTTAGACACTTATGTGGGTATTAAACTTAACTGAGACAGATGCATAAACAAAACTTAGCTCGAGAACATATTGAACAAGCTGGTTTCACTACAGGAAAGTTGTAGATTCTCAATCACTTTTACCAAAAGTTTTCGATTTGACATGGTGTATACCACGAAGGCTTGGAGTGAAACAAGCTTATCAACGTTCAAAATACATCAGATGTCTGGGTCTTGAAGGTTGAAGAAAAGTTTGACAATTACGAAGACTTTCAGATGCTAGTCTTATTGTCCGTATCTGCTCGAATTTACAAATGGATCATCAGAGGTCTGGGTCTTGAAGGTTGAAGAAAAGTTTGACAATTACGAAGACTTTCAGATGCTAGTCTTATTGTCCATATCTGCTCGAATTTACAAATGGATTTGTAATCAAATGGTATGGTAATAGAGTTAGTGATAAGTAGAGAACGCATCACTGTCTCACACAGCTCTGTAAACTTGTTAAGCAGAGTGCATAGCCCTAGTGTGTATAAGCAAAGCCAGGAGATATTGTATCTACAATTTTCTAAGTTTGAATTTGAAATATTCTATATGCTTGATCTGATTTTTTACTATTCTTCTTCCTCATGACTCTCTAGGATGATGATGACCCTGAGGCTTTCTAGGATGATGATGTCACGGAGACACACCATTTTTTTTTCTAGCCGTTTCTTCGCTAGCCTGTCGATCAGGGAAAAAGAAAAAAAATCGCTTATTACGCCGCATTAAGAAAAAGAAGGAGACAATAGAATAGAGTTAAGACTTTCATTTCATGTATTATGAGTATTTTAGACTGGATATCGACGACATGTTTTATTCTATTCAATTCTAATTAGAATACTCTTTACTTACGCTAGACCAGATATGGACGACATGTTACGGATTAAACCGAAAAGTACTTGATAAGTACATAGACCAGATAATGAAGACATATAATTGTCTTTTCTAACATTTTGTCAACTCGTTTGTCGATCAGGGGCTCAGGAACTGCCAATGCTATTATTACGCTGCATTCTGAAAGAGAGGTAGTGAATCAAATAGACATAAGACTTCCAATCCAAGATTTGTGATATTTCCATTAGAATACTATTTATTTACGCTAGACCAGATATCGACGACATGCTACGCATTAATCCGAAAAGAACTTGATAAGTACATACACCGGATAATGAAAACACATCAGTTTTTCTTCTAACCCTTTGTTCAGTAGTCCGTCGTTCAGTGAACAAGGAAATGCTAATTTAATTATTACGCTGCATTAAGAAAAAGAGGAGGGGAATAGAATACAGTTATGACTTTCATTCCATGCGTTGTATGTATTTTAGCAGAACAAGTTTTAATCTTAGACCGGATATCGACGACATGTTATTTTTAAGATCAAACTAGTACTAGATAAGTAAATAGACCTGATAACGAAGACATATAATTGTCTTTTCTAACCTTTTGTTTAGCAGCCTGTCGTTCAGAGAACAAGGGCATGCTAATTTAATTATGACGACGTATTATGAAACAGAGGGAGGGAATAGAACAGAGTTAAGACTTTCATTCAATGTGTTGTAAATACTTTAACGGAACAAGTTTTTAATTGTTAGACCGGATATCGACGACATGTTATTTTTAAGATCAAACTAGTACTAGATAAGTAAATAGACCTGATAACGAAGACATATAATTTTCTTTTCTAACATTTTATCAACTCGCTTGTCGATCAAGGGCTCAGAAACTGCCAATGCTATTATTACGCTGCATTGTGAAAGAGAGGTAGTGAATCAAATAGACATAAGACTTCCAATCCAAGATTTGTGATATTTCCATTAGAATACTATTTATTTACGCTAGACCGGATATCGACGACATGCTACGCATTAATCCGAAAAGAACTTGATAAGTACATACACCGGATAATGAAAACACATCAGTTTTTCTTCTAACCCTTTGTTCAGTAGTCCGTCGTTCAGTGAACAAGGAAATGCTAATTTAATTATTACGCTGCATTAAGAAAAAGAGGAGGGGAATAGAATACAGTTATGACTTTCATTCCATGCGTTGTATGTATTTTAGCAGAACAAGTTTTAATCTTAGACCGGATATCGACGACATGTTATTTTTAAGATCAAACTAGTACTAGATAAGTAAATAGACCTGATAACGAAGACATATAATTTTCTTTTCTAACATTTTATCAACTCGCTTGTCGATCAAGGGCTCAGAAACTGCCAATGCTATTATTACGCTGCATTGTGAAAGAGAGGTAGTGAATCAAATAGACATAAGACTTCCAATCCAAGATTTGTGATATTTCCATTAGAATACTATTTATTTACGCTAGACCGGATATCGACGACATGCTACGCATTAATCCGAAAAGAACTTGATAAGTACATACACCGGATAATGAAAACACATCAGTTTTTCTTCTAACCCTTTGTTCAGTAGTCCGTCGTTCAGTGAACAAGGAAATGCTAATTTAATTATTACGCTGCATTAAGAAAAAGAGGAGGGGAATAGAATACAGTTATGACTTTCATTCCATGCGTTGTATGTATTTTAGCAGAACAAGTTTTAATCTTAGACCGGATATCGACGACATGTTATTTTTAAGATCAAACTAGTACTAGATAAGTAAATAGACCTGATAACGAAGACATATAATTGTCTTTTCTAACCTTTTGTTTAGCAGCCTGTCGTTCAGAGAACAAGGGCATGCTAATTTAATTATTACGCCGTATTATGAAACAGAGGGAGGGAATAGAACAGAGTTAAGACTTTCATTCAATGTGTTGTAAATACTTTAACGAAACAAGTTTTTAATTGTTAGACCGGATATCGACGACATGTTAATTTTAAGACCAAACTAGTACTAGATAAAATAACAGCCCGGATAACGAAGACATAATTTTCTTTTCTAACCTTTTGTTCGGTAGTCCGTCGTTCAGAGCACAAGGAAATGCTAAATTAATTATTACCTTGTATTAAGAAAAAGAGGAATGGAATCGAATAGAGTTAAGACTTTTATTCTATGCATTGTAAGTATTTTAGCAGAACAAGTTTTAATCTTAGACCGGATATCGACAACATGCTACGCATTAATCCGAAAAGAACTTGATAAGTACATAGACCGGATAATGAAAACACATCAGCTTTTTTCTAACCTTTTGTTCAATAGTCCGTCGTTCAGAGAACAAGGAATTGGTAATTTAATTATTACGCCGTATTAAGAAAAAGAGGAAGGGAATAGAACAGAGTTAAGACTTTCATTCCATGAGTTGTAAGTATTTTAGCAGAAAAGTTTTGTTTTAATTCTTAGACCGGATGTCGACGACATGTTATTTTTAAGATCAAACTAGTACTAGATAAGTAAATAGACCTGATAACGAAGACATATAATTGTCTTTTCTGACCTTTTGTTTAGCAGCCTGTCGTTCAGAGAACAAGGAAATGCTAATTTAATTATTACGCCGTATTAAGAAAAAGAGGAATGGAATAGAATAGAGTTAAGACTTTTATTCCATGCATTGTAAGTATTTTAGCAGAACAAGTTTTAATCTTCGACCGGATATCGACGACATGTTATTTTTAAGACCACACTAGGACTCGATAAGTAGATAGATCTGATAATGAAGACTTATAATTGTCTTTTCTAACCTTCTGTTTAGCAGCCTGTCGTTCAGAGAACAAGGTCATGCTAATTTAATTATTACGCCCTATTATGAAACCGAGTGAGGGAATAGAACAGAGTTAAGGCTTTCATTCAATGTGTTGTAAATACTTTATCGGAACAAGTTTTTAATTGTTAAACCAGATAACGACGACATGTTATTTTTAAGATCAAACTAGTACTAATTGTATTTTCTAACATTTTGTCAACTTGCTTGTCGATCAGGGGCTCGGGAACTGCCAATGCTATTATTACGCTGCATTGTTAAAGAGAGGTAGTGAATCAAATAGACTTAAGACTTCCAATCCTAGATTTGTGATATTTTCATTAGAATACTATTTATTTACGCTAGACCGGATATCGAAGACATGTTACGGATTAAACCGAAAAGTACTTGATAAGTACATAGACCGGATAATGAAGACACATCAGCTTTTTTCTAACCTTTTGTTAGGTAGTCCGTCGTTCAGAGAACAAGAAAATGCTTATTTAATTATTGCGCCGTATTAAGAAAAAGAGGAAGGGAATAGAGCAGAGTTTAGACTTTCATTCCGTGCGTTGTAAGTATTTTCGCAGAACAAGTTTTGTTTTAATTCTTAGACCGGATATCGACGACATGTTATTTTTAATATCAAACTAGTACTGGATAAGTAGATATGTCATAATTATCCGGTCCATGATGCATACAAAGGAATATGTTAGGAAAATTTTAAAGTTAGTTTAATCAAGTTACATAACATATATCTGGTCTTTAATTAATTAAATCAGAATGTTATTTGAGAAATTATACCCAATTAGGTCTTACATATCGTGTAAAATACTAGCCACGACGATCCGTGTCGTCAGTATCCGGCCTTACAAGAATAAAAGAAAAATGCTAAGAAGATTACTCAAAATCCCCAATCCTATAGTTAATTTACTACTAACCTTGAAATTGGTATTTTGTAATCCATCTCTGACTCTTTTCATGTCGATAGTGTAGTGTATATTGCGTCAATAAGCGTTGAAGATGAATTTTAATATTTATAATATGTTGAATGAATACCTACTCGTCAGGTACTATATTAATCGAAATCATCATATGTCGTAACTATCCGGTCCATTACGAATATAAAGGAATATTCTTAATTGATATCTCGTTATTTATACTTCTTAAGTGTTAACTGGTCGCCAGTGTCAAACTGTCGCTGTTATCCGGTCATAATTTGAAAGTTAGTTTAATCAAGTTACCTAATATATATCTGGTCTTTAAATATTTAGATCAGAATGTTATTTGAGAAATTATACTCAATTAGATCTCACATATCGTGTAAAATACTAGCCACGACGATCCGTGTCGTCAGTATCTGGTCTTAAAAGAATAAAAGAAAAATGCTAAGAAGATTACTCAAAATCCCCAATGCTACAGCGTTAATTGACTACCAACCTTGAATTTGTCTTTAGTAATCCACCTCTGAATCTTTTTAAGCCGATGGTGCAGTTTATATTGCGTCAATGAGCATTGAAGATCAATTTTAATATTTATAATATGTTGAATAAATACCTCCTTGTCAGGTACTATATTAGTCGAATACGTCATATGTCGTAATTATCCGATCCATTATGCATATAAAGGAATACGCTGAATTGATTTCTCGTTATTTATAATTCTTAAGTGTTACAACGAGTTGCCTTGTGTGCCCTTGTTACGTCCCTCTCTCCTCTATATTATATGATCATACTATAATAAACATTATATCTGTAAATATTCTTGTGTATAACATTCCTTTCAGCAGCAGGTAAGTGAGAGGAGCAGACAGCCATAACATACACAGAGAGAGAGAGAGAGAGAGAGAGAGAGAGAGAGAGAGAGAGCCGCGCGTGGTGTGTATGTGCGTGTGGCGCCGTCTGTGAGGGCGAGAGAGAGAGAGAGAGAGAGAGGAAGAGAGATTGCACTGTTCACGTGGTCGCGTCTCGCGCCGCGATACTCAGGAGTTTACCGCCGTACAGTACAGTCGTGCCGATACTGTCTCTTCGTCTCCGCGGCTACGCTTACTTTAAGCAAGATAGATCCGTGCGTGCGTGCGTTCGACTTCGAGAGGACTGCTACAGCGTCCTTGACCAGGAACTTCGTGTGTCGCTGGAATCAACCTGCTGCTGTTCAGCACCGCGTGTCCATTGGTTTGCCGCTCGACTTCTAGCTGCACCCTGGCCACACACGAGGCTTTGAGGCGTCCGACCTGCTGTCCAGCGTCGGGCCCTGGTCATCCGTCCTGCGCCGCTCCGGTCCAAGCCACGAGGCGTTTGTCGAGCTCCACGAAGCACATCTGTAAGTACCTGCCCGATCGCAATACTCTCTCTCTTGGCATTATTCGCTCTGCTCCGTCTCTCTTACTCCGCGCTGCGTTTGTACTGATTTTTGAGTCTGTACATAAAGAGAAACTTTGCTATTACTCGGCTTGTGTCACTTTGTTCCTGACTCTGTCCATTTCCATGCGATTCGCTCTTGATTTATCTCGCGAACTAGCTACGTAGCCAAATCACTGCAACTAGCTGCTACATACTTTTCCTCTCGCTTGTTCGTCGATCAGTGGATGCGCCACTGATCGCTTATACACGGGTGCGGACCCCGTCATTCTTTAATATCCCGGACTAAAACACCGTTATATATAGCGCCCTAACGTTACGGATTAATTATTAAACTGTAAAACAATTTATTCGGCTATAAATTGCTGCGAGACCTTCGAGTACAACTGCGCAATGTAGTATCATACTCGCAACAACAAGCAACGGAAGACGCACTACGTCAGAAAATTAACCGCAGCACAAAAAGTGTTCAATTCCAGGATACCTTCGACTTAAATTATTACGACATGTCGAATCAGCACAATAACCCGTATTCGAACGAGAGAAAAGTTTTAAATGCACAAGCTCCGATATTTTACTCTACGACTAAAGCTAGTCAGCCGAAAATTTTTACAAGAACACCAGCTACTGANCACCGGCTACTGCGCCGAGTTCTTTGCGTGCAGACGCCCCGCAGCATCCTAACCTCTGCTGGCCGGCCGTAACCGTCTACAATCAGCCCGTATGCTCGAGCTGCGACGGGGGGATTTGGCCTCAAACAGCTATGCGTTCGCTCTCGCAACCAAGTCCTCAAGTGACAAATCAAATCGCAGGAGTTGCGTCAAGCACCACCTGGAACACTCTGGACAACTCCCGTCCGAGAACAAAGAATCTCGGGAGGACAGTTAGAGAGTGGAAATTAAAATTCTCTGGCGACAAAGGCATTAGCATTGAGGAATTCCTAGCGCAAGTCGGGGCAAACCAGCGATTAGAAAATATATCTGACGAGGAACTCCTAGACTTCTTGTTCCCCATGCTAGAGACACCTGCGCTGTTTTGGTATCGTGCCTACGCCTAGGCCCTCGTGGCAAACGTACCAAGACTTCAAGAGGGCAGCTCTCAATAATTATAGCAAATCTAGAAGGAATAAGCGGAGTCTGATAGTCGAGGCTCATCTACGCACGCGAGGAGCTGACGAGCCTGTAATAGATTACATTGTCTCCCTCCTCATGATCTTAAATAGGTTTGAAAAGCCATGGAGCCAGCAAGAACAATTTAATCTGGTCATCGATAACATGCTTCCGAAGCTCAAAAAGTGGATGAAGAAATATTACGGGAATTTAACGCATACTGAAGAACTCCTCGACAGAGCCCAAGAAGTGGAGGACGATGAAGATGGCCAATGGAGACCACCGTCTCCAGCAGACCAAACAGTGCTACCAGAAACGGCATATAGGCCTGGCAAAAAACTCAAGAGTAAGCAGATCAGCATCTCCTCGGTGAACTCGAATGCGCTGTCCATGTCAGAGGCAGAATTGGAGAGGCACTTTGAGAAGTTTCTTAAGAAGAGGTCCATAGACCCCGACTCTCCCAATCGCACCAAGTCTGGTTCAGGAAAGGACTCCTTAGCGAAAAAGACCTCTTCCAGAGAAGCAGAAACATCGCCGAAAAAGGAGCAGTCCGACGACGAACAGACGCAGAGGCAAACGCGGTCGAGGAGATAAACGAGGAAAAGGAGGCTGGCGTCGTCGTAGAGGGGATCGTACAGACAAAATTACACCCAAGTCGGATAAAAACAAGGATAAACCGGCAGGTCCAGACGGGGAGAACGTTCTGTGCTGCAATTGCAGCTGGCCTGGTTACACAAAGCTCACCTGCCCGGAATGTACACAAGATCAGTCAAAAAACGGGAAAGAGAGCGAGTAGATAAGGTCCTACCGCTCTAGAACAACCGCGGACCTTCAACGCTGAAAGCGTAACAGGAGTAGCGCAAACACTTCACGGCATGGCGAGCGATTCACCGCTAACAACGAGTAGCTCGACCGATGTGGAGACGTTCTGCGATGGAGGTACTGTTGCCAGCGCTATAGTTGAGAAGTTTCCACGTTGGTGGCTGGCCGTGGAGGTCGGTCAATTTAAATTAAGAGGACCCTACGACACCGGAGCTTCATGCACCGTCCTTGGCCCCATCGGCATATCTCTCGCTGCCTCATTAAATAGGCGCGTGAGACCACATGTGGGCCCAAGGGCTAGAGCAGTCAATGGTCATTATAATGGGTAGCGTTAAATTGCACTTCACCATTGGTGGAGTAACCCATTTGATAGACGTTCTTATCTTGAATGAAGCCGACACTGAGTGCACTTTAGATGCCGACTTCGTTCGCGCATTTTCGGCGATGCTTGATCCTGTAGCAAATAAGCTGCTGCTCAAAGGCACAGATGTTGAGGTACCGGCCGTCCTCTCATCTATGCGTGCTGAGGAGCTTTTATCGCTCGCCTCTTTCGGAATTGAAGCAATTACCGATGAGCAGCGCCTAGAAATCGACAATCTGATGAAAGAACTGCTGCCTGATCCGGCCTGTAAACAGTTGGGCTGCACGGGATGGATACACCACGATATCGACGTTGGCAGTGCTCGCCCTATCAAACAGCGGTATTACCCTGTTTCGACAATTTTAAAGGACGAAATGCACGAGCAAGTGCATAAGATGCTCCGTGCCGGCATAATTAGAAGATCCAAAAGTAATTGGTCTAGTCCAGTAGTTATGGTGCGAAAATCTGACGGCAGTTTTCGTTTCTGCGTCGATTACCGAAAAGTGAACGCTGTATCGAAAATAGCTGCTTACCCGCTACCCTACATGGATATGATATTGCGGAAGATACAGCATGCTAGATATATATCGGCGCTGGATTGCTCAGGAGCGTTTTTGCAAATACCCCTTACAGAGCGATCCATCCCTATCACAGCCTTCACTGTACCTGGACTTGGATTATTTGAATTCGTCAGGATGCCATATGGCCTCGCAGGAGGGCCAGCGACGTTTCAGATGCTCGCTGACCAGCTGATCACGCCAGAAATGGAACCGTATGCTTTTGCGTACCTAGACGACATCATAATCGCAACCGACACGTTCTCAGACCATGTCAAATGGCTAACGTTAATCTTGAAACGGATAAACGAAGCTGGACTCACCATAAACAGGAAGAAGTCGAAAATATGCATGTCTGAAGTGCGTTACCTAGGCGTACTTGTGAATCGTGAGGGCTGTCGCCCCGATCCAGAACGAGTTCGGCCTATAGTCGAGTACCCGGCTCCCAAGAACTTAAAGCAACTGCGCAGATTCATTGGGATGGCTTCGTGGTACCGTAAATTTCTAGAAGATTTCGCTACACTATGCGAACCGCTCACTGCACTCACTCGCAAAAATGTAAAATACGAGTGGAAGGACGAACAACAGGTAGCTTTTGAGCAAGTAAAAGCTCTGATCGCAACTGCTCCGGTTTTAGCAAGGCCTGACTTCAGCGCTCCATTCATAGTAGAATGTGATGCCAGCGATACAAGACTTGGAAGCGTCCTTC
Organism: Pteromalus puparum; assembly: GCA_012977825.3. NCBI lineage: Eukaryota > Metazoa > Arthropoda > Insecta > Hymenoptera > Pteromalidae > Pteromalus > Pteromalus puparum. The sequence goes on from CM053171.1 coordinate 27,633,913, forward strand.
TGCAACGCATTGAGGGAGAAGACCGCGTGCTCTGCTTCGCGAGCCGCGTCTTATCTGCTACGGAGCGCAGGCTGTCGGTGACAGAGAGGGAATGCCACAGTGTTATCTGGTCCATAGAAAAATTTAGACCTTACATCGAAGGCTACCATTTCACTGTAGTAACGGACCACCACAGCCTTGTTTGGCTACAGAACTTGAAACATCCTAACGGAAAATTGGGCCGTTGGTCTCTGCGTCTCCAGTTCTACGACTTTGAGATCGTTCACCGTAAAGGTAAAGACAACGTCGTGCCCGATGCGCTCGAGAAAAACGCGGTTTTGTTTAGTTCAATCAGAGTTTTTCATGATAAAGTCTCGGTCCGAAAGTAAAATAAATGCACGCGAGTGAAAATAAAAGAAAAGTGAAGTGAATAATAAAAAGGCCAAAAACGTGTTAAGCAAAATTTGATAAAAACAACGCAAACGACGGGAATACGTATATACATATATATATATAAAAGCATACGCGTTGAAACGCGAAAAACTCAGATCGACAAAACGCCTTTCCAAGAATTTCAAACAGACGAGAGCGCGCGCTGAAATTCTCAGAACAAGCTTCGGACAAAGGGCGTGGCTAAGCAACCAAGCCAATATGGCCGCCACATTTCTCTCTCGCACGTAGGCTGTACGGAACGGAGGGAGAGAGAGAAAAGAGCGAAAAGTCGCCGCTATACGTCGCTGCGAACGACGCGCGAAGAAAGGCGCACTTGAATACGAACGACGCCATTTTACTTCAACGCATGCTGTAAAGCATGAAAACGGAGGGAGAGTTGCCGTTGTTGCACTCGCACGTCACGGGAATGATACGCGGACGCGCATGCATGTACATATACATATATATATATATATATATATATATATATATATGCACGAAAGGCCCATGCTGAGTCGACACACACCATAAAGGGATGCTACTATGAAGGCTGTGCACAGCAGCACAAAGTCACGTGACCGCTCACTTCTTGCGCGGCAACTTTTGAATTTGATGCGATACACGTGAACGATGGCTCTCGCATCTAGTGCAAGTCTGCCTGCGTGCTGCACTGTTTATAGACACCGCGCGGGTGGGGCTGCTGATGCGTGAGTTTACTCTGCAATAAATTAAACAAACAATTACTTTATTGTAACGACCTTGTTCGTTTACAAGCTTGCGTTCAGAAATAAATGAAGCATGAATATTAATTACAAAATCTTTCGACAGTTCGGAGCACGAGCACCGACTGGAGCGACATACGTGTTGAGATTCTGGATCATTACGATCTGAATGAACAACAACCTGATGAAAGTCTGTGGCTACAACTCTACGGCGGAAACGTTTGGCTGATGAACTCCAAGGATGAATCACTCCAATTGGGTAATGAAGTCAAGTTACATAATAATATTTATTCTTACGTTTATTCACGTACGAGAAGTCTGACGGGCTTAAAGCCAAAGGAAAGTACGACACGAAGTCTGCGCGGATCTGTGAGAGGTTTAACACGAACATACGAATTTGACTTGGTACGTGCGCATGTACAGACACTTAGTCAGTGTCACACGCCCAATAAAAACTAGACCCTCACACAGATCTGCCAAACCTGCTCTCGTGCTTAGTGGGTCTCGGACGGCGGGAGCCGTGCTCAGGCACACATTCTGCAACAAGAGACCAGGTCGGTTGGGGAACTTTCTTGAAAAGGGACTCGATTGACCGCAAGGTAGCCCAATACTTGTGCACAAAGTATAGGGAGCCTTGCAAGGGTATCCTCTCAACCGCAGACTAATGTTTTTTTGTATATTTACAGACATGAACAACCTCAGTTTGGAAGAAGCAGCCAGGCTCCTTGGAGTATTGAAAGCTACTGAGGATAGAGTGGTAGGGTTGAGAGGACCCATGAGCCACTACAGCGACGTAGAGAGAGTGAGAGCCACTACGTCCACGCCCATGAATAATTATCAGACTCATGCAAGGTCCAACCTGGACGAACTCGCCAGACTACTGCGAGAAAGCACTCAGGCTCAATTGACACTCAGTGGAAAACTGGTAAATGGTATGACGTCACTCGTGAAGGAGAACACCAAGGTGAACAGCAACATCGAAAAGCTCACATTCACGATCAGACAGGACATGCACGATTTGATGGAGTCTGTCGAGACCTTGAAACTCAAAGACCGAAACGAACAGGCAATGAAAGGTTGGCAGGATGGGCCGACTTTGCCAGACTCCAACAAGCCGAAAATCATCAGCTGGACACGTCCGGATGAGCCGTTCAATCTGCCTCCACGAGGACGAGGACGCGGACGCGGTTTTCGCCCAGTCGACCGCAACCCGCTCATACTTTCGACTCCTGGACCAAAGGAGTTCAAACCTGCCGATCTGAAAAGATCGTCCACGCTAATGGGTGGAACACGAGAGCATGACTCGTACGAGTGGAACGATGACCCAGACATACGGGCCCGGAAGGAAGTGTCCCCGTATAAAGACTGGCGCATCGAATCCGCTGAACGCTTCGGAACAACGTTCAAAGACGTAAGATTGTCCGACGATTTGAACGTAAGTAGACGATTTTCTGAACATGACTTGAGTCCGGACAAACTCTACACAAAAATAACCCTACACCCTACACGAAATAGTTCTACACAGGAAATAACTGCACGGGAAAATTCTGCACAGAAATTTACTGCACGGGCATTCCCTACACACATTTTCAATAATTTTACTACACCGAAAAACTCTACACAAGTTTTTTTACAACACGGAAAAACCCTACACAAATATTACCTACACGGGCAAACCCTACACAATTTTTAACCAAAAGTGATGCACCGTAAAATTCTACACAATTAATTAACTACACAATAATTTTTAATTTGCTACACCGAAATTCTCTACACGCCAATTTGCTGCAGAGTCAAACTCTACACACAAATTTACTGCACCGGCAAACTCTACACAAAAATTTGCTACACAGAAAAACTCTACACACTGTTAATTAATTTACTACACGGCAAAACTCTACACACTGTTAGTCAAAATAATAATTATTTTTGTGTATAAATAGAGATGTATTTGTATTTGTCCAGGTAAGTGAACGTTTTTATAAATTTTAGCGTGCTTTAATGTTTTCTTTCTCGCTCTTGATATTTCCGCCATGATTACATGCGCTTTGGCTTTTTCGAGAGCGTACACTGATTTCGCCAATATTGATTAATGAAATGGGTTTTTCATGACTATAAGGACTAGACACCTGCCTTTTTGCCCGTCTTCGAGCTATATTGTAATGGTATTATTTTACTCTAATGTAAAAGCGATACTTTGATGAACGTTGTTGAGAACGTTTTCACAGAATAAAATAATACATTACAATATTTCTCGCAGAATACGAGCTCTTCCAAACCCCAGATGCACGCAAGACCGCAAGGCTAATCCTTACGGCAAAGCAATGCGTGACTTTGACAGGAATTGTTCAAATTTATTGTGCCTTGGATTTTACGATAAGGCACACTGATTGCGCGAACAATAATTAAGTGGTGCTTTTATGGAAATCAGAAACAAGGATTTCGTTTTTGGTTTTTGCTTTCTCAAAGGGAAAGCTTTGTAACAATTCAAATTTTCAAATCAATTGACCGACTCGTTTTGAATGTATTAATATGTTCCATTAAAAAAAACACACACACATTTTCTCAATATTTTTGCCCATTGTAACTCTGAAACGGATTGATACAATGAGCTGAAATTTAGCATGCAATTCAACCATGTCATAACTTAGAACTGAAAGGGTTTAAAGCATTGTGTATGATTGTTATATACTTCTTTATGTGGACTACATGGGTGTTGCGGAAAACTTTTTCGCTGGACCGTATCGGAGAATGAGGGACTTCAAAATCACTGTATCTTGGCTGTTGTTTCAAAAACGTACGTATCTCTAAGTTTCTAAGCATTATTATTACAAGATTTTCGAATCCGTTATCAAGATACGAGAGATTTAAAGCCGCCTGAAAAGTTAATAAACGCCGTGCCGTATCGGACTGTTTATGCCACGATCGTATCGTATGTGCTTGGTCCGTACTGGGACAAAAAGTGCGTTTACGTCTTGTGGTTTATACAGCGAAATGATCCAAGATATAGCGCTAATTTTAGATTTTTTCGAAAGTTTAAACTTTAAACTAAACGAAAAAAACGATTGTCCCTCTACTCTGGAAAACGTGAATTAACGGTCAAATGTCGCCTGCATGCAACGATTTTTTAGAGACGATGTATCCGGCGGTAATCGTCTGTGTATTCGGATGTAGTCGTAAACCTTATATTACAAATATACTGCCGCACATAATGTAATCACATAAAGTCAGTGTGCATTATGAGTATGTTACGTCCTGAGACAATTCTTGCTAACCGTGCTAGCCCATTCAAACAGAGCCTTCTCTTCCAAGATATCATAATTAATCCTGAGAGGAATAACGACGTATCTCGGAGCCCACTTCGAGAACGACTTATCCTGCGATCCGCTTCAACAACAACGTATCTCAAAAAATAGAGTTAAATTTGTATTTTGTTAATAGTTTACTCATTTTTTTTCAAAATTTTTTATCGCGTCTATTTAGCAAGAATCACAAGTAAACGTAGTTCTTAAAGTGGGCTCCGAGATACGTCGTTATTCCTCTCAGACGTCGATTATATAGTCATAAGAAGTCTTTAAAATTCCGAGCACCTTTGACATAAACACGTCCTTGTGCAGTGCGATGATCTGCTCGATACCCCGAAAAGGTACTTCGGGGCCTTGACGAGGGTAAAACGCAACAGCAGCGGCCGAATAGGTAGGTACTTCTTAACTTGGGTAGCAATGTGCTGATCGAGAAGAGCAACTCGGCCGAAATAAGGGGAGCCTTGGTCTTAAATTCGAGACCTTCAACCTTGGCTACTTGCGATTGTCAATTTGGCCAGCCGCGGCGGGACTTTACCAGCTTGTAAAATATGTCCATGCGCTCATTCTCGGTTTTGTCGAGGTTCTCGCTGATAATCATGCTTTTAGCGCCTGCATCTGCACGCACAGCTTTCTCAGTCGTATCTACAGCCCAATTGCCGTCGTCATCGTCATCCTTATCGCTTGTCAATTTTGAGGACGCCTCGATAACGATATCAGACTCGATATCTGGGGTGCTAGTATATTGTTATCACTAGAATCGACAGAGCGTGCGCATATTTTTTTATTCGATTATTATGGGTATCTTGCTCATGAGAATCTTAGATTTTAAGGGCCCTCGGGAGCATAGATATACAATAAGCGAGAAAAATAGCGGTTCCTTGCATCCCAACTTTTGAATCAACCGGTGCACCAATGATGTTGAAAATTATATATATTATGGTTTGATATACCTTTTCTGCGGGGAAGCGGGCTTTTAAGCCTTCGTGAGCCCTGTGTATCAAAAATGATTATTTAAATTTATCGATTTTAAAGCTGTCAGGAAGAAGCGTAAAAACAACATGTTTCTTTTGTTTTTTATACTAACCCCGAAATAGGGAGAAACTAAATAATCACATTTTGTAATTTATAGAGTCAACAAAAGCTTATAAGCTCACTTCCCCGCAGAAAGGGTATAACAAAGAATTACATACATAATTTTCAGCGTCATCGGAGCACCGGTTGATTCAAAAGTTGGGATGCGAGGAACCGCTATTTTTCTCGCTTATTGTATAGCTATATCTATGCCCCCGAGGGCCTTTAAATAAATATATTATAAAGACTATCTTGGTAGTTCAAAATTTCACAGTATTTTAAGGATCATTGTAAGGTTATCACAATATTTTAACATACACTTTTATTTTTTTGAGAGAGGGATTTGAATTTAATAGTTATACCAAGATGCTTGAAAAAATACAACTTTCTAGGCCCGCTGTGCATCCCCTAGCACAAAGAGGTCTATCCAACCCGATTCCGAAAATCCGAAAAATATTGATTTTAAATTTTAAATAAAATCCTTCGCCGCGGCCGAACCGATAGCGGGAGCGCGTTCTATAACCACCAACATTTGATTACATGCGAAAAAAAAACACAAATTTCTAGGCTTCGTTTGAAATTGATTGTTATTTTCTATTATGATATGTAAGGACTTGCGCATAGTCCGGTGCGAGCGCAAACATTTTTTTTTATAATAAAATTGTCAATTTCTTCAAATCCTGATACAAGGCGTGATCGATGAGTTCGAGGTCGACGATTCGTATCATTCTTCTTCTCAAGAAGCGGTTTATGCGTAGATACTGTTCGCGCATGAACTGCCACACCAGTCTAACTGTCATAACTGCAAAAGACAAATAAATAAATGCATTTATAAATTATGTAGCACAATGTGCAGCTGCCACAGAGCCATAAAGTCAAAGTCGAAAGCACCCGTATAATCTTCTCTTTTTAAAAAAGTAATAACCGGATTTTTTGAAGCCGTGAAAGAAGCCTTTTGCTTGCTTGAGAAACAAATATACGGTCCGAATAAAGTTACGGTTTTGAACTTCTAACCTTAGAAAATTGAGCGCGCGTTGAATTTAGCTAGTATGATAATAAAAACAGACTTTACAGACTCCAAAAATTACTATTACAAAGGTTCCTTAGGGGAAAGCAAAAGATAGGAAATGCAGCGCGGACAAAAAAACGGAGCAATAAATATTGAGACCTACCGTCGAATTTACGACCGGGCATGGCGTTGTAAGCAGTCGTGATGGTCTGGAATAATTCTGCCTCTCGTTCTTCGTCCACGTCGTTTCTAGCCCACGGTCCACGCATGTAGCCTCCTTCCAGAAATTATGTATCCTGTCAGAAAACGGCTTCACTTCGATGCCAGGTTGAGGGGCAGGTGTTGGAGGTGGCTGTGGCTGTTAATGTTGTGGTCTTGACGATGACTGAGCAGTTATAGGGCAATGTGCTCAACATAGGCTCACTGCGTGTAATGTTGAAACTGTGATCTTAAGGATGCTGTATGGAATCTGTGAATGTCCGGTAATTTTTTGCTTGCAGAAAAAATTTCCTTAAAAAAAAATATAAAGCATATAATGGCACTTCTTTATTCAGTATAAAACTAAATCATTAAAAAACTAGAATTTTTAAAACGTACCCTTCAAATAATACAAACATTCTTAGCAGCTGCCAATTCTTGGCATGTTGCATTAGGATAGGTAGAGAGTATTCACGTTTCCGATAGCCTTCTTAAAGTTTCTTATTGTATAATACATGGGTCTAAAGGCAATAGTTGTAGAGTAGATATTCTGACCATAATTACAGACAGGTCTGGATATGTTGAAGGGCTGGGGATGTGCACTGTTGCCGAGGTCGGGCCCATCTCCTATGAGCATGCAAATGGTACACTGGCCGAGGCCTGCTACAGAAATACCCGTCGAGTATAGTAGCGAGACAACAAGTGTTCGAGCGCTCTTAAGTCTCGACCCTGACTTTGTCGCTCTTGCTCCGTTACACTCTTTAGGCACTGCAACTACACGACGAGTTCCAACAGTCCGTGGCTGCTCAGCTGACACAAAGACGATGCGCGCGTGGAAGGTGGTTGCTCTTTCCCCGAGAGGACGACATCCGTTCTCGGTGTTCCTGGTGTTGCTGTTGCCGTGTTGTCATCGGGTGTCGAGAGGCTAACCTCTTTGCCAGCTCTGCCTCTGCTCGTCTGCCACAGAACAGAAATATAAGTCGTCTGTTGCTGTGCTCGCGGTCACATGTTGCTCATTGCTGCGCGCGAGTCATCTGCACCAGCGCAACGTTGCCGCCAGGATGCACCGCGGCATGACCGGAATATCATTTTTAAAAACTGGTCTTAAAAAATGTACTTATACGTTAAATTATTACTCTCATAGTAGTACACGAATCCTACCTATTATCAGGGCAGTTAAATTACAACAAAAATTAGTAAAATTACTACTGCAAATAATAGTAATATATATTTTACTACTTTCCACGAAAATTTAACTAACGTATGTTATAATTTTACTAATTTTTGTTGTAATTTAACTGCTCTGAGAATAGGTCGGATTCGTGTACCATGTGTATCATAAAAGAGTAGTAATTTTGCGAATATATTTTTTATAGTTTATTCCGGTCGGTAAAATTCGAATTTTCGAGTGTTTCTGAAGTTGGATGCAAAGCCAACTTCTGACGAGAGTAAAGCGATAGAACGCTCGTTCTTATTTTTCATTCTGTCAAACAGCTTGCGCAAAAACGCACTTATTGAATTTAACAGGATTCCAAAAAATAATGTGAGTAGTGGTGTGTACAAAAGCAATAGAGAGAGAGACAAGAAAGTGAAAGAGAAAGGGAGAGTGAGAGAGAAAAAGTAGTGGTGCAAAGAAATATAGTGAGAGACAAGAAAGAGAAAGAGAAAAGGAAAACCAGAGAGAGAGAAAGAAAAAAAGTAGTTGCGCAAAGAAATAGAGAGAGAGACAACTAAAATAAGGTAAACTTCTTATTAATGTACTAGAAAATCTGTGTGCGCTTCGCGCACTTCTTATCGTGTCATCAGATTTTAAATTTTGCCGCCTGCTGATTCCTCGCACGCCGTCGTGCAGCGAGGAGAGAGAGAGAGAGAGAGAGAGAGAGAGAGAGAGAGAGAGAGAGAGAGAGAGAGAGCGTATCATCGTCTGTCGAGCCCTAAATTCACAGAGGACATGTCTTGTGCGTGTAGATAACCAAGATAACCCCGGGAGCTTTTCTACAATAGGTTAATATTAGTAGTATGTACATATACATGATTTCAATTTGTTTCTAACTGAACCTATTGTAGAAAGGCTCCACAGAAGAACGAACAGACTCGGTTTTCTTGCATGCAATCTCCGACCTATACGCAGCAGACGGCATGGCTCAGCTGATGTGGTGTGCTTAGCTAAGAGAAGTAGCTTACGCGCGAGTGTTTACTAACAAGCATGTACTTATGTACGCGTGCGTCGGCGTAGACGTGCAGTCGCCTCCTTCTCCAAATGCGTGTATCGGCGTGTGCAGCTTTTTCACCCCTCGGCTCTTTTTCGTTTCCACTATATGTAAGTACGGCTGCTACTGCTAGTTGATCTAATCAGCAATCGTCGACGTCCCCCCGTGCACAAGGCTGCTGCTGCTGGCTAGATAAGTCGGTTGATTTTATTTCTACAAAATTTGGTCAATGGACACGTGCTCACTACGGAAATAGTTTGCTTTTAATATAGGTTATATTTGATGACATCAACAATCACATTAGACTGCGTGTGCAGATTAGAAAAAGGGGCACCGATTGCTGACTGGTCTATCAAGGATTTATTAAACGAGTTTGGCTTGAATTGTTTCCACATATTACTGGCAAAACTTGGTGCAAATGCAAGTGATTAAAGTTAATGTAGCATATGATAAGAACACTGGACTAAGCAAGGGGTTTGGATTTGTATAATTTAAAAGCAAAGAGGCAACCCAGTCTGTGTTTTACAAATGGAATCATAATCTGGAGGGAACAAAAATCAAAATAAAACAGAGAGATGTTTAAATTTGTATGTACGAATAGTAGTAGTAGTAGCAACAACAGTAGCAACAGTAGCACTAGTTAAAATTTTAGAGATATTGCTGATAGCTTTCGACTTGAAAGCTGCTGCAGCTTGAAAAACCATCAGCAATGCAGCATCGCACCTTCAGTCCTTGGTATCTACGCTTGATACAGGCGAGCTATTGCGATTTTATGGCCTCTGAAAGCAGGATACTTAGGAGTCACGTTTAAAAATATTCCCTTGCGATGTGCTTGCTTTGAGGCTTTGTAAACTACCAGCTTTCTGAAGGGGAATGAAACTCCTAAGACACTGTAATATGATGCTATTTAAATTTCATTACTTTTCAGAAAGTTGGAAATGCACAAAGCCTCAAAGCAAGCACGTCGCGAAGGAATATTTTCAACTGTGAACAATATACAATGAACAGTAAAAAGAACAGTATTAAAATTTTTTGAACAGTAAAAAGATTGTTGATCGAATCGGTATCAGCGCGTGTACGTGCATTCATAGCGATATTAATTTTTCTGACAATGTTTTTCATGACAGATCACTTTGCCGACTTCTCCTCAAAGTCGTCGTTTTGTATTTTTTTTTTATTTTCAAAACATATCTGAAATTGGTTATATTTGCTGCAAAATATATTTATGATCTCGCACTCTTTCCGCAACGAGCTCGCTTGTTATGGGAATCAATGTAAATAGTTTTTTTTTCATTACTCAGCTAGTTAGATCATAGAGAATTTTTTGTGTTTTTTTCAGTGAAATCTATGTAGCTTGCTTAATTATCAAATCTGTAGATACCGTCTATTTATTAAAATCTAAAAGTATAGGATACGCGAGCTTAGATTTATGCGTCGATTTATATACCAGTGGAAGAGCTGAGTTGAATCTAAAGTTTATTGTTTCTAACCGCGTTCGGCCGACACTGAATGGTTAAAAATAATGTGATCAGGGCAGATAGACCAATAAAGTCAAGATCAAGATCCCTCTTGTAAGTATAACAAATATAAAAGCAATTGTTAAAGTGTGCATCCTTTATATATGTATGATTAACAAGTTTATCAGTAGAAGGCCGTTTGTTAAAATCATTTATATTAAGGTAGTTCACTCAAAAAATAATATTTTTTACAGATTACTGTAATTTTGTAAATATATCCTATTAACGTGGTACAATTTTTTACCCCCCAAGCGGTATGATTTTTTAAGATATAGGGTCTTGAAGTTGTGTATTTTAACATGGGAAGCATAGACTATGTCTAAATTTAGTGTACATTTTGTTTAATTTCAAAGAAAATAAATCAGACATCTTTTTGAAAAACTAGGTCATGATGTAACATCGTAATACGAATCAAGGAAATAAAAATTTGATGGGGCAAGCGGTGCTTTTGGAAAAGTTACAGCAAGTTTTAATTCTATGCTATCAGTATATCTATATATGCGCGCAGTGTTTCTCACTTTTCTAAGTTTTGAGGATATTTGATGCTCTTAACACTTTCTATCAATATTTTGATAAACAAAATTAAAAATTCTAGAGTTTTCACACTTGATAAAGCTACGCTCGTGCGCTAATTTCACGCTGCAAAAAAAGGGCTGCTTATTCCACGGATAAGCGTGACAGAGGATTTATTCTAGTCAGTGCTATAAAATATCGTACGCTACACGTGGAATAATTCGTCCTTTATGGCACGGCGTTACGTACATACATGCCGTGCCGTAAAGTGCGACTTATTCCACTAGTATCGTAATGTACTATTACGAGAATATTTTTTTCTCGGGAAAAATATTTTCGTTCGAGCAGTAAACTCAACCGCGGGAAAAATCTTCTACTTTTGCTCCTTGTTGCATAATGTACTATATCGAAGCATATTTTTACTTTGTTTAAGCGAACTATCTGCGTAAAGATCGGCACGATTTTTTTTTTCATTTCCTGCATATATCAGTATGACATAGATTTATAGGAAGGGACCCTAACTATATACTTTTTATTTACTTTTTTCAATAACCACCTATTTCCATGTTTCGCATCTGCCAGGCGTCCTGTGACGACTAACCTTTTTTATATTTAAGGTTTCCAAATTTAGCGATTTATTACCCTTATAACAAAAAAAGATCTCTGATGCAAATTTACCGGAATCTTAACGTACCTCCGATACCGCGCAACGTGTACGAACTAGGCCAAACCTAATGGGATATGGCGATGTACAGAACGTCTTTAGAGGGCCCGTTTATGGTCAAGACGGATCTGTTGCATTGGTGTTTGCTAGCGACCAAATGTTGCAAGCGCTAAGAGAATGCCAAGTACTTCTTGGCGACGGCACTTTTGAAGTAAGAATTGAAATGTGTATAATTTTTTATGAAAATAAGAAATATGCGATTCGAGACTTCCATAAAGTCATAAAAATTAAGGGGTGGTCGGAGGCCTGCTCATCTTTTTGCATTTTGTAATTCCAAAGTTAAAAATAAATACTAAAAGCGTACGACTTACATTTTCTTTTGGTAGAATGTACTGCATTCTAGATTATGTTGTCATACCTACTGCTCGAGTTAGTCAGCCCGCTCAAGTAGATATTACTAACTCCACAAGTAAAAAAAAAAACTCGAGCACCTCTACTCGAGTGTGTGTGGTAGTTTTTACTCAAGTCTCAAGTAATAGCTATCATTTTTTTTTCAGTATAGACTGGTACAGGGCTTTATAATCATCAAAGTTTTATAATCATCAAAAATCTGTTTTTACCTCCGACCACCCCTTAAGGGTTTATGTATAATTTTTCATTATTTACATTTTTTAACGAACCAACTCTAAAATTAAAGTTCTATTCTTCTATTCGATATTCATTGTTTATTATTAACATTGCCTCATCAGATTAAAAATAAACAATAACAGATATTATCGATTGCACCTTTGTAGTCCGATTTTTTCTGTTCATTATGTCATACAAGGTACAACAAATCACTGGAACACAAGAAATTTGCTTGATACTTCAATTTAAAAAATGGTTGAAAGGTAATGAGTTGACTACGATTCCTGAATGTTAAATCATAAGAATGTCTTTTGAGCTCTTTTTCCTTTCTCTGATCCTAGGAATATGTAAATATTGTCATGCGAACATGTAATAATACACTGTACAACTAGGGGCGAAAATGGGTTTTTCAAGCGAGGCTGATATTTGAGCACGAGCCTGGAAAAGCACATTCGTCCCTTGTTGTTCACCGTATTTTTTATAAAAAGTGCATAAATAAGACTATTTTAGCCGTCTACAAAGTGGATTAAGAATAGAGTTTTTTAAGTCGTCCACTTAAATATAGATGTATAGTTGTATATTACAAAAATTTCCAAATTTTCCAAATTTTTCAAAGTATTTGAAAATTTTAAGTTTTTTGAAGAAAATGTAGTAAAATCAAATATTTAGTATCGCAAATGGTCGTTTTCATGATGTAACAAGTAAAATAAAGAGTGATCATTGCAGATCCTGAATCCCCGAATTTTGGTAATCTCATTTAATCTGCATTGTATAAATATGATATAAATATGTGTATTATTTTATTTAATCGAAGATAAAGCTTATTGTTGAATTTTAACAGCCAAGAAAACGTGTCAAAAAACACTTTTTCGTATTCCACTGACTTTTTGTCCATTGTATGATATAATGTACAAAACGCGCGCGCGCGCGCGTGCGTGTGTGTGTGTGTAATATAAAAATCTGGCTCTACGATTCTTTGAATCATTATCAGAGTCAATTAAGCCTCTATTATAAAGAAATATGCATTTCGAAAGTTTTTTAGTGTAACTTGCATTTTTATTACTTACTTGTAATTATGTTATTTTCTTTGTGGTAATGTAAATCACCTCTGTAATTTTATTTAGACATCTGAGCAGCTATACTTTTTGTTATTTATAGAGCTTTAATTTAAGTACTGATTGGTAAAAAATCACTGCTTATTTAAAAAACTTAGAAGCATATAATAGTACATTGTACAGCTAGGGGCGAAAATAGGTTTTTCCAAGCGAGGATGATATTTGAGTACGAGTGGTAGTCGAGGGCACCGTAGGTGCCCGAGACGGATATGAGTATTTAAATATCATCCAAGTCTGGAAAAGCACATTCGTCCCTAGTTGTTCACCGTATTTTTTATAAAAAGTGCATAAATAAGACGATTTTTGCCATCTACAAAGTGGATTGAGGGTTGAGTTTTTCAAATCATCCACTTAAATAAAGATATATAGATGTATATGACAAAAATTTCCAAAATTTTCAAACTATTCAAAGCTTTTGAAAATTTCAAGTTTTTTGAAAATAAAAAAAATCGAATATTCAAAATCAAATATTTGGTAGCGAAAATTGTCATTTTTATGCCCATGTTATAAAAAAAAGTAGCATATTGATGAGAAATATTAGATCATAATATTAATATATAAAAACTGCAACGCATTTACAGGCAAGACCATCAGCTCCACCTGACTGTGTGCAACTATACACATTTCATTTGATACGATATTTGTCAGTACGTTATATTTTATATCGACTATTAAATCATATTTTAATAGGACCCGAATTTGTATTTGACACTTGACAGTAGGTACTCACTGCTAGTCACAATCCAGCAGCAGGAGGAAAAAATTGTTCTCTCCCTAAGAAGAAAAATAGTATATTACACAACTAGGGGCAAAAGTTGGTTTTTTAAGCGAGCCTGCGGCGTCCTCGAATCTCACTCGTGCTTAATCATCATCCGAGTATGAAAAAGCCAATTCGCTCCTTGTTTTGTATGTATCGTGCTATTTCATAAATAACGCAACGCAAAAGCGTTGATTTATGAAAAATGTAACGTACAGTCTACATGACCTCTTCTATTTTAGCCTCGGTAAAACCTCGCGTTATGCGACACTTTATCCTCACACTCGTGATAAAAAAAAGTGTGCAACAAGTGCGGTAAGTTACCAATCACGCACTCATAGCACAATATACTATTTCTTCCCTAATTGCACCATATACTATATTTACTAATATGTTATTTTCTCGAAAATATCACCTCTAGTGCCAGCACTAGTCACTATGCATAGATGCAATGATTAATCCTAGTCACGAACATATCCGCCTTTAAAGTGGTTTAAAAAGTCTGAGACATTGAGTGCCAAGTGTCAAGTGTTGACTTCAAATTTAGATCTCAACATTTAATAAATATTAATAAGGAAAACAGATTTTATTGGGAAGATGCGCCTAGTAAAAACTACACAATTCATTACGATATAACTTGATAGCAGCCACATCAATTGCTAATTTTTAGTGTATCGCTTCCTATAATGGAGGCCTTTAAAAGATCACTTTTCTGCTATCAGAAACATTTGCTCAGTATGGAACAAAGTTTGTTTGGATATTGGGACTTTTAGGAAGTGTGATACCTTTTCAAGGTTATTCGAATAAACAATACAATATATTGCTGTTCGAACGCTTGCCTTCTCCTTCATAATATTCTCGTAGATTTTAAGACGAAGCCCTCCTGCTGGTGTTGCAGGTGTGCAGGCGCTCGCAGTTCGAAGCGTGGTTCTTTCTTCGGCAGATTTGCACAAGGCTCTCCTTCTGATGATATATTTATACACGTGTACTCGCTGTTTGGATACGCATCTCCTTCTTTTTGATACTCTTGCAATTCTCCTACTAGTGTGCTTATTGGCAATGTATGTATATTCATTGTTACCAGTGTAGCTCGTTTGCCCGAATTTGTGCGGATCAGTCTCGCGTGATTTTAATTTTATGATACGTATTTTCCATAGTCTCTTAATGATAAACAGACGTTCGCTATTATTTTGATATTCGATTTTTCGCGTGATAATTATTTACGTGTTATATACCCTTTGTATATTATTTGTTTTCGTTGCTCGTGTCGTCGGCTCTCTTTCTCTTATTTCCTTAATTTATTCAAGCGGCTGCGCTTTAGAATTTTCCTTATGACCTATTGTGTGGTCTCGACTACCTGCTCTTAGGCCCGGCGCTTGCTCTCGCTTTCGTGTCATCCTATAGGGAAGGGCATTGACCTATATTTTGAATTTGACCCATTTAAATGTCTTCCTGCTTGACTTTGTTTAAATGCGAAAACTGAGCATTTCACAAATAGACGCACGACGGCAATGTATGCAGCAATATTGCGATTTATACTGGGTTTAGTTCCGGAATTACAACGGAACCTGCGCAAGTTTATTGGAGATTACGAGGCCCCAGTATTTTTAGCGTTTCGCGAAGTATTTCCTCTTGTGGAAGTGACGGGCTGCTTTTTCCATTATTGCCAGGTCTTAACAGTTTCTATTATATCCCTGGTTGAAATAATCAGTAGCTTTTAGTCAGTCCACGTCTATTATAAAAACCCCTGTCTAGTTCGTTATATAAGCGGTTTTTGGCTAGTAGATTCTACTTCGTCAAATTTTTCAGTAAAGTAGTGTCTTATATTACCATTATTTACATCTTTTGACTAGAATGTTGTACTTGAACCTATGCGATAAAAGTATTTCGTGAATAATTTTTCTGAGTCATGCATGACAATGTATAAAATGTATATTTTCACTTCAGATACTGTTTGACGTATTGTCTAAAATTGATCTTTAAGGAGATGTCGGAGTCAACGTGACCAATTGTGACCTCCACCTCGAGTCGTAGTTTACATTGTTTGCTTTCAAAATTCTTCATACCATCAAAACTCAAATTGATAATTGTTTGATATTATGTAGGTTATCGCGGAACACAGAGTTTTTGTAGATTCAAACAGTGCAAAATTTTATTTTAATCAATAATGTGTACGTAAGTGACGGTAATCTTATTGATATCGCCGTCTTCACTTCGCGTCGTAGTTTTCGTTATTTCCAAAAATTATGCATAATTACGCATAAATAAGACTTAACTAACAGAGATAATTACAATAGGAACCGCGGTACACTGCATTTTCATGTTATAAACAAGTGTAATAATGTATTATTTATGATCTAAACAATTTTTGAAGTTAGGTAACACTTGAACCAATTAGCATGGCTCCGACACCCCCTTAATGTTACCGTTTTAATGGCTAGTAAGTCCTAGCCAGCAATTAGTCTACTGAACAGTGAATTTTTATACCAGGAATAAATTGTAGTAAAATAAAAGTCAAAGATAATTAATTATTAATTAGGCGATCGTTAAATATTGGACCGTACAATGCGGAATTGAGAGAAACGCTGTCACTAACAGTGTTTTGGAGTACGCACTTGCGATACCCTACTTGCCTCCACAACGGATGGAAGAAGGACTGATGGCCGTAATCGGACTCATGAATCATAATCAAATTCAGAACGCCGATAGGTTTCAGAGGTGAGAAACTTTTTTATAGCACTGGGTAGCATAAATCCGCATCTATTTATGCCATATTGTCACACCTATCGTTGCATAAATAGTCCATTATTGCACCGTGCTGATCGCCCTCGCTACGGTCGGGCGCTAACTGCACGGTGCAAAAATGGACTGTTTAGGCCACGGATAGGCGTGATAGCGGATTTATGCTAGTCAATGCTATAAAATATTGTACACTCGACGGTAACATATTCACTGTGGCACAACGTGATAGGTTACTGTTTCAGAATCGATCGCTCTGATTGGAGCATTTTAAAAACGTTCCACGTGAATATGTTACCGTCGAGTGTACGATACGCGTGTCTTCAGTGACATTTTCGGGCATGGCCGTGCACGCCGTATACTACCATTATTATTGTGCATTTTCTCAGGTATTACACTCGCATGTGGCTCAGAATAGCTGCGATAGTATCGGTATTTCGCAGAGCTATCAAAAGCAACAACGTATGCGAAAGTTTTCACAGCTTCGCCACGGGCTTTCTGGGTGTGAGACTAGGAATATGGGACTTTCTTCGTAAGTTGATATATTATATCGTCGCTCCCTACGAAGAGTAATATATTTCAAATTTGCCACGAAGAGTAGGAGATTTCAATTCTTGCCACAAAAAGTAACAGATCCCAGATCTTTTCCAAATGAATAGTTCCATCATTAAAGAAAAAAAAACAAATAGTAATTCGGTAGCAACTAATAAAATTCTAACATCCGTAGAATTACCGAAAAATTTTTTTAAATTTTATTATTTTAACATTTTTTATCGGGACCTTAAAAATTTGAGAAAATTTACAAATTTGTAATCTACTACTCTTCGTGGCTAAATCTGAAATCTACTACTCTTCGTAGGGAAGGACGATATATTGATGATGGTATAGTTATTTATGACATTCAAATTATTTTATTTAAAAAACAGAAAGGCTTCTTCATGCTAACTCATTACGATATTCGGTATGCTACCGTTATAAGAACCAACATGTTAAGGTGGAGTTGGCCATCAGGCTTATTGGCAAAAAATAGAGAACTAGAAGCCATTGAAGTCATGAATATTGAGCAGTACGTATCATCAATATAGTATATTACGACATTTCAATCTACTTTATTAAATTAAAGAAATGATGATTTGTGAAAATTCTTTTTTGACGTGAAAAATAAGTTTGATATTTTTCAAATCAATGCCAACAATCACATGATGAAATGCTACTGTAGCATTTAAAAAATAGTGTTAGAAAAAAAGTAAGATTTCAAAGAATATAGGGCGCGGTGCTTCCCGAAGGCTTCGTATATGTACTTCGTACTTTATACTTGCCATCGTGGCGCTATCGCGCCCCTTGATACAAGTGTCATAAATAGTCCTTTGCGGCACGGCGTGTATTAGCACCCGAGCATAGCGAGGGAGGAGCTAAACGCCGTGCCGTATCGGACTATTTATACAACGAGTATCGTACGCTATTTTATAGCACTGACTAGCATAAATCTGCTGTCACGCCTATCCGTGGCCTAAACAGTCGATTTTTGCTACGCTCAGGCGCTGACTGCACACCGTGGCGAGGGCGATCAATACGGTGCAATAATGGACTATTTATGCCACGAATATTAGGCGTGACATAGATGCGGATTTATGCCACACAGTGCTATAAAATTATTAACTTCTCCGGTGGAAATCTATTTCTTTAAGGGACGGCCGGAACTAAAGCTTTGCAAATCCGCCAGAATTTTCTGGTTTTTGTTATAATTATATCGAAAAAGTTTATAAAAGTAAATCAGTGAATACGTACCTAGAAGTGAATAATATTTCCTATCTTTTCACCGGGATAATTTAGAGTATCGTTCATTGTTCTCTTCCCAAAAAGTGAAATTATGGAACTGTGGAACTTATAAAAAAAATCATGTTAATTAAGAATGATAAGAGCTGCTTACTATATGAATATAGAGTTTTAGTACATTGATTATTTCTTGAGAAAAAAATCCATTATTGAAAGTCAAACGTTTCTGTTTTCTTCCCAGAACAGCTTTGAATTTTGACTGAGTCAAGTAAAGAAAAAGACATAATCATATTGAAAATTTGGATTCAGACAGATTTTCTTGTTATCTTAATTCTTATTTTTATATGAATCTATTGATCTCTGCGAGTTAAGTGTACAACTTAATTCTTTTCTCTGAGTTGCTTTGTCAACATTTTTTTGAAAATTTTAAATTGTTAATTAATTAGCCGAACCATTATAACATAATGATGATTTGAATTATTGAGAACTATTAACTTTAAAAATTATTTCATGAATACAAGAAATTAAAACGTTGCGCTCACTAACTAGTTGATGCTCGTACACATCGCAAATATTTTTTGTGGACAGAGTTTATGATACAGAAATTCCACAGTTTAGTTTTCGAGTTATAACGGTTTCAAATATTGCATTTTTTAGTGTATAATAAATTAACGGCGAACTAAATTCTCCACGGTATAAAGATAGGATAGGCCATATTATGCTCTTTTCAGTACATATTCAGGATCTGTGGAAATCTGTCAGTACTGTTATATAAATCTGTAAAAGCTGTAAAGCTGTGGAGTGAGTGTGGGGAGTGCGAGGGGAGTATCGCCAAAATGTTTATGTAATGCATATATATATATGTATATATATTGTCATTTAGGATGAGCGTACGAGAATATCTTGATTTAGTAACCAGGCAAAGAAGGAGTGACTTTTTACCAAACTGTAAGAACTTAATATATATTATGAAGATTGTGATACAAAATGCACAAATATTAATTGAAAAACAGGACAGAAAAAGCTTTAAAAACACTGCAATATTTATTTTTCTTCCGATTTCGACGAACAAAGGCTTATTTTATTTCTTAGAAATGAAATGCCAGATGAAGTTATCGATGGAATCTGAATGATAGCATTTATAGGTTAAGCGCAAATTACGAATATTTAAAAACAATCTTTTAAGTTTTCTGAAAGAATTGTAATTTGTATTCAACTTATAAGTGCTATCACTTCTTAGAATTTCCTAAGAAACAATATAAGCCTTGGTTCGTCGAAATTGGATGAAAAATAAAAAAGGCTGCACTGTTTTTAAAGCGTTTTCCGCCATTCTTGGTCAATTAACAATATCTGCGAATCTTGTATCATAATCTTCATAAAAAAATATTTCGTGTGCCCTCCCTTTGATTTGGTAGATCTTAAACAAATGAACATTTTGCAGTTGATTTCGGAGATGAAGTCAGGATAAATGAAGTACAGGAAGAAGCTGCGATTAATCAGTTTCACCAGCTACCTAAAAATCTCGTGCAAGAAGACTTTCTAGGTATACCACAGGAACGCATGATACCCGAACACCATCACGACCCAGTTGAGGATAGGAGATTGCTGGGTCACCACCGGCACGAGCTGCAGGTTCGCGCTATAATAAAATTTGGGCCATTATACTAGTATACCGGCGATGCTTACAAAAACGCTCTATAGCAGTGCAAGCCTATGTGATTTCAATCCTAATAAATGCGTTTAATTTTTTACAATTTTACTATGGTAGACAAGAAACATTTTAAAAGCACACATGAAAGACACAAAAATTGCAGAAAATCAATTGCATCTGAGATAGCATCGCATACAAGTCTTAAATATAAGCTCGCACTGATATAGGACGTTCTTAAAGCCGCGGCAGAGATAGGGTCTTCTTCTAACCACCGACGAAATAAGGCCTCCTTCAAAACGTGGCCGAGATATTTTTTTTAAGGCCGCAGCCGAGATAAACCTTCTACCACCCAGGCCAACGAATATAGACCTGGTATAGAAGCGCGGCCTGTATTAGCGCAGAAGTCCCACTTTGAAATACACGTAGAGCCTGTATTACACTATAGATGCCTCCCAGAACTGCATAGGAGAAATCTATAATGCACTCTACCTATCCCTAAAGTTTTAGTCCCTTTAATTTAACCCATGATCCTTCTTCTATATCAAGTCTAAATTCATTGCTTAGGCATCAAGTTATTATACATCAAACGTAAATACTCTTGAAGAGTTATAATTCTTGTCAAAAATAATAAATTCTTTAATTATTCAGAATGTCAATGTTCCCCGCGGAGGTAATGGTGAGGCACCGCCTCAAGCCCAAATTGTGCCAATCAATGCAGCAGTTGATGTACATATGGTTAGTATTTTAAATACAATATTTTAATAATGGCAGCCGATAAAAATCTCTAGAAGGAAATAATACTCATTTTAAATGTGCTAACTTTTCCAAAGAAAAAGAATCAAATTCTTTAATTATTCAGAATGTCAATGTTCCCCGCGGACGTAACGATGATGCACCGCCTCAAGCCCCAATTGTGCCAATCAATGCAGCAGTTGATGTACATATGGTTAGTATTTTGAATGCAAAATTCTTATAATGGCAGCCGGTAACAATCTCTAGAAGGATATAGTAATACTCATTTTAAATGTGCTAACGTACGTTTCGGAAGGATTAATCTCTGCTATCAGCAATAAAACTATAATACAATACGAATGAAAGGCAGTTAACTAGGGTAACTAACTTGTCAATTTCACAGCATGATGATTTATGCTTTCGAAACCTTAGCCCACATAAAGTCTGACCTGTTCGAAAATAACGAATGATGTGTAAACTTACAAATACGAGTGTTAGCTCATTATATTAAGGGAATGTCGACGCTAAAGCGTCGCAAATCTGCCACGAGGTACTTCGTATTTCCCAACTTTCAGAAAAACAAAAAGTCCGATCGAAATTTCCTTTGGTAGAACGATTTATTAAACTTAACAATATACGGCACTACAGACTCGATTTTTAATTGCAAGCTTTATTTAAAAAGTTATGTGTAATAGAAACACAGTATTGTTAGCTACGACATCCTGTTAAGAGTGAAAAGAAAGCGTTTACAAACGAGTGTGAAAGTTGTCACTCGAGTGAAGCAAGGAGGGTAATCCCACTCGTTGGGTTGGCCTTCTTCCCTCCCATGGTGCACGCATGGAGTGCAAGTAAAAAAGTGCGAAATGTAACTATTTTTTCCGCTTGAGGGCTTACTTTTCCGTCCGAGGGCTGATACTTTCCTACCTTGAAGAGTAAAAGAATTATTGTACGTTTACATTACATGCGCGCATTAGTATTAGTTTTGGTGCATGTAGGACAACGTTAATATCCATACACAAACGCGCGCACACACACACACACACACGCGCGCGCGTATATACACACACATATATATATATATACACATTCATAATACATTCATATATTCAGAATGCGAATGTCCTCTTCAATGGCAACGAAGGCGCACCGGTTCAAGTGCAACACCAACAACAGATATTGCCACTGATTGTGAATCCCTTCAACCAATTAGTTATGGTCAGTATGTCGAATCCCAAACTTACAGAGTTTATGACCTCCGTTAAACGAATTCAGATGAAAATTCGTAAATGTTTTACCCAAAAATAAAACGAATCACTTTTTTTGTGCAATAAGCGTTTGTTGTATAGAAATCATCTACTTTAACTTTAAAGTTAAAGTAGACCGTTTTAAACAGTTTTAAAATCTCACTTGTAATAGTTTTAAAAAATACAAAAATTATAAACCGATATTTTGATCATTTCTATAAGAGAAGTCCGCGACTCTGTGTCACTGATCTGGCTCGAACTGTAAAAAAATGATTCTTACATCAATACATGGCAATGAAACACGTATTTAGACATAAGTCCGATGGGCCCCAAAATCGAAGATACACGTGTATTATAGACTAAAAATTATACATGTAGAGATATAGTCTATGTCACTGTATACATAAAAATAGAATATCTCTATGATGAGGAGAGAAAGAAGAAGAAGAAAGAAAGCTCTCTCTTTAGCGTCACCTCCCCCTTGACTTCACTCCAGTGTGTGCGCTCCTCGAGGTAGCACGTTTTTTTTAATTCTGTACGTTTATTAGAGTTCAAGATTCAAGCTTATTGTTTTTTTTATTGAGTGTCATTTCAAAGTAAATTTAACTTTTGAGTCTATTTTGAATAAATGATTTTGGAAGTGCATTTTTGAGTTTTGAAATATAACTTATTACCACCACAATATTGAGTCAATAAGGAGAAAACGTTGGAAAGAGATCAATCTACCCCATACATCTTTTCTCTGATTGCGAGAGTACCATCCTAGGTTTTTTTTTATCCATTGGAGTTGGAGTTTGAACGAGAAGGTCGAATTTGGGAGGCTTCCCAAACATCAATAAAGTAAGTCTGTTAAAATAAATGTTTCATTCCATACCATTTAAAGCTAACGAATTCAAGCAGTTTCGCCCCGACACTCGGTTTCACTGAGATCACCCGTATGGGCGATTTAGCAGGCACCCGTCTTTACTAAGTTTCGTATTGTTAGTTTGGTGAAGTCGCTTTCACCCTAACGACANTTGAGGGTTTAGTATGAGATACACGTTTAGAAAAGAGAATATAAAGTGAATACTTATAAGAATTGTCAAGAAGCGACCACTTGATATCTAAGCGCGAGCCCATTTGTCATTGAAGGTTAGAAAGATAAGCGTTAGGTGCATAATTTCACGGTGAAATCATTAAAGTAATGGATTGCACAAATAGAACTAACATTTTGGTACAAACTCTTGGCAATAATTTATAAAGGCAAGTTCAAATCACTAATAANCCAAGTTCAAATCACTAATGGCACACTAATTTAGCACTTTCACTTACTTGCACTTCATTGAATCTAGCTTTTGGAAAGAAAATTAGTCTACAGCACATTTAAAATTGAGTGAGATGACTCGGAAACAAAATGCAGTTTGAAAATGCAATCAAAGTTCAAAAATGGCGGAAACTCCCCCAGTGCTCGGGCACTGTTACATGATTTTATAAGATGCAAAGCAAAATTGAGACATAATGTTAGAAGCACGATTGCTTGCAAGTGAGATAAATAATTAATTCAATTGATTTAACATTGTAAAACACCATGATTATTGTTGAAAGAGCGAGATAGACTAGGAGTATGAAAGCAAGCTGGGTAGTATGTATAAGTGCATATAACCTCCAAGCACTCACATGAAAATTTAAGTAAAAAGCGAAAGTTGTTGAAAGGCGCACAAAATTTTGTGTATTCTATCCCTCTAAAATAATTTGAATGCAGAGTTTGCAATAATTTCCAATTTACAAACAGAGCAAGTTGAGAAAAAGCGACAAAGAGTCGTCGACGCGAGCATTCAATACATGTTTGCACTAGTTTTAAGAATGAAAATCAAAAATTTTTACGGTGGAATGTTCCCAGAATGTCAGTAAGCAAATATTATATACTTTGTTTTAAATAATGGAAGAGACTTACAATAGTTTGTGAGGAAAATAGGTGCGCCAAGTGCACAATCCTTGGGAAAATTGGGAAGCCCTGGGCCCTCGAATCTGGAAAGCAATAAATGATTAGACAAAGAACAAAGAGTGAGATTGAAAAATTTACTGTAAAGAATATTACTCACATTACATAGGGTGGTGAGTCATTTGCTGGCAGCAGGAGTATCAAGTAACTCCAAGATTGTTTTGAGAAAGCCACTCCAGCTGCTGACTGCATCTATAAACAAAGAAAGCAAAGCAATTTTAAAACAAAGTAACGGGCACTAAGGTTACTTGAATAAATATTCAGTTACAAAGGATTCAAAGAAAACTTATCTGACTGTTGTGCTGATCCAAGCTGACACGTACGTGGGAACTTGAAGGTTGTTTTGCGTCCCGTTTCCTGTGGGTTTTTGTCGACGTAGGTTTTCTCTGAAGAACAACACGACACTTATAGAAGCACGCGCGGGCATCATTCACCATTGATTATTGCTCCGTAGCAATAAATATCACACACCTTACGGAACAACATCGCGACGCGAGAAATAATGCAAGATGCACTAACAGCTGATCGCCGATCGGAGTGAAATGCAGTGGTAGCGCGCTGTCGCGCGAACGTAGGCACGGGAGTCGATTAATCGATGCGTACGGTGACGTCAGCTGTCGAGCGGACTCGAAGCGAGAGCGTCAGCGGCCATGTTAGAAAACTTATTGCGCGCGGAATTTGAAAAGCGAATTGAGTTATGAAGGGAATACATGATGATTAAAGACGATTTATGATAAAACTATGCTGAATAATTAATAATGAGTGAAATACTATGATTTTCGAGCGGAAATAATTAATCATCGATTACTTTGAAATGATTTGAATAAAAAAGGATGATCGCGAATAAAATGAAATAAAGGCAAATGATAAATACAGAATGAGTAAATAAATAATTGAATGAATAATGAAACGAATAATTAAATAAACAATGAGTAAATAATGAGATAAATAATTAAATGAAGAGTAAATAATTAAATGAAATAAAAATAATGACGAAATGAATTATTACGGAACGATTTAAGAATAAATGATTACTCTGCTGATGTTGATTATTATACTATTACTCTGCTGATATTTGCATCGAATGATTAATAGTTAAATAATGAATAATTGAGAAAAACGGAAATGATATATTTTACAAAATAATACACTCATGAATGGTGAATCGAGAATATAAAGAGAGATACGTAATAATTAAAACTGAATCAAAGTGAAAGTGCATTGAATAAATAATAAAAGGTGAAACGCTATAATTTTCAAGTGAAACAAAGCAATGATTGACTACTTTAAATAATTTAAATAAGACACAGAGAATATGCATAAAACGAATTAAACGTGGATAACCGATACAAGCTGTGAACAAGCAATGAATAAACAGTGAATGAATAATCAAACAAATAATTGAGTGAATAATAATAAATAATTAATGGATAATTAAGTGAAATAAAATATACAGTGCAGTAAATAAGCAAACAAAGCTCTATGGATTTTTAATGATTACTCCTCATTAGCTCTACGTTTTAAACATATCTAGAAATTACAACAAATAAATAAATTGCGGTTTATCAAGGAGGAAAAGAAAGAAGCATCCGCCATTTCAAATCCAGTTCGAGCGTGCGAACTCTGAACGTGCATGAAAATTTTAAACAAGAAAACGGATTTAATACAATTAAAAGCCAATAAGGAAATAAAGAATAATTAAAAGCTCCTGCATAATATTGTTGTTTATTAAAAATACATTGGATTGAATAAATACAAAGAGAATTACGTGACTCTTACTGAATTTAATGTGATAAATTCTAACGACGATCGAGCAATTAGATGCGTGAACGAGGGACGTAATTGTAAAATTATTTATAAAATGAAAATTAGAGTAAATTTTATAGCTAAGTGGACTAATATAACAATCTTTTCGTGAGAAATTTACCTTTTACAGGAAGTCAACATCGAATTTAATCCTCATTCGTACTATAAACTGATTCCGGATTTACCTTTTTTTTTTAAATTTCATAGATTTTTACACTAAATAACTGAATGTTATCTTGATAAGATTAGTTATCATAAAGAAATTTTGGTCGCATGAAATATAGTGATGATGCGAGTTGGCATAAGAGTCATCGCAAACACCTAGTGTTCTTGTTCGTTCAAACAATAAAGAGAAAGGTACGCATATTAGTGCGAGGAGATAATATTTTAGGCTTTAAATTATTATAAATTAACTCTGAATATTCTACAACATTAATCTTCAAATCATACCCAGAGTCGTTCGTTTTTGACATTTTCACTTTTCATTGGCATAATAAACCCATCATAAAGCCCGCTTAGTAGCGACTTTCCTTCTTGGTCTGCTAAACAATAGCGACCACTCAAAACTCTCAAATCCCAGTCAGCTGAGTAGCGACTCTCCTCATCGACCTGCTAAGTAGCGGTTATTAAATCCAAAAATTATGCAAGTGGACAATGAAAATAATTCTCAAACAATTAAACCAAAATCTGGAAAAAGGAAAAGAGACGGGAGAAAGGCACTTTTGCATCGGTTGTTGCTAGAAAAGAGACAATTGATTGAACGAAAAAAAGCAATAGATTCACAAATCTTAGAACTTAGGGCCAATAAAACCATTAAACCCAGTGAACGAGCATCCAATAACATGAATGAAAATAAACAAGATGAAACTTCCAATTTCCAAGCTAGAATGAATGAAAAGTTCGATAAGATTTTTAACTTCGCTTCGAACGAATTGAACAAAAATAGAACCGCATAAAAAAAA
>CM053171.1:27670592-27716928 GCA_012977825.3 Pteromalus puparum
GTAACTTTAGATTGAAATAGTATTAATTTTCCTTTTACTCAATGCTAATAGACTAGGCCTAAGGGGTTATCTATATATTTTAGAGATATTCCACATAAACGGGGAAACATACGCTTCAGTAAATAAGTCAAATATCCTGGTTTAATTGATACTTGGTTTAGTCAAGTATCAAATAAATTTCGATAATTTTTTTTTTGTTTGGTCTCAAAATTTTAATTAATACACCCCTATACACATAAATATAATAAAAGCGCATTATCAATATACCCATATAATTATATTTGTCTTTTACGTAAACATATATAGACATATACACACATACATACACATTGTAATTACATATAACTCCATATGTATATATATATATATATTCAAATTTAGCCCCATGCATAAATATACATTCATATCATAATAACATAAATTTTGCGAAGATCCGCCTATGCCCGATTACAATTTACGTTTATAATTATCCTGCCCTTTTACGTTAAATAAAACCAACAAGATTCTTAAGGCTCTAAGAGGAAAATTTAAGAGGAAAAAGGAGGAGATAACATTAGAAACAAGTGACAAAAGAAATCTTATTGGTCCACTGTTGAAAGAAGGGAGTGAGACAAATAGCGAGTCAGAAGACCCTGCGGATTACTTTGCAGATTTTAATTGTAACTTTGCAACAATGGTAGGACCAAATGATCAACTGAATCAGGACAATGAAGGCGGCAGTGGAGCCGGCGGCGGATTAGGAGGAGCCGGTGGAGGAAATGACACAGCTGCTCTAGTAACCACTATGGCGAACAGTTTCGCTCTTATGAACAGCATTAGTGGAATCCCTACCTTCGATGGAAAACACACGCATTTACGCGATTACATACAAGACTTAAGAAACGCCAATCAATTAGTACCAGCGGCTATGAGACCACAGTTCATCAGAAATGTGCTACAGCGAATAACTGGACCGGCGAAAAAGAGTTTAAATAACAGGACCATAAACACCGTTGAAGAGCTGATCCATCATCTAAAACAGAGGTTTGGTCCTGGAAGAAATTTCAGTTACTATAATAACAGAATCCAGAATGTGAAAATGCGAGAAGGGGACACTGTTGGAGATTTTTACGATGAAATCAACGTTTTGCTCAGCAGTGCAGCCAAAGCTTTGGAAGAAGAAAGAGGAGCGGAGTACCAAGATAACATGATGGCACCAACGAGAGCACTTGCAGTAGACATTTTTATAAAAGGGTTACCAGCATCCCTAGCCGAGAAGGTGGATTACTTTAAACCACGAACTCTAGAAGAAGCATACGAAGAAGCAGTGAGATTGGAAAGCCGAATGGAGGCAAAAATTATACCAGATACCAGACCCTATAGCTCACGAAGACGCAATGATTATGGGCAATCAAACAGAAATTTTGACAGGAGAAATGATTTCAGGAATTATGGAGATCCTAGGCACGAAAATTATAGATCAGCGAATAGATATGACGATAACAGGTACAGACCACCATACGTAGGAATTGTTAATGACTACGAGCGAAATGAACCAAGATTTTCCAGAGACAATAATTCGCGTGGCGGATATAACCAGACACATAACCAGGGAAATTATCCGAGAAATAATTATGGTGGATACAATAATAGTAGATATAATGCAGGCAGTTACAATAATGGAGGATATAATGGCAGATTCAATGATGCAGACAGACCCTACAGAAATTCTTCAAACTGGAATAATCAAGATAATAGAGGAAACCAAAGAAGACTGTTTGATCATGAAACTGGTCGATATGAGAACTACAATAATCGAAGGCCAGATAGAAGAGAAGATCAAGGCAATTACCAGTCAAATTGGAGAAGCAACAATCCAAGAAATTACAACAATGAAGCTCAAGGTAATAATTTAAACTACCAGGGGGCTCGTCACGACCCCAGGATGGCGGGCCAGAGTCAATATCGAAGCCAGAACCAATACCAACATCGGGATCAGAACCAATATCAAGATCAGAGACAAGTAAGCAATAATGCACCCAATACCATTCTTAGGTTATGAAGAAGAACATAACCTTAAATCCAAATATAATAAAACTCGAAAAGTGGATGAAATTGATGAAGTGCTGAAAGTGAACCAACCGCAAACAAGTGGTGAAAATCAATCTGATTCACAGTGATTTGAAAGAAGGGTACGTACCTAGGATAGACGTAGGAAACGAAAATGTGTTCCTAGGAGAAGGTGTAGTGATAAATGATGGCAATACATGCAAAATAATGGCGATAAACACTACTGAACAAGACGTAAGCATCGAAGTTGACCCTAGAGAGCTGATACCTTTCCAGACAGAAGCTGATTTTCTAGGAGAACAAGATAGTGATTTCGACGGAGAGATCATAGTGGATCACATAGAAAGAATAAAAACAGTCAAAGCAGCCATTCGCAGACAACATCTAAACAAGGAGGAGTTAGATATTGTGGATAGAATAATCGAAGATTACATTGATCGATTTTTATTACCAGGAGACAAACTGCCGTGTACACACCTAATAGAGCATCGAATACATCTCGAGGATGATATACCTATAAACACTAAGCAATATAGACATCCACCAAAACACAAGCAAGTAGTACGAGACAGCGTCATGAAGAAGCTAAAGGATAGGATAATCAGAGAGTCAAATTCACCATGCAACTCTCCTATTTGGATCGTACCAAAGAAACCAGACAGTCACGGGAACCCAAGATGGCGCATGGTAATAGACTTCCGAGAGCTTAATAAGAAAACAATCCGAGATGCTTATCCTCTCCCAAATATCGCAGATATAATGGATCAATTGGGAGGAGCGACTTACTTCTCAATATTTGATCTTGCAAGCGGTTTTCAACAAATACCCATGGCACCAGAGGACTGCTACAAAACAGCCTTCACAACCATTAATGGACACTACGAATACACCAGAATGCCGGAAGGATTAAAAAACGCCACGGCGACTTTCCAACGATTAATGGAAAAAGTGCTTAGAGGACTTCAAAATGTCGAAATGCTTGTTTATCTAGATGACATCATAGTATACAGCAAAGATCTCCAAGAACATGAACAGAGGATCAGAAATTTAATGGAGAGACTCAGAGACGCAAAACTAGTTCTACAACCAGATAAGGTAGAATTTTTCAGAAAAGAAGTGGGATTTTTAGGCCACATTATAAGTGCTAGGGGAGTAGAACCCAATCCAGAGAAAGTAATCGCAATTGCCAAACTCGCTACCCCGAAAAGTGCTAAAAATGTAAGAGAAGTACTCGGTATGCTCGGGTACTATAGAAAATATATAAAAGACTTTGCGAAAATCGCAAAACCACTTCATGATTTACTTAAAAAGAATGTCAAATTCGAGTGGACACAAGAATGCGAAAACAGCTATCAACAATTAAAAGAGTGCCTAATGAAGGAGCCAATTTTGCAATTCCCAGATTTTGATAAGGAATTCACACTAACAACAGATGCCTCCGACTACGCCATTGGCGCTGTATTGAGTCAAGAGAAAGACGGCTTCGACCATCCAGTGCAGTACCTGTCTAGAGCGCTCAACAAAGCTGAAAGAAACTATTCCACTACGGAGAAAGAATGCCTTGCAGTGCTCTATGCTTTACACCAATTCAGACCATATTTATTGTGCAGAAAATTTACCCTGGTGAGTGACCACGAACCATTAAACTGGATGCATAGTAGAAAGGATCCAGGTCAAAGACTCATGAGATGGATGTTCAGATTCACCGGATATGAGTACACATTTAAATACAAACCGGGAAAGTTAAATAAAAATGCTGATGCCTTATCAAGGAATCCTCCAGAAATGACCGAAGAAGAGATCAACAAGAACTTACCTATAATCAAAGTGCTAATTATAGAAGAAAAGGAAAAGAAAACTGCAGATAAAACTAAAAATCTAGTTTGGGACAGAATGAGCTTCCGAACTAGAACTCACTCCGCATCCGACAAAACACAAGTACCAAGAGGAAGAGGCAGACCCGTAGGTTCAAAGACTAACAAAACCGCACCTAAACTAGAACACAGTGTGATCGCACATAGAACCCGAGGAAAAGCAACGAAAGTAGAAAGCCCAATTGCCCAATACATAAAGCAAGGAGCACGCCCAAAAACTGTAACAGGGACAAAAACAGCAAACACTGTTAATCCTACGAAGCCGACAAGAGCTCTAACCAAAAAGGTTCCAGCGGAAACAGTGACGACGAGTGAATCAGAAAGTAATGAAATATCCACTGATACAGAAGGCGACATGACCAATAAATCAAAGCTCTCACCGACAAGAAGGTCATGGCTATCGTCCACAGCATTAGCAGGTAGCGAAGATGAGAGACCTCCTTTGCCAGATCCCAGGTACAGCGGATTAAGAATTGAGCACGCAGAATCAAGCGACACGGAAGCAGGAGAAAAGAGTGAAGATGAAACACTTTCGTCTACGGACAGCCAAAATCGGACGATAAGCAACATCGAGGTGAATGTGAGTCCAGTGGAAGTATCTGGCACTGAAGCAAACACAGAAGAAGTGAACACAGAAGATGAATCTACAAAAGAAGCATCAATTCGAACCACCTTGAACAAAAAAGAGATAGAAGAAGCCAGCAGAAAATTCGAGGAGAGTATAAGGAGATATGAGGAGAAGAGTCTTCTTCAACAAGAAGAAATCGAACCGGAACTAGAGTTACCCTCAAATTTCTCCGAAGGAGATGATATACCAGAAGAAATGCGATTTAGAATGCATGAATTGGACCCAAACTATGGAGCTGAACAGATGGATGAAGTGTTGGGAGAACAAGTGAGAAGATTAATTGAAGAAAGTCAAGCAAAATTGCAAAGGAGATTGGACTACACTCGAGATTCTCTGTCTGACCAAGAACTCTCAAGTGACGAAATAATCTTTCCACAGAAGAATAGAATTTCAGAAACACCTGCCATCAAAAAGACAAACCCAATAGCTAATAGCACTGCACATGGCAAGAAAAGCAAGGCTAAAGGAATCTTAACAGAAATCGAAGAGGATGAAGATTCTGTTATAGATATTAGATATTCTCAGCCATCAGAAATCACAATGCCATTTCTGTTGCCAGCACCATCAGAGTTAGAACCAATGAACAAGCGGTACGAATCGTCAAAAGCTAGTATGAAAACAAATCGTGGTTCCACCACGAGCGAAGAAATGAAACCCATGATACCACAAGAGAATGTGAGTACCGTGCGGCAATGTCTAACGTACCAAAGAGACAATTTAGTACATTTCATTTCAAGGGATTGTGAGAATACAACACCGCATCAGAAAATTCCCCCAGAATCCCCTGCAACACAAAATCCTCAACAAATCAACTCAGAGTAAGAAGAGTAACTGGAGAACTGGACTTCCAGTTCCACGGAACACATGAGAGCGAAGAGATAACGAAGTTGTCGAAAGTAGATGCAGTGCATCAAATGAAGAACGCTAGCAGGATTACATTAACCACTAGTAGATAGAACTCCTATAATGTATAAGATGCATGCAGTAGCAATACCGCAGTAAAAAAAACAAACATAGGTCTTCATTTGTAAAACCTTCGCACACGTACATCGCTATTAGTAACGATCACACAATATCTAAAAAACAAGCGAAGAAGACAGAAAATGCATCGAACCCACTACGCCACATATGCCCAACACTAGGACCATTATCGCATGTGCCAGAGTCTGAGGAGGAAGTAACTCTTTACTAAATCCCACGAAGCAAGCAATGAAATGTGTGAAATACGTACCAAAAAACGTGCAAACACGAATGGATACCTAGAAAAAGACAGTCATGGCAATGCGACACACATAAAGAAGTACTGACAAACTGTAACAATGAAATGGAAGAAAAAGTCTCCATCGAAAAGGGGAATATCCGCATAGCCCCACGTATGGAAGGACCAGAAATGATGTGTCACTGGCGAAATAACAGAAACGCAGAATCACCCATCTATATAAACCCGAATAGACCTGAAAATAATCAACTCTACCCTTAAGTGAACACGAAGCGAATAACTCTAGAACAAATGACCTTCACTCAAAACATAAGGAGACCCGAACATGAGGAGTATCAAGAACGACCCTTACATGACGTTATGACCCAGTTAAAAGAAATCGAGAACACAAAAGAAAAGAACACACCACTAACACGTTATTGTACGGTGGCTTAACGTCACAATTAATCATAATTATCGTAATCCTCATAATAATTATTAGGACCAAATGTTTGCGAAAGATATTATGCTCTAGAAAGAAAAAACGCAATCATTCGCCATTTAGAGCAAATTTACCCCGCACTAACAATGCGATAACACTAGAAAATGAGAATTTTGAGTTTAGTATGAGCCCATCGCATATACCAAATCCCTCAAAAAGTAGCCAAGGGAAGAAAAATAAACTACCCGAAACAAATTACATGTTACCCAAACAAGAAGCAGAAGTTTCATAAACATTTAAACATTCAAAGACCTTAGACATAAAAATCCACACCCCAAATAAAACAAAAGTTGACCCCAGAAATATGTGTATGATTTTAGAACAAGAAAGATGGCGAGTAGACACAGGACTGGAATATCATTATTTTGCGACAATGAAATACCACTTTCAACCATCATCAAAGAATTTGAGAGAGTAGGCACGCCAAATGCCGTTCACGTAGAAAAACACCGTTACGAATCAGACAGCAGGAAAATCACCTTGGTATTTAATACCGAAAAAGAGATAACGAAAGCTTATGACTTGAGAGCAAATCTAGTAAGGCAAGACAAATTCAGAAGGACCACAAGAAGAGTGACCCCATACACCACTCCGAACAATCACAGGGAAAAATCAAGAGATAATCTACTGGAGATCACAACCAACAAGCATAGTAATCTGAAATCTGAAGTACACGTAATATCGAACAACGTACCCAAGAACACTGTATCAAAGAACAGACTATTCTGCTTACTACCATGGGACCAAACAGACAGAGAGAAAGACGAGATGTTTTTCAGGCACTTTGCTCAATACGGAACAATGACGTATTATGAAACAGTCAGAGATAAGAAAGGCCGCCTGTCATATGGCTATGTTCAATACTTTAAAGAAGAGAACGCTGAAAAAGCAAGGACCCAAAGCGAAGCATCATACAAAGCTACCTACGCTGAACCAAGAAAACTACCAAAACTAGCTATAGGAACAGGAGACATGAAGTTTCATGAAAAATGCAAAAACATGATAGAAAGTGAACTGTACCATCTGCACGAAATGACATGCAAAAAGCAAATGTCTTGGAACAACAAAGTAGAAATAGAGAACCCAGAAGAGAACCAAGGACCATCAAAGGTACCCAGTCTTACAGAAATAAAAAGAACATTAGCATACCTGGAAACCCTAGAGAAGAAAAAGGACCAAAAAGAAGACACCAACATAAATACATCAGAAATGCAAGAAATCAGAGAACAAAACGATATCCTCACCTTAGAACAAGAAGCATTGCTATTGAATGACGAAGAAGATCAGGACGGAAGCGACATGAGCGTCGATTAAAAACACTAAAACTACACAACCAAAGTAACTAGAATGGACCCCAGGCTTAAAAATAAGGACCCACTACCAGATAAATTCATACCGCAATGCAATCATATCAAACACAAAACTATACACTCACAACATCTTACACTACACAATGACACACGATCACAACACACAAAAACATAAGCCCACATGAAACGCATAAAAAAAATACCCAGGACGAAACTAATATTTTAAAAGCCTTCAAAATTAAAACCTAGCTCTCTTGTCAATGTATGACATCAAACGATGCATGCACACGAATATTCTTTAATTCCTTTCTTTTTTTAAGCCTCTATCAGCAGTTTGCTCTCCTGCACATTTTAAGCAGCAGTTTCCGTAAATAGCTTAAAATATCATCTTAAACGACAAAGCGTTACCGAAACACTAAATTCAAGTACATACGCACAGCAACCTTTAACAACCGTCGTCACTATAGTAATCTGAATCATCGTATAGTACGTCAAAAACCCCATATCGTCGGCTAAGTTCGTGCCCATGATAATAACCACGGGTTTAAATGCCCAAACCAACACTTTTACAATCTGGAAAACAGACATGCTTCGAACAATTCATTTGCTTATACATGTCGACACACAATGCGTAACGAATGCATAAGCAAGTGAATCACACCCATATGTCATCAATTCTGTGAGTTCCACATAAATATTGCGATTGCTGAAGCAGGATTTGTTGGATACCAAGTCAAGGCATCAGCGAATCTTGATTCAGTAAACCCCACGCAACCTGTTAATAACACATGACGCGAATTGGAGAAACCGAGTAAATCTTCAGCACCTTTAGATAAATCGATTTAACCTTTCTAACAAAAGAACACGATGTTCATTAGGTACACCAATGCGCTGTGCAGCAAAATGCACACCCGCACACCGGAACGTACTCAAGCAAAATTAACACCTAGCACACACATGTAAACGCACGCGAAATATAAATACAGCCTACTTGCAGTACAAGAATACAGTACCCATAACAACAAGTCATCTTCACAGTCGTGTGAGACGTATCTCCTCCGGAGGCTCACATATTCGACAATTTAAATTACTGACTAAGTCAAATGGCTCTGATAACCGAGTTCCTTGTTCAATTTGTGATGTACTCGCAATTTAACATACGTTAAGAAAATATTAATGGTCCTGGAACATACAACATGACTACACTAACACACTACACAATCACACACTCAAATTCACATACATGGACCATTGGAACAAGCCGTACACATGCATGAAACCACTGATACCAAGAATAATCAAAATATGTTACCACCAAACAATTATTCATAAAAAAAAAGGAGTATGAAACCCATGACCAATAAAAACACTCTTTCTTTTTCCAGAAATGGACCACACAACAAATAAC
Source organism: Pteromalus puparum (assembly GCA_012977825.3). NCBI lineage: Eukaryota > Metazoa > Arthropoda > Insecta > Hymenoptera > Pteromalidae > Pteromalus > Pteromalus puparum. Next base: position 27,679,562 of record CM053171.1, read on the forward strand.
CACGACAACGAAAACGATGCCATGAACGAAGAAAAGGACAACTCGCTAGAAGGAGCGATTTACGAAATAGAAAAGGTGGACAAAAATAAAATCCTAGTCACATACCAAGGTGATGAAGAAAACATGGAAGCAGAATTTAGAAGTCTTGGACCTTGCAAAATCACACGACTACAACAACATCAAAGAAATCTGCCACGCATGATGGTAGAGTACCAAATGACAACTCATGCAGATAAAGCAATAAAAAATGTCACACCGGACATCTCAGTTTCATCAAACAACCTAAAAGATACAGTAAACACAGATCAACAAAACCAAAACGGAACCACAAATACACAAAGAAAAATAAGCATCATAACACCAACAACATTGGAAAAAGAATACATTATGAACCTTTTCGCAGCATATGGCAAAATAGAGGATTTCCAAACGATACCTATGTTCAACAAAAACAACTATGAAGTTACTGACAAAGTCATAAACTTCATAACCTACAGCACAAGTGAAGAAGCATTAAGAGCCAAGGAAGATTGCCATCCTAAATTCAGACCAAGATATCTAACAGAAAGAAGACTGCCAAAACAGCAAAACGAAGAAATGAAACTTGAAACAAAGCGAATCATACCAAACACAGTATGCATGAAACTACCTGAAGAAAATATCGAAATATTACAAAAATTCAAGCAATATGGGACAATAAAAGATCAAAGATTCGCTAATCTACCAGATAACATAACAGGCAAACAAATGTCAATGGTCTTCATAGAATATGAAACAGAGACCGCAGCGGCAAAAGCAGTGAAAGATAGAAATGATGAATTCCCAGTAAGGTACGCTTTAGAAAAGAAAAACAACACAGGGACAATAAAAAAGATCACTGACGAAAACGAACAAACAAAAGAAAACAAAACGGTATATGTCAACATACCAGACAACAAGAGCCTGAAAGACTTCGTTGAAGATTTCAAGAAGTTTGAAGGATTAATAAACTATGATAGAGCACACCAACCAGGCATAACAAAATACATAGGTTTTCTTCACTTCGCAACAAAACAACAAGCCATCACCGCACTATTAAACGCACCGACAGAATACGATGCCAAATGGAAAACAGGAAAACCATCACACACACATACCATGCACTTCGTCTGCGGAGAACAGATAACAAAAGCAGAATGGAAGAACCACATCAAAATATGCAGCTGGGAAAATCTAGTAAAGAAACACAAGAAACAAAATACCTCTCAAACCAAAATAGAACAAGAAACCGAAAACATGATATCAGAAACCAAAACAAACACACCAGCAAGAGAAATGGACCAAACAGAAGCAAAAAAAAGCAAAAATACAACAATAACAACATTGAGGAGACCCCATACCACCACATACACACCATACCACGACACATTATCAAACAACAGCATAGCTGAGGAAGAGACATACGAACAACAGGAGCTGAAGAAACTAGGTGCTCATATAGTAGAGGCCCTGCTCATAGCAGAAGCCTCGGCCAAAATAGCCTTAGACTAGAATAAGATACAAACATCTTTTCTCATTCTTTTATCATTACCATTCAATAATCTTAGAGTTACCATTGCCATTTTTCGTCTTCAACATTGTTACCAAATGTAAAGTATATTATAAAAAAAATTTTAAAACAAACAAAAAGGCTGGACCCAACTACCTCTGCAAGTTAGCCATAAATAATGTAAGAGTACCAATATCATACAGTGTATTTTATAATAATATACATTTTATACTTTTATAAAAATGGACTTACGACCAATTATTTCAATTTGACCCTGCACCAATTAAAATAGCACGTATATCATATATTTAGCACATAACATATACATAATATTACGTATTAGGAATAAATTCGTTATATTATAGAAGGACCATGGACCAAGGACACCAAATTAAAATCATGCAGGTCTCTAAAATTACGAAGCGTAAGATTTCATCGATCCTTGATATCTCACCTAACCACACTAATATCCCACCAATCACACAGAGACACAGTTACACTAACACACAAACAATGCAAACTGGGACCACAACACACGTAAAATGTGTAAAATAAAATTTTTCTTTTTCTTCTTGTAGACAAAAAAAAAATGTCTTTTTCTCTCCTTAAATGAAAATTTTTTACGAGGGTGAATAAACAAAGTATATGCGTCAAAGTAACAAAATGCATTGTACAAAGTATTCCAGACCGCGTCTGGAATAACAAGTTAAACCCTGGAGAAAAATATAAAAAAAAGACACTCATAACAAAAAGTAACAATAAGATCGAACAGTTCTGCAATACACCAACACAATAATCACACACAAACACATAAACTATATAACACCATCTCTGAGCACCTCCATTCCACATAGCTATCATTAGGTGAAATCTAGAAACGTTCATTGACCTGCTTGTTTTCACCAAATGTACCACATACCCTTAGGCAATCGGTTTGTCGAGGACGACAAACGTCTTCAAGGGGGGGGGGGAGGATGTTAAGTGACGAAGTTTCAGATATAACAATATAGAATAATAATCGTATAAAAAAAGGCCTAGAAACTTCGTCGCTTAACAAACGCGAAAGGAATGTACTCGAAACCAAAACAACTTCTCCTCCCTCGGCTGAAGTGCGCGTGCACAGCCGACGCTGCAGTTTAGCCGTTGACGATAGCATAGGCCCATAAAGGCTAATGCTAAGACAAAGAGCACGGCCAGGCTGAAGCACGAAGAGAGGAGAAGTAAGGACCCTGCGTGGGAGAAAGCCAAGACGCTCTCTCTTTAGCGTCACCTCCCCCTTGACTTCACTCCAGTGTGTGCGCTCCTCGAGGTAGCACGTTTTTTTTTAATTCTGTACGTTTATTAGAGTTCAAGATTCAAGCTTATTGTTTTCTTTATTGAGTGTCATTTCAAAGTAAATTTAACTTTTGAGTCTATTTTGAATAAATGATTTTGGAAGGCATTTTTGAGTTTTGAAATATAACTTATTACCACCACAATATTGAGTCAATAAGGAGAACACGTTGGAAAGAGATCAATCTACCCCATACATCTTTTCTCTGATTGGAAGAGAGTACCATCCTAGGTTTTTTTTATCCATTGGAGTTGGAGTTTGAACGAGAAGGTCGAATTTGGGAGGCTTCCCGAACATCAATAAAGTAAGTCTGTTAAAATAAATGTTTCATTCCATACCATTTAAAGCTAACGAATTCAACTTCCACTCGGTTTCACTGAGATCACCCGTATGGGCGATTTAGCAGGCACCCGTCTTTACTAAGTTTAGTATTGTTAGTTTGGTGAACTCGCTTCCACCCTAACATAACGAAACACGTATTCCATCTTTTTGATCAAAGAATCATTTTCCAAATTTTTGGACAGATACGCCACCCAGAGTTCACGGACGATTGTCAGTAGGTTAAGGAAAATATCTACTAAAGTATCACATTATATGATTATTTACTATAGGATGAACGAGATCGGCTTAATAATCTTGCCGTTATTGCCCAGCGTACAGTAAATGTACAAAACAGAACAGAAGCCCCTCCAGTTTTGCCTTTGGTTAGTATGAAAAATGTTGGAATTTTGTTAAAACATACGCAAACATAAAAAGTAGGAGAGAGAGAAAACACTTTATTTCTGACGCTCTTAAAACTATTTTCGCTACACTTTATAGGCGCCAAAAAGTTTCTTTCATAGCACTGCGTGGAATAAATCCTCACTTATTTCACGCTTATCCGTGGAGTAAGTAGCCCCTTTTTGTACCGTGATAATCGCTAGCTTCACGGTGCAAAAATGGACTGATTATTCCAGGGATAAGCGTGACAGAATATTTTCTACAATTTTGTTATGGTATACAACACACATTTTAAAAGCACACAGGAAAGACAATAAAATTGCAGAAAATCAATTGCATCTGATAGCATCGCATAAAAAAGTTCTTAATCTAAGCTCACACCGATATAGGGCGTTCTTAAAGCCGCGGCAGAGATAGAGTCTTCTTCTAACCGCCGACGAAATAAGACCTTCTTCAAAACGTGGCCGAGATAGGGTGTTTTTAAAGCCGCAGCCGAGATAAACCTTCTTCCACCCAGGCCAACGAATATAGACTTGGTATAGAAGCATGGTCTGTATCAGTGTGGCTATCTCGGACCGGGCTTAGAAGCGGGATAACCGTGCCTGAGACTTGAATTTAGTCCTAACGTAGAATGACTGTCGCAGATACTCTCCTCCAATCATTTTGAAATAGCTTGCAAGTGTAGAACGCAACTGGGCACTCGACAACGAAGTAATCTACAGCGCCGGACTGAGATCCCGGTCCGAGATAGCTACACTGGTCTGTATTAGCGAAGAAGTCCCACTTTCAAATAATCGTAGAGCCTGTACTACACTATAGATGCCCCCCAGAACTGCATAAGAGAAATCTATAATGCACTCTACCTATCCCTAAAGTTTTAGTCCCTTTAATTTAATCCATGATCCTTCTTCTATATCAAGTCTAAATTCATTGCTTAGGCATCAAGTTATTATACATCAAACGTAAATACTCGGAAGAGTTATAATTCTTGTCAAAAATAATAAATTCTTTAATTATTACAACCATAAAAAATAAACAAGATATCGCTACTTTTGAGGAATTTAAAATGTCTAGTTTTTTCACATTTTACTTAGCTAGTTTCTACCTTTACGTCCATTTCAAATAGGCGCTTTTCTACCAGGGTATAATACAATACGATTGAAAAGCAGTTAACTAGGGTAACTAACTTCTCAATTTCACAGCATGATGATTTATGCTTTCAAATCCTTAGTCCACATAAAGTCTGACCTGTTCGCCAATAACGAATGATGTTCAAACTCAACTCAAACATTGTAAAAAAGCGAGCCCCGTTTTGTCACAGGAACGCATCGTTGTCGATTACCATCATCAACCATTAGAGGATAGGAGATTGGTTGGTCGTCGACGACACGAATTTCCCCAGGTTTGCACTATAATAAAATATTATTTCATAACATATTACGACAGAGTAATTAAACCACCGATTATTAATGTGCAGCAGGCTCCCGATCTCCCTGTCATTCCTTGCCGACCAAAAGCAACTGGTACATATAACCTATACATTTTCAGAGCATGTTAGATACCGAACTTGGTTTTATAGCACTGCGTGGAACAAATCCTCACTTATGTCACGCTTATCCGTGGAATGAGTAGCCCTTTTTTACACCGTGATTAATTGCATTCACTACGCTCTTGCGCTAACTTCACGCTGCAAAAATGGACTGCTTATTCCACGGATAAGTGTGACAGAGGATTTATTATAGTCAGTGCTATAAAATATCGTACAATACACGTGGAATAAGTCGTCCTTCATGATAAGTCGCACTTTACGCCGTGCCGTAAAGTGCAACTTTTTCCACTAGTATCGTAATGTACTATCATAAGAAACACACACTCTTTTTCAAAATTTTCTAAGTATTTAAAGTTTTGAAGCTTTGTTAAGCCCTTGTGAAAAATATGTTACTTTTGCCCCTTGTTGCATAATGTACTAATGTAAAATATTGTAAAACTAATACAATGATTTTATTCGCATAGTTTCAAAAAATAAGAAAAGGAAGCTGAGACAGAGCGAAGAAGGCAAAGTTCCCGAGGACAGAGAACAACAACCCCCCGGCAAACCCAAACCCAAACCCGAACCCGAACCGTGCGAAAAACCGAAAAGAAAGACGGCTACAATTACGAAATGGTAATGTTATTACTAGTAGATACATTTATAATAATACGAGACATCGGAAAATCTGAAGCGAAAGTTAGAAACATAAGAAGTCCGGAGCGATGAAAACGGTTTAGGGTCGCGGCGAAATCCAAGGTTTTGACTATTAAGCGGGTATAGGGGAGATGTGCTTAGTATGAAAAATTTCATGTTTCAAGCTTCTAATAACAGATGCAGCTACTTTACATCGGTTTTTCCGTACATATTTTTGGTCTATAATCGCACTTCGGTGCCGTAATTTTAAATTAATCACAGCAAAAGTTATAAGAGAAATAAGTAAATGTGGGATTCAAAAGCGTGAAAAGTTATTTTACGAGGATTGAAAATTGCAGTTTTTACACTTTTTATATTGATGTCGCGAATCAACTATGGCACAGAATGTCGAATCGGGACCATTCCTAATTATAAAGGGCTATTTTAAGAACAAATTCACTTGAAAATTTTGTATTTTTGTTGGGGGTAAGTAAATAATAACAGCTAAAATCATTCATACTGGCGCTTAACTAACGCCCTTCAATTTCCTTGTAGAACATGGACTAAGGTACACGTACAAATTATGTTGTTGTAAATCGCAATTTATCAATTCAGTGTGTACTCAAGTTTTTTCGAAGGTAATGTCGACATGTAAAAAAATTCAAAGTATTATATTTTATTAATAATTTCAATTTCATTCATTGTTTAAAACTCTTTAATTTAACTATCTTCTTAAATTTTCGAGGTTAAAAGCTACTATTTTAGTATTTTTTGATATTTTTTTGAATATTTGGATAAATAATTACATACAATATTAAAATACAATATATACGATTATTTAATTGCTGATTGTTTTTGGATAAACAAGTTAAAAATTTCAATTTTGACATTCTAGATTATTTCCAATAAATTTATCAATTCGTATGATTTTAGCGATTTCAGAGAAAACAATCAGCGATTAAATAATCGTATACATTGTATATTATTATTATTGTATGTAATTATTTATCCAAAAAATATTACATATTATTCAAAAAAATATCAAAAAATACAAAAATCGTAGCCTTTAACCTTGAAAATTTAAGAAGATTGTTCAATTTAAAGAGTTTATAACAACGAATAAAATTGAAATCAATAAAATATAATACTTTGAATTGTTTTACATGTCGGCATCACCTACGAAAAAACTTTTGAGTACACTCTGAATTTATAAACTGCGATTTACAACAACAAAATTTGACGTGTCAACTTTACATCTTAAATAAAATGGCTTTTCGGTTAAAATATCACTTATTTTTTGCGGTCATACATTAATTAAGGATATAGAAAATATTTCCAGTACGGTTTACTCAAGCAAAACAGTTGTACTGAGTTTATTCGTGTAAAACTAACTTACAGAAATTTGAACTGCTTACCCCCCAGTGTCCGCCATATTCGCCGATGACGTCAGAACCGAATTAACCTTAGCGCACGGAAAATAAATTACTTCGTGTTCAACTTGTTTTAATCCCAATATTTTTTTTTCACTGTAACACTGTTCTAAACATGTAAAAATCGATCTGTATGTCTAATTTGGTTGTTGCCATATAAGAGGATAACGCGCGCGCGCACACACGTACACATACATTACTACGCGTTTAAAATATTATAAAATGTATTTACTATTTTTTTCTAAAAAATTTAGATAGGCGAGATCCCGAACTTAGGAGACTGGAGGAGCAGGCAGAATTGCAGAGAGAAAGAGAATGGTTGACAGAGCAACAGGAGATGGTAGAGATGCAGAGGCAAAGTTTGTGGGAGCAAGAAAGGGACATAAGAGAGGAGCAGGAAAGAATGATCAGAGAAGAACAAGAAAGGCAGAGGAGAGAGGAGGAACAAGAGCAAGAAAGAAGAGAAAGAGAGGAGCGGGAAAGACAGATGAGACTCGAGGAAGAAAGAACGGAGAGAGAACAGCTTGAGAATGAAAGAGGACAGTGCGTAATTGGTTTAGAGAGAGTGAGAGATCGAGTGACGTTTGTACCATGCGGCTGCGCGAGTATTTGCGCTGAATGCGCACAACAGTATTGGTCGCGCATTCAGCGCAATAATAGGCTTAAGTTGCCCACAATGCAATGACAGTGCGGATTATTATTTAAAAATTTATACGTAAAATACTATTTTAAAATAAATATATTAATGGATATTGTGTGTATTGTGGTTATTACTATAAAATTGACGGTGACTTAAGCGCAAATCTGGAATCTGCAACTCAAAAAATTGTTATCGTAAGGTACGCTCAACGGTAAGGTATTCCTGCGAAACGTTTCTTGAAATGCTCCAAACAGCGCTCTTAATTTAATCATTGCGCTTAATTTCAGCTTATCATATAAATCCTTTTCACCCGTTCCAGAGTTATAGTGGGGACAAATATTGAGAAAATATCTCGGAAAATGTGTTTTTTTTAATCAGACATATTAATAAATTCAAAACAAGCCGATTAATTGTCCTTAATATTTAATGAGTTTCTATCAAGGGCATAGTCAAATTGCATTCTTAAATTCAGCTTATTGTATCAATCCAATCCAGAGTTACAATGGGGAAAAATATTGAGAAAATGTATTTTTTTTAATCGATCATATTAATACATTCAAAACGAGTCGGTCAATCGATTTGAAAATTTGAATCGTTACAAAGCTTTCTCTTTGAGAAAGCAAAAACTAAGAACGAAATCCTTGTTTCTTATTTCCACAAAAATACCACTTAATTATTATTCGCGTAATCAGTATGCCTTATCGTAAAAGCCAAGGCACTATAAATTTGAACAACTCTTCAAAAATACAACTCCTGTCAAAGTCACGCATCGCTTTACCTGTGAGGATTAGCCTTGTGGTCTTGCGTGCATCTGGGGCTTGGAAGAGCTAGTTTTCTGCGAGCAATATTGTAATGTATTATTTTATTCTGAGAAAACGTTCTCAATAACGTTTTTCAAAGTATCGCTTTTTAAATTAGGGCAAAATACTACATTACAATATAGCTCAAAGATGGACAAATACAAATACATCCATCTATATACAAAAATAATGATTATTTTGACTAACAGTGTGTAGAGTTTTGCCGTGTAGTAAATTAATTAACAGTGTGTAGAGTTTTTCTGTGTAGCAAATTTATGTGTAGAGTTTGCCGGTGCAGTAAATTTGTGTGTAGAGTTTGACTGTGCAGCGAATTCGCGTGTAGAGAATTTCGGTGTAGCAAATTAAAAATTATTGTGCAGTTAATTAATTATGTAGAATTTTACGGTGCATCACTTTTGGTTAAAAATTGTGTAGGGTTTGCCCGTGTAGGTAATATTAGTGTAGGGTTTTACCGTGTTGTAAAAAAACTTGTGTAGAGTTTTTCGGTGTAGTAAAATTATTGAAAATGTGCGTAGGGAATGCCCGTGCAGTAAATTTCTGTGCAGAATTTTCCCGTGCAGTTATTTCCTGTGTAGAACTATTTCGTGTAGGGTGTAGGGTTATTTTTGTGTAGAGTTTGTCCGGACTCCATGGACTTAATGTGATTTAATATACCAAATCTGTCCAAGTCAATGAATTTAAGTAATACGAGTATAAACGACGCAAAGTTGAAACAGGTCAACATGACGCGAGGAAAGAAGTCGCTCCTCGGACAGACGCCTTAGAAGCAATGACAGGTCCAACAAACGGTGTGAGAGATGTAGAAGTACGGCACTGGTGCAATACACATGGTGTGCGCGACGCATTGTAGCTGTATACATCAAAAGACTAAATAAATCCACATCATTATTTATTGTAATCCTCTGCCTTACCTAATTTCTAAACGTGGTAGGAGACCATTGGTTGATATTTTATCATATCTTCTATACTGACTCTCGAGTCATATAGAGATATTAAGTGAAAAGTGAGATTAAAGTAAGAAAATTTTCAAAGAAGAAAAAATAAGTGGAAAACTCTTCAAGGAAGAAAAATATTGGCAAGGACGTAAACGAGAAATATACAGCTAAATAATTAGAGGAAAAGTTTTGAGAAAAATCTTAAAATCAGTGTGATGCACGCGGATTAAAAAGTGAATCTGAAACACGTGGTCTAGTGCAAGCAGAGAACACTTAAGTTTATGGACAACGGTGAGACATTGGAAGTCATGAAAATTGAAAAGCAAGATTCCGAACACGAAGGAATGTTCGAGAACATAGAAGAAGTTGAAGAAAGCTCCGAAGTTGAAGAAAAACTTGAGATTCAAGTAGACGAAATGGAGAAGAGAGAATTTGCTATACCAGTGTTCGACGGGGAGGATTACAGCATGTGGAAAAAAAGAATAATGATGTTTCTAAAATTAAAGAAGTGCCATGAAGTAATAGACAAAGAAAAGCCCTCAACAGGAGCAAGCGAAACATGGGATGAAAATGATCTAAAAGTGATAAACATTATTTATTGTACGATTTCGAATAAACAATTGGAATTTGTTTGTAAAGAAACAACAGTCTATGGCATAATGAAGAAGCTGGACAGTATGTATTTGAAAGAATCTACAGCACTGCAGATTGTTTGTAGAAACAAGTTGGAGAGACTAAGATTAGAAAAATACAGTGACACGTCTACGTTTTTCAGTGATTTTGAAAAATCAGTAAACGAATTAAAAAGTGCCGGTGCAAAGATAACTGAAAAGGAAAAATTGAATTATATGCTTAACACGTTGCCAGAATCGTATAGTTACATTGGTGATCTGATTGATGCATTGAAAAAAGAAGATCAAACAGCGGATTATGTGAAAAATAAAATCAAAATTGCCGATATGAAACACGGCAATGAAGACTCTGAAATATATTCAAACGTCTTCGCGACAAGCAAAGAAAGATGTTACAAATGCGGAAAAACCGGGCACTTCGCAAGAGAGTGCAAAGATGGCGGCCAAGCAGCGCACAGCGGTGGAACATGGCGAGGTCCAACACGTGGCCGCGGTAGCAGCAGAAGTAGAGGCGGTGGAAGAAGAGGCAACTACGGCAGAGGGCGCGGCAACTTCCGACAGCAACAGCAGACGTCAGCGCCTGGAGCAACAGCCAGTGTGGCCAGTACTGTGGAACGCTGTGTCGCCACCTATCGGAGGAAAATCGCCAAAAATTGCCAGATACATTAATATGAAATAGCCAGTATTGTAGCCAAGTAACCGCAAATATTTGAATTTACATGTCCCACATATAACATATTTCAATGAACTACAAGTAATTAAAACATTCCAACCCAAACAATGACAGTTTAAAAAGTAATATTTTAATGATTAGATTGTGAATTGTTAACGATTAGGGCGATATGCAAGCTATAAACACACAATTTTTCTCTATTCCTTTATTTATTTTACTTAGAAACTTTTTCGTGCGTAGATAAATATAAATTATATGTCAAATAATTTAAACGATATAATAATAAAATGTAATAACATTCCATTTCACACTTCAGGTATACAAATACATGGATGATCAAAGGCCTGCAATAAGTCTATAACTTGAAGCTCTTCCTCTGCCAAACTTTCATTTTGCTCGGCATTCTCTTTGTTCATTTGTGGATAAACGACTTTGTAATTAAAATCTTCGAGCATAGCAGATGAAGGCTTAAAATTTATACAGCACATGTTATTTGCATAAAATCTCAATCGAATTCTCAAAATTGAATCTAACATTGGCAGTAGCATCTTATTTCGAATTTTTGTTTTAACCGCATTCATAATCGAAAAAACACGCTCTACAACTGCATTACTTGAGGGTAATGACAGCAGTGTGAGAGCATAGGTCGCAAGCTCTTTAAATACTAGCCTTCCACCTGCATTTTTAATGAGTATACAGTAGGCCAAAATGTATAGCTATCTTTAAGAACCTCTTTACCAAATTGAGTCACCCAATCTACTGTCAACAACTTATTCCACTGATTTTCAATAGTGCCTAGTTCACTAGATGATGTGAATTCTTTTAAGAATGGTAAATCTGCAAAGCGCGGTCGTAATGTTTTTGATAGACAGACAGAAGGAGATAAAAACTTTAATTTTTGATACAACGCCAAATTAACTGGTAATCTATTTGATAATTCAATGCACAGAGTTTTTATAAGATTAAATGCTCTGGTTTCTATATCCAATTTTCTATCTTTGGAAATGTTAAAATTAGATAATGCATTTTTGCACTATATACCATAGTCTGCTGTTTCAACTGGCAAATAAGCTAAATCATTGTCTAAATTTTTCATCATCACTTCTAAGCCTTCACTAACAAACTCAGGTTTCATCACTTTTCTGGCCAGTAACAATAGTAAATCCTTCAAATCATCATGAGCTTGACCTAAATCTACATTCATACTTTGAAAAGATGCATTAGTGTAAGTAATTTCAGCTAGTATAGGTTTTATAATGATTAAATATAAGTAATTGCCATTATCTTTTAGCATATCAGCAAGAAGTCTAGCAGTGTAATCTTTTTCAGTATTAATTACTAAATTGAAGTGAGTTTGTAATGGCAAATAATAAATCACAATAACTTTTATGACATTATATCTTACTAACCATCCAGTTGCTGACAGCTGAATAAATTTTAACATTTTTTTGCTTTACTTCTTGTTGATTTGATCAACACCTCTACTATTTTCATCTTCATGCACATCATTATCAGTTTCAAAAGCAGCATTTATCGTCTTCCATGTAGTTTCATACTCTGATTTTCTACCTGCACTGTGATTGAACCAATTATAGGTTTCTCTACATAAAAATTCAACGTTTGCTGGAAAGTGCTGGGAAGCAGCTGAAGCAGCGTTGTTTAGGGAGTGACGGATACACCTCACCAATTGTAAATTTGGATTGAATTTTTCTTTCAGCAACGTATACACTGAATGATTTTTCCCACAGAGATTGCTACCTCCATCTGTTCCTAAGGCTAATAAATTTTCCAACTTTAGATTTATTTCTGTACAGAACTTATAATCGCACTGCATAAGGTATTGGCATCTGTTTTTACAACTTGAATTAAACCTAGATAATCAGTAACTATTCTATTTTGTTTACAACTAAAATACTTTATACAAAGACACAGGTACTTGCATGTTGAAATGTCAGTTGATTCGTCAATTATTAAGGAATAAGGCCAATCACCAACATCTTCAATGAGCTCTTTTAGCATATTTGGTGCAATCACATGCTTAACTAAATTGCCACATTTTGTTTTATGCAATCTGAGATTTTCTAATTTTAAATCTTTCAAAATTTCAGTTAGATGATCTACACTCCTTATGCTTGAATGTGATGCAATATATGCTGCTAATTTTAAGCCCCTTTCATGGTTTTCTTTTTTCTTATCCACTTGCGTTTTGCAAACTGCAGTTATCTTTGGATGATTAGCATTCAAACTCTCAAACAGCTGAATGTGTGTCTCTCTTGTGGTATGAGATTTTAAATCTGTTGGATGGGCTCTAAGAGCTTTACGGCACACTTTACAAAACCTTGCTGATTAACATTATGAGAATCACGATTTTTGACCAGCCATCCTGTATTCAAGAATTAATTTTCCTATAAAAAATTGATTACTCATGCACACATTGTTATACATTACCTTTTCCCCAAGTCTCGTTTTCCCATGCCGGATTGTATTTATATAACCTGACATCTTTGGATTTGGTATTAGATTTTGCTTTTGGTGACTCTGCTTTACGTTTGCCTGTCATTTTATTTCAACTATACACATTGGTTTTTAACTTTACCGCTTTACTAATACACATGAAGACGTATGACTGTATGCTAGCCGTAACAATAGAAGAAAGAGAATGTATGTATTTATACGTGCAGGTGTAGACGTGCTGTGCTCTGCCTGTTCCTAGTATACGTATTCGTACCGCTGGCAATGTGTATCCGTGTGTGTTGCTAAGCGTGCAGGGATTGGTTCTTCAAGAAGTTACTAGAGACGAGCTTAGAGACGAGAACAGAGAGAGGGGGTTGGGGGACAGAGTAAAGGAAAAATCAACAGTGGCGCTACACGGGTTTCGCGGGAGTTATGCCTGACAGAGGCGCCTGAGCCTGCTGCAATTTGCGTTCTGCTATTTCCACTATTTCATATTTTTCTCCCATCAATAATAAAAATAGCCAAGAATAGCCAAGGGAGTAGTGATATATAGCCTAAAAAATCGCCATCGCCACAACTGAAAAACATGTAGCCAACTGCATAAGCGTGAAATAGCCATTTTGGCTACAAATAGCCGAACCTGGCCACACTGGCAACAGCGCATGCGGCGCGAAATAAAAAGACTATATATATAGGTATAAAAAATAAAAAATAAAAAATAAAAAGACTATATGTAGGTAATGAAATAAATTGGTTGCTCGATAGTGGTTGTTCAGACCACATTGTAAATGATGATAGTTATTTCGAAAATTGCATTGTTTTAAAGAAACCGGTTAAAATCTATTCAGGAGATAGTAATGAGTTAGAAGCAACTAAAATCGGGAATGTTGTAAGTTATTTCAGAGCATTTGAGAAAGAAAACAATGTAGAAATGTTTTATACGTAAAAGAAATGAACACAAATTTTATTAGCTACGCGAAAGTGACAGATACGAATACGATTATATCTAAAGAAAATATATCTAAAATAATTGATGAAAAAGAGAGATTAGTAGCTGTAGCTTATAAAGAAAATCGTGCATATAAAATCACGAGTAGATTGAAAATTGATCAAAAGACTGTAAACAGTACTGAACGAAATGGAGCGAGTAACAAAGAAAAATGGCATAGAATGTTAGGGCATGTAAATTTTGGCTATCTAAACATTTTGAGTAAGCAACAGTTGTTGACAGCTATTCCAACTGAGTTTGAATCGGAAAAATTAAAATGCAAATTATGCATACAGAATAAAATGCATAATTTACCGTTTAAGAACAATAGAGCAAGAGCGAGAAATATTTTAGAGATCATACACACTGATGTATGTGGTAGTTTCAAGATCTCGGGTCCAAACAGAGAAAAATATTACTTTCATTTATCGATGATTACAGTAAAATAGCCAAAGTTTACTGCATAAAAACCAAAGATGAAGTTTTTGATTGTATGACAAAGTATGTAAATGAAGTAAAAAATTTAACAGGAAAAAGAGTAAAAACAATACGGTGCGATAATGGTACAGAATACCTAATTAATCGATTTTTTAAATTCACAAAAGAAAAAGGTATTTATATAAATAATTGCCCAGCATACGTACATGAGTTGTAGAATCATATGAAAAATGTATTGGTCTTGATTATGACGACGAAATACTTCCCGTACTCCAACTCACGAGTCGAGTAAGGGAAGTGAACATGAGTTCGAAGGCGAAATCGATGATGATGTATTTGATAGCGTAGATGAAAATGAAAATGTAACCGAAAAAGAACAAACAAAGTTAAAGAGTAACGATAAAAATAGTTTGAAACCAAATACTCCACGTCGATCAACACGTGCGAAAAAGAGTCCGATAAGATATCCGGAAAATAGTACTAATAGAGTATCTGTATATTATTGTAGAGTAAACACACCTTGTACATTTGAGGAGGCGATGAATAGCAATGAATGCGATAGTTGGAATAGTGCAATGGATAAAGAAATGAGTAGCTTGTATGAAAATGAAACATATAAAATAGTTGAGAAACAATAAGGAAAAGAAGTACTAGATATAAAATGGGTTTATACGAAAAAATCTGATGATATATTTAAAGCTAGATTAGTACTATTTTCTATGGGATGAAAACGAGTCTCGCACACCGTTCTCTTGGGTTCGAGCCGTCGCCGAATGCACATGGTGTGCGCGACGCATTGTAGCTGTATACATCAAAAGACTAAATAAATCCACATCATTATTTATTGTAATCACAAACCTCACGCTCGTGCCAGAATCAACTGTTTCGCACTAGTATCGAAATGTACTATTTTAACACTCTGTGTGCGAAATTCGATTTCTCCTAGCTGCATAGCGTGTGCGAAATGCCTTATTTTCATACTAGTGCGCGAAATTCAGATTTCGCATACTCCGTGCGCGAAATTCTGAATTTCACGAACAGCGTGTGCGAAACTCTAAATTTCGCGCACGCTCATCTGCTAGTAATGTAGATTCGCACACTCGTGTCAACAAATAGTATACGATACTCGCGCGCATAAGTGATCATCACACTCGCTTTTTTGTCACCCTAGCTACTTCGCGCAAACGTATCGTAATATACTATGTTTATACTAATAGGTAGTTCCTAAGACTTTCTCAGTCTCTCAAGGTTAACTCAGCAATGACAAAACAAAACATGACTGATATTGTAAGAAATGAAAAGTCAAACTTTGATGATAATTATTTACCAACAACTAGAGATGTTTTAAGCAATTTTGCTTCCTCCTAGAGGAAGCTTTGTAATAGTAAAATTTTCAGTTTCGCTAAAAATTCATAGAAACATGTTTTTAGATGTTAGAAGTTCGAATTACGTGTTTTTAAGAAATGTCCGTATGGATGTGTGTGTGTGTGTGTGTGTGTGTGTGTGTGTGTGTGTGTGTGTGTGTGTGTGTGCGCGCGTGCGTGTGTGTATACCGTGATATTTCTGGAACTACTCCGTCAATATCAATTAAATTTGAGATGCATATCTATTTTTGGATTCTGAATTCGGGAAAAAATTTTTTTTGTAATTTTTTCAATTACTTTTATTTATAGCCATTTTTTGATTTTTGAAAAACATTATTTTCGTTTTCTTCAATCATTCCATTGTTACAAACAATTCAGCTAAAATGCATTTGAAAGATAATAAAATTACCTACTTTTCCCCGCTAGGTCCTCGAGATTGACCGCTCCGTTCGGCAGATAGAATGAAAAAGGTGATTTTTTAAAAAAAATTCATATCTCTGAAACTACACATCCTAACTTCACGAAAAAAAAATTTGTTGATGGGTTACGTGTCAAACTATATTCCATTAAAATTTCAAGTGATTTGACAACATATTTTTTCAGTAATAAATCGAAAACTGGAAAAAATGAGTTTTTTTGAGTCTCGATTACGGGCGTAAAAAGGCTTTATTGCACTTGAGATTTTGGGAAATGGTAGATATTTTATATGTTTTGGCTAAGTTCATTGCACAGCTTTGAAACCCCTATGGTTCTTAAGATATCAAGGTTTGAATTTTTTTTTGCAAATTGTTTGATTCCTTATATCTCTAAAACAATGTAGTCAAATGCTTCAAAATTTTATTTGGTAATTCACCATAAATGAAGATATCTGCTGTTAAAATTTCAAACGATTTCGTTGAGCGGTTCTTAAGTAAAGAGCTGAAATGTAAAAACCGATTTTTCTAAAAAACTTGGCTTCCTCTAAAAGGGTTATCGTTGCACGTCCCACCCTACGAATTTATGTCATACTGATAATATTAAAATAGCATTCACATACTGTATTTTAAAAAAATATTTTATTTATTGGAACAATAAATTTCGTTGGAGAAAGCTATGTGCCAATGAATTGGCAGCGGTTTTTATATTATTATTTATAAAAAAAAAAAAAAAAAAATGAAAATACAATTAAGAACAGCTCTATTATTGTAGCAAAAAGTTTGATAAATCTTTGGACAACATTTAATATATCTTTAAGGTAATTTATTATGCGAAACAATAATACACAATAACTATATTATCAAGTTCTTCATTAGTTACATCTAATTTAATTTAGGTATATTGGACACGTAACCATCAAAGTAAGAAAGCTCTTTGATGAATAGAACAAACTAATTCGTAGAAAATCAAACAAAAAAAAAAAAAAAAATACAGTACCATTGATGGTTACAAAATGAATATAATCAATCGTTCGTCGGCGTTTCAAACATATTATAACCCGCATTCTCTTGCATTTTTTCAGTAAATACTAGTACAAATTCTCTTTTAAACGAGCCCTTACATGTTCTGACTAAGAAATAAGAATGGGCGAGCGGAGAATTGTCGCATTGCCCGCATTTTTCGTCCAAAATTGTCAAAACTGATCAATTTTGAACGGATAAAATTTTGTCTTGGGTTAGCCGTGGGTCGGAACTTATATAATAGATTATAGTGTATCGAAAAAAACACTTCAGAAGCCCTAAGAAATCTTTTATATAGCTTTAATAGCAAAAATCGAAAAAAGAACGCAAATACTGAAAAAAACGAGAAATATCGATTTTCTTTCGGAGGTAGAGACCTTTGAAATTCTTCGCACAGTGCCCTCCTTGCAGCTACTTTATTTTTTTTATGTATTTAAGTTTTTCCAGGGGTTACAAATTGAAAACTCGAAAGTAGGGAAATTTTGAACCACACTAATGTATATATATTGATAAGCTAAGATTTCTTTAACCATGTGTAATAATGTGCCATTGCTAACAGGGTATAGATACCAATACGGACGTTTAACAAAATCAGAACCTTCGAGCTGTGACCTCAAAATTTATTTTTTATCCTAAGTAATAAGCTGAATTTTTAATTTTGAATATTTCAAATTTACTGTAAGAAAAATCAATACATATAAAAATCATCACAAATGATAATCCATTTAAAATTCTGTTCATTACAATATATCTTACATACATCTACATAAAAATTATTGAATTTTCTGATTTTTTGGAATACCATGGTTTGGTTGAAATAGTTTAATGATCGTAAAAATTACTATACAATGATGCCATCAAAGCCCTATGTGACATATACACTGAACAATTTCGATCGAACATACTTACTATAGAACAATGTAAGTGTGCAAGTTTTCTGAACAGTGTCACAGACTTGTAACAAGACAGTATATTATACAAAGAAGTATATCGTGCAAAGCAAAATAGTTGAAAATGATTATAACATTGTTTTAAACAAATTTCTGCAAAATAAATAACATATAAATTAACGTCCATACTTATTTAATCGCGTGTAAAATAATATTATCTTTGACGTAAGTATATATATTTATATTTTTTATTTATTTTTTTACTGATTTTTTTCGCTTTTCAAAGAATTTAGATTAAATAAATCCATTTAAAAAAATTATTTCATATACACAACATAAATAGTATTAAAATATTCTTTAAATATATTTCATATTGATTGGTTTCGCATTATACCACCTCGTCGGTTCCTACAAAGACTAGCACAACTCAAAAAAGGTTTTTATTCGCCATTTTTAGAGCATTAAAATAAATTAATTTATTTAGGACCTGATAAACTTAAAATATAATTTGTATACTTCAAGTTTATCAGATCCTGGATAAATTTATTGACTCCAATGCCCCAAAAATGGCAAATGAAAATAGGCCTTTTTTGAGTTGTACTATCTTCGTAGGAACCAACAACCTATACATAATTACTTAATTTTCATGAGAAAAAGTTCTCACTATAGATAAATCGTTTGTATGGTTGTTATTAACTTTTATTATATAGTGTATAAAAACATATTACCACTTGTTTTGAATTTTTCGATAAGCTTACAGTAAAGTATAAAGTTTAGCAGTTTTTATGAGTAAATTTATTTTTAATAATTTTAATTATTTTAGCTGTAATATTTTATTTTATTTCAGTTTATAATACTACAACTTACTCTAATAATAATAAGATTCAGAAATTATAGATATGATAAATTGACAATAATTGACATGCCTTTGGGGTGTATGAAAACATTATTAATTAATATTATCTTGTAATACAATCTTTGTTTATTCAAATTTGTATTATAATTAATTTTTCTTTTTGTCGTTAATTTTCAGATCTGGTTACCGAAAAGTATTTTGAAAAAACGTTAGTTTTAAGTTCTTATTTTAAAGTAGGGCTTATGGGAGTTGTGTGAATAAACGGTTTAATATTTCGATTACTTGATGCAAACGTTACGGATCAAATTACAAAACCAGGATGTAGAAAAATAAATTTCTGACCTTCCAATAAACCAAAGATATCTATGAGAAGTATTGTCGTAAGAACGAAAGAATTGCTATTTTATTAACATATGATTGTGACTCCCGAGTCATGTAAGCGTCCTTATGTAATTTATATGACTACAAAAATAAAAGTCGCGAAACGATGCAAGGCGGCAAGCCACTGCGGTCGTAAGGCCGCGCGTGGCGCGCTAGTTTTCAATACTGAGGTGGTCCTGCAAGTAGCATTTAACATACAAAGAAATGTGAACCTTTTATATGCTTCATAATAAAATTAGCAGGCACATAGTATAACGTGGTGAGCGCATAAGAGAGTATAGCTATATACTTATTGCAGGGTGCATAGAGAAGGCCTGAAGAGAGTAAAGCTATATTTAGATTTGGGCGCGGACAAGGGGGCTGCCGAACCGAGGCCTATAAGAGCCCTATACCAGTATACCTATAGATATCAATGTAATACATTTCATTTAACGCATTCCAGTTAACGCATTCCATCTAACGCATTCCAGAAGTTACAAACATTGTAGGTTCACCGTCCCATAAGAAGTTATCACTTCAAAAACATTGTAAGTATTATTTAAATATTTTAAGCAATATGTTCACAACTTTTATCTGCCCACTCTTAGTTGACTAGCGATTCGCGTGCGATCTAACTTTTTGGGCAACCATATCTTCTTATAACAATGATTTATAATCCACATCAAAAATAGTACATTATGCAACAAGGGACTAAAGTAGCAAATTTTTTGGCGGGTAGGTTTACTGTTATAAAGACCGTATTTAGTATGTATAGAATACGGGCTGTGCAAGTACAAATAATTATTTAATTATTGAGAACCAAGCGTTGGCTCGAATGCATAATACTGAAAGATAAAGAATTACGCAAGATATTAGGTGGACGCGTGTGTTATGTGTGGACACGAGTATATCTGCTTTTATCGCGAGGACGATGTACGGTCCACGCTTACTCTCAATCGGACGCTTGCCTGTCCGGGCCTGGATCCTGTCTGGACTGCGTTCTGGACAGACTTTGTTATATATCCGTGGTGCTGGCTTGATGCTTTAGTTGACCTTACCTTGACGATGTATATGTAGTCGGGGTTTATTAGGAATTTCATATATTAATTAATATTCATTATTAATTAGGAATAAATCGACACAAGATACATCTAAATTGTTATGTTTTGATTTGTTTGCATATGTTTTGATTGGCATATGTTGTGATGTTTCGTTTAATTATTATGTTGTTCGCTTGACTTATTAAATTATATTGGTTAATTCAGGAATACTAGAACGAACTTTTTTTAATATATGAAATACAACGTGATCAATGCACGACTTTAAGATTACAGGAATATGAATTTATACGGTGTGAATTTAGAGCTTAGAATATGATCGTAGATCTTCTTCTGGTCACTGCCGTTCTGGAACTGATAAGCGTGAGCGTCGGTCCGGATATTCTAGCTTCGGTATAATAAAAGTCTGCTGATCTGAAATAGGGGTCCGGTGTATACCTGACCCTTAGTAGCACCACCTACTGGCCTGTATGTGTGTGTGTTGATGTGTAGTATCGGTGTATCCAACATATTATTTATTCACTACGATGTTATTCGGATAATTCTATGATGATGATACTAAGGTAACTTACAATTATAGTCGTTCTCTCGCACACTGGATGACGTAGTCTCCTTCTTGTGTGACAGATGCTGACTGTTCTATTCTTCACAATTTCTCGTGACAAGTTATACGAACTAATCTAAGCTGTTTCCACTAACGCCAGATGTATTGACGGGCCCTTCCCTGCTAGGCACGGGACTCTTGACTAGCAAATGAAGAGGTGTATTGTTGAATTGCGTGCAGAGTTTAAGTGTTTTCTACGCACTCAATAGGCGATGCTCACAGATTCACAGCCCTCGTATTCTCTCACCTACGGCGCCCTCGACTCCCACTCGTGCTCAAAACAACACCCTCGCTAGAAAAAGCCAATTTTTCCCCCCTAGTTGCACAATATACTAGTAAGCACCTCATATGTCACACAGTCTGAATAATTTTTGTACTTTGAAATTTTACTAACAATAAACTGAATTTCTTCTCAGTTCTCCTGATGAGGGCGACATTGTTCGCCGAAACGTTGAAAGACAAAATGAATTAACTTGTTTTTTCTTTCGAAACACTTCTACCTTCCTGGAGAGACCGATAGCAACCGTCAACCCTTCCTAGCTTCTTTTAAGATTCTATGTCATGTTTCAAAAAATGATAAATGGAATCTATCGTTGTTATCTTCTGTTAATCTTGCAGGAAGATTTTGAAGTAAGACTTCTAAGTAAGATTCCAGAAAGATTTTTTTTAATTTTAAAGTTCTTACAGGAAGCTTCTGTGGGAATCTTTCTTGAAACTTTCGTTGGCAAGCTTTCGTGCTATGTGGGGCATACTCTCCTGAAACTAATTTTACAACAGTATCATCTGTTTTCTTTGCACAAGTATATTTTATACTGTGATAAACAGTGCCTTTGAATATACACTTTTTGTATGCTAAACATTCACCCAGTTCATTTATTGTTTCCAAGTAACTCCTTCCAAAATACGTCAATTCTTCAGATTTTTTTTTATAAAATGTACTACTTTGCTTGTTAGAAAATAAATTCATGCAATAACGTTTTGTTTTTTCGGACGTCACAAAATTATTCATTTTTCCTATTTTAAAAGTAAACAATTGCAAATGCTTTCGTCTCGTTTGTCTGTCCATATCTTTAGGACCTTTGAGTTTTTCTAACAGATTCTACATCGTGCAGTAAAGTATGAACATTAAACGTCATGCATTCTTTGCCGTAAAAATATTCAAACAAGTAAACAAATCGCGTAAGATCTGCTTCGCATTGAAGTAATTCCTCCTGAGATATTTCATATTTCAAAAGTGTATAGGCACTTTTAACTAGTAGAGCGTAGTGCTCTAATGCATCTTGGCTAAGAATCCAATTTAAACACGGTAAACTATAAAATAAAAGCCATGACTTTAATTATGATGCTTTTGGTTTTGCTGATCCTTGAATAATGCCGCTTCTCGGAAGTCTATGAATGTCATAAGATGGAGTGATATTTAAGAATCGTCTTTCAATAAATTCTATTTGTGCTTTACTCAGCTTATATTCAGAATCACCCGATTTCCACTCATTCTATAATTGGTGAACAACACCTAGCAGCATGCCGTGCATGTATTCATATGAAAATGACCAAACCATGTCAAAATTATTTACTTCCATCAAACAGCAAGAACCTTTCACACCATTAGAAATCTTCATAGTTTCAATACTTGTTTTTACATCTTCTTTATGTTTTTCATTTGTTCTCTACATATCGTATTCCATAAACTAGTGAAATATATAATCCTAGTTGGTAACACTAGCTACAACCTGAATACCCATTGAATTGTATTCTATTTTGAACTACAGGATGACACACAGAATCTACAACACAACTATGAATACAAAATTTAAATACAATTTTTGCCCCATCTTTTCTAAAAGTCATAGATCTATCGTTCAACATGCGCATTTGTTTAACCATAACTTCAGAAATATATAAATTTAGCAATTTACTATATGGTTCTTTTTGTACTATTACGATTCCCCCTAATAAAACATAACGGAATCTCAACTTTGGCGAAAGATCATTTAAAATTACTTGCAAAGGCCAGAAACCACGTTTTCCGCTTTTCGTGAGTGGAGCTCCGTCTGTGTTAAAATTAACAGTCAGAATATAGGTCGATTCATCATTGTTTGACTGAACAATTTTTTTATTAATTAAGCTGCTGTGCAAGTCTTTCATTATACTACTGTCAACTGAATTATCTCGTGAGTTACTTCGAGAACGTACATGTTTAAAAATATCATCGAGGATTAATTGATTTGATAGTAATTCTTCAATTCTAAGTCAAACTTATGGATACAAAATAATTTGGAGACTGAGCTTTTACAATATTTCTTTGCTTGCACTTATGGCATAAAAACCTTCGAGTCTTGAATGTTTTTGTTGCAGTTTCGGAGTGTATTATTGACTCAGAACAAACTTCACAATAAAAATTATACTTCACGTGTTCTTGTTGTGAAGAGAAACATTTTGACATGATATATTTAGATAAATTAATATCGCTAAAGTTGGGACCAGCACACAGCTTGATCATATTAATAAGCTCCAAATGCGCTTCATCGGATAACTGAAATCGCAAAGAATGTGCAAAACTCATCATAATAATATCACGCACTGTGAGATTTGCAGCTGGAAACATTAATTGACCAAGAAAATCATCATCTTGGTATCTATCATCTGCATCTAAATCCCTATAATTACTGTAATCAGTCGTATTATTACTTTCGCTATTATTATCATTCGTTACGCTTCTATTCTCATTTTCACTTTCATTTTCATTTTCGTTTTCATTCTCATTATCTGCACTCTCATTACTTTTGTTTAGGAGTGGATTGAAGCTCTCGTTCGTAGTAATATCTTTTTCACTATTTTCATTATCATCGTATTGATTTTCTTCCATCAAATTACTAATTTCATCTATTTTTTCATCTCTCTGATTGGTATTATCTGATGGATTGATATTATGTATTTCTAAATCATCAGTGGTATTAGCAATAAGGGAATGTATACTTTCCACGGGTGAATCATCAATATTTTGTGGTGCTGCATTATCTGCTATACCTGTACAATTAAAGGCGATGTTACTTTGTTAAAAATATTCAAATTATAAAATATTTAACGTAAATACTAGAAATAATAGTTACTTAAATTCATGAAAATGCGCTGAGGGGTTATTCTGAGTTATCGTTACAGAATAATCCCTCCTGCTATCGAAATTAACAGAAATCGATATGATTCACAAATCGAGTCAATGTGGGCCGATATAAGTCGATTAAATTCTGTACAAAAATGACTACTGAAATCAATAAACTTAAGATGCATTTTCATCATCTATCGTAGTTCCCAAACTGCGTTTTTCATATAGACATTTGTCGATCTATATTGACCTATATCGCTTTTTATCAATCACTATACCGCTCTGTTAACAGTTGGAAATTAGAACGGAATTAAAACATTAAAATGAAAAGCACGAATGCCGATTAAAATCGATTGATTAATCTATTTCAATCGGTAATTGTGCTCAATATCAATCGTTTTCAATCGTTTTTAGAAATTCTAATTGGTTTCAATCTTCAATTTGTTATGAGGGTAATGGAAATAGACTTGGATGCACGCGGTTAATCATATTATCGACTTTTATAAACTTTTCCAGCAATAAAGAATAATGATAGAAAATTTGGAAATTTTCTATCGACCTTTTGGAAATTAATTTTCTCCGGGTTTGGAGAGATACTTCATGCTTCTGAAAGTCAGCATCAACATAACGTTTGTATCGTTTTACTTGCCGTTTATCATCAGAATCAGAAGTTATACTAGTATCATCGTATCATCACTCATTGTTATAATTATATTATTCGGGATACTGTCCTAAAATGTACAATTTCGTAAAATATAATACCAATATTTTCAAGCAATGAAGCATGATTACAAAGTATTCTTTAAATATAGAACATAATAAATTTCATTCACAAATTTCATTATAGTGACGATATTATTCCAAAATACGATATATAATTGTTATAATTTCAATGAACAATTATAAAAAAAAATTTGTAAAATTTATCATGCATCAGTATTGTTAACTTTTTTTACTAACCAAAAAAATTATTTTGCATATATTTTTTTATATAACACAATATTTTAAAAATACTTACGTTTTTATAATTATAGTAAAATTGTATAAATCTTATTCATTACTTTTGCGATTATATGTACATAGGTTATATCGATGACATTTCCCTGGTAGAAAAGCGCCTATTTAAAATGGTGGTAAAGGCAGAAACTGGCTAAGTAAAATGTGAAAAAACTAGACATTTTAAATTCCTCAAAAGTATAAGTGATATCTTGTGTATTTTTTATGGGTGAGAATTATATTTCATGAAAGTATCAATAAATTAATTAGTTTTTTGGATGCAAGATACAAAATTATTAATATTTAGGCGTAAACTGAATAATTTTATAATTTAAACATATGGCGAAGCTCGTAGGGCTTGTGTGGAAGAACGTCTGCGTGGCTTAGTCAGTTAAGGCGCACGACCGTACTTATTTGTCATCGTGCAGGGCGTGGGTTCAAATCCCTGGTCAGACAGAATTTTTTCAAATGTAAATAATTATTCTATACATTGGAGCCAAAATATATTATTGCTATAATAATATATATTAGCATGCGGTTTTCAAAATATTTCCTTTTATAATAATATTTATTTATTATACGCTTATCTCGATAAAATACTCGTCTTTACTTATTAAAAAGTTTAATATTTTATCTTTAATACGATATAATTTTAATTCACTGTGTTTTACACCTGTTGGGTATAATAAATATACATATAATAGATACACGCCTCATATGCGGGCAATGAAGCGCGGGCATATTACGATCTGATTTATCGACGCCTTCACAGGGCTATGTATGTATATAGTTTGAGCTATATTCAAAATGGCCACTTGTACTCTGTCAGGATCACCACGTGTTTATACTGAAACAGTTTCAATTTCCTTTGAATTGACGTTGACACTAATTTGCCGTAGGTGGCAGATTAGTTACTATTATTTTTTAACAGGTTTAGTTGATTTTAAATAGTTAATTTGATTTGATTCTAATTTGTTATGATTTTATACTATTGACGGTAAGGTTTATAATGAAAAACACTGTTTTAAGGGAAAAAGCCTTTCGGCATAAAAAACCCTGATTTATTCAAACACAATAATTGACACAATGAAATAATAAAATGAAGATATAAAAAGATAGATGAATAACGCTGCACATGCACACAAAGCACTGAACGCACACAAAGCACTGTTACAAGATACGCAATTGATCGATTGAAATAATAAATTCGTTAAATGTTGATTGCCAAAAATGGCGTTATTGTTGATGCCTAGAAAGGCGTTAATGTCACGGTGTGACAGAGAATCGGTGATTCCCAGTTAGTTGTTAAACAGTTTTAAAGTTTTAAGTTAAACGGTGTTGATCGCCACATAGAGATCTGTACGCTTCTGTAGTCGTTGAAACAATGATCATTCTCGCGCGCAAGTCCGAGCTCGCAAGGAAGAGGCCCCCGGGAGGTGCTGCCCTCTCTCACTACTCTCATGCAAACTCACACATAACCTGTTCATTCATACATGCGCATGCGTGTTGCGTGTTGCGGAATAGTTAGGACGGAACATCCTTTTTTTCTCCTGTACGTCGAAATAATAATTAAAATCATAGCTAGTTCTGTAGATTATTAACAATTGTAGATTGTTATATAGAGTATTGAACAGTTTATTTATAGAATATTAGCTTAATGATGAGTAGCACACGTGCGGCTATAGTGTACGCATACGTGAAATTCGTAGAAGGACCCTCACTAGACGAATTTGTTGTGGTCGAAGATTCCAAAGTCCAAAACAAAAAATTTCAAGCTGACTTTAACAGCTTCAGTATAAGAAAAAAATATTATGTACTGGACGAGAAAGATGGAAAACCACACTATGCTCAAATAATATTCGTTGCTGGTAAGTATGGGTGTGTATATATGTATATATATATATGTATATATATATGTGTGTTATATGTGTATATATGTGTGTGTGTGTGTGCGTGCGCGCGCGCGCGCGTGTGTGTGTGTGTGTGCGTGTGTGTGTGTGTGTGCACAACCTACAACATTACCACATATAATATTAATACTAAAAAATAAAAAGTGAATTTAATTAGATGATAAAGCCTCTCTAGATAATAAAATTCGAAATAACAATAGAGAAACTCCATTATTCCAAAAGGACAATTGCACACTGAATCCGAGAGCGTACCTTCTAAGATGAAAAAGTCGGAGACCAGTTTACAGAGCACTGAAAAAAAAGGTATGATTTTTAATTATCTTTCTTGTAGATAAGTTTGTCAACATTGTTATGAATATTCAATATAAATATACATATACCATTTTAAATATGTATTATCGCAGGAAGAGACGTTATCAAAGTACGTTAGTCTGGTAGTCACTAAGCTCGATGGTCATAAACCCAAATTTGATAACTCCAATACTAATGGAAAAAGTCAAATTTTAAAAGAAAAAGAATTATCGACTGATAATGATGATGTCACAGAATCCAAAGAAGACGAGTCTACTGACAAAATAGGTTCTATAATCCTCAATTAAAAAGCACAAAAGCACAAAATGATAAAGCAGAATGGTAAAGTAGATGTGAAAGCAGCTACAGTAACGTCAGCTGTATAGGGGCCCTAGAAGACGCGATAAAAGACGTTCCTTGGGACCTAGTAGTCGGGGGAGACTTTAACGCGCGAGCGACAGAGTGGGGCATGCCACAGACGAATAGGAGAGGTAGGGCGATACTTGAGATGGCAGCAAGGATAGGACTGGTAGTTGCGAACGAGGGAAATACAGCTACCAGGTTTCGGGGAGTCGATACCGGATGTAACTTTCGCTGGGGAGAGTACGATCCGCAAGATAAGGGGCTGGCACGTTACGGAAGAATTTACTGCTAGCGACCACCAGTACATTCTTTTTAATATCGAGGAAGAACGCGCGGAGAGGCGAAGTAGCGGAAACAGCCGGGAACCACGATGGAACACTCGACGTCTTAATTGGGAGGCGCTTACGGAGGTGATTCGAAGCGCAGAATTACCTTCTAATGGGCTTCCGGACGAACTAGGCGGACGTGAGAAAGCCGAAATCCTAGTAGAACGCACTACTAGGCTAATCACCGAGATGTGCGACGCAACGATGCCCCGAGTATCCACCGGCCACCTCAGACGTCCGGTTTACTGGTGGACGGGCGAAATCGCTGAGCTTGGAAAGCAAACCCTTCGAGCCAGAAGAAGAGCTCAAAGGGCCCATAACCGCCCAACGGCTCTAGAACTTGCTCGCGGGTACGACGAGGCGAAGAAGAGACTCCGGGACGCAATCAAAGAAAGTAAGCGCCGCTGCTGGTACAAGATCCTAGATGATGTAGAGAACGATCCGTTCGGCGAGGGATACGCGATCGCCACGCGAAAAATAGGAGAAATGGGGCAAATGGAACCGATGGCGGCAGAGGCGATCGAGAAGATAATTGACAAGCTGTTTACCACCCACCCCACCCGACCTCAATTAGAAATGACGGACGAACTGACGGATGAGATACCCCTTTTTAGCGAGGGCGAACTTATCGCGGCAACTTCTTCCCTGAAGAGCGGTAAGGCTCCGGGACTGGATAGCATTCCCGCGGAAATACTTAAGGCCGTTGCCAAACAACGGCCTGAGCTGCTCCTGGAAATGTACAATCAGTGCCTGGTGCAGGGCGTGTTCAGTCCGCGGTGGAAAAGGGCTAGGCTAGTCTTAATTGAAAAAGCTAAAGGTCAGGCGGGCGCGAAGCCATCGTACAGGCCGTTGAGCCTGCTCGACACTATGGGAAAGACAGGCGAATCGCTAATAAAACCGCGAATATTAAGCGCCGTCAGGGAGGCGGGAGACCTTTCAGACAAGCAATACGGCTTCAGAAAGGGACGCTCAACAATCGGCGCGATCAGAGAAGTAACGGACACGGTCAAGAAAACGGATGAAGCGTGTCATGCGGCCAGGCCATTGGTCTTGCTCGTGACACTAGACGTGAAAAACGCGTTCAATTCGGCTAGATGGGTCGACATTTTGGATTCTCTGCGATCGTTTGGGGTGCCTTGGTACATCATGCGACTCGTAGAGGATTATCTGAGGGAGCGCACGATCGAATACGAAACCGCGGAGGGACGTAAGAGCAGGCCCATAACGGCAGGGGTGGCGCAGGGTTCAATCTTGGGACCGGACTTCTGGGGCATTCTGTACGATGGGTTACTCAGAGTAGAAGTACCGGAGGATGTTAAACTTGTCGGGTACGCGGACGACGTAGCGGCAGTTATAATAGCTAGAAATGTGGAGATCGCGCAGGGCAAATTGAACGCGGTAATGGCCCGGGTGCTAAAATGGATGACCGACCTCGGACTACAGCTAGCACTCGAAAAGACGGAGATAGTTCTCTTGACTAGGAAGCGTGTCTCGACCATCATATCGATGCTGCTGTCGGTAGAACCGTAATCAACTTCAACGACCGGAAGCCCGACACCCACAGTATCCTGGCGGCCGGTAACCTAACTCACGACCATCGCGAAACTACTGGGGCGCATTTAACAGCGTCATGCGAAAAAGGTGGCGATTAGCGGTGGCCGAGCTAGTCATTAATGCCAACGTGTCGCGCGGGCCTCAGCCGGGCAGTCAAGAGACTCCTTAATCACAAAACTCTATTTCTTTTATACGGAGCGGAGGTGTGCCCGCCGATGCCATGCAGAGCGCAAAAAGTATCGTAACACGATAACGGGGCTGCAACGAAGAGTGGGGCTCGGATCGCCGTGCTCGTACCCCACGCTTATCGGGGACGCGTCAATGCGTTATCGCCGGGGGTTTCCGTGGCATTTGCCTTGCAATTAAACGCCCAGCGGATACTACGAAGATCTCCTTGGAATCGGCGTAGGTGTGGAAATCCCGAGGCCGAGAACGCTGACTAGGACGGATGCGGAAATCGGCAGGAGCGCATGCGAGTGAATAGCCGCATCCCGAAATGGCACGAAATCTTGATTAGAGCGTCGCCCCGTGTGGTATGCAGAATGATGGGGGCCGAGATTCAATTATTTATCTCACCCAACTTTCTTCCGGACACGGCGCTATTCATGGAGTTACCTGTCCGCGACATAACCAAGGTAGACGACACCGGGTTGCAAATACTGCGGTGCGACGGACCCGACGTGAGACACACGCTTTTCTTTTTGACTGCCCTTTAGGTGGGCTGATAGCGTTAGATCTTAGCTGCGTGACGGTTAGGGCTTTATCGCGACACGGACGCTTTTGGTTTTGAGCAAGAATTGCTTTTGGTCATGCTCACGTGGCCTCATACAATTATGGCGAGTTAGTTAACCGAAGCAGAAGGAGGACCTAGCACAAGGCTTCGTGGCCTCTCGATAGTACTGAGCAGCTCCGCGGCCAAATCTGAAACTAGCACATTCAGTTGCCGCTGCGTCGTGTTAGCTTTCCTGACTACGGCGACTGATATTTTACGGCCATGCACTTCATACTTGAGGCGGTAGTAACCAATTAAACAGTCATCGCGCATCTCAGCCCTCCACCTCGACCTGATAGGATGCCGAACAGCGGACTACCGGGCATGGGATTCTCCGCCCGGCTCCCACATGAGAGTGTGAGATTTTATGGGTATGCCTGCGTCTTGTCCCACGCAGGAGCAGCTCCACACACACGGGTAGTCCCGCACGGCTCCTCTGTTAAAAATAGCTCAATAGACGATGGATAATATTATTAACTTGAATTCTAAGATATAATTGATGTCCATTTTTGCCATTAGAACTCGATTAAATAGATAGAATTGATAGGAATTAATAGGTAATCGATAAATTCTATACAAAAAAGCACCAGTAAAGTTAATAGAAACCAATGTTGGCCATAACTATTCTACATTCAATTGTTGTTTCAGTATTAAAATCTAATTGATCCTAGCTTGATTCTAATCTATTTTAATCGAAGTCTCATCGAAATGTATTCAGAATTAGCATTAGAATCTGGTGATAATTATGTATAATTGGATCCCAATCGATCCCTATGACTTTTTTAGCCAGGGCTGCCATGGTGAATTAAGACATTTCTCTCACTCCCGGATAAACAAAAAAAACAAAATACATAAAGTGTGATATGAGAGTATAAACCTAAAATACAAGTAATAACTTAATCATAATATATGTTAATGTAAGAATCAACTGTAATTCAATCGATAGTAAAGATTTTATTTGCGCAATAGCCATATGAAAGAATAAAAAATGCTAACAAAACGGGCATAAACATAAACAAAAAAAAAAAAAAAAAAAAAAAAAACGTCAGCTGTAAGCAATGATTCTGGAAAAATGGAAAAAGGAACAATGAAGACTCAAAACAAGATGGATTTTCTAATAAACGTTGTTTCTGATGATATTAACGAAGAATCAAAAAGTAGCAAGACAAATAATGACTTAAGTCCAAAGCAACAGGTTAGTACTTATGTAAATTTTATTGTTTACGTAATTTTGATTTTAAAGTTCCAAATATTTTTCTAGAATGTTTTTACAAAATTAGAAATTTTAATATTATTAATTTTTCTTTGCGTAGATCACGAAAGTTTTGACCAATAAGGAATTTGAAGTTAATACACACAAAGGTAGTTTCAAGAATAAAATAACCACTTCACAAGAGAAAAACTCAGGAAGTTTCAAAAAAAGTCAGGACTTACAAAAGACAAACAATGTTAAACAGAATAATAAACCATAATAATAATAAAATAGAACCATAATAAAATAAAACTATAATAATAAACCATAATAATAATAAAACAGAACAATAAATAATAAAAGTATGTATACATA
The DNA here is from genome assembly GCA_012977825.3 of Pteromalus puparum. NCBI lineage: Eukaryota > Metazoa > Arthropoda > Insecta > Hymenoptera > Pteromalidae > Pteromalus > Pteromalus puparum. The sequence continues at coordinate 27,711,768 of CM053171.1, forward strand.
TTGAATTTTTATTGCTATAAAAATTATTTTAATTCAACTGAAATTTTGAATATTATAATTTGCCTTAATTCTTGTAGATCATAAATATTCTTTCCGATAAGGAGTTTCAAGCAAAATGTAATGAAGTAGATTATTTAAATAGTAAATTAAAATTGCTAAGAGCTGAAAACAAGCAATTGCTCAAGGATAATGAAGCATTGCAGGGAAAAATTAAAAAATTGAAAAAAGAAGTTGCCGAATACCAAAGCTTAAACAAAGATTTGCAAAAATCCGTTGTGGAACAACCCTGCTAAAAATAGTCTATAGGGATCGATTGGGATCAATTAAATTATCAACAGATTCTATGCTAATTCTGAATACCATTTTTTGTATGAGGACTCGATTAAAATAGATTAGAATCAACAGGAGTCAATAGATTTTAATACGGAAAACAACAATTGAAGTAGATAGTTAATACCAGACATTGGTTTCTATTAACTTTACTGGTCCTTTTTTGTATAGAATTTTATCGATTCCTATTGATTCCTATCAATTCTATCTATTTTAATCGAGTTCTAATGCAAATAATGGGATTCAGATATAGCTTAGAATTCAATTAATAATTTAATCCATCTCTATTGACTATTTTTAACAGGGAATTTAAAGAGTTTCAAGGTATGATCATTAAATATTTATTTGCATCCTTTCAAAATAATATTATAATTTATAATATAATAATTTATATAAAATAGTAGAAGACATTTTGTTGATTACTTTGATTTCTATGAATTTTCTAAATCCGAGTTCTTGTAAATCTTAAATTCATATATTTAAAAAGTATTTTATGTAATCGTGCTACGGTATAGAGTATGCAGGCTTACCTTGTTAACTTGAATAAACTATTTTTTTTTCATGAGTATAAAAATATATGAAAAAAATATGTTCATTGGTTAGAGTTGCAATCTCATATTACAATATTGTTCATATTAAAAATGTATACTTTTCTTTTTTCCTCACTGTGTTGAAGCTTGCAATACTGATAACGAACAAACTGTACACATTAAAACTCTACACAAATATATGAAAAAATTCTACACAGATATTCTCTACACCTATTTTGTATTATTTTACTCCACTGCAAAACTCTACACAAGCGTATAACCTATTTGTTATATCATTGCTACAATAGGTTGCTACTTGTGTAGAGTTTTGCAGCGTAGAAAAATAATGAAAAAATGGTGTATAGAATATCCATGTAGAAAATATATGTGTAGAATTTTTTCTTGTAGAAAAATATCTTTGTGTAGAGTTTTAATGTATACAGTTTGTACGGTGTCACAATACTTAAGCTTATAATGAAACTCATCGGAAAGCGATTCTGATGGAATAGAACATTTTTAAAATGCAATGAGAATGCAGGATTTTGTATAAGATCTGTATCATTCATATCTCATTATATACATATTTTCTAACAAAACACTTAACTCTACAATTTTTCAAAAAAACTTTCCATAAAACTCTATATGAAATTGAAAAAAATGCTTTCATTAATATCTCGGTTACTGGGGATCGAAATGACTCAAAAATTTGCATAAGCTTTTTTTCATACAATGAACGTGTGTAATTTTTTTCCTGAAGCTTTAGTATTAGTTATTTTTAAATTAGTGAAGTTTGCAACGGCCACATTTTGGGTCCATGCAGGTACGGCCCTGATCTACTAGCTCAGATGCCGCGGAGTGCAGGTATAGGGCTACCTCGCTCTCTCTCTCCCGCTTACACGGCTCCCATACGATTATCGATCGTATGAAAGCCGCCGACACAGCAGATCTACGCCAAAAACGAGATTTCGTCCGCTGCGCATACCCCTCTCCTAGCGGTCCCGCTTCGCTCGTCGCCTCGCTGACCAGCTCGAGCGAAGCAGCGTATGAGTACATTTCCTTCCTTCAACAGACTACAACACTTGTAACAACCCACACAGCTCCGCAGGGTTTTCAATTTAAAACTATAAAAAACTAAAGTCTCGCGACTTGCTTTTTAGAAAAATTACACGCAAATAAGCGTACTCTCCCACTTTTCTCACCGACGCTCCGGGCCACAGCTGATCAACCAGCTGCAAGCAACAACAGCAGCGCCAGTAGCGGCGGCAGCGGGAGTCATCACGCGGCAGCGGCAGCAGCGAGCGCGATATAGCTATACTCAGCGGCAGCAGCGAGCGCGTATATCTATACATGTAGCGCAGCGAGCGGTGCGGCGTGCACAGCGTGAGAGTGGGAAGATGACGTAGCGGCGGCGCGGCGCGCGCATCTCTGTATACTTGTATGAATGGTTTTTGTATATAGGTGTGAATGTGTGTGTATATATTTGTATGTAAGCGTTTTTTCGGCGGCTCGAGTCCCGCTCTCTCCGTAGCCTTTATAAGGACCTGCGCGGCCTATGGCCAGTCACTAGCTCCAGCGCAATTATCAGCGCACTAGTCCTACCAAGAGCAACCATAAAGCCTTGGTAGTAAAAAGACTTAGAATATTTTCTCACTTTTGAAGGACTTATAAAATTTTCTAGGCAAGCAAAGATATCGCAATTTAAGCGTATCAGTCTTAGACTTAGAAACATTTCAGTTCCTTTCAAAAGACTTAGAGAAATATTCAAACATTCTTATACTTATAAAAATTATCTAGTCAAGCACGATATCGCAATTCAACGCGTATCTGTCTTAGACGTACATCAATTTCTCTAAGTACCAAACATTTGTAAAATTTCGAATCATCAAGATAACGCAAATTAAGCGTATCGGATTATATTTTCATTTGTAAAAATCAAAAGCGGATTTACTGATTTATTACATTTTGTGATATTGAATATATGCAATAATCAAGGCAATATTCTCAATCCTATTTGAATATATTGATGTGGTTAAAATCATAGTCTTATTATTGTGTTAATTTCCACTACTTCGTATCCCGGACCTGACTAAATTATTTAAATATAAAATAAAATCATTCTAGTTAGTCTGCTGTCAGAAAGACGATACAGACTAGTAAACATTCACTGCTTTTCTGTAGAAAAACCATTAAATTACATATTTTTTGCATAAATCTACATAACTACAGGACCGAGAAAAGTCGTGACCGTTTCACACTCCACATGATTCTTCTACAGACGAAACCACGTGCCAGAGTGTTCCAGAGGAAGCCAGGTCCTAGCCGCTCGAGTTGCCGTTTCACCTCGCCGCTGGACTGTTTTATGTATTCATAATTTTAATCTCATAGTTTAACAAACTAACATTTTAATTTATTTCTCGCACCCGGGGATCTCCACACCAGACTGATTCGGGGAGTCTCTTCCTTCGGGAAAGACTCAGCGCATAATTAATCAACTAACCCTGCCACCGACAGACACAAAAGAGACAGCTTTCGCTGTCCGGCTGGTGGTGATTATATCACGTCCCAGTCGGTTGTCTATGGTCGCATTCTGGGAATCATGCGTAAACTAACATTATCATCATAAATACTCGTAAAGCTAACAAAATAATAAATAACAATTACGAGGATCACATATTACATCATTCGAATCTTAATGTTTAGCAATTTACAGGTCATCCATCCTACACTATCAACTTTCCCCACAATATCTATTTCTAAGTGATTCATTCTATTTGCTATAATATTACTCTTTTTTTACTTATTAACTACATATCTGGAGCCGATCTAATTATCAAATTAGATCGGCTCGAGACTTATTTTCCGTATAATTATTCCGTTGAACGCCGGATCTCGTGTCTGGGTACACGGTGATGGCAAATAAGTCATCTCATATATAATTGATTTGTTTCAATATAATTATTTAAATATATCTTCAATAAATCGTAATATTGTTCGCGTATTATCACATCAGTAAATCAAACTTCATAGCTTAAATTTACAATCAATCTCTTTTATACACAACCTCAATTTACTCCATCACATTTCATCTAACAATACATTTACATTCAACTAACCATTATTGTAAACAATCCTTCCTTGCTTTATAGGTTATACTTGATTCACGTGAAAGCAGTCAATATTCTAATATTATCGAATAATATTATAATCTTCGTATATGAAAACTTGATATGTCGAGTCTCCGCAATTGTTGTTAATTTTGTTTCGGCTATTTTCGAGGTGGCGATTTGCTATGATTTAGTTTATGCAATTCTAGTTAATTGATGCGTTTGATACATTCTTTGAATAAGTTGGGTGAGAAATAAAACGATTAAAGGCTGCTAGCCACAATCAATTTGTTAATTATAAACATGTGTACAATTTATTTGACCTACTGCTCCTGATCTACTCCTAATAATAATATCGGCGCCACAAGTCTCTAAATTATTAATTGATCGAACTCACGAATCTTATTTTTTTTCGCGTACATTATTCAGACACAAAATAAGATTCTCTCAAGTATTAGTTATTAAATTATTAAATTTATTAAATTATTAAATAAAATATTAAATTCATGAAGTATTACTTATTTTTAAATTAGATAAACAACCTGATTTTTTTATTGCTTTAGAAGAGGGAATGTATAAAAAAACATATATGCCCGTTTTGTTACATTTTTTATTCTTTCATATGGCTATTGCGGGCAAAATAAAAATCTTACTATCAATTGAATTACACTTATTCAATTAACATTATTATGATTAAATTATTACTTGTATTTTAGGTTTTATCTCAATACCACTTTATGTATTTTTTTTTTTTTTTGTTTATCCGGAGAGTTGGAGAAATGCTTAATGCACCATGGCNCGATTGGGATCAATTAAATTATCAACAGATTCTATGCTAATTCTGAATACCATTTTTTGTATGAGGATTCGATTAAAATAGATTAGAATCAACAGGAGTCAATAGATTTTAATACGGAAAACAACAATTGAAGTAGATAGTTAATGCCAGACATTGGTTTCTATTAACTTTACTGGTGCTTTTTTGTATAGAATTTTATCGATTCCTATTAATTCCTATCAATTCTATCTATTTTAATCGAGTTCTAATGCAAAAAATGGCATTCAGATATAGCTTAGAATTCAATTAATAATTTAATCCATCTCTATTGACTATTTTTAACAGGGAGGAGCCGTGCGGGACTACCCGTGTGTGGGACTCTCCTGGCGTGGGACAGACGCCAGGCATACCCACTAAAA
>CM053171.1:27717784-27755030 GCA_012977825.3 Pteromalus puparum
CGTCGGGTACGCGGACGACGAGTTTAACGTCCTCCGGTACTTCTACTCTGAGTAACCCATCGTACAGAATGCCCCAGAAGTCCGGTCCCAAGATTGAACCCTGCGCCACCCCTGCCGTTATGGGCCTGCTCTTACGTCCATCCGCGGTTTCGTATTCGATCGTGCGCTCCCTCTCGCATGATGTACCAAGGCACCCCAAACGATCGCAGAGAATCCAAAATGTCGACCCATCTAGCCGAATTGAACGCGTTTTTCACGTCTAGTGTCACGAGCAAGACCAATGGCCTGGCCGCATGACACGCTTCATCCGTTTTCTTGACCGTGTCCGTTACTTCTCTGATCGCGCCGATTGTTGAGCATCCCTTTTTGAAGCCGTAATTCTTGTCTGAAAGGTCTCCCGCCTCCCTGACGGCGCTTAATATTCGCGGCTTTATTAGCGATTCGCCTGTCTTTCCCATAGTGTCGAGCAGGCTCAACGGCCTGTACGATGGCTTCGCGCCCGCCTGACCTTTAGCTTTTTCAATTAAGACTAGCCTAGCCCTTTTCCACCGCGGACTGAACACGCCCTGCACCAGGCACTGATTGTACATTTCCAGGAGCAGCTCAGGCCGTTGTTTGGCAACGGCCTTAAGTATTTCCGCGGGAATGCCATCCAGTCCCGGAGCCTTACCGCTCTTCAGGGAAGAAGTTGCCGCGATAAGTTCGCCTTCGCTAAAAAGGGGTATCTCATCCGTCAGTTCGTCCGTCATTTCTAATTGAGGTCGGGTGGGATGGGTGGGAAACAGCTTGTCAATTATCTTCTCGATCGCCTCTGCCGCCATCGGTTCCATTCGCCCCATTTCTCCTATTTTTCGCGTGACGATCGCGTATCCCTCGCCGAACGGATCATTCTCTACATCATCTAGGATCTTGTACCAGCAGCGGCGCTTACTTTCTTTGATTTCGTCTCGGAGTCTCTTCTTCGCCTCGTCGTACCCGCGAGCAAGTTCTTGAGCCGTTGGGCGGTTATGGGCCCTTTGAGCTCTTCTTCTGGCTCGAAGGCTTTGCTTTCTAAGCTCAGCGATTTCGCCCGTCCACCAGTAAACCGGACGTCTGAGGTGGCCGGTGGATACTCGGGGCATCGTTGCGTCGCACATCTCGGTGATTAGCCTAGTAGTGCGTTCTACTAGGATTTCGGCTTTCTCACGTCCGCCTAGTTCGTCCGGAAGCCCATTAGAAGGTAATTCTGCGCTCCGAATCACCTCCGTAAGCGTCTCCCGATTAAGACGTCGAGTGTTCCATCGTGGTTCCCGGCTGTTTCCGCTACTTCGCCTCTCCGCGCGTTCTTCCTCGATATTAAAAAGAATGTACTGGTGGTCGCTAGCAGTAAATTCTTCCGTAACGTGCCAGCCCCTTATCTTGCGGATCGTACTTTCCCCAGCGAAAGTTACATCCGGTATCGACTCCCCGAAACCTGGTATGCGGTAGGTAGCTGTATTTCCCTCGTTCGAAACTACCAGTCCTATCCTTGCTGCCATCTCAAGTATCGCCCTACCTCTCCTATTCGTCTGTGGCATGCCCCACTCTGTCGCTCGCGCGTTAATGTGGCCCCCAACTACTAGGTCCCCAGGAACGTCTTTTATCGCGTCTTCTAGGGCCCCTAACCTTGTCGCGAAGTCGGGTGCAGTTAGGTTCGGTGACAGATACACGCTAAAGTAAGTGACGCGACCCACCCTCACCCGCACGTAATCGTCTCCGGTTACCGTATCCGCGATTCCCCGCCTGGGCACCCAAACAGCGGCAGTTTTTGCGCCGTTGGACACCCAGCCAGGTGCATCTCGGTCCATATACTGCTCACTTATGAGGAGGATATCCATACTCTCCTCTGCAATGAACTGCGTTAGGAGATCGTGAGCCAGCCTGCTCCTGTGCAGATTACCTTGCAGTATTCGCGCCATTATTTTTGGGTCCTAGCCGCGTTTAGGGCGTTGCGGAAGACCGCGCACGCTCCGGTTCCTGGAGCATGCGCCGCCCTATCGCAAGGCACCTTTGCTTCTGTACACAAGAAACACTTCATTTCTTGAGCCGGCACAGAGCATTGCTTGGCCTTGTGCCCAGCCGCACCACACTTCGAGCAGCTGGTGCTTCTGTCGGGACCCTTACATTGCGCTTTAACGTGACCGTATCCGAGGCACCGGTAGCATCGCGTGGCGCTCGCTCGAACCCGCACCCGGCAGTTGACCCACCCGATACGGATCTTGCCTATATTGAGCAGGGCTGTGGCCTTGGTCTGGTCCATTTCGACCACTGCCACCCTCTGCTCTCTCGAGTTTGGTTCGAAGAGGTGCACTTTGGTATCTTGTTCGTCGCACCCCGTGGCCACAGCGATGGCGCCGCAGACTTCCTCCTTTGTCGTAAGGCCGTCAATGTCCCTGATCTCCAGTGTAGTTCTGGTAATCTTGCCCCTAACTGTGCCTGCATGCCCTATTGCGGTTTGTATGGCCGTTTTGAGTGATTCCATTTTGTCTTCACTCTTACCCACGACAACCAAAACGCCACCGTCTTTCGTTTTGCTAAGATACTTAACCTCTGTATTCAATTCTTCTGGCTTAACCTTTGCCTTGATCTCTCTCAAGATATCGGCGTAAGTCTTACCCAATTCCGGTCTTATGAGGATTGCGTCTCCCCTCTGCCGCGAGGTCTTCCCTGCGCTTTTCCTCAGTTGTTGAGGCTGGCTTTGCTCCTGTTTGTTCTGTCCTTTCTTCTTTGCTTTTCTTCCTGCAGCTAGCTGCCAAGCCCCTTGTGTGTGTGTATCTGCAGCTTCCTCTTGCGTTTTGCTCGTAGACGGTGCAGATCTATCCTCCTTCTTGTCTTTTTTGGCGGGGGTACCGCCGCCTCCGTCGGATGATGTCCGCCCCCTCTTCTTTGGCTTGCAAGACTTCGAATGGTCTTCTCCAGGTTGTTGAGATGGCAACTTTTTCGCGCCATCCTCCATCTTGTCGAGAAGCGTGAAAACTTCAATCATAATAGCTCCTATTACCGGTAGTCCCTCTTTGATTGTTGCATTCACGTTCTTCTGCTTATCCAGAGTTTTTATCATCTCTCCGTTCATTCGTCTTATTTCCAGCATCTTTTCTCGGAGGCTGGCGTGTTCTTTTAGCCATAACCCTATCCCTGTCATATTTTCGTATTCAGCGGCACTCATCGCGCTGGCTATACTAGTGCTGCTGGTTGACTTGTGGATTGGGTATCCACCGTCTTGCGATGCTGGCACCTTTAGGGTGTCAACTGTCAGGTTTCCCTGTACCTCTTTTCTTGGTTCGTTCCTAGTATCCATTGACATCGATTTTCTTCGTCCCGGTATGTGTCCGACCACCCGGATCCCCCCGTCTATGGGGGCAGCTGACATGGCCCCAACACATGACTGAAAGCGGTGCCAGACTGGGTACATCATACCAGAATATAGCGCGCGCTGTCGCACTAGCCCATCTCCGCTCTCTCGAACCTCCCACTCCGAACAAAAGTGATTGGCTCTCTGGAGAGTTTCTAACAGGCGTCACACGACATCACACACTCGCTCAAGCCGCTTGACTGGTACTAGCTAGGTAACCAGCCTCCCGTCTTGCCGTCAGCAGAAGCCAAAGATGGTTCAGGTCACTTCGGCGCGCAACCTCGGATCGCCTCCCCATCCAGGATCTCCCTTTGGCAGCTCACGGGTCGCACCGCACGGCAAACACGGCGGCCTGTTTGGTCCACGAAGCATATTTTATTTCTGCTTTACCCTCCAAGGTTACCTCGGCGAGCACTCCCCTATCCGCCACCCAGGGGACGCGCCGCATACGGGGTTGCAGGCTTCCCGCGCGGACCACTTTATGTATTAGGACTCGATTAAAATCGATAGAATCGATAAATGTCGATAGAAGTCGATAAAAGGTTATTCGAAAAATGACTATTAAAATCAATAAAAGCAAATGGTTGGCATCAACTATTGACTTTCAATTGTTGTTTCTCATATTTAATTATATTGACTCTTATCGATTGTATCGATTTCAATCGTGTCCTAATACAAAAGTATAATCAAGATATATCCCCGCTAAAAAAAGAAATAAGATTTCTTATCGACTTGAATAGTGAATGTTGATTCCATGTTTTGCATTAGGTCTCGATAAAATCTGATATAAATTATCATACAAAAAATTACAATTGAAAACAAAAGAGTCAAAATCATCTTGAATTCTATCGATTTCAATTGTGACTATTTAGTATAGATTCTTATCGTATTATATCGACCTATATCGGGTCGTATCGACCTAAATCGTATTTTATGATGTCCCGTGCAAAAAATGGAATTAAAATTCACTTTTAAGTCGATTAGTAAATGTTATTAGCTTTTATTAACTTTTTCCTACATGAATAACGTACGATACTATTAAATAATGAACGATACACGTGTCATACATACGTTCTTCATGGCATGGCGTTAAGGGGATGTCATCGCTAAAGCTTCGCAAATCCGCCACGGGGCGGTATATTTTGTATTTCCAAACTTTTAGGAAAACATGAAAGAATCTTATTTTTTCCAATTACTTACAATCGCCGAAAATAAGATTCGCGAGTTCGTGAGAAAAATTATATAAGGACTTGTGGCGCAGATAATATTATTTGTAGTATAGGAGTAGATAAGGAGCGGTAGGTCGAATAAAATATCACACAGATGTATGGTTGAAAAATTGATTGTGGCTAGCAGCCTTTATTCAATTTATTTATTTTTCAATATTTACTCAAGAATTTATCAAGAAAATGTTACCAATCTAATATTGAAATACGCTGAGCGTAGAATATCGACACCTAGAAAAACTCCAAATAAAACTAACAGCAATTACGGCGACTCGACATAAGAATTTAGTTCGTAAACACGTATGATAATATTACTCGAATAAATCACAGTATTGACCACTTTGGATATAAATCGAGAAGAACCTAAAGCGCTGGAAAAGATAGTCTATAATTATCGTTAGTAAATATGTGGATGATTTGTTATATGAAATGTCATGGAATGAAATGAAAATCGATATGAAGAAGAAATGATTGACTATATATTTGAGCTATGATATCTTGAATTTACCGTTCTGAAAAATATGCGGGGAATATTATGATTTTATGGAGTATATGTCTATAATATTAGATTACACGATTTAATTGCATATTGGATGACTTATTTTCCATTACCGTGTATCCAGACACGTGTCCGGCTCTCAACGGATAGATTATATGGGAAATAAGTGCCGAAAATACTAACGCAGTTGATAAAAGATAAAGAGTAATATTATTACAGATATAAGAAAGTACTGAATAAATATTGTGGTGGAAATTGACGAGAGTAGAGTAAATGATCTGCAAAGGGTTACACATTAAGGATGAAAAAGGATGATACGTGATATTCGTGATTGCTGTAGATTATTTGGTTAGATTTACAAGGTGTTACGATGAAAAGATTATTTTGCATATATTCACGAGGTGCGACCATGGGAGAACCTACTGAGCTTGCCCAGTAGGATAGCATATAGCTATCTTTGTATGACCCGTCGGTGGCAGGGTTAGTGAGTTATACAAGCGTGAGTCTTTCCCGGAGGAATAGACTCCCCGGATCAGTCTAGTATAGAGATCCCCGGGTGCGAAAAATACAATAAGAAAAACAAATGTTAGTTTGTTACGTTATCGAGTTAAAATTACGGAAAAGGTACGGGTCCCAACTGCAGCCCGGAATTTGCGTCGTAGCTGGCTGGAAATGGCTTCCTCTCCTACACTTGGCCACGTGGTTTCGTCTCTGGAATGTGTAGCGTGTGATGTGTAGAACTTGTTGAGCGGAAGGAGTAGAACTGAATTCCTGCTGCATGCGAACTGATCAGCTACGCAGCAAGCGCCTCGTGGATGTGAGGAGAGGGGTATGCGCACCGAACGCGTTATCATTTGTTGTGTGCTTGGTCCGCGCCGGCGGCTTCAACGCGATCAATAAGTTTACAGGAGTCCTGTAAGTGCGAGAGAGAGAAGCCGATACACGGCCGTATGCTCGATACGCGGGACCTGGTCAAGTACCTCAGGGCCGTACCTATGCTGGCCTAGGTAATGGTCGTTGCAAACAAAAACTCTGATGGAAATTTCTTTTGATAGAAAGATTTATTAAACTTAACATTACGGCGCTAAAGTATCGGTTTTTCATTGCAAGCTTTATTTAAAAAGTTTTATGTAATAAAAAACCGTATTTTTAGGGCCCTTAAGTCGCGCTGTAAACTACGACTTATGCCACTTATATCGTAATGAACTATAATCGATCCCTATTGTCTATTATAACAGTCAAATTTTCTAGCTTTGCCCGCAATTGTCAGCTGAAGGGTGTTTGTGTCGTTTAGTATATAACAAATTGGCCTTATTGAAGGTTGCGCATGACACATCTGGTGGCAGCAAAAAGCAAAATCCCTATAGATAAGTAAATAAACATTGCCAAAATGATTGATTTTTAGAAAAATAGAGAGAAAAATTGTTGTTAAGTGTCCAAACTTTGACATTCAACAAAAATCTTTTTTTTTATTTTTCCGGAGATTGCCCTTACGGAAATTACTTCCAAAAATACACTCAAAAAAAAACTCCGAAAAAAACTCCCGAACACTCCGAAAAAAAACTCTGAAATTGGGGGTGAATTCGGACCCTCGAATGAGAGTTTACACCCAACTTGAGAGTATACGCCCAACTTGAGAGTATACGCCCAACTTGAGAGTATACACTCAACTGTAAATATACTATAAAAAAGACCTGCAAATAAAAATAAGTATTTATTTATTTAAGAAATAATGAAATAAATATATGTCATTGAACCATATAAATTAAAGTCATGCATTCTTCTTCTTCGTATCTTTAGCAGCATTTTTACATTTATTTGATAAAATTTTCTTGAGTTGCTGCTCGATGTCATCTTTATTTACTGACGTGAAAATACTAGGAGAATAGCCTGAAAAAGATATAAATATAAATGCATGATTATAAATTAAATAAAAGTCTTGATAAAATAAAAAATAAAATATAGTTTTACTTAATATTCCCTGCCTTCTTGTCAAATCAAGTTCTGGTTTGGCTTCCTCCGCTAATCGGCCTTTTTTGCCACTCATGGAGCTTTTTGAAAAATCCTCAAATGTAAAGATCGCAGTTGTTAAATCTAAGAGTAAGTGTCGCAGATCCTTTTTCCGTAGATTATCGATGACGGTCACCGAAAGTTTAACGCCATGTCCAAAGTCGATTTTGGAGTCGTCAACACTCGCCGATTCATCATGCTAAAAACAGTAATAGATATGAATATCAAGTTTGTATACAAATTAAATCTTACAAATAAAATATTTATACCTGTTGGGGAATTGGCGGTTTTTTTTAATGCAGTAGATTTGGACGGTTGACTCTGAATTAAAAAAAAATTAAGTTTTCAAGAATTATAGTTTGTAACTGAGAGAACAAATTTTATTTTGATGTTTACGTAGATAAAAAAAAATTTTTAAGAAATAGGATCATATTATTTAGTGTGCAGACTGCAGTTTTCTTCGAGGAGTATCCGATGTAGTTTTCTTCAAGGCCAAGTATAGTAAATACTTTTTCAAAAAACTATATACTAGCTGTCTATAGTATCTACGTATTCATCGAAAATTGTAGTGTGCGCATACAAAATGATCAGTGATTCAGGTAAAAACATATATTTTTTAAATTGTACGTTTGAATTTAATACAAATAATATTAATTATAAATAGTTACCTGAGTTACTAATTAATTGTTGTGCGCATACTGATTTCTTTGAATAAGTAGATACTAAAGCTTTTTTGAAGGAATATTAATTCCACCGTGTTTTAAAGCAAACTTCAATAGACACTTCATCAATAAAAGTTGCAGGCACAAATTTACATACCTTAATCTTTTTGGTAGGGGGCTCTTTCATCTGATTTGTCTCTTTATCAGGAAAACTTGATATGTTCGCTTCTGTACACACAGATGAACTCATGGAACGTTTCTTTGGCGTCTTTGACGAGTGTGTCTGTAAAGGAAAACAAATAATTAAATATTGTAGAGAGACAGAAAGAGAGATGGTGCATGTACGCATATGTAGGAGAGCAATACAATATTATATAAAAAGAATGTCTGTTATATTTTGACTTTCATAAATTTAATTAAATAACACATTTTAGAGACAAAGGGATGAGATAGGGAGAGAAAAAAATACATAGAGAGAGAGAGAGAGAAAGAACTCTTTCTTTTTATGAGAGATAGAGAAAGTATATTATATGCGTGCAGCATATGCATGAGTAGATATCTAATCATCAGAGGCACTAATTCTTTAGCCAGTGTATAAACTGTAGGTTCCTTCGAAAATGCAGATACCATTTCTTTATTTGATTCCGTACATACATTATGTTGCTTCGAAGGAAGTTGAACCAGATGCTTGATCTTTATTTGGAAAAAATCTATCGAATTGTTCGATAATATACAGTCTGTGCAAGCTAAATGATCGATGCCTCTGATAAATACAATTAATTACAAACCTCAACTCTTTTGGGCGTAGTTGCTTGTATATTACTATCTGTCACAGACAAATTTTTCTTCTCTTGTATAGGTGTATTAGAAGCATCTAATGAACTGTACGTACATCGTTCTTTGGCAACTGTACCTATAATACAGAAAATAATAATTTAATATTGATGTACAGAGACAATTAGTAAAAGAAAGGTAAAGAGAAGGAGCAAGTGTACATATATGTGCACTGAGAAAAAAATTATTGAATCAATGAATTTGTAATAACTAATTAATAATTTATTACAATTCATTTTTGAGACAAAGAGAGGGAGATAAAAAATACAAAAAAAATATACAGTGAATGTATTTATGCCTGCTGCATTATGCGTGAGTAAATTAATTTGAATACGAGTACCTAATTTATATCAGAGGCACTCATTATAGCCAGGGCGCAGTGTAGATTCATTTAAATAAGCAGATACTACTGCTTTATTCGATTGTGTATACACATTATGTTGCAACGAGGAATGTTAAACCAGATGCTTGATATATCCTTTGAAAAAAATAACTATTTACTTGTTTGAATCAATATACTCTTACATTTATAGTCTGCGCAAGCTAAATAATCAGTGCATCTGATAAGCACTGATATTCTAATTAATATTTACACATAATGCATACATAAATACATTCATATCCTCTCTTCTTTTATATTTTATTGTCTACCTCTCTTTCTCTCAAATATTTAATAATTACAACAATTACAGTTTTCTAACCTGCAACTCCGTGGTTCCAGGTGCTTCTGGCTCTTCATTCGCAAATGATAAATTTTCATTATTATTATGTTTACTAGAGCAGGCATCTTTCTCTGGCGAAGGTATCTGTAATAACAAAAAAAAAACAATAAATTTATATTGTTGACAGGCAGCAAGGGGAAAGAAAAAGAGAGAAAGAATCTATACATGTACAAATTACTGTGTACACGCATTTTGACACACTTTGACTTCCAATAATTAATCAAACAATTCTTTTTTTGATACTGATAAAAAATACAGAGAAAGAGAGAGAGAGNAAAAAACAGAGAGAGAGAGAGAGAGAGAGAGAGAGAGAGAGAGAGAGAGAGAGAGAGAGAGAGAGAGAGAGAGAGAGATAGAGAGAGAGACAGAGAGAATGTATTCGTGGCTGCTCATCAGGGTCAGTGATTATTTAGACAACGCAGACTGATGTAAGGTACGTGTATCGACATTATCTATCATCATAGCAAGCTAATACACTATATACTCAATCAAAGAAAGCTACATTATCTATTCAATCTGCATCTACTATATAATCAGAGCCTTTGATAAACCCATATACCTTATACTCCTCAGTATCGTCGGGCTGCTTTGATGTCTCTTCCTCTGAGCTTTTTTTTGTAAATCGAGATGAGGCATAGTTGGGTTTCCACCTTTTTTTGGAGTAGTTATTCCCATTATCAATGATTGTGTCTGAAATGGCAGAAAAATTAAATAAGAAATGTGACAGAAAAAGTGTGTATATATAAGAATTAATAAAATTTTATAAAAAAATGAGTACCAACTCAACTATACATACCTCTTTGGTATGTGACTTCACAGTGTTAACATCTGGTAGAGATGAAAATTTCGAAGTGTTTTTAGAAGTACTCGTATTCATTGAAAACGTTTTTGTCTGCAATTATAAGAAATAAATAATTGGAGGTAGAGATAGAGAATAAATGTTCACCAAATAAATAATATTTTAGAGAGAGTACGAACAAAAGTAAGGGACCCTCTCTGCATACGCATAATAAAATATGTTAGATAGAGATATAGGAAGAGAGAGAGAGAGAGAGAGAGAGAGAGAGAGAGAGAGAGAGGAAGAAGGGATTAACTCAATAAATGGACTTTCTTGAATAGTGTCCGTAGAATTAAAAAGATCAATGCTTTTCTGGCTTTGATTTATTTTCTGTGTGTTCAACTGCTTTTGACATTTGCTGCAAACAAGGTTCTCTTTCAAAATTTCTCTACTTTGCTTTAGATCTTTAACTAGTTCTTTGGCTTGTGATCTTGCTTCAGCTATTTCTAAAATATATTAATACATGTAAGTATAAGTCTATAATTTGTATATTTATGTTGTATGTTACAATATTTATATATTATAAAAAGCTTACCTTTGTACTCGGCAATAGTTTTTTTAAGGTCTCTATTCTCTACTTTCAATAATTGTACTTGAAAAGCAAGAGAACTTTTGTTTCTCCAGGACAGCGGTTCTACATCCTCAGATGATACGCTTTCTGATTCACTTGTTGACTAAAAAATAAAATTTAATCAGAACAGCAGAAGGTATATTGTGCAGTACTGGTGTAATTGAGAATATATATGTCCTAACATCATTATCCTCTTCCAGTGGATTGACATTTTCTTTTTTTGTGCTTTTATTCGATCAAGCAATGTGTTTGTCCTTTTCAAACTTTCACTCTTGCGAAGTGCCTTTTTGCCAGCAGTTTCAGTCTAAAAAAAATAAAAGATATTAAAAATATATTTAATATTTTTGTATAATATGTAAATATATAGTTACTGCTTTTTTAGTTGTAGTTTTTTCTTTTTTTGTTTCGAATTCCTCCTCATCAAATTGTTTTTTTACAAACAAGTGTCTATTTTTTTTTTTTGACGTACTTTGAATATTTAATTTTTGTAAAGATTCCAACTCAGAGGTCATAGTGGTCCAGTCTAAAAATCAATTTATACATAACAGGTATAGCTGAATAAAAATATTTTGTATCCCCTACATGATTATTATTGAAAATTGATATATAAGACAAGTGCGTAAATAAGTTAGGTACTATACTATACATTTTTTCAACAAACTAGCAAACAATCAATATATTCATAAAAAATAGCAACTGTATATACTGTCTGTGCATGTAAGGTATATATATATATATGTGTATGGTACATATATATATATATATATATATATATACTAGTGGGGCTTCGCCCCCCTGCTCGCTTCGCTCGCCAACCCCCCATTTTAGTTCTTGTGTAATTTTTTTTTCAAATTTAATTTCTATGATCTGATAATTATGTTTTGTTAGTTAAGAATGAAAATAGATTAATGATAACAATTAACAGTTGATAACGATTTAAAGTAAATTATATTGAATATAACTATACCTGAGCTTGGCTACACATAAGTTATTATTCAAAATTTTTTATCTGTATGGACATGTATGTATGGACATCGCCTGCCCCCGCGCAACCCGACAGACTCTCAAGTTCAACGCATACAAATACTTCCGCAATGTATATATACACACTCACTCCGCTCGCCAACCCCCATTTCCAAGTTTCTATAATAATTACCAGTTATTCAATTTAGGAGGAGACTTCGACAAATTTTACCTGTTTAACGCATAGTAGAGAACTATTATTATAGGGAAACTATCAAAATCGATCATACTTTTGGTCATACTCTCATATTTAAAATTTAATATAAATAGACGTTCACTCAATATGAAATTTTTCAAAAATTCATTATTAAAGTTGGAGAAGGCAAGATAGAAAGTTAAAATTCCTGAAAGAATGGAAAACAACATGATATATGTTCAAAAATTTTTGGTCAAAAGTTGATTTCATTTAAAGCGTAAATCTTACTTTCACAATGGAATATACTTATTTTTTGTAATAATAAAAATTATAATCAAATGGAAGGAAAGATAAAAAACGTATTATAGTATTGATACTGCAACTTGATAAAGGTGTTGTGATAAATCTGATGAATAATATTACATTAATTTTCCGATCGAAATATTAAATGCATTCGTGAAGGATGCACCTATGAAAATCACATGAAAATGAAAGACTTTTGCCTATTTTCGCGGGGGGGGCTGGCAGTGCGGTGGGGGGGGGGGGCGCGGCCGGGGGGGTGCGGGGGAGTATCTCCAAACAACTATATAATAACGTAGGATATATTTGTTACATTAACACCAGCTACGTATAAGGAAGTGTGATTTGTTTAACGAATTAAAAACTAACCTCTAAATGAAAGTAATCCTATGCTATCCATAATTTTCCAATCACTCCTTCTTTATCCTTTAAGTGCCGTAGCACGATTTTTTTGCTGTCGTCACTCACACCCTGGCCACCAAATTTCTACAATTTCCTTCTCATCGATGAAGCTCTGATTTGAATCACGTGAAAACGTTTTAACGTCCAGGACCCGATACCAACGCCGAGGGCATTATCTCGTTGACAAATCAACAAGGATGCAATGTTTGTTGTCCACTTTTGATTTATCCTGCATCTTTACATTTAATTTCTCATTAGCACCAGGAAAAACGATACGTCCGAGCTCCGAGCTGGATCCAGTGAAGACTCCCGACTTTTTCTCTTCCACTTTCAATTCCAAGAAACGCGCGCGCAAATAACGGGCTGTCACTATACAACGCCAACTATAGTTGCGCCATCTATAGCCAACTGAACATAGCTCCAAGCGCGAGATTTGAAATTTTGAAATGAAAAATACCTCAATACAAAATAATAAATAAATAAATATATTGTTGGACTTTAGCTTAAGAGTATCAAAAGAGGCGGCGGTGTTTCAGAGCAGAGATGAACATTTTCCTGGCATCGAAAAGAAAAAGGCCCTGTATAGATGTAATTGTAGGTGTACGGATAGTATAGCATCGGACACAGAGGCATATATATACATACCTGCTCGCATGTATAGCTTATGTGCACCGACGATTTCGCGCATTTTGGCAAGGATAAGTAAAATGATAGGTTATGTCTGTGTCAACAAGTGGTATTTCGACATTAATATTTAACNATATTTAATGCTATTTTTCAATATAAAATTATTAAACTTTTAAGTCTGAAATATGAACAGAGGTAATTCATATTTTAATTATCTAAGGGATCCGAATACTCCTATACCGCATTCTACTAGACACGACCGACAAAGAAGAAATGAAAATCAACAACAGGTAAAAAATATAATAATATAATTGTACTTATATTTTATTATGTATATATTTATATGAATATATTTATACACACACACACACACACACACACACACATATATATATATATATATATATATATAATACTTTGCTTATTTTCATAGATAATATGTCTTTACAATTTATATTTATTACTTTTTACGGAAAACAGAGAACATCCACAAAATGAACTTGCTATGGATATATTGATGCAGATGATGACGTTAGACCAAATGTTGTTAATAATAATGAGAATCATCATGACAATTCAGTGCACAATGATGAAAATCTAGATCCGGTTCTAGAACAGCATGAATTCAACAATAGTTTAGGAAACGATCAGGTAAAAGTTATTCTATTATTGCTTCCTCCTAGAGGAAGCTTTGTAATAGTAAAATTTTCGGTTTCGCTAAATCTTTATAGAAACATGTTTTGAGATGTTAGAAGTTCGAATTACGTGATTTTAGGAAATGTCTGTATGGATGTGTGTGTGTGTGTGTGTGTGTGTGTGTGTGTGGATGTGTGTGTGTGTGGATGTATACCGTCATATTTCTGGAACTACTTCGTCAATATTAATCAAATTTAACATGCATATTTATTTTTGAATTCTGAATTCGGGAAAAACATTTTTTTTTAATTTTTTTAATCATTTTTTTTTATGGCGATTTTTTGATATTAAAAAATTTTTTTTTCCGTTTTTTTCAATCATCCCGTTGTTACAAACAATTCAGCTAAAATGCATTTTAAAGATAATAAAATTAACTACTTTTCCCCGTTTGGTCCTCGGGATCGACCGCTCCGTTCGGCAGATAAAATGAAAAAGGTGATTTTTTTTTAAAAATTCATATCTCTGAAACTAAACATCATAACCTCACGAAAAAAATCATGTTGATGGGTCACATGTCAAACTATATTTCATTAAAATTTCAAGTGATTTGTCTACGTATTTTTTCAGTAATAAATCGAAAACTGAAAAAAATGAGTTTTTTTTGTGCCTCGATTACGGGCGTAAAAAAGCCTAATTGCACTTGAGATTTTGGGAAAAGGTAGATATTTTATTTGTCTTGGTTAAGTTCATTGCGCAGCTTTTAAACCCCTATGGTTCTCAAGATATCAAGGTTTGAATTTTTTTTTTTAAATTTTTTGATTTCTTATATCTTTAAAACAATGTAGTCAAATGCCTCAAAATTTTATGTGGTGATTCATCATAAACAAAGCTATCCGCTGTTAAAATTTTAAACGATTTTGTTGAGCAGTTCTCAAATAAAGAGCTAAAATGTAAAAACCGATTTTTTCAAAAATTTGGCTTTTTCTTCTAAGGGTGTGGTTGCACGTTTTAAAGTCCCTCCCTATGAATTTATGTTATACTGATATGTATATGTATGTATATATATATATATATATATATATATATAGCTACGCGGGAGGAATTAGGTAGTGTGTTGCGTCGTGGTGAGGTTCTCGGCTGTGCCGTCTAAGGATCAAACCCAGGGACGTGGAGAGGAGTGCGGGGTTAAACTAAAAAGGCCAAGGAGTAAGCTTGAGTAGTTTGTTTCTTGGCTTTTGCCATGCTACGCACGTTATTGTGCGTACATGACAATATATAAATATATATATATATATATATATATATATATATACCGATTTTTCTCAAAAATTTGGCTTCCTCTTATATGGATGTCTAGTGCTTCTACAACAAAATAATTAAACTTGGAAATATTTAAAATAGCATTCATACACTGTATTTTAAAACAATATTTTATTTATTGGAACAATAAATTTCGTTGGAGGAAGCTACGTGCCAATGAATTGGCAGCGGTTTTTTTTATTTTTTTATATATTATAAATAATCTGCGTTGGTAAAATTATATACTAGATATATAAAAATATAAAAAATAAGTAATGTGTCCTGTAAAGAAAAATTACGATATTTTTAACTCCTAACAAATGTGTGGTAAAAATATGGTCATGTATATATATATATATATATATATATATATATATTGTAGTATTCTATTATTTAAATTCTTTTTTACGCGATGAATATACTTTTAAACATTTTTACAGATTGTACATGAAGAAGTTGTAGAAAATGAAGATAAAAATAACGATCTGTTTCATGATGATGTAGAAGACGAAGAAGATAATGAAATTTTCGAAGATGCCATTGAGAATGAGATCAATGTTGAATTACAGCAGGATGCAGCGGTAGATAGAATTTTAATAAACGAGCCAGTAGAAAATGAGGTAACTTACACTTTATGTAAAAAAATAAAATTATGTGTGCGTGCAGTATATTTGACGATAATTATTTTGTAGGAACGCATTCCAATCTATCCAGGATCTACTCTCACAAAGGAAGAAAGTGATCTATTAATAATGAGTCATGTGATTCGACACGGATTGTCTGATTATGCTTTGGAAGACCTTCTTGATTTGATTAATTGCCATGTGCCGGTGACATTGAACAGATCAAAGTACAAATTCCTGCATAAATTTCCTAGTATTGCAAGTGCTAAATCATATTATTATTGTCCTGATTGTGTGACATTAATTGAATTTGGAGCAGCTCAACATGCAGTATGTGCATCATGCCAAAAGCGATTTTTGAAGAATTCTTTGAATCGGAATGGCCATTTTTTTTTTTGCATATACCTTTGAAATAGCAACTGATAAACTTACTGTCAGGTCCAATTTTTAATGATTTGAAGAGAAATCCTGACGATGTACAAAATTTGTCTGATGTTACAAGTGGTGCTGTTTATAAAACTTTAAAAGAAAAAGATATAATTTCTAATCTAGATATATCTATTCAATGGAATGCTGATGGAGTGCAAACATTTAAATCGTCAAAAGTGTCCATGTGTCCAATACAAGTGTCTATAAATGAGTTGAATTACCGTAAAAGAAAAAACAACGTTCTTCTCTGTGGATTATGGGCAGCTACAGAAAAACCAGATCTTAATCTATTTTTAAATCCGTTTATAGAAGAATTGAAAGACCTTCATGAGAATGGCTTTCAATGTTTGCCACGAAATTATGAAGAACCAGTCACGATTAAGGTTCACACTCTCCTTGCGCCAGTAGATTCTGTAGAAAGGTGCGCCGTGCAAAACATACACCAGTATAATGGCAAGTACGGTTGCTCGTTTTGTTTGAATCCAGGTGAGCATGTTATAGTTGGAAGGGGATATGCGCGTGTGTATTCAGGAGTAGAACAGCACACACGAGATGTAAGTAGAGAGGGGCAAGCCTAGGCAGACAGGGGGCGTGGCCTAGTGGCGCCAGTGACGTCATGGCTCAGGGCAAGTCTAGTCGCTCTGCAGGTGTGGGTCCTATGGTGGGGGTAACGAAGGGTCGCGGTGACTTTGGGACTAGCGCGTGTCGAGATCTTATCTTTAATAGGCAATAAATATCATTGTAGGCGGGTGACATTTTTAAGCGTATATACCGGTGGCAGTGCAGATGTAAAGATGAACTCGCCAGCGCGGCGCTGTTGCGTCCCTTGATTAGCGTTGACCTGGCGGTGTCTCTGTATTTTTTTTTGCGTCTTAGAAATGTAACCCTGTAGTACGAGAATCGTTTTTTTTTGCTGCACCAAGTTTTTTTGCTGCACCGACTTTCGCTTACATGAAGTGGTGCCGCAGGTGTAAAGATGATTATCGTTGACCTAACGGTGTCTCTGTATTTTTTGCGTCTTGAAAATGCGACGCTATAGTACGAGGATCGTTTGTTTTTTTTCGCTGCATCGACTTTCGCTTATATGTGATGGGTGAGGATGCATTTTTCTGTGTGTTTCTTGTGAGGGAGTTTAAGAGGAAGATGGAACGGTTAATAAAAAAGAGAGATTGTTTTGTAGACATTTTTCAAGATTTATTTATCATAAAATATATATATGTTATACATTTAGATTTTTTGCGCATTGTTTAAACAAAATCTATTATAAATTTCGTCATGAAAAATATGGTGGTGTAGTACAATCATTTCTAGAAAAACGATGTCAAAATAATGTTGTAAAAATACAGAATTTTGTGGATTGAATTTACTTAAAAGCTTTTCTTTGATAGAATGACGTTCCTCAAAAATAATATTCTTAACAGTTTGTTCGGTGTTTGAATTTGCGTAGTGATACATAGTTAACCTATCTTCGAGCACGTCCATTAACAAATCTTTAGAATCGTTAATTTCTGAAATAACAGGTTCAAGTCGTCGTGCACGTTCGTGGATACACAGTATAACACTTTTTAATCCTTCGAATGTGCGTTAGGTGCCGACCCTCTGCAGCTACTAGCTATGTGAGGAGAGGATGCTTCTTCGAGGCGAGTTTTTAGGGGGTGACGAAGAGGGGGATCGATGAGGCCCCGGAGCGACGTACTAATACTATTTTTAAAAAAAAAATCATCCCCTCTAAACGGAGGGACATTTTCAGCGACTAGTTAACGTGATTGGAGGAAAGTACCTATGGCGATGCTGTTGCTTGAGGATGTGGTAGTGCGTAAAGGGCGTGTACGAAAATCTTAGATACTTACTTAGATAGATACTAGATCTTCCGCAAAATAGAATAGGACTAAATTTTGACAGAGGTCTATAAGCCAATCGATATGGATTATTATTGCAATGGAGATAAATTTTTATTGTTGCTATGATTTTGTTTGAACATTAGATTCCATCCTATATCTCCATAAGGGAACATTATAGGGAAAATCATAGGATCTATGTGAAAAGATAATTTATTCAAAATAGAAGTTGGACCTATTTCTTTCGGAGGATTTTTTGGATAAACACAAAGATCATAATCTAATAGAATCTCTCCATCTTTCGAAACGATTAATGTTGCACATTGCGCCGTGGAAGGTTTATCGTATCTATTTTTATCCAAATTGATATTTCTCGTGAAATATAAATGATATTCTGTTAATTTTTGAGATTTTGTTAATTTCTGTTAATTTCTGTATAAATCTGCATTTGTTATTTTTATCCTATTCGATCAGTTTCAATATAGGTTTTGTAATCTTTCCAATTTTGAGCAATGTATTTTATAATCGACATTTTGACTTTTTGATATTTATCTTCAGTATTATATAGAAAATAAGAAAAAGCACGGAATAAACAATTCCCATCACCTTTAATTTTTTTTTCAACGTTTATATTTTGTGTCGATTCTGGATACATTTCAATTCTAAGATTTCAAATAAGTATATGAAACAGAATATAATAATACCTTTATTAGTATTAGTATTACATTTATAAGTATAAATATTACCTTCTATTACTGGAGATCATTAAAATATGCTTCGAATTCAAGATAATAACACCAGTAATAGAAAATACTTCAGCGATTTATCTTGAAGTATCTTATTTTACTATCAGAACGACAGAAGATGTCATAGTTTAATTAATATATACTCTAAGAAAATTCCAATGTAATATAGACTGTCCACTACAAAAAGTATGAAACTATTAAAATACATATGCTGAAAATTTTCAGATTCTAAAATCTATATCGTAACATTTGCCACGTAAATTTGTATATAAGAAAAAAATTAGCTTCTACGGTTATACTTCCCATTTGGTTATTTCACAAAATTAATAGCATCCCCGTTTGAAACATCAAAAGCCCCTATAACAGGAAGCAAACCCTCCAGTTTGAGTAACTTTCAGGTCCAAAAATCGCCTCGAAACGAACCTCGAAAATCGCGTATTTCTGGGCTTGACTCTTCGGCTTTTTTGATACCACCGACCGTTTTCTCAAAAATCTAGACCCCATATGCTTAAAGGGGACGAAAAAACGAAGAAAATCCCGTAGAGTGAGCCGTGGCACAGTCCTTGCTATGGGTCGAAAAATAACCTTGAAACGGACCTCGGAAATAGCGTATTTTGGGATTCACTCTTCGGGCTTTTTCGATACCTCCGACCGTTTTCTCAGTAATCTAAATCCCATAGGCTTAAAGGAGACCAAAAAACAAAGAAAATTTCGTAGAGTGAGCCGTGGCACAGTCCCTGCTATGTCGAAAAATAGCCTCGAAACGGACCTCGGACATAGCGTATTTCTGGGATTCACTCTTCGGGCTTTTTCTATACCTCCGTACATTCAAAATTCGAACCTCCGAACATTTAAAATTATCACAGTATTTTAACAATAACAAACAATATGACTGATATTTCCCTGTTAAAAAATTGCCGATAAGTTCTAGCCCGTAGAGTAGAAACAAGCGAGAACCATTCGCGAAAATCAAGGAAAGAATATCGGCTGATTCTCGACGAAAACCCGGCAACATACATAGTTTTTGGTGTCTAGGCGTGATAATCGCTTGTAGATGATGTCTAGGTGTTCAGGGTCGCCGATGACGGACTCTAGGAAGTGCTCTCCGTAGATTTTTGTGAGAAGACTCACTTCTAAACATATAGTCTATCCTTATGGAGATTATTAAGATTATTAAGAGAAGGAGAAGGGTGCATCATTTCGAAAAAATGGAAAACGGATTCTTAATCTCAAAATCGAAAAATTTGACTTTACCCGAATGGAAATTCGATGTTTGAGCCCAATGTATGGGGCGAAAATTTCGTCCGTTTTTCACGAAAAGCCCCCCCTTTACGAGATATTGAACGAAAAGCGGGTTGGGTTTCTATGCACTTCCTAGATCCCTTCATCGGCAACCCCGAACACCTAGACGTGATACGTGACGACTATTTAGATGTACGCATCAAAACTTGCAGTCCAGGTGATAATAGGGTACTATTTACATGTTGTAAATAGAGTAAATGGACATTTTAACTTCTTGTCGGGTTTCTAGCCGGAACGGCATACAAAATGCATGTCGCCAGTCGCGAGTTTCCAGCGAGATCCGTTCTCCCGAATCTAGCGATATTGTGAAATTCTGCTCGGTTTATCAGGAGAAACCCGGCAACGATTTTACCAGGGTTCCTCCCTCGTTATAAAAGCAGCTCTATATCTCGCTCTCTTTTAATAAACCTATAAATACGCAGTGGCGCAATTCTCTCTCGTAATTTAATCTTTTCCGCATCCGAGTGAGAAAACCCCAGCTACTGCTGCTGCAGCGGCTCATACACACACATACGTGCCTTAA
Organism: Pteromalus puparum; assembly: GCA_012977825.3. Classification (NCBI taxonomy): domain Eukaryota; kingdom Metazoa; phylum Arthropoda; class Insecta; order Hymenoptera; family Pteromalidae; genus Pteromalus; species Pteromalus puparum. The sequence goes on from CM053171.1 coordinate 27,738,401, forward strand.
TAGGGTCCGAAAAAACGAAGAAAATCCCGTAGAGTAAGCCCTGGAGCAGTCCCTGCTATAGGTCGAAAATCGCCTCCGAACGGACCTCGAAAATCGCGTATTTCTGAGCTTGACTCTTCGAGCTTTATCGATACCTCCAACCGTTTTCTCAACTCAAAAATCTAGACCCCATAGGCTTAAAGGGGACCAAAAAATGAAGATAATTCCGTAGAGTGAAACCTTACACAGTCCCTGCTATGGGTCGAAACTTTTATTCGATATAAAGCGCAAACGAATCAGAGATTAAAGGAAAAGCTGCAAGCTCAGTCAGCAAGTTGCGGCACTCGTATTAATTTCCTCTTCTCCCAGAGTACAGAACATCAAACGCGCTGAATGAAAAAGTTCAACAAAGTCAGTTATAAATAGGTTAAAAATAAAGACTCGCGACGAGGGACGCGAAACTCTTTGCGCGGTGCCGTTCAACAAAGGGCCAGCTTAGAACATCCCATTACCCCTTGGCTTCCTGTTCTACAACCGCACACAGAGTCACATACACATACAAAGCAGCTGCGATATTCAAAAAGACCACGTTCCACGCGTGCGCGTACTTGTAAGAACTTTGGAAAATAGAATGTTGCGTAAAGCCGCACGCGCTGAGAGCACCGGAGGAAGGCAGGAGCCGAGAAGCGCGGAAAAACGAGTGAAATCCTGTGTGCTGCACCGCCCTAAAAAAGAGAAATGGAACGAAAGAGAGAGGGATGCGCACGCGTGGAACGTGGTCTTTTTGAATTTCGCGGCTGCTGGGAAAGCTAGCGCGGATTTTACTAATCGCCTCGAAACGAACCTCGAAAATCACGTATTTCTGAACTTGACTCTTCGGGCTTTTTCAATTCCTCCGAACGTTCTCTCAGAAATCTAGATCCCATAGACTTAAAAGAGATCAAAGCGCATGCGTACGCAGACGCGCGCGTTATATAAAATTTCTGGGATTCACTCTTCGGGCTTTTTCGATACCTCCGACCGTTTTCTCAGAAATCTAGACCCCACAGGCTTAAAGGGAACCAAAAAACGAAGAAAATCCCGTAGAGTGAGCCCGTCGCCTTAAAACGAACCTCGAAATCTAGACCGCATACGCTTAAAGGAGTATAGATTGCACACGCACTACCATAACCTTTACGTAAAAGCAGAACATAACATACAATAGAATTTATCAAAAATTAGTATTGTTGTATTTAAATTACCTTTAATTAACTTAAAAAAATGCTCCTTCTTCCTTAAGCAAGAAACTACAACAGCAGCAGTCAAAATTCAATGAACCATCAACATTATCTATAACTTGAATTTTCCAGTTCTTTTTCAAAGAAATTGATGCAAATTTTGATGTTGATGATCAAACAATATTTTCTGACACTGCACTACACTTTCAATTTCGTTTAATTCAATTTCGAGTCAATTTATCTTGAAAATCTATAACGAAAGACGCGACAGATTTGACATTTACAATCAAACTAAACAACATAAACAAAAGTTAACTATCTATATCGTGATAGTATAGAAACGAACGTTGCTGCGAATAAAATAGAACGTTCCGTTTACGCTAGAAAGAGAAATCCAATAACATGGATATTAAAATCAAAATTTTTCTACGATACGACGAACGTGGGGATTGGTCAGCTATTGCCATGAATTGTTGCGTCGTTAGAGCTGCATCACGTTCACGAACCCACAGAGACGCTTGGAAGCACAGAGAGGCATTGTATGCACGCCGCCGCTTTGTACAGTACGCCAAAAAGCGCTTGCGCGAATGAAAAAAGGCCATATATCGCGAAAGCTTGTCGAGCAAGCGCAAGAAAGCTTTTCTTTCTTTCCGCGGCTTTTTCTCTTTCTTACACGTTTCGCTGCGCAAAAAAAAATGGAAGATCGGCACGGAAAGACGTGCTCACGTACTGTTGATTGTAATGATTGTTGAGCAAAATGCGTGTGCGTCTCGGGACGCCCGGCAGAAGTGATAACTTAAATTGATGTGAATGGAATGTATTTTGTATTGAGCTTATTAATCGTCGAAAAATCGAATATTGCAGTATAATTGGTTTTATTTTTCAAATGTCTGCTTGCACCCCCTCTCGCATAATTTGCTTGTACTTTTTGGTACTGGGAAGTTTTTTCCTGTCTACGATTTTTTTCAAGACCGAGGTCCAGCAAGTAGCATTCAACATGTAAAGCAATGTATGATAAAATTAGCACCCGATTGAGTATCCATAAATGATATCAATATAATTTGAATAACCTTATGCCGTCAGCTAGCAATACAAACATTATTAGACTCGCAAAGTTTTTTAAAGATAAAAATTATAAAATTGTCTAAATCTGGGAATTTTATATGTTTGTTATTATTTAGTTTAGTAATATTGGGTATAATTTGTTGTAAAAAATATCATATCACATGAAGTGCTCAATTATTTTCACAATTATTAACAATTCAAAGCTATTTATGAAAGAAACAATTTTAGATACTATATGTACATAAACACACGGGCTTCGACACATGTTTATTAACATCTTGAGATGGTTGGAACAAACAGGCCGATTACTCAGCCATGACGACCTCGGGCTCGTCCGTCTCGCTAAAGTCGTCCTCTTCACCGGCCGACGACTCTCCGGCCTCGTGCATGCGGTCGTCGTGGAGCAGGCCTCTGCCCTCGTCGCAGCCGATCATCAGATAGTCTTCGGCGTGGAGACCACCGCGTGCGGCGAGTTTGTCCATCACACTCATCTGAGACATCTTGGCGTGGGCGGCGTAGGCGGCGGCAGCGGCCTGCTCGTGAGTGAGGTTCATCGCGTTCATCGCGTTCATCGCGCTCATGCCCGAGTTCTCGGCTATCAACTGCAGGAAGGTGTCTACGATAGACGAGCCTCTCAGAGAGTGTTGCTGGTTCAGGGCTTGTTGCTGAAACGGAGCCNCTGGTTCAGGGCTTGTTGCTGGAACGGAGTTGTTTGGGGCTCGCGGCTGGCTGCTGCCGCGGCTACTTGGAGGGATTCGAGGGACTTGGCAGCGATCGCCGCTGGAGTCGACTTGCCGTTGTTGTTGCCCTGGTGGTGGTGGTGCTGCTGCTGCGAGTGTCGTTGTGGCCCATAGGCAGCTTCGTTATCACGGTGTTGTTGTTGGGCGTCGGCGAGCCATACCTACACATCGAGAACGTTGATTATTCTCTTTCGGTGAGAGCGTTGAAACCTCCCCTCCCAAAAACTCGCTGCAAAGTCAACTTACCTGAGACTAAGCGGCACAGTGAGGTCCTCGGCATCACTCCCGCAGAGCAAGCTTCCCGCCTCGGATGGTGCGCCCCTTAGCATCTCCAGCCTCATGTCGCCTCGTCTGGGCCCGGTCGGGCTGGTTCCCTCGTTCTCGGTGCCACTACCTCCGCTGTTGCTACTGCTCAACTCCGTCAGGGTAGCCGTGCCCTCGGTTTTCTCTGCAAAACGAAAAGAAGTATTATACGTATACGTGTGTGTATGTATGCGCAACGCAAGAGATTTTCCCCGTGGCACAAAGTGATACTATCGGCCCCTTCGAAAGAGCGCATCGAAAATCGAAATTCAAAATGATGAGTTTTATTTTTTCAATTAATAATTGTTCTCGACTTAAGATACATTTGAATTTACGCGCTATTTAACGTCAAGTATACGAGAGTAGTATAGTCCTCAAGGACTACATTAATCAAGTCACTGTCATTAGGCTATTACTCCGAAATCTAGAATCGCGTCCTTCTTCTCTCCTCGACCGCCGAGCCACACGCATCTCACCTCAGTTTAAATAAATCTACGATTGAACAGTTGGAAACCAGGGAGTTGTTCATTCAATCGCCTTCGAAATCTCTCCGCTTCCCGATAACTTCCATCACAAAACAAGCGGGAGAAAGCGATATCGCCGACATACCTTGAATAGACGAAAGAACGAGTTCAGTAGCACAGGCTCCGCTGCCGACGAGGACTCTTGCTTTTGGAAACAATTTGCCTTTTACACTGTCTCTAACATCTTGTTCAGTAGCAATAATCGAGCCAGAAGATTTGTTCTTAATTGACGTTGTTTCACTTATGTCAAAATCATCAAATCCAAAAGCATTGTCTATGTTTGGTTCCTCCGCCAAACACTTGGGCTTTTTTCCGGAAATTGGAGTTGAGTGAACATCGTCAAAAATACCATGTGCCGTCGATATTCGGGTACTTTCTGGCATATCATCTAAGTTTAAAAACTTATAGAGAAAGGGCTAGAACATCCTTACCTTCGTTGGTGTCAGGACACACGCAGAGGACATCGTCCGTCTCAAGAACAGCTATAATTTTTGAGCTGCCGCATTCCATTGTTATTCGCACGTTTCCATTTTTTAGCGGGTCGTTCGTTGGGATCAGCTGATCGCCCTTTTCAAACTCACGGAGCTTGAAGCCTATGAAATTGTTTGAAATAGGCAGATCATGCTGGGGATGTCCGGCTTTGTTGATGTTCCGGCTGGAGCACCACCAGCTCCGCACCAGTCTTCGTCCTCGTCCCTGAAAAAATACCCGGAAATACATTATATTATAGTCTTACTTATTATATAAGTATATACTACCAATTTTCCTCCGTCTGTATCGTGGCGATGCTCGGCGACTCCACGTCAGCTGGAGCACCACCAGCTCCGCACCAGTCCTCGTCCTCGTCCCTGAAAAAATACCCGGAAATACATTATATTATAGTTATATATTATAGGTTAAGTATATACTACCAATTTTCCTCCGTCTGTTCCAAAACGTCTTCCTGTAGTTGTGGCTGTGAATCTTGTTCTTCTTGTATCTCTTCTATATATCCATTTTTATTAATGTAAAGTCCGTAACTGATGCCCTTTAAATTTTGTAACCACTTGTCATGTCCCTCGTCGCTATAATTCTAAATATATAGGTGTATATTTAGTATTAATAGTGACTAGTGAGGCAGTGATTCTGCCTCGCTTGGCTTTCAACTAACGCCACTATTTTTTTGTCAACATCACTTAGATACTCGTCATAAAGCATGTGATACGCTTGACAATACAAGCGTTTAATTTTCTTGTGATCGTTGCACATTGCACCAGTATTAAGTCTATTGCATAAATAAACATCTAAAAAAATTCCTGTACACAACAACAGGGCACTTTTTAACTTGTTTAAAGGTTAAAAATTGTAAAAACTTGTTAAAGTATAAAAAAAGATATAAATGTAGATCACTTAAATGCAACTGATTAATAAAAAACAAAAATTTTAAACTGTATATTTTAAAGTTAAACTTGTTATTAGTTTTTTAAGTATTAGTTTCGGTTAAGCACAAATTGGTTATACTAATAATAAACAATCAGTTTACGCAGAACGGAACGGCTAGATACTTTTGTTTTGGTAAAAATATATAACTTGATAATTTCAGACAGATTCTAGACGTTCCTTTCTGTGGATTTGGGAGGAGTATAAATACAAAACTAAGTAACTAAACTAATAACATGTTTAACTTTAAAACATACAATTTTAAATTTTTGTTTTTTATTAATCAATTGCATTTAAGTGATCTACATTTATATCTTGTGTCAATCGAAAAGATCGTTTTTGAGAAAAGAAAAAGCAATATCATAACAACAGAATTTGCCTGGAGTTGCTGCGTGTGCAGATAATTCACTCTATACAAATATAGACGTACGTCAAAGTTTTCGTGCGTACGTATGTGTGCGTGTGCTTCTCATTCTGGTATGTGTCTAACTCATCACTCACTCTAGCCTGATTTATGGAATGTTTCATCATGTTCGCTATATACTATCCTCACGATATAGCGAGCGTTATATTATATACACACACGTGGGACAGAGATTGGAAGAGAGCTTGTAAGCTGCATCAACGTCACATCAGGAAAGCGACTGCAACGTCTGCAACGTTGTCGTAACAGGTGTAGGTTAGCGATTCATTCAAGTTGCAGTATTATGGTCCCCAACGTGCCTGCTTTAAACAGTGCGCGATATCTCAAACAAATCGCAACTATTTCAACAAGGTTTAATCAACCGCAAATAAAAGAGAAATTCAAAGGCAGCGAGTACGAGAGATCGAGAAAGAGAGAGAGAGAGGGGGGCGGTTTGCAGTTTGGGATTCGAGTCAAGCACGCCGAGTGTATTTTCAGCGATTTCAACTTTGGCTTTGAAACTCGAACTTCGCATCGATGACTTTTTGACTTTTACAAGCGTAGCACACGTGATAAACCGCCGCCACACGTGATTTATCAGAGGTTTACCTCTGTTACCCACTGCTCTTGATGCAAACCGCCCTCCCCCCCCCTCTCTCTCTCTCTCTTTTTATCGATCTCTCGTACTCGCTGCCTTTGAATTTCTCTTTTATTTGCGGTTGATTAAACCTTGACTCGCTGAGATCACTGCAAAAAAAGGCTGAGTCTAGATGGCTAAATGGTTGCTTAAAAATTTTGCTAAAGTCAATACCGCGGACAATAAAGGCGTGACATCTCTACATGAAGCAACCAGAAACGACAATGCCGAAAAACTATATTGTAAAAAATAGAGGGGGAAAATTGAGGGAGAGAATTGAGGGGGAAAATTTCTGAAATGGCGGCGGTGGCGGCGGCGGCGGCGAAACTTTTTTTATAATATAGAGAGATAATACTATCATTTATTCTCATACACCTGTATAGGTGCCCGATCAAGACTCCATTTGATCTCCCTCCTTGTCACGCTCAAGTCGCTATACAGTGCAAGCCGCTCGGCATTACACGACGAAACGCAGAAGCTGCGACACGACGCGCAAGATACGTCGAAGTACCGATAGTACGTCACAGCTTCTAAAATTTCTGGTGACAACGGTCGAGATTCGGTCTATGAGAAAAAAAAAATTTTTTTATACTCAAATTTAAATGCTATAACTAAAATATAATTGCATAAGAAATTAATCATTTTTCTAAAGTAAAGATTATACTGATAATAAGTACGTGCTCGCAATGAAAAAAATTAATTTTAGTAAAAAAAAATTCGAAGATTCTAAATACAACAAAATCAAGCCCAAAATCGTTTATCAAATAAATGAACTTTTTGGTAGTATGTAAGAAATATAATAATAAATCTCGTTTATTTAACTTAAAGTTAATTTTTACATGTACATATTTTTTGTCTCGCTTTTTGTTTTTTTCCTTACTTTCTCTCATAATGTGTCTGTGTGTTTATGTGTGTTTGTAAGTGTAACCTGTTTCTGATGTGTGTACTTCCATTCAAGTGTGTGTACATCTTATGTGTGTGTGTCAGTGTGCTTGTTCGTGTAGTGTATTCTCTTCTCTCTTCTCTCTTCTTCTGCAGTTGTTTTCTCCTCTGCTTTTTTCTCTTCTTCCTTCTGCTCTACCTCCCTCTTTCCTTCCTTTTCTTTCTCTTCTATTACTCTCTGCATATTCTTACACAGTTTCTGCTCTCTTTCTCTCTACTCCTTTTCTTTTCTTTCCAGTTCCTGTATCTCCTTCTTCTCCATTTATTTCTTTTCTGTTTCTTCCTTTATCCTCATCTCATGCAGCGTTGCCTCCTTCCAGTTTTCAATCAGCGATTCCTCTTCAACTTCTTCTTCTGGTATTTTCCTTATCTCTCCTTCCTTTCTATTCCATTTGTACCATTCTTTTCCTATTCTTTATCGATTTGTTTTCTATCCTTATCTTTATTTTCTCGCCCTTTTCTGCTTTTCTTTCCTCTAACTCCCTTGCTGTCTTTAGCAAGTGATATCTGTCTTCCCCCTCTTTAAGGCTTAGCCACTCGTCCAGGATGTAGAAATTTTCTTCTTTCGCCACCCATCTCCATATCCATAGTTTCTTTCTCCCTTTCACTTCCTCAAAATCTATCCTTATTACATTTACCTTTTCTAACCACCATCCTTCTTTTCCTATCTTCTTTTTTAGCCATTCTTTCACTTCTATCTGTTTCCAATATAATCCCTTCTTTATAAAAAGTGACTTTTCATTTCTTTTCCTGTCTCTCCTGTCTTTTTCTGTTTCTTCGTCACTTTCTGCTGTTGTTGTTTTTTCTTTTCTTTCCTGTGCATCTTCTTCTCTATTTTCGCTTTCTAATCTCTATTCTTTTTCTCAGCTCTCTAATTTCCTCATCCTTCATCTTGAGCTCCTTCAGTCACATCTCTTTTCCTCTTTTTTCCTCTTTATCCTTCTCCAGCACACAAATTTCCAGCTCCCTTATCCTCTCTAGCGCCCACTCTATCTTCTCCGCCAATCTTTTCATTTCACTCATTTTAACTTTTTGCCTTCTCCTCTTTTTCTTCTTTTTCACTCCTGTTTTCCTGTCTTTGTATTTGACTGTTTATCTTTCCTCTAACCTCTTCGTTTGTCATGCATCCATGTTATTACCTCCCCTCTTTTGAGCGTTCTTAAAGCTGCTTGCGCGTGGCCCGCCTACTCCGTTCCTTGCGTTCCTCTTGACTCTTCTTCCTCGTTCCGTTCCGTTCTTTTCCTTATCCATTTTATTTGTAGCAGCTTTCCTAGGTTCTTTTGTCTGCCATTCATTTTCTCCTTCCATGTTCCTTCCATTTTGGTCTTTTCACATTCTTCCATTATATGTTTTGTTGTTTCCATTTTTTCTCTGCATACTCTGCATTTCCTGTTTTCTTCTTCTGTCCAATATTTGTTTGCTCTTGTTTCGTTCCCCAATCTGAATCTCGCTTGTGTTTTCAGCTCTTTGTTTTTTCTTTTTCCTCCTTTTTTGAGATATTCTGGCGTTTCTCCGTAACTATCTATTATCTCCCTTATTTCCTTTGCGTATGTTGATTTTTCCATTTTTTCGTTCCACTGTTGTCTCTCTATATCTTTACTTCTCTGTTCTAAGTCCGGCCATATTGGTCCTTCTTCCATCCTTTCCATATATCCTTGTAGTGATATTCCTCTTCCTTCTTCTAGTGATATTCTTCTCTTGTAGTGATATTCTTCTTCCAGGTATTTGCTTCTATGGTTCGCATCTTCCCTTATTCTCTGTTGCCCTCTCGCCTCTTTCTGTAGTTCCTTCCAGCACTCTTTTAGCAGCGTTTCTTCCTCTGTTGCCCTTAATTTTTCTTCATATTTTAGCGCTCTTTTCCCTGCCTTCACCGCTATTCCTTCTCTTCTTGTTTCTAACATTAGTACATGTCTTGGTGTTGTCCTGTCCGCTTTTAATACCCATTTCATATATTTGCCTTGTATGCTCTCTATTTCTTTATATTCCTTCCATCCCCATATCTCAGCTCCATATAGAATCAGCGCTTTTACCATGCAGTCGAAGAGTTTCATCCTCAGGTGAAAATTTTCCTTGAACAGCTTTTCTCCTATACTCCATATCTTCCCTAGTGCTGCATTGGCCTTCCGTTTTACTTTTTTTATCTATTCCTCTTCTTTGTTATTACTGTTCATCTCGTATCCTAAGTATGTGAAGTTTTTAACTTCCTCGATTTCTTTTCCATCCCATTCGAATTTAACCTTCTTCTTCCTCCCTCCCCTCTTTCTGCATCTTATTATCTTTGACTTTTCAGTTCTACATTCAGTTCTACATCAGCATTCAGTTCTAGCCCTTTCTTTTTTATGTATTTCTTGAATCTCTTCAACGTTTTCCTAATTCCTTCTTCATTGTTTGCCATTAACACTATATCATCTGCATATCCTATTGAATATATTTTCTTGTTGCCCAGTACTAGCCCCCCTTCCTGTACTTTTTCCATTTCTTGCTCTAAATCTGACATGGCTATGTTGAATAGCGTCGGGCTGAGTGGGCACCCTTGTCTTACCCCTTTTCTGTTTTGAACTTTCCTGACTTTCTTTTACCAATTCTCACTCTGCTATGTGTGTCTTTGTATATTTCTTTCATTCTCCTTATGTATTTGTCTTTAACTTTTTTCTTTTCTATGATTTTCCATATCTCCTCTCTTTTTAGATTGTCAAACGCCGCGCTCATATCAGCAAAAATTTTCCCTTTTCTTTTTTTATCTCTTTCTCTACCAAGGCTTTCACTATATTGTAACGGTTCGACTTTCCCCGTGTGTTGAGTAGTCGGCCGGACGCCAGGATTTGGTTAGGGGAAAGGTTAATTGAAGAGACTTGTTTATGCAAATAATAACAATAAAGATATATTCTAATGTTTAAGTTAACAAGTTGATAAATCAATTATGAGTCTCCATCTGTAACAGAAATCGATATCGCGGTGATTTAGAATATTTCGCCTTCACAAACAATTTAACTTAATCTATAGCGGTTTACGGTACATTAACGCGTCGTTACCGGAGTTACGTAGTTTCGGTGCGACTACCGGTTTTACGGATACGGTATCGGAGGACGGTGAAACGGGTTCGGGTTAAACAACGGATTTTCGGAGGTTTAGGTCTTCCTCGAGTCCATGAAGTCGTGTGCGCACGGCTACACGGATCGAGGTCGCTCGTCTCGTTCTTCTACTGATCCTGTGTGCTCACAGTGACCAGGTGAATCTCAAGAGGTCGGCGGTATTGAACGGACAGGAGTTGACCGGTGCTTCACCAGGACGTGTGCTCACGACCTGGGGAATCGTCGGCGGGCTTTAGTTATTCTCTCAGCCCCGTGTGCGCACGGTGGCTGGGAAGACAACCAGTCCCTTGGGGCGGATGTTCGGGGGCAGGTGGCGACGTCGAGTATCCACTACGTGTGCTCACGTAGGGGAGCCTCGGCGCTGTTCGGTTACTCCTAGTTGTCTCGTGTGCGCACGACGGCAACTCGGAGTTTCGGGTTCGTCGACAGCGTCGTCACGTGTGCTCACGAGCCGACACTGCTGGCGTCGATCCTCTCTAGTTGCTCCTCTCGGTAACGTGAGCGCACGATACCGTCAGGAGTTCAACTCGAGTAGAACTGCCTCGCTATGCCGCGCGGGCCGCTTTATATAGGTGTGTTCGCGGCGCGCCGCTCGCGCCGCCTGGCGTGTCGCCGCTGAGTTACTCGTAGAGTCTCGCGTTCATGCGGACTGGCCTTTCGGTTGGTGCGCGCGCGCGCTCACTTCGCTTCGTGCGGACTCGCCTTTGTTCGCTGCGCGCGCGCGCTCGCTGGCGTCAGCTGACTGACTCGAAGCCGTGTTTGTTTACATCATGTGCGAGACTTACGTCTCGTCACAATATATATCGCATCTACCGTACCTCTTCCTTCTCTGAATCCCATCTGTGTATCATCGAGCACCTTTTTCTCTTCTAGTACAGCTCTTAGTTTTTTTTCGATTATACTTGCGTACAATTGATAACCTGTATCCATCAAAGTTATCCCTCTGTAATTTCTCCCTTTTTGTATATCGGTGCAATTAATCCCGAGTTCCATTCTTCTGGGAATCCGTCCCCTCTCCATATATTGTTTAGAATTTTGAATAGGAATTCTTCTACTCTATCACCGCCAAATATTCATGCTGCGTTTTGTATCTCGTCTTCTCCTGCTGCTTTCTTCTTTTTCAGTTTCCTGATAGCCTCCTTGATCTATTCATGTGTGATCTCTTCTTCCTGTTCTTTTTCTTCCTCTCTCCTCTCTTTTTCTTTTTCTCCTTTTTCTCCTGAACTTTCTGCTGCTTCCTCTCTTTCTCCCTTTCCTTCCTCTACTTTTTTTCCGTCTAGTAATTTCCTGAAGTATTCTTCCCATTCCTTTTCTGTAATCTTTTCGCTTAGCTTTTCCCTTCCTCTCTTCCTTTTTTTGTTTACTATTTCCCAGAATTTTTGTCCATTTTTTTCATTCTGTAGTTCTCCTATCATTTTTTCCCCCTCCTCTTTCTTTTTTCTTTCTATTAGCTGTCTATATTTGTTTCGTTCTGTTAGGAATTCCCTGCTGTCTTCTCTCCCTTGTCTCCAGTTCCTTAGTGCCTCTTTTACCTTGTTTTTTGCTTCCTTACATTCTTTGTCCCACCATCCTTCATCTGTCCTTCTGTTTTTTTTTTCTTCTTGTTACCGCGTTTTTTACTAGTTCTTTGAGCTCACTCCAATCTTTCGGTATCCATGCTTGCCCTAGCCAGTCTCTGTATTCCTCTATTCCTTTCTCTGTCCAGTCTATTATGAGTTCTTCTTCCTCCACTTCCATTTTTTTCTTCATTTTCATTCTCACTTCTATTTGGAAGTGGTCCGATTTCCATTTTCCTCCTATCGTCATTTCTTCTATCGCCTCTCTTCCTTCCTCGTTTGTTATTATGTAGTTTATCCTAGAACATCCATTTCCCCCCAGGTATGTCCATTCTCCTTCCCAATCTCCTTCTATATCTCCATTTATTATATGCAGCCCTGTTTCTTCTAGTTTATCGATCATCTGCTTTCCTTCTTCATTTATGTACTTGTCTTTCGATTTCTTGTTCTCCTCTTTGTCCTCTATTTTGAGTTTTTTTCCTCCCTTTTCTGCTGTTCTCGCATTAAAATCCCCTCCTATTATTATCTTTCCTTCTGTTTCTTCCTCGCATAGTTTTTCTATCTACTCCCAGTTTTTTCTTGTTTCTTCTCTCATATATACTCCTATCCTTACTTTTTCCCTACCTTTTCCAATTTTTGCCGTTATCATTTCATTCGTGTGTTCTTCTCCCCAGCTTATCTCTTTATCTATACTTGTACTTTTAATTGCCATTATTATTCCTCCTCTCGCCCTCCCTTTCTGGTGTTGTCTCTTTGCCGCTTTGCTCTTGATTTCATATCCTTTTAATCTGTTTTCCCACACCTTGTCATTCTTTTCGTCTACCCATGTTTCTGTTAGGCCTATTATATCAAATTCCTTTACGTATTGCCAGTCTTTCTCCTTCATCTTCCCTATCCCCGCTATATTCCACCATATAGCCTTAATTTTTGTCTCCTTCCCTCCTTTCCACTTCATTTCCTCCTTTTTCTCTTTCTGTTTTCCCGTTCTCCTTTCGAAACCATTGTTCGTTTCTCTCATTCCAAAACCATTCTACGTTTCCTATCTTGAATTTATTATATCCTATCTTTGCCTTTTCTCTCTTTACTACTCCTTTGCTTTTCTTTATCACAATTTCTTTGTTCTTCTTTCTTTCCATGTTGAGTAGTGATCTATGGATACTCCTTCTTCTAGTTTCCTCTTATTCTCCATCACCTTCTCTTTCTCTTCTTTGCTTCCAAGTTTTGCTCCAATCTTGGGGTATTTTCCTCTAGTGATCCAGCACTTCCTCACTTCTACCTCCACTTCTAGTTTTTTCTTTATCCATGCCTGTACTTCTTCTGCCTTCACTCCATCTTTTGTTTCAATTCCACTTATTACTATATTATTTCTTATCTTCTCTCTTTCCTCTTTCGTCCATCCAGTCCATTTGTTTTCTTCTTCTTTCTTCTTCTACTCTCTCCTTGTTTCCTACTTTTCGTTATTGTTTTTGTCTTTTGTTACTTCCTTTTCTTTCATCTCTTTGACTTCTTTTTCTATCTCTTTGAGTTTCTTTATCCATTCTCCTGCTATCTCTATCCCTCCTGTTCCGTCATTCTCTTGTTTTGCCTGTTTTGTATCTTGTTTCAGCTGTTCTATTTTTTCTTCTATTTTTTTCCTGGCTTCCTCCTCTTCCTGCTTGTTTTTCATTATTTCCTCCGTTATCTTCCTTATTTCTTTTTCTCTTTCTTTTTCCATCTTTATAATTTTTTGTTCGTATCTTTTCTCTCTTTCTTCTGCTTTGCTGTTCATTTCTTTCATCCTCTTTCCCCACTTTTCCTCTCTTTTCTCCTCTCTTCGTTTGGCCTCTTCTGCTTCTCTTTCTCTTGCTTCCCTTTCCTTGTTCATTTTCTCAAGGATCCCTTTCAGTGTTTTCTCCATGTCTTCCTCTTCTTTTGTCTTTTCCGTTCCTTCTTTTTCTTTGTTAACTTCTTTTGTCAGTATCTCTTCTCTTTCATCTATGGCTGTTTTACTTGTGTCTGGTGTTCTCGGTGGTGATCTTTTGATTAGCGTGCTACTGTTGAAAATCAGTTTCTTTTCTTCTTCTTTCCTTCTAACCTTCTCTTCTTCCTCTTTCTTTTTTTTTTTGTTTTTTTCTGGTGTGTCCTCACCTTTAATTTTTGCAGTTTTTTCTCCTGTTTCGTCCGTCTCTTTCCTTTTTCTTTTTAAGAACAGCCCTCCTTCAATTAGATTGATCACACTTTGTGATTTCCTGTCTAGTTGTACTTTTTTCCCTTTCCTTCTACCTTTCTACTTGCCCCTATCTCTTTATTATCTACTTTCCTTTCTTGTCTGGGAGTGTACCATTCAGCTGTTCCGTTTCTATCTTCTTCTTCTGCTATTGTGGATTCCCCCTCTCATTGTGTTCCAAAAATCACCTCGTTGATCCTCTCTATTCTCTCTATATCGGACTCTACTGGGGATTTATCTAGGGACTTTCTGTTCATACTCCCTATCTCCCTGCCTCTTCTCTCTCTCTCTCACCCTCTCCCTCCCTCTCTCTCTCTCTCTCTCTATCTCTCTCTCTCTCTCTCTCTCTCTCTCTCTCTCTCTCTTTCTCTTCCTCTATTCTAACCTCAACTTTTGCTCTTTTTTTCTTTCGCTTTCTTTTTTCTCTCCTTATTTCTAATTACTTAACTTAGTTAAGTAATTAGAAATAAGGACGTAGTAAAAACTTAGGAGAGCGTTTGAACTGGGCTGCAGCGCGGTGTACAAGCTCCCTGTCACGCAAGCTCAGAAAATTGATCGAAACGAGCTCGATTCTCGACCAGCAGCTTACCTCGTCAGCCAGAAGAATTTTGGCCGAAGTAAAAACGTAGCAGAACTTATGAATTGGGCTGCAGCGCGGTGCACAAGCTCCCTATCGCGCAAGCTCCGAAAATTGATCGAATCGAGCTCGATTCTCGACCAGCAGCTCGCCTCGTCACCCACGAGAATTTTTGCCGAAGTAAAAACTTAGGAGAACGTTTGAACTGTGCTGCAGCGCGGTGCACAAGCTCCCTTTCGCGCAAGCTCCGAAAATTGATTGAGACGAGCTTGAAACAGCCGTAGCTGCTCCAAAATCGAATCTCCCGCCGTTTTCTGAATTTTCGTATCAACAAAGGCTTATCTGTTAGGTCTTTAAATGTCTGGAGCTCCTTGTGCAGTTTGTGATAAGTCGAGAAAAGCGCGAGAAGACTGCCGCAGCTGCTCCGAAATCGAGGCTTCGGACGCTTTCTGAATATTCGCTGCAAAGAAACCTTATCTTCTTAAAAATTCTAAATTCGTTAAAAAATAGAATAATACAGGCTATAAAAGTGCTAGCAGGATCATTATTTTTTAAATAGCATCTTGCATTGTATTATTGTTTTGAGAAAAAATATCGGAAAGGTCATCCGGCCATGTTTTAGGTGGTCTGTATGGTCATAAGGGCCAAATCTGTGTAATTTTGAAAAAATTCGTTAAAAAATGGCATAATACAGGCTATAAAAGTGCTAGCAGGATAATTTTTTTTTAAATGCATCTTGCATTGTATTGTTTTGAGAAAAAATATTGAAAAGGTCATCCGGCCATGTTTAAGGTGGTCTGTATGATCATAAGGGCCAAATCTGTGTAATTTACTGAAAAAATTTGTTAATAAATAGCATAAATAAATCATAAATCATAAATCATGCTAGAAAAGTGCTAGCAGGATAAAACTTTTTTTAAACTTCTTGGTTGTAAAAATGCAAGTTAATTAATTTTTGATAATTTACATATCGTATTTGAACACTGGACTTGACATTTTTGCTCTTGTTGAACTATACTAGAATTATAAATATCCTAGCTAAAAAACTTGTTTGCAGATTACAGTAAATATCTAAAAATATCTGGATATATCTGAACAAAAATTGAAAAAAAAAACAGTTAATAACTGTAAAGAAATATTGGAATTAAGGCAAAGACAATAATTATTTTCAGCATTAGTCAGTTTTAGAAAAAATTATTTGCAATTTACTTCTGTTTTTAAAAGTTATCTGCAGTTTTGAATTATTATCAACGGTTATTTTGACGTATTATTGTTTTCGCATTATAGACGCGATTTTTAAATGTGTAAAATATCTGTTAATAACTGTTTATAATAGTGATATTCTTAATAAAACTGTTGCATACTGAAGACAACAGTTATTAATAGAAGAAAACTGTTTCAAACTGAAAAAATACAGTTGTCATCAATTATTATCAGCTATTATCTGATATATTGATTATTCCAATCAGCTCAAAAATAGTAACGCTTAAAAAATTGAGTGAGAACTGAAAAAAAAACATAAAGAAGCAGATGAAAACGGAACAAAACTGTAAATAACTGTTCTCTTTGTATCAATTCCGACATTCGTCTACAGTTCATGACTGTTTACTTCAATTTTCTTCTGTTATTTTCACTTTTTATTTCTGCTAGGGTAAAAACAAGAATATTGCTGTTTAATTTTTCAAAACGAAGTATTTTTTCTAGCAGCTATAAAGAAATATTTTGAGTATGTAAACATACAAAAATTTCTTTAAAGTTACATGGATTAGTAAGTATACGAGAAAATATCAAATATTGTCATATGTTGATAAATAAGTATTTATGTAAGTATGTATGTGTGTGTGTGTGTGTGTGTGTGTGTGTGTGTGTGTGTTTTAAAGTTACATGGATTAGTAAGTATACGAGAAAATATCAATATGTCATATGTTGATAAAAATTAAGTATTTAGTAAGTAGTATGATGTGGTGTGT
>CM053171.1:27755055-27810997 GCA_012977825.3 Pteromalus puparum
TGTGTGTGGGTGTGTGTGTGTTTGTGTGTGTGTGTGTGTGTGTGTGTGTGTGTGTGTGTGTGTGTGTGTGTGTGTGTGTGTATACTATAACGAGTTGCCTTGTGTGCACTCGTTACGTCCCTCTCTCCCCTATACTATATCATCATATTATAATAAACACATTCAATCTGTAAACATTCTTGTATAACATCCCTTTCAGCAGCAGGTAAGTGAGGAGCAGACAGCCGTAACACACACACAGAGAGAGACAGCCGCGCGTGGTGTGTATGTGCGTGTGGCACCGTCTGCGAAAATTAGAGAGAGAGAGAGGGAGAGAGATTGCACTGACCACGCGGTCGCGCTTCGCGCCGCGACACTTAGGAGTATAGCGCCGAGCTGTAAAGTTATTCGATTGTAATTTCATTTCTTCTCGAATTTGAAATTTATTTATTTTTTTTGCGTTGCGTTCTTAAATACGTCAAGTGTACGTTCGACAAATTAATTCAGTCTTGTTTTTTTTTTTAATATTATAAAATACTTCAAAACTATTCAAACATGGCAACCAACTGGTCTATAGCCGATCTTACAATTTTTAAAGAAGGCGTAAATGCTAGATTGAGGGGCTGGATATAAAATTTGTCAAGCGTAGAAGTTAACAATGCGTTGAACCAATTAGAAGTACAAATAAATGGTACTCTATTCGAGCGAGCGAACGGATTACTACGAAGATTACATGGCAACTATACAGCCGAAGACTTTGTACAAGACAGTAACACGGAGGAAGATATAGAAAGGCGATACGAATTATGCTTAACTTTTGTGCAGTCGCCTGCTTTTCCAGCAGACCACGACAACCGTCGCTTCATACGACGAGCACAAACAGCCTCGCGGCACCGCTTGTTGCTACTGTAGTAGTAACGACTACAACAGTCTCACCACCGACTTGCGACTTGCGCACACCTCAGCAGATCATTGAGCGCGCAAGTTACAGTAACACCAGCAACGCTGCAAAGCATACCAGCAATAAATCAGAGGTTGAGTATACCTATGGTGCGCACGGTTCTGCCAAATGGAGAAGTTGAGGTTATCCCGGCATCAGTAGCTACAGAATTAGAAAGAGGCTGGACAGCACAGCGTGACTTACATAAAAAGGAAGCTGAAATAAAAGCTTCGTATAGCCTTCAAGAAGCCTGCAACGAGCTGCTACATTTCTTTTCCTCTCGCTCTATTACCGATCAGAGAATGCGCCACTGATCGCTTATACACGGGTGCGCACCCCGTCGTTCTCTAATATCCCGGTCCGAATCCCCGTTATAATACACATACATTTTTGTTCAGATATATCCAGATATTTCTAGATATTTACAGTAATCTGCAAACAAATTTTTTAGCTAGGATATTTATAATTCTAGTATAGTTCAACAAGAGCAAAAATGTCAAGTCAAGTGACCAAATCCGAAATGTAAATTATCAAAAATTAATTAACTAGCATTTTTACAACCAATAAGTTTAAAAAAAGTTTTATCCTTCTAGCACATTTCTAGCCTGATTTATGATTTATGATTTATTTATGCTATTTTTCAACGAATTTTTTCAGTAAATTACACAGATTTGGCCCTTATGACCATACAGACCACCTTAAACATGGCCGGATGACCTTTTCGATATTTTTTCTGAAAACAATACAATGCAAAATGCAATTTAAAAAAAATTATCCTGCTAGCACTTTTATAGCTTGTATTATGCTATTTTTAACGAATTTTTTCAGTAAATTACACAGATTTGGCCCTTATGACCATACACACCACCTTAAACATGGCCGGATGACCTTTCCAATATTTTTTCTCAAAACAATACAATGCAAGATGCAATTTAAAAAAAAAATTATCCTGCTAGCACTTTTATGGCTTGTGTTATGCTATTTTTAACGAATTTTTTCAGTAAATTACACAGATTTGGCTCATATGCCCATACAGACCACCTTGAATCACCTTAAACTTGATCCAACGATCTTTTTAATAATTTTCCTCCAATTTGTATGACTCAAATTTGCATTCTGTAAAGTTTCGGTCGACTAGGACAATTCTAATAAGAGCCGTTGAATTTTGGAACGATTTTTTAAAAATCTCCCACTGTGTGCCGGATAGTGGAAATAGAGCTCCAGGATCATTCGCAGGTGGTTGAGCCAGCTAGAAACGCCAACCAGCACTGCCCGAAAGCTCAAATATAGTTCCAAGGTTGTCTCCGGGTGATTACATCAGCCAGAGACGCCAAGCAGCACAACCAGATAAGATAAATCCAGCTCCAAGGTTGTATTGAGGCTGTTGAAGTANGAGAGAGAGAGAGAGAGAGAGAGAGAGAGAGAGAGAGAGAGAGAGAGAGAGAGAGAGAGAGAGAGAGAGAGAGAGAGAGTGAATACAGTCCAGGGTATTCTTGGAAGGCATCGGAATTATATTATTATTATCGGAACACTGATGTAACTCTAAAAAACAGATCACAAAATCACACTGATTATACTGCACATAACACAATAGATATTTGTTGTAAATATAATGAACACAAGAACAAAGGAAAACCAGTCGTAGATCGCATGCGATAGTGAATCTTCATCCAGACAGCATCTTGCAAGAAGAATGTATCAGCACATCAACAGAATGAGCAGGAGCATGAAAGAATCTTATTTTGTGTCTGAATAACGTACGCGATAAAATAAGATTCGTGAGTTCGATTAATTAATAATTTAAGGACTTGTGGCGCAGATATTATTATTAGGAGTAGATAAGGAGCAGTAGGTCAAATAAATTGTACACAGATTTATGATTAATAGAATGATAGTGGCTAGCAGCCTTTATTCGTTTTATTTATCACTCAAAGACTTACTCAAGAATTTATCAAACGCGTTAATAAACTCGTATTGGAATAAGCTAAACGTAGGCAATCGGCACCTTGAAAATAGCCTAAACAAAGTTGACAACAATTGCGGAGACTCGACATATCAATTCTTTTTATAAACAAAGGTTATAATATTATTCGAATATGTGACAATATTGACTGCTTTTCATATGAATCAAGTAGAACCTATAACGCAAGAAAAGATTGTTTACAATAATAGTAGTAAAAATGTGAATGAATTGTTAGATTAAATGTGCTGGAATAGATAAACGTTGTGTACTGAAAAGATCAATTATAAATTTACGCTATGATACTGGAATTACTGTTCTGAAAAATACGCGGAGAATATTTCGATTTATGGAAGATATGTTTAAATAATTATATTGCAACAAATCAATTATAAGTAAGATGACTTATTTGCCATCACCGTGTATCCAGACACGAGATCAGGCGTTCAACGGAAAGATTACACGAAAAATAAGTCTCGAGCCGATCTATTTATCAATGTAGTTAATAAGTAAAAAGAAAGAAATATTATAGCAAAAATTGTGGTGAAAGTTGATAGTCGTAGAATGGATGGCCTATAAATGGTTAAACATTAAGGTTAAACGATATAATATGTGATCCTCGTAATTGTTGTTGATTATTTAGTTAGTTTTACGAGGTGTTACGATGATAGTGTTAGCTTACGTGTAATTCGCGAAATGCGACCATAGACAACCGACTTGGACGTGATATAATCACCACCAGCCGGACAGCGAAAGCTGTCTGTTTTGCGTCTGTCGGTGGCAGAGTTAGTGGATTAATTATGCGTGAGTCTTTCCCGAAGGAAGAGATTCCCCGGATCAGTCTGGTGTGGAGATCCCCGGGTGCGAGAAATACAATAAAAAAATTACAAAGGTTAATTGGTTATGCTAAAGATAAAAAATATGTAGACTATACAGGGTCCAACAGCAGCCTGGAATTCGCGTCGTAGCTGGCTGGAACTGGCTTCCTCTCGTACACTCGGCCACGTGGTTTCGTCTCTTGGAATGCGTCGTGTGCTAAGTGCGTGTAGATTGTAGAGTGGAAGGAGTAGAACTGATCTCACGCTGCACGCGAAACTGGTCAGCCACGCAGCAAGCGCCTCGTGGATGCGAGAAGAGGGGTATGCGCACCGAACGCGTTATCATTTACAGTGTACTTAGGCCGCGCCGGCGGCCTCAGCGCGATCAATACTCTTACGAGAGTCCTGTAAGCGCGAGAGAGAGAGAGAGACCGATACACTGCCGTACGCACACAGCACAGCACCTGGCCGAATTTTTCAGGGCCGTAGTTATACTGACCTGGAATATGGTCGTTGCAAGCAGCAGCCACAGGAGTAGTCCAAAAAACAAAGGATAACCTCCAATCAAAAACTCAAGTTTCTTGTTGGAACTAATATACTGCAGCACTATACTGCAGCTTCCTATACAGCACTACAGTACCTATGCAGTACTCCTTGATGAACTGACTCTCACACATTGCATCCTCGGTGCTATTCCGGGTGCATCACTGCTGAATACTTTTTGCACTGTCTTCCAAAGCAAGAACCGCGAGCAGCTGATCCGCGAGCGGAATCACGGTGAGCAATGATTGCTTGAAAACAGGCACTATAGCAGCATTTCTGTTCTGATTTCTAAACTACTTATAACACTGTTACATCACGTCGTTGTTGCCGTTTTTCACTACGCACTTACTTATAATATCGCCGAAAAAACATTGCGGTTAGCGAAGGCCGGGAGGCTGCTTCAAAACGTCAACACACATGGGCATGTCGCTAACCGGTCGTCAGATCGATGCGCACAATGTATGCGCAGTGGTCGAGCTCGCTGCCTCGCTTCGACAGAGCCAACGAACAGCTGTTCGGTTTTGCTCAGCTGATATAATAAAATTAATACTTTTTCTGTTTAAATTATGCAATAAACTATCTTTGCACGAAATTCATGACTTTTTAGGAATGGGAATTCGGTTTGTTATGCGTGACGTCACAGCTTCCATATAAAAACCAATGTGTATTTTCCACCAAATAGGATAGTTCCGAATTTGGCGATCTTCTGGAATTTCGTGCGTATAATTTTAATTAAAGAACTATAAAAAGACAATTTTTTTTTAATCTTACGAAATAATAATGGATTTTCAATCATATTTAAAATAAATTTCGTTGCGATAAAAGAATACATGTTAAAATTTATACGAATGTCTGTATAATATTGGCTTATCTAACCTTAGGTGGTTAAATAGCCTAGTTAAAATGTTTGATAAATATTTATAATAAGTTTTAAGGTTTGGAACTGAATACAAATGATGTAAGGGAAAAAGCCTTGCGGCATAAAAAAACCCTGATTTATTTATACTTTGAAGAAAAACTGAATACAATGAAAATAATGAAAAACACTACAAATTGATATTCAAAAATTGTTATAAACCGACGAAGTCTCACTCACGCTCGAATTACACCGTGTATATGATTTAGTTGAATCACTCCGCCTAGAGGCGTACAAGTTTAATAAGATGATTACTCAATAATTTATCAGCCCGGTGGGCGAATAAGATATCACACAAATGTGATTGCTTTCGAAATCGTAGAGATGCGAGGGAGCTCCGCACGCTGCCAGTTGACCGATTCAACAGAGCTATTGTATACAGTGAGTAATCGCAGTTGCGAGAGAGAGACGCTAGATCCACTGCTACCACCGTAGTGGAGCGTTTTGGGTCTAGTTTCGTGCGCGCATGCGCACATCACAAAATCACCCTGACACACACATAAATTCGAAACGCACGATATTTAAAAATACATATTTTTCTTGAAATGAAAATGTTATGACGTAACATACTCCCGGGCGAGGCGGCGAAGTTGTTTAAAGAAAATAACTGTAGCAGAGTTAGACATAGCGACTATGAATGAACATTCAAAAAAAGTAACTAAAAAAGTTTGACTTAAATCTAAGATAAACATCTGACATAAAAATAATATAAAGTTTTAAAGAAGAGCACACACTAAACTAATAATAGAATATGTTTAAAAGTTAACATGTAGCTTTGGTATCCTTAATAATCAAAAACTATATAAATGAATCATCAAACTTATAACGTAATATAAACATCTTGTATGAATAAAATATCTAAAAAACAACTTTTTCTTAAAACTCAAATACAGATCTAGACAAAATTCTAAAATATTTAACTAAATAATCCACGCAGTTTAATTTTGACGATTAGTTACAACTATGTAGAAGAAAAAAAAATCTAAACAGTTAAGTAACTGGTAATAAGCATAAACGCGTTATATTGCGCTTGTAAACGCCGCTCGTAGTCTTCACAGATGCTACTCTTGCGATGCCGTCGCTCCCAGGAAAAACCTTGACGATCACACCCAGTGGCCACCGTGCGCATCCAATGTTATCTTTCATTAAAACAACTACAGAGCCAGGTTTTAGCTCTGCAGTTGATAAGTGCCATTTCTGGCGATTCTGAAGTTCATTAAGATAATTTTTGTGCCATTTTTTCGAAAAGTCTTGTCTAGCCTTTGTGATGAAATTGTAGATAGACAATCGGTTATCAGGAACTGAAATCAGATTTTTCTCGGGTAAGAAATTGAAAGGTCTTCCTATAAGTAAATGACCAGGTGTTATGGCTAGAGGATCGTTAGGATCAGATGAAAGCGTACACAAAGGTCTTGAATTTAATATAGCTTCGATCTCAATCAATAAAGTGTTGATCTGCTCATATGACAGTTTATGATCTTTTAATTCACGTTTTAAATGATGTTTAAAACTCTTTACAGCTGCTTCCCAGATGCCTCCAAAATGTGGAGATAAAGGCGGATTAAAATGCCATTGAATTCGTTTAGATAATGCAAATTCTCCAATTGCATCTTTAAATTCTGAAGTATCCAATAATTTATAAATTTCGTGCAGCTCTTTATTAGCTCCGACGAAATTGGATCCGTTATCAGAATAAATGTGCTGTGGCACTCCTCGTCTACCTATGAATCTACTTAAAGCTGCTAAAAAACCTTCATTCGAGAGATCTGTTGCTAACTCAATATGCACAGCCTTAGATACCATGCATACGAAAACACAACCGTATGTCTTTAAAAACGTTATGTTTCGATCTTTCCTTTCCTAAATAAGAATAGGTCCGAAATAATCTACTCCAGTGCGACTGAAGCTGGAGCTTCCGTTACTCGAGAGTCGGGCAAATCAGCCATCTGAGCTTGCATCATTTTTGGCCGTTGACGAATACATTCAACACACTTATGAACAATTTTTCTAACCTGGTTTTTACCACTTAGAATCCAAAATCGTTCTCGAATCGCATATAAAGTTGACTGTGTACCAGTGTGCAAATTGTTTTCGTGAACTTCTCGAATGATTAAATCCGATACATGATGTTTACTGGGTAATAATATAGGATGTCTTTGATTGTAAATGAGATCAACTTTTTTCAAGCGACCACCTACATGAATCAATCCTTGTTCATCAAGAAACGGATTTACTTCGTCTAACGAGGTACTTTTCCTAAAGGGAACTGTAATTTCGCCAGCATTGACTTTCTGAGCAGTTTTGAGAAGTCTAATTTCTTTATCATATCTTTCACGCTGTACTAAAGCTATTATGAATCGTTCTGCGTCTTTCATCTCTATGAGTAACAAATTACCACCCAGTTTTCTCCGTGATCTTAAGATTTTAGGATGTTGAATCGCAATATGAATGCAACGGTTTTTATAAGACAAGAATAAGATGAAAAACGAGTATAAAGTTTAATGAAAAAATCATCAGTCTTATCAACGAGCAAACACGCTTCTTTCCTTAAACCAAGATCCTCATTGACCGGCAATTCGGTGATTTTAGGCCAATCCTTTTCCGAGCAAGACAGCCACTGAGGCCCTGAAGTCCAAAGCGAATTTTTGAGAAATTCAGATGGTAATTGACCTCTAGAGAGAGCATCTGCTGGATTATCCTTAGAGCGGACATGTCTCCATTGAACCTGATTATCTAACGTTTGAATATCGGCTACTCTGTTAGATTCAAATGTTCTCAACAAATGAGGAGCTCTTTTAAGCCAACAGAGCACTATCATAGAATCTGACCAAAAAATTACTCTCTTGATGGGGAACTCAAACTGAGCTTTCGATTCAACGTAGAGTTTTTTCAGTATCGAAGCTGCACAAAGTTCTAAACGCGGAATAGTCCTTAACGGAGCTACTCTAGATTTGCTACATATCAATTTTACTACAACCCTATTTTGTGAATCAATGAACCTAACAAACATACATGCGCCGTAGCCTACCCTACTCGCATCGCAAAATCCATGAATCTCTATATTTGTTGGTTTTGTACCTAAAATGTATGTAAAGGCATTGAAAACTGTTGCAAGCATGGTAATTGTTCAGCTAAAACTTTTCATCTAGTATAAATATCTTGAGGAAGAGATTCATCCCAAGTGATTTTTGCTTTCCAACAATTTTGAATTAAAACCTTAGCATAAAAAATCACCGGTCCTACAAGTCCGAGTGGATCGTAAATTTTAGAGATTTAAGACAAAAGTTTTCTTTTTGTCGAAGTCTGTTGAAAATCAATAGATTGAACGGTGTATGTGAAAAAATCACGCTGTGAATCCCAAATGATTCCGAGTGTTTTTTGAATAGGTGATTCTTTAATCGCATGATCAAGATTGAAAATCTTCTTTTCGATATTGTTCAATGCGGATTTATGATTGGATGCCCATTGTAGAATAACAAAACCACCATGACTTAGCAAATCAATCATTTCATCGCGTATACTGAGAATTTCTTCGATCGAATTTGCACCTGATATGAAATCGTCGACATAAAAACTCTTTTGATTCGTCATGAGCTAGCTGATGAAGTGTACGTATTGCAAGAAAAGGTGCACATGCTAAACCAAACGTTACAGTATTCAATTGAAATTTCCTAATATTACCCTGATGATACCATAATATTTTCTTAAATTTCCTATCTTCCGGGTGCACCGAAATTTGTCTATACATTTTCTCAATATCAGCGGTAATGACATATAAATGTGTTCGAAAACGAAGAATCTGTTCAATGATTTTATTTTGAATAGTGGTACCAAGAAAAAGAACATCATTAAGTGAAATGCCCGTAGAAGTTTTAGCAGAAGCATCCATTACTATTCTAATCTTAGTAGTTTCACTTGAAATTTTGGTTACAGGATGATGAGGGAGATAACAACCATCAGTAATGTCATCACAAAGTGACATATGACCCAAAACGATGTACTCATCCATTTTCTTTGGTATACTCAAGTTTTAACTGTGAATTTTTCTGAAACTTTCTTTCAAGTGATTTTTCAAGGCATTTCAAGACATTTTATCGTGATTAAATCTTACTCGTGAATGAATGAATGTAATAAAAAATCAATATGCTTCACAATAATCAAATTTTACATAAAGAGTATTTCGAGACAAACACCACTGTACAATCGAACTCCACTACGAGTTTAAAATTCCAGAGAGAAAGCTAGTCTTAACATAAAGTCTAAACATCTGCAGTCGCTGCGTTCGCACAAGAGAACAACGGAGTCCTTATACAAAATAAAAAATAAGAAAACTCAAGGGTCGAGGCGGAAAGCCGGTTTATATCGCCATATGGCTGTATCCTGCGCTTTCTCTTTAACTGCCCTCTCCGAAACGACGCCTAATGGAAACTCCGAAAACAAAGGGAGAACGTATTTTATTTAAAATCTATAGATTTTTAACTTGAAATTTAACTCAATAAATGTCAGAGGTAAAATGCAGCAAATAGTGATTAATTGAACTGAATGATAGAAAACATGAGTAGGAAAATAAATGTTAAAATCCGAATGATATTATGTTATAAATTCAAAACTTATCTTATAGTTGAACACATTTGTTGTTCCTTGATGCGCTGGCCGGCTGGGTGTTGAGGTTTCCTGGTGTGGGAGCGACGACGGCGTGATGAGATGAGATGTTTAAAAACGTTCAAAAGAACGTTTTGATGCGCGCGCGACTTCGCTTTAGAAAATCACGCACTACAGTTCTTTGTTTGACAAAGTCGATGATTGCTCGTGAGACGTCGATCGAATTTTATGTGAGGAAAATCAAACCTCACAGGAGGCACCATGAATAATATTGGCTTATCTAACCTTAGGTGGTAAAATAGCCTAGTTAAAATGTTTGATAAATATTTATAATAAGTTTTAAGGTTTGAAACTGAATACAAATGATATAAGGGAAAAAGCCTTGCGGCATAAAAACCCCTGATTTATATATAATTTGGAGAAAAACTGAATACAATGAAAATAATGAAAAACACTACAAATTGATATTCAAAAATTGTTATAAACCGACGACGTCTCTTTCACGCTCGAATTACACAGTGTATATGATTTAGTTGAATCACTCCGCCTAGAGGCGCACAAGTTTAATAAGATGATTACACAATAATCTATCAGCCCGGTGGGCGAATAAGATATCACACAAATGTGATTGACGATTTTGCTTTCGAAATCGAGGGGGGATGCGAGGGAGCTCCGCACGCTGCCAGTTGACCGATTCAACAGAGCTTGTATACAGCGAGTAAACGCAGTTGTGGGAGAGAGAGACGCTAGATCCACTGCTGCCACCGTAGTGTAGCGTTTTGTGTCTAGTTTCGTGCGCGCATGCGCACACAATCACCCTGACACACACATAAATTCGAAACGCGCGATATTTAAAAATACATATTTTTCTTGAAATGAAAATGTTATGACGTAACAATGTCTATATTCCAAAATCAACAATATTGAAAATCATGAGCCAAAAACTAAAATAATTGAAAATCTGTCAAGTTATGCATGGCCAACACATTTTTAATTGTATACGACAAAGATAAAAAATCAATGTATTTCAGATAGCGAGCGCGCAGCACGAGCACTGGCGGGTATGGCGAGCGCGAAGCGCGAGCGTCTGGCGGTAAGGAGAGCGCGAAGCGCGAGCGTCAGCGGTCGTGCCTTATACGCAAAACGCGAAGCGATGCAAGGTGGCAAGCCACCGCGGCCTTACTCTCACTCACATGTCAACAAGTGACAAAGCCAAGCTTGGTAACCCACAAGCTTACATACATATATATATCTTCCTATATTATATAATTATTTTGTGTATATTCCCCCCCCCCGCCCCGAAAAATAAGGTAAATTCTTTCGTTTCCATGTCATTTGAGTAGTTTGAAAGCCCCCCCCCGCACCCCACCGCAGAGCCACCCCCCCCAGCGACTTGTTTTGTAAATATAAATTTGTATTTGTTATTTGATAAATTTATATGTTTTCCACACCACCCAGGAGGTAAATATACAGGTGCGTTTTTTTTTATATTTATTGTTTAATTTTTTTTATTGAAAGAAAACAATAATTCTTGTAACGTTTTTTTTTGCTTTTGTATTGTTAACACTTTAATGTGTTTATACTTATATATATATATATAACGTATAAACATATATATATAAATATATATTGCGACGTGTAGAGTAGCTACACGTCGTATATGAGAAATCGCGTCATAGTTCGGCCCGACAAGTTGGCAACAGTGCGAATACTGTGCAACTCTCGGCGCCGTAAATAAACAATTAGCAGCTCTGCTGCAGTGAACCTCACTGCAGCAGAGCATAACAATAAATAACGCGGAAGCACAACACTGGATCAGGAACACACGAGAGCCGCGGGGCTCCTAACCTCTCCTGTCAGCGGACAGGAGAGACGTCGACTCCGCACTAGCTACGCAGCAGACGACGCCGTCGCGCCGCGCCGAGGCGAGTCAGCTGGACCTCGCGGGCGCTGCTGTACCGATACAGCCAGTAGAATCGCGAAACACCGACACCAGGAGTCGCACATACACGTAGATAGCGAGGCCTGGAACACGCGCGAACGAGCACGAGGCGCGAATGACGCGCGCGCACTGGAGCCGCGCATCAGCGGCCGTGCGTCCGCAGTGGGAGAGAGAGAGAGAGATAACGAGAGCCGCTCGGGGAGAGCACGAGACTCCGCGTCGCGGAGAGGGAGACGCGCGCGCAGGAGAGAGAGAGAGAGCTCGGAGAGAACGAAGCTAGCTAGTGGGGGACTCGCGCGTACACCACTAGCCACACCGCTGATAGCGACATGTCGCCGCGCGCGAGGCCGTCCCGTGCACCGCGCGACGCCCAGTAACAATGAGATCGCGACCGGCCGCGCTCGCGTTTTCGTAATTGGCGCGCTCGTCGCGTGCTTGATACACGAAGTGTTCGCGTCGCGGAAGCCGTTATAGAGGGCGCAACGAGTCGTCCTTTTCCGGGACGCGCTGAGCATCGCGTCGCGAGGAGACTTCCTTCTCGTTCACTTGGTTTGCTGCTCTCAACCGCGTCGGACGTCTCTCTACAATAATTAACTGCAGTGTCGCTACATTGAATTCGCGAGCGAGTTGGAGTTAGTAGTTTAGCGCGAGAGTCTACGAGTTGTTCTTTTTCTTTCTTTTGGGTTTAAACCGTGTTTCGTACGTGTTTAAGGAGATATTGAGAGTAAGTCCTTGCGCCAACAGATTTGGTTATGCTAAATGTTCTAACCAGTTATTAGCGACGCCGTTGAGGTCAATGAGAACTCCGGCTTTTCACTGATTAACCAAACCGCGGTTGTTGCATGGTTGGCGCTACCCTTGAGGCAAAGTCTCGGGTTTTTCGACTGATACGTGGAAGCAGAGCAGACGCCGGTTGCGACTATAATTTCGCGAATATTTCAGAAGTTGATCTACATGAGCAGGCCCACCGCAGAGCAGTATTCGTAGGGCTGAACTCCGTTAACGATACGGGATCGCCATCTTGGTGACGCCGCGTCCTTTCGACCGACGCCGCCGCCATTTTGATATAAAACGTGGAGACGCTTCAAAAAATTACATTAAATACGGATATTCGCGATTAACTTGAGAACAAAGTAGTATAATTAATTGCGCCCTGATTTTCGAGCGAAAGTAGACCGTGGTCAAATACACATTATTAGAATAAACGAGTCCTATTGCTTGGAACAGAAATTATTATTGTTGACGCGAGCATATTTGAATAAGACTTCGTATTTTAATATTAATTCTAATAATCATTTAATAATCTAACGAGTAGCGAGTATCGACTGGAAGATAGCGGTCGAAGCGAGATTGTAGTCGAGCAAGTCTTGACGGAAGATCGTACAATATAATATTATTTATTTCAGCATTACAATTGATTGTGTTTTTACTGACTACACCCTCTGCCACGCCAGGCTAATTCCTGTCCTTAGACCTATCGTGTGTCCCCCTCTAGATGTAAGAGTCCTAGCGAGTCGATAGATAAGAATAGTATTGAAATTAAGACGATTGCGAAGCTACGGGATTAGCTTTAAAAAGCGCAACGTCACAATATATATATACTAGTGGGGCTTCGCCCCCCTGCTCGCTCCGCTCGCCAACCCCCCATTTCAGTTTCTGTGACACTAAGACACTGCGTTTGAATGATTTTTACACTTAGATACTAAAAATCACGGTGCGAACTACCTAGACTTCGTTATCAGCCACCTTGTACACGTCTCTCGTATGATTTATTTATCCAGACACAAAAAACCATGTAGCGCACCACCTAGCCCTTGTCACCAGTCACTCTGTACACCTAGACACCACCCTCGAATGATTTTCACACCTAGACACTAAAAACTATACAAAAATGTATTTATTAATTTTCAAATCATAAATATGCAACTTGCGCCGCACAAGTTCTGCTGCGCACTCAGTGACGCTGAAAAACGTATTACAGTGTTGATACTGCAACCTATCAGGTGTTGATAAATCTGACGATAACATTGACAAAATTTTCCTGTCGAAATATTAAATAGCATTTCTGCGAAGGATGGCCACTCATGAACTTCATTTAAAAATTGGGCTATTATTATGTTAATAAGAAACTTGAGTATAACAGAACGGTTTGTGTAATGGCACGCGCGATTAAAAATTACCAAAACTATTAAGTACAACATTGAAGCTGAAATTATAACTGGGGGAAAAAATCGAAATAAAGTTTTCATACCTAGAATTACTTTAAATACTGAAATTTAATCTTCATTGCCAATTATTTAAACAGAAAACAATTTCCTTTAGTCTTAGCGTTTGCTATGACTATTAATAAATCTCAAGGAAAGTTCGATAATGTAGGAATATACCTTAAAAAAAACGTTATTTTCTCATGGAACAATGTATGTATCATATCTAGATGCAAAGATCCTAATCGATTTGTTATTCAAAATGAAAGTGAAAACAATTCAGAAATTAGAAAATATAGTGGGAGATGAAATTTTCGAATTAGGGCATATATATATTTTAAATAAAAAAAAAAATATCTTTGTTCATTTATATTATAGCTATATCTACAAATAATTAAAAATGGAATGGGATCCAACTCGAAAATTCTTTAGTTCCAATAAGAAAACGAAGGCCCATGGAAACTTTTTGCAAGCATTAAATAA
Organism: Pteromalus puparum; assembly: GCA_012977825.3. Classification (NCBI taxonomy): domain Eukaryota; kingdom Metazoa; phylum Arthropoda; class Insecta; order Hymenoptera; family Pteromalidae; genus Pteromalus; species Pteromalus puparum. The sequence continues at coordinate 27,769,443 of CM053171.1, forward strand.
TCAATTGAACAACATGAATTAGAACAAGTAATCATGAACGTTATTAAACGATTTGCTAAGAGAAATGACGAAGATCGATTAAAAAGATACATTTACAAATTCAATTTTTTGAATATCTCGTGACGAAGTACAAATAACCTTAAAATTACAAGTTAGACCAAAATTTCAACTGAAACTACATTGACTATCAGTCGATTTTAAAATTTCGTAGAACACATGATCTCTTCCAAGATAACTTGAAAAATGATAGTGAGCTTAGTTGAATATATTATTAATATACTAACATTCTAAATCATATCAATCAAAATAATCGATGATTAATTAAATTAAAGTAAAAATATTATTTCATCACACATTATTTATGTAAATTCACAATTATCTAAAAAACAAATATTATCGAGATTCAACTTACAGAACAAAATTAATATTCGTCATTTTCTCAAATAATTATTTTTCAATAAAAAATAAAATTCTAATAGTCATTCGAAAACCGTTTTTAGAAACCTTTTTCATACACAATACAACACAAAAACAGTACAGAACAGGCACACAAACAATCATTAGCAAATATAGTAGTTAATTTTGTATTATTACAGGACATGATGTAATAATACTTAGTTATTTAAAAATAGTTAATGATTATTTGTACACTTTTACATGAAAAAAGTTGTAATTTAAATTGTACCTTGTCAAAAATCATATTTTTGAACAAGGTGTTTATTATATAAACATGTGTACGCTTACAAATTATTTTTTTTTTCGAAAACTTTTCAAAATTAACAAATGATGCTGTAGGACGGAGGATGGTAATGAGTGGAGTCTTAGGGAGGAGGATTGGTATCTAAGACTCCCGTGGTTATAGGGCTCCAGGCGATGATTCCACGGTTTTTTTTTAATTATTGTATCAAATTTTAATTGATAAAAATGATCAGTATTAATATAATTCCCCTTTTTGAATAGATGAAAAATATTATTTTTTAATAATTATCTTTACAATTAAATATTCTTTTTGAATGCATTCATTTATAACATAATTCATTTTTAAACAATAACCATAAATTTGTATAATTTCATCATGTCATGAAATTATATGAAATTATCGGCAATTTTTATACAATAAAAAAAAAAAAAACAAAAAAAATCAACGCGCCTGAAGTATGTTGTATTATATATAACTAAAATATAATATGCTTCTGACCAGTACCCCTGGGTGTGTAGAAAACTGTCTATAATAGTACAATAGTTAATTTTCTATTTCTAATAATAAATTTTGTACTTTTCCTGACCTAACGTCTGTGCGTTATTTGGTGAAGAATAGGTTGGTCGGGGTGGTGGAGGGTTGGCGGGGGGGAGGCGGTGGGGGGGCTTTAAGATTCAAAATCACATAAAAATTGAAAGAATTTTCGTTATTGGTGGGGGACCAAGGTGGGGGGTTGGGGGGTCGGTGGGGGGTTAGTGGGGCGGTCGGTGGGGGGTTAGTGGGGGGGGAGTCTTGCCAAAATGACTATATAATATAGGAAGATTATATAATATATATAATATTGACGTTGCGCTTATATATCTACCTATATTATATAGTTGTTTTGGAGATACTCCCCCCGCCACCCCCCCCCCCCGCGCAGCCCCCCCGCACTGCCCCCCCCCCGCAAATAAGGCAAAATTCTTTCATTTTCATGTGATTTGAATAATGTGAAGCCCCCCCCGCAGCCCCCGCATCCCCCCGCACCTCTATTTAGCAGCCTTTTCCTAAAATTTATTAATGTTAGTACAATTTTTTTTATTTAAAGTTTTTTATTAGCAAAAAATTACTAACAACAATTGTAATAGTAATCGGATAAAATCGGATCAACTTATGACACACTTTTTGAATCATCTTTAAACGACATTTTAGTCAGGCACTTCGCGCGCGTATAATATTCTCGATTTTCTAAAAATATTAGGCTATATTAGCTAGCACTATATTAAGATGATGTATAAAGGTTACTTTCCTCCGACTCTACAACCGAACGACTCGAGCAACTACAATACATTTTGGCATAAATAATGTCTTTAGCCTCGGGAAGATCCTACATCCTTTGTAGAACTTTTCCAAGCCCTCATAACAAGCTCATAGCAACATCAGTATCAAATTATATATAACAGTAGAGATAAACTATATAAGAGATATAACTTAAATTTATTTTCTATTTTTTCCACCACCACCTATGAGGTAAATAGACAGGAGCGTTTTTTTAATATTTTTTGTTAAAGTTTGACTTAAAGTTTGACTTAGTTTGAAGTAAATATTCTTATAAGGTTTTTATTTTGCTTTTGTATTGTTAACACTTTGATGTGCGTAACTTAGCATTGACTTTGTGCTTTATGTAGTTTGACACTTTGATGTGTTTATACTTAGCATTGTCTTTGCTTTTGTATATATCACTTTTGCGTGTTATACTTAGCATTGTAAAAACTTTATAAGATCATAAATGTGAATTATATATCAAAGTCTTAACAAAAAATAAAGTGGTATCCCGATAGGCAATCGATATATATATATAGCGATTTGTTCGAGGCCCTTAAATATTATTGGAGTAAAAATTGTAACTCATGTACTTAGGTGCAAGATTTAAACTTAAGTTTTCAAAAAAATGTTGACAAAAAAATAAATTAAATAAAGCTAATGAGCAGTTACAAGTAAAGATTTAAGAAGTATATTTAACTTGCAGAGATCGATAATTCGTATAGAAATAAGAATTGAGATAACAAGAAAATACGTCCGGATCCAAATTTTTTATATGATTTGTGCCTTATTTCTTTACTTAACTTGGTCTGTAAAATGCAAAGCTTCCCTAGGTAGGAAACAAAATTTTATTTTTTAATATTGAGTTTTTAGAACTAAAACATTAATAAAATGAAAACATATCTGTTTCCTCATTATGCTACGTAAAAACGAAAGAGTCGATCATCAACATATATTAGAGGCCACAGGTCATTCAACAACGCAGCAATGGTTATTATAAAAACGTAGTGGACCAGATTTATGTATAATTGTAACATATAATTGAAAGTGGGAAGAATCAAAATTAATTTCAAAACAATTTCCAAAAAAATGAAAAAAAAACTATATATTTTAAATGCCATAAGCAGTAGAAGTTCGGCGTTAATTCAGTACTTTTACTTTTTTTCTTTCGATTTTCTCTATTTCGACAAACATTAAATTCTTGACCTTTTTATGATCTACAAATTTTATATAATACAATAAGATTGTTCTTGGCCAACTAGAACTTAATCATCAGATAACGAAAATAACAGTTGAAAAATAAAAATCAAACAAAAACTAAAATGGGGGGTTGGCGAGCGAAGCGAGCAGGGGGGCGAAGCCCCACTAGTATATATATATATATATATATATATATATATTCAGAGCTTGTTCACGTCCCTTGTATTAATATTGCAAGGAGACTCCGTCTCTGTCACTCTAGTTTGTCTGAATAAAGAACTTAACTTCAATTTTAAAGTTAAACGGCTTTAAAATTTAATAAGTTCTTTCTTCGATCATACTTGATGAGCCTGTAAAGTGTCAGCGAAAATTATAAATGCGTTAGGGAGTTTTCGTGGTAACCATTTTCGCGCAGACACGCACATACATACATTTTTCAAAAACCACTTTTCCTATCTCAGGAACATCGAAAACGTCAAAATCTATCACTCTGTGATATCGAAATTTTCACCATCACTATTAATAATGAGTGAGGTAGACGGGAGGATTGTTAATAATATGGTTTATTATTCTGGATATATACAAAGCATGCCGAGCATGCGTGTGCTCTCTTCGAGTGTACAGCAACGAGTGGACTCAGTCGTAGTCGCGCATTGACTATATGTCGTACGACTCACATACATAGTACTGGTGGGGAGTCGCACATGTGTGTGTCTATCCTATACTCTATGCTACCTTGGTTCCTTTTTACACTGGCTACGGTGCGCAACGAGACGAGATTCACTGTCGAGTAGTTGCGCACAGCGCTTCTGCGCATACTATCTCCAGATGCTATGATATAGTGTACAGACAAATGTACTATGCATATTCTAACAATCACAATAGTATATTGTGTACTAAGGGCGTAAAATGGGCTTTTTTTGGCCGAGTGTTGAGGTTGCAGTATGAGTCAACGCGAGTTAGCGCGAACCGAAGGCGAGGGCGTATACAAGCCGCAGACGAGTACTGCAACCACACGAATCACACCATATTGTTTGTGACTTATGCGCGTATTTTCGCGATTTTTGAGTATTTTGAGCGTTTTTAGAAGATTTGCCAATGAATTTAATTTTAGGTCAAAAAACGCGAAAATCGTGCATGTATCCTATCAGCACACAACGGTTAATTAACGTTTAAAAAACGTATTTAAAAACACCAATAAACGTGTATTTTCAATAGTTAAAAAAACGTTAAAAAATCGTCGAAAACACGTTCGAAATGTCCGTAAATTTTGCAAATTTATTTTAATAAAAATAATAAAAACGTTTATAAAACGTTTATTTAACGTTTTAAATCTTGCTGAAAAACCCTTCTCGCAATGTTAATGAATGATCGAAAGTTCGACGTTTAAAAAACGTTTAAATAACGTTTATTGTAGTTATACCGCTAGATGGCGTTGATATTTTTATCGCAAGTGGTGAGATTTGTTCTCGGTTACTATATAAGGAAAAGAGTTCAATGTATTATATATATGTTTGAAAGCGTCCGTGTAATAAATGCGGTAATAGTTAGTCGTGAATACATAAAGAGCTTCATAGAAATAATTATATATTTTTAATAATTGTAAAATCATTGAATCGTTTTAAAAACGTTTTATAAACGTTAAATAAACGTTTTTAATTTTCTTCTAAAATAAATTGCTTATATTGTGTGGACATTTTAAACGTTTTTTCGACGATTTTTTAACGTGCTTTTAACTGTTAAAAATACACGTTTATTGGTGTTTTTAAACACGTTTTTTTAACGTTACTTAACCGTTGTGTGCTGATAGGTGTTACAAAATCTGTTTCTTGAAGAAAGCAAAAACTCACTTGCATCACGGGTTATCTTTAGAACATATTCAGCAGTATGAATATAAATTTGATTTATAATAATAAAAACAAAAATATTATTTTTTTCAGATTTATACAAATGCTGACTAACGATCATATGACGATTGATTCCAGGAATAAACAATCTGATAATATAAATGTAATTGTAAGGTATGAGTTATTATTATCATCAGACTTATCTTAATTGTATCATTCACTATATTACACCATGACAAAATAAATTCAAGGAGTATCTCTTCTTGAATTAAGCATAAGGATGAAAACTAGGCGATTTTCGCGCTCCCACTATAGTCCACGAAATAAGGAACAGTGCGTGTCGTTAAAAATATTTAAAAATAATATTTATACAAGCGTATAAGAAATTAAATTTGAAAGTGAGTTTGTATGAGGTGCGACGAGATCCTTAACATTCTACATATGGATGTAGACGACACGCCACGCATTGATTTAGCTTAACCCGCGTGAAAATATTATATGAGATCTCATATGAGATCTCATATATCTGAAATTCGTAATGAGATCTCATATAGATCTCATTAAAATCTCATCGACATCTCTTTACGAATTTGAATTTTTCACACGGGAAACCAGTCATATATACAGTCGTTGTTATATTATTTTGCTTTCTTCCTAAGGAAGACTTGTAACAGTAATTTTTGGAGTTTGTGTAAAAACATGTAGATGATATAAACATGTAGAATTTTTAACTTAAAAAAAAATAGTATTTTTAGAAAATGTTTGTATGGCTATGTGTGTGTGTGTGTTCGTTCGTTCGTATCAACTCTAGCTCAGCTTCTACTTACAAGGAGAGCTACCAGGCTACCGGGAAAGGGATTCCGCTATAAAGTTTTAGTGAATTTGAAATAACCTATCTTTTTACTGCGAAAAATTTATATTACTTTTCGTCGTTTTTTTATTACACATTACCATAAAGTGTAATTTTTTAAAATCGATAACTCAAAAATTGAATGTCAAAGCTTTCTAAAAAAAACATGATTATGGAAGGTTTTTAGAAACGCTTTAATTATATTCATTTCATGTGTGTGTGTGTGTGTGTGTGTGCGTATATGTGTGTGTGTGTGTGTGTGTGTGTGTGTGTGTGTGTGTGTGTGTGTGTGTGTAATTGATTCGAAATAATGTTATCCATTATATAATAAAAATACTTAATATAATTAAGTTATTAATATAATTATATATGAAGCAAAAACAATTATGATATTAAGCAATACATAATGTTGAAGGAAGCGTGCCAAATAATAGCAGCGGTTTTTAAACATATTAACCACCAGCTGTTAATTTGTTATTCACACGGTGCCGCTGCATATATTTTGCGCTTACGAGACTATGTAGAAGACTATGCCCGCGAGTCCCTCTAAACTTTTCTCATAGTCGGGGAAATGTCTACAGCTAACTATACTACAATTGTTTGCGCTGCCCTGACACACATACACTTACCGCCCAGAAACGTTAAATATCGCCGAGTAGATATAAAATAATCAAATAAAAATACAATTCAGATGTAATAACTGTGAGCATACGATTTTGTACGCGAAACAAAACGACGCTTTTTAAAAATACGAACAGTTTTTTTCTTCATCGACAAATATTACCTCATAAAGCACTGTTCGGTGCAATACATCGTTCGCTACAGTTATAGAATTATTCACTACATTATCTACATTATGTACAGTGTCGTGGTCCATCTTAACTATGCTTACAAAGTTGATTTTTTCGCTATTCTTATAATTGTGTCTGAAACTGTGTCGAGGAAGAATAACATTTCGTCTATGTATTTCTCGATGTCAAAATCAATGGGCTGTAAATTTTCTATATGTATGACTATGGGCATATCCATATACATTAGATTTTCGTGTAATATTTCTGATAATAATTCGAAGTCATCTTCCGAGAAGAATGGGTTCTCCAATGATTTTGTGTCTGAAATCATTATTCTCTATTTTTAATTATTACATTAATATATTGTATTATAACGGGGATTCGCACCCGTGTATAAGCGATCAGTGGCGCATCCATCGATCGGTGAATAAGCGAGAGGAAAAGAAATGTAGCAGCTCGTTGCAGGCTTCTTGAAAGCTATTCGAAGCCTGCCCGTAGCGCAGTATGCTGTACGTGCACGTCCTCGTGCACGTAAGCCCGCGGAGGCGTCGTGAGTAATTTGGCTACGTAGCTAGTTCGCAAGTTAAGTTAAAAGAGAATCGCATGGGAATGGATAGAGTCAAGAGCAAAGTGACACAAGCCGAGTATTAGCAAGGTTTCTCTTTATGTAAAGACTCGAAATAAGTACAAAAGCAGCGCGGAGTAAGAGAGACGGAGCAGAGCGAATGATGCCGAGAGAGAGAGAGAGAGAGAGAGAGAGAGAGAGAGAGAGAGAGAGAGAGAGAGTATTGCGATCGGGCAGGTACTTACAGAGGTGCTTCGTAGAACTCGATAGATGGCTCGTGGCTTCGACCGGAGCACCTAGACGATTCCACCCAGCGACAGACGAAGGATCAGGTCACGGTTGCAGCAACAGTCCTCCGGGACACGAACGCACGCACGAATATATCTTTGGGTACGCGTAGTCGCGGAAACAAAGGTAGCGGTATTAGCACGACAGCTCGGCGCTACACTTCTAAGTGTCGCGGCGCGAAGCGCGACCGCGTGGTCAGTGCACTCTCTCTCTCTCTCTCTCTCTCTCTCTCTCTCTCTCTCTCTCTCTCTCTCTCTCTCTCATTCTCACTGATACCGCCACACGCACATACACACGCGCGGCTATCTCTCTCTCTCTCTGTGTTAAGGATGTCTGCTCCTCTCACTTACCTGCTGCTGAAAGAAATGTTTTACAAGAATGTTTACAGATAGAATATGTTTATTGTAATATGATGATATAGTATAGGAGAGAGAGGGATGTAACGAGTGCACACAAGGCAACTCATTATAGTATATATATTCATTTTTTCTCTCTTTCTCTTTTCATTAATCGCTGTTATAATTTATTTAGTTTTTTCTTTTTTTTGTGATCTTGTTTTAACCCTTTTTCTTTCGATTCTGATTCTCCCTCCCTTTTCTCTTCCCTAATTGTGAAGTTGCTTCTTCATGTTTTGCCTCTAAAATTTCCCCTGTTTTATCTTCAGCTTCATCATCCGTGTTCTAGAAGTCGTCTATTAGAGCATCGAGAAATTCTTATTGATCCATTATAATCGGTATACCAGTAGTGAGATCGTTTTCTCCCTTTCCCCAATCCATTAGAGGTATCGAATCAGCTTCTTCGGTGATTGTTAAGCTTATCGATTCATGTATCCCTGCATTGTTGCTAGTCTTAATACAGGTAATAATTTGGCAATATCTATAAATACCTTCTTCTTGGGAAAGCATGGCTTACAGCATTTGGAGCATATAGCGAAATTGCTCGTAAAACTGTTAAACTGGTACTGAACTCGCCTAAAGTATTCTTTACCACTTTCCTTTTCATCCTTATAGCATTGTTGACAGTGTCTGATTCTTTTGTCGGATATTGGTTGATATAATTCAATTCTGGTTCCTATCACTTTGGACATCTGGAACATTTGGACCAAAAGAAGATTTTCTTCGATTATAAAAGATTGCAACTTTATCCCTCCTCAAGCTTCGTTAAAAAAGAAAGGGTCTATTTCTGAGCTACTTTCTACTGATTCTTCATTGTTTTGAGGGCCTCAAACTACGTTTACGTCAACTTTTGCTCTCACTTCTAATCATTTTAATCTTCGTACATTTTAAGCAGTTCCATGGCGTTAATTGCACATCGTACTGTTGTTATTAGGTCGAATCCACAATTATTGCATATATGATTGGGTGAAGTTAATTTGATAATAAAGAGAGTTATGTGCCCCATTTTCCCCGGATTTGTTTTGATGATAGTCCAGTATAAAAATCGTGGAATGATCTTCAACTGAATGCTGTAAGAATAAGATTAAAATTACTACTTTCGTATTATATTCCATCGTAATTTTGTTTTTTATTCTCTCCTTCTCTATTTTGTAATTTTTGAAATTGTCTATTAAGTGTTGATTTCTGGTTTTTCTAAGAAATTATCCATCCTGCAGCATGTAGGTCAGTAAATAACACAAGATTTTTATTTAAAGTAAACTTCGACAAATTTCTCCACGTGCATCAGCCGCCCGAGAATCGACATGCTCATCGAACGCTTCAACAGTATCACAGATGCTCTTGAGGTAAGGTTCGTGGGTTACACCGACTCGTGGCGCTTCTGGGACACTGATTCGGAGCATGGCATACTCCGATCGGAGTATGCCATGCTCCGACGGCAAGAGTAGCCCGTGCTACACCAGTTCAGAGTTCCCTATGCACTTCAGGAGTATGGGGTGCTCCAAAAGTCGCTTAGTGTATGTTTTTTTCGTATTCCTTTCTTAAGTGTCCAGGCCTATATGTGTGGGGGCTCCTGCGGGCCACCAGCGAGGTCAGCGGCGCAAGCAGCGCCTGATCCCGAGACACGACGTCGAGCAGAGCAGTCGACACGTCCATGCGGTGGCGCTCCCTGCCGGCCGCCACGATGGGTGGCGACGCTGGCGGCGCGCTTGAGCTTAGCGGCCATCTTCGTCAGTAAGCGTTGAGCCACCGACTTGGGCGCACGCTTAGCTATTACAGTAGAGAGAGTTATATTCTGTTCAATAAATCGATTCGCATCTTATCACCTATCATACAGTGTTTTACTGCCTTCGACCTTCTGGTATCGGGCACTCATTCCTGGCGGCCCATACCAGTTCAATTAGCAAGTACTCCGAACTTGCAAATATGTACGTTTAGTATATCTAAATTTAAAACCGAAACACGATCGGGTCGCCGCCTGGTGAGCTGATGAAAGAAGATTAAAGCTTCAAAACGGCCGTGTATATATACAGTCCCCTGCCTGCGGCTGCCTAGTTGCCTACTCTAGTATAGTCTATTAGCTCTTCATGCTATATTCCGCCATGTTCTTTTTCTTTTCCCTCGAAAATCTATAAGGAGCAGTTGAGTATATAATTTACTTAATCTATTTTTTTTTTTTTTTTTTTTTTTGTTTATCCGGAGAGTTGGAGAAATGCTTAATGCACCATGGCAGGAGCCGTGCGGGACTCCCCGTGTGTGGGACTCTCCTGGCGCGGGACAGACGCCAGGCATACCCACTAAAACTTCACCTCTCATATGGCCGCGAGAATCCCCCCGGTAGCCGCTTTCGCATTCCTTCGGGGGGTCGCCTGTCTTATTACGACCTATAGGTCATCTATCGTCGTCTATTTAATTCAATATAATTTAATTTATTACTTGAAATAATACCTTCCGAAGGTAAACTGGTATAATTACAGAAAGAAAAATAAAATATTATGAAAATAAAAAAAAAAATACTTAATGCTAAAAAATATATCTGTCCAGGAAAAAACGTAGCAGCAAAATAATAGAACTTATAGATTATTTGGTAGTGCGTTATATTAAAACTATATTTATTACTTAATCGTTTTCTATTATTAGGTATAATAACCTTTAAAGTCTTACTATTTATTGTAGCTTATCTTCATTTTGTTTATAATATTTCTTCTTTGTTTATAGTATTTTTTATTTATAATATTAATTCTTGTCAAAGAAATTAACCTGAGATTTATTTGTTGGTTTCTACAAAGACCAAATCTGATCTACAACCCACGAGCTATATTATACCGTAAATAGCATTGTATATTACCACATTATGTTCAGCTCCTCGTATTAATTATCCATGTCATGCTGGGCGTCTGAGATTAAACCATGTATAACTTAAGTCAACAAAGTATAAAATATAATACTTGAATTTTTTAAATACATAAATCTAATCTAATTTTAAATATTTAGAAACATTAATATTGCAATCAATATATTGCCTCTGTGCCCAAAGTCGTCGTCAGTAAGATCCGAGAAGTACGTCTATCATTATAATGCCATTTGTAATGTAAAACAGCTTCATCGTATTTTATGTGAAAAAATACACCAAAAACATGCATCGCATGTTTAAAACTGAGTTTTGACTGTCCTTGAATGAAACAATTTAAACGGCTTTTTTAGAGCATACAAAGAGTGATTTTTCAGTTTTTAGCGATAACAAACCTATTTTAGTTTGAGAAATAAATGCCACCAATACATATATACATAAATATACCATATACTAATGGGGCTGCACTACACCCCCTGCTGGCTTTGCTCGCCAACCCCCATTTTTGTTTCTGTATGAGAATTTTATTTTCATGATCTGATAATTACGTTCTAGTTTGTTAAGAATTAGTGATCTTATAAGTAGGTATTAATATAAAATTTGTAGATTATACATAGTCAAAGATTAAATGTTTGTCAAAGTCGAGAAAATAAAAAAAATGCATTACTTAAAGTAAAACTACTGAATTAACGTCAAAATTCTACTGCTAATGGCATTTAAAATAAATAGTTGTTTATTTTGCCCCTTTTTATCTCAAGTCTTAGGTACATTATTTAGATATGTATGTCTTGGAGATTTTTTCCAAGATATATACATATCTAAATTCCAATTAAAGTTGCAATTGGTTTTCCCAAAAAAAGATAGTACACTACTTCATTTTCTTTGAGCTGCTCGTTAGCTTTATTAGATTTTCAGATATTTGAGAATTAATTTTTGTCAATATTTTTTTGGAAACTTAAAATTTAAACCATTATAAAATAATTATTTGGATTCTTGCCTATTGGAAATGGGTGAATAAAATGAAACGAAACTCAGAATATTTTAACTTGACTTTGAATTTATTCTGAGAGCACAGAGAAATAGGTACGTCCGATTGCTACAAGGAGCTGCCAGAGACTAAGGGGTGCTGAGGGCTAGAGTAACCGGCAAGCTATCGGTAATGCAAGGGAATGCATTCCGCTGCTCCGTCTGCTGCTTAAGCCTAAAACAATAGTCCCGTTTTTATAACTGCATGCGGGCTCCAGATGGCTAAGCTCTCCATAAGATCGGAGACGAGCGACGCGTCGCAGCGCGTCGTATTGCAAACCCGGGCAACTCATAAAACTATAAATCGGGAAACGGATTTACTTTCCCCGCCTCAGCTTTCTACATCTGTTTAGGATTTGTTTTTGAAACATAAAAACTAGCAATTCCAACATTGCCATTTTGGATTATATGTTACAGTTATGAATGAATCTTGTCCACGACATTTTCTTATAATAGCCATTGCATCTTCGTAGCGTTGTTGCATATACCTCGGACTCTAATGTATGTTAATGATCGATCTTTTTGTGATAATTTTATTAAAAGAGTCGATAAAAGTAAATCAGTCAATATGTACCTGAAAGTGAATAATATTTCTTGTCTATTCACCATGGATAATTTAGATTACCGTTCGTCATTCTATTGTTATTATACACAAAAAAGTGAAAATTTCTCTTCCTCTTCAAGAGGAAGCTTTGTAATAGTAAAATTTTCAGTTGGAGGTGTTTGGAGTACGAATCATACGTTTTTAGAAAATGTCCGTGCGGATGGCTCTGTGTGTGTGTGTGTGTGTGTGTGTGTGTGTGGGCGTGTGTGTGTGTGTGTGTGTGTGTGTGTTGCTTTGGTGTGTTGGTTCTTTGTGTGTGTGTGTGTTGTGTGTATGTATGTACGTTATACGCCATAATTTTGGAACCATGCGACGGATCGTAAAAAATTTGACATGGTATATTTTTTAATTCTGAATTTAGGTCATTTTTTGCTTCTATGATTCTGACCAGTTTATGGCCATATTATAGCCCATATTTTCTATTTTGAAAATATTTTTGCTTTTTTATAATGACATGATTTAACAATATATTCAACAATATGTATCTTATAGAACATAAATTTGTCTACTTTTTTTTCCCGCAAGATTTTTTCTAGATTTGGAACTTTGGATCATTCTGCTTCATTTTTTTATTGATATAAACAGTAATTTTCTCGAAAAAACATATATTTCTCTCAAAAAATAAATAGTAAATGTTTTAAAAAATCATGACCAATAAAAAACAACGATATCTTACTACTTGTAAGAATTTTAAGCTATATTTGGTCACTTAGTTTTTGAGTAGAAAATCAAGACTAAAAAAATGTTTTTTTTATGTCGTACGATTACGTGTAAAAAGGTTAAATTGAGTTGAAATTTAGGAAAGGATTGATCTTTGATCACTTCAGCTAGGTTCTTTTTGTAGCTTATGAAACCTTTTTAGTTTAAAAGATATAAGGATTCAAATTCTTGTCACTCTCACCCTGTATAATCTGTGTGACTGAACATTATTATTTTTGTTAAACCATTTAATTTGATAATTAAAAGCTTAGTATGTTTTGAGAGTTTTCATGTTTTATAAAATTCTCGTGCAGATGGGTTTGTCTGTGTGTGTGTTGTGCGTGCATGCGTGCATGCGTGGTCGTACGTATATGTTATAATCTGGAACCGTGATCAGATCGCTAATAACGATTGACGTGCATATATGTTTTTCTGATTCTGAATTCGAGTAAAATTTCTTTAGATTGAGACTATTTTATGACCATTTCATGTCCATTTTCGATTTTGAAAAAATATTTTTGCTTTTTATTATGGATATGATTTATACAAATATTCAACAATAGTGTACCTAAAGACTGCTACCGTCTTAAGAGAGCTCGGGGCTTCAGTCCCGAGCGGATCTCCGGCGGAGACCTCTTCTCCCAGGAGATATGGAATAGCAGAAAATATTACGAGGGTTCTAAAAGGCTGACTGCGGAAGTACTGAAATGAGCTTTTAAATTTTAATAGGCGATTATGGGAATATAGAAAACAACGTCAAAGCGTCAAAAAGGCGACTATGGAATACAGAAAACGATTACGGATGGTCTAATAATCGCTGGGAGTGCTGAAATGAGCTTTAAAATTATAAAAGGCGATTTATGGGAGTTATAAGAAAACACGTCAGGGATCTTGAAAGGCGGCTGTGCGGTATGTAGAAATGCTATTGCTAAAGGTCAAAAAGGCGACTGTGGGAATACAGAAAAAGATTACGATGGTCCTAAAAATGCGGGACTGTGGGGTGCTTGAAGATGAGCTTTGAAATTTATAAAAGGCGATTATGCGGAGTATAGAAAACAACGTCAAGGTCTTGAAAGGCGGGCTCGTGGGTATGTCAGAAATCGTGAAAAAAATAATTAATCAAAAAATGAGAGCACCCGCAATTTTGTAATTTGCATGTTAGTTAATGTTATTAACGATTCGCGCAATTACTGGTATTTTTTGTAATTATCGATATATGTAAGTTATTTTAGGAGTTCACGGAGCTCTATCCTTTTGATATCCACCTTAACCCCCACTCCCCTGATACCCCTCCCCTACAAGTGTCTTCCTAACCTATCCTTTTAGTATCGAATAGTAGCGAATATTTAAATCAAAGAATGAGTTGATTGTCCCATGTAATTATCTTCCACTAGCAGAATAGGAGGAAGCTAAGTGCCAATGACTTGGCAGCGGTTTTTTAAACCGTTATAACTTGATAACTACACTGTGTAACTTCTAAAAAAACTCATGTTTAGAAATAATCTGTCTAAAAAAACCTTTTTAAAAGTAAAATCCTTGGCAAGATAAGGACTAATAAAAGTAGAAATCTCTAAATATAAAAATGTCAAGTAAATTTTTTTGCTATACGCATTTAAGATAAAATTAAAGTTGAAATTGGTTTTCCCAAAAAAGGATAGTATACTACTTAATTTTCTTTGAGCTGCTCGTTAGCTTTATTAGATTTTCAGATATTTACGAATTAATTTTTGTCAATATTTTTTTGAAACCCTAGTGGAAATGGATTTTATGCCAAAGTGTGCCAAGCTGTGCCAAAGTGTGCCAAAGTGTGCCAAAGCATTTAAATTCGGAAAAACTATACACTTTGGCACAGAATGGCATACTTTGGCACAGAATGACACACTTTGGCACACTTTTGGCACACTTTGGCATAAATGAGTTATTCGGGAATTTAGGACTTTGAAAATTTTCGGTCAAAATCTGGAAAACTTATATTCCCGGCGGATTGCCTTGTTAGGGCAGTTAATTAATAATTGTGGCTATTATTTAACCATTACTTATTGCTTTATCCGGATTTTAGATTGTTATTAACTTTTTCTCTTGTTTTTCAAAGATTTACGACTGATAGCAGCTTTAAGGCATTTACGAACTCGACAGTCAATGCTAATATCGTTAACAAGCGTGTTTATGCGTTAACAACAATAATTCATGCAATTATTATATTGTCAAAGTACTAAGTATCTAAAGCTGCTTGAAGTATACGAGCCCGAATTTATAACGAGTGTTCGTAGTCCGTCAGTGGTAGAAGTGCCAGCTTACTTAACCAAAGGTTCCGGCGATTCAAGTCTCAACTAGCGCTAGTATTTTTTTTATTCGATTATTTATTATGCGATGTTCTATCAGTCGCGGTGATACGTCTCCACGCGTACTGTCTATAGTAGCGCCATCTTGTACCGCGGGCAATGTTTTCTGGCCGCTGAGCGGCATGGTTATACCTCACTATGCCAAAGTGTGCCAACGCCTTCCAAGTGTGCCAAAGCTGCTCTGCCGGGCAAAGTGTGCTAAAAGTGTACGAAAGTATGCCACATACCTGCTGCGCCATATTATGATTAAACGAGAGATGTTTACTTTCCGAAAACCCTATGTCGTGTCACAGTGTTGCCATAGTGTGCCAAAAGTGTGCCAAAAGTGTGCAAAGGGAGTCTCGTTTTCTGAAATTTGGACATGCTTCTGCGTCACATCGGCAGTACCTTTGACCAGTCACTTTGGCACACTCTTGGCCACAATTTGCACCTTGGCATTTTTTGGACCACATTGGCACAGCTCATTTTCCCTGGGGAACTTAGAAATTTATAACCATGTATAAAATAATTCATATAGGCTAGGACAAAAGATCATCTTCAAAACTTTTAATATAAAGTTTATCTATGTTCAAATTTGTTGTTCTAAATCGGATCCCTTGCTAGACATAAATATAACGTTGACTGTGAGGACTTTAGAGTGAGAGTTTTGGTTTAAAATGGAGAAACCAAGGGACTTTGCAGTAAAAAAGCCATTTAAATAATGGCTTTACATATTTTTGCAATACTCTACTGCAAAATCTTACATGAGATCTTAGGTAAGATCTCACGCCAAAATCTTATCTGAATTAAGAGGGCAAAGTTAGTTATAGATCGAAAAACCTAATAAATTTGCTTTAAGAGTTAACTGACATGCCATATTGGTGAAACCATTTGGATGATACATCGGAAAATAGAGGTATTAAAGTTTTTTAGAGCTAATTATTCCATTTAAAATTTTTTAAAAATTGTACTTAAGGTTTTACATGAGATCTCACTTGAGATCCCAGCTGAGATCTCATGTAAAATCTCATGTAAAATTTTGTAAAAAAATTAAAAATAGAAAAATTAGCTCTAAAAAACTTTGATACCCGCCTTTTCCAATGTATGATCCTGATAGTAGCACCAATGTGGCATGCCAATTAACACTCAAAGCCGATTTATTAGGTTTTTCGATCTATAACTAACTTTGCCCTTCTAATTCAGATGAGATTTTGGCGTGAAAAAATTTAAAATCTCACCTGAGATCTCATGTGAGATTTTGCAGTAGGGTAATTGATATAAACTTTAAGATTATGAATAAAATAATATTGTGAATACATTATTAATGCTATAAATGAAGATTATTTGACGTTTTTCGATTTTAAAAATCACACTATTGGCTATCCAGCAGGCAAAAAAAACCGTAACAAAACAAGCCTAATTTTCGGATAGTGAATACTAAAATTGTTAGACAATATTCACAAGATTAGCCAAGTGATCGTGGAATAATTGTGAACAGATGTACTAAGAATTTTTTTTACGTTTCTTTAAGGTTAACCCATACTCAAATTCCTAACTTTGTTATATCCATAGTCATATTTTTTCAAATTCGTCTCAAATCAGTAGAACTTCTTTTCCAAAACCAGATTTTTCACATACAAAATATTGTTGAAATTTGTTCTTCTAAATTGGATCATTACTAGAATAAATACAAACATTGACGGTGAGAATTTTAGTTTTTGTTTTAAAACGGAGAAGCAAGCAACTTTGCAAGTAAAGCCACTTTTT
Source organism: Pteromalus puparum (assembly GCA_012977825.3). NCBI lineage: Eukaryota > Metazoa > Arthropoda > Insecta > Hymenoptera > Pteromalidae > Pteromalus > Pteromalus puparum. The sequence goes on from CM053171.1 coordinate 27,786,649, forward strand.
AAGAATTCTTTGCAATAATTCAACTAATATACTTTATATATTGCTTTAAATTGACGAATTTTTCGTTTTTTTTGTGACGAATATAAGTGCAAAACTTTATTATGTTACTTCTAGTACGCTGACTGTGAAAGCAAAATACTATTTTTATTTGATTCATTAACTCTTAATTAGAATGTACACCTATTGCGTTTTATTTTGCCACAACGAATCCATTGTATTTACTATCTACCATTTCATTGTAATCCTGTGTATAATGTTTGGCTCGGTTTGCTCGAAATTTAAACTTTGCGCACGTAGTAAATATTTACTTTGCACACTCGTTTCTTAATATACTACTAGCCAGTGTACACTCGGTAGTAGTGGATTCTGAAAGAACGTTTTTTGAAATGCTCCAATCAGAGCGCTCGACTGAAAGAAACTAACCAATAAGGCTGCGCCATTTCAAAAACGTTCTTTCAGAATCCACTACCACCGAGTGTACCTCGCTCGCTAACGCTCGCTCGGTTAGAGTTACTTATTAATTTTCTTATTAAAGGAAGTACTTGAATAAGGATGCTAAAATTTTATTGTTATGATGATTCTAACAATTTAATTTAGTTTTTTATTTATTTCATTAATTTAAACCATCAAACAGTATATGAGTACGGTATATGAGGTAAATTAAAAGTTTTTTTTAATTTAAAAGACGATCGAAACTTGATAGGATAATTGCATGTATGTATTTTTATAATTTACATTGGAATACTCGCACTCACTTACGCAATAGCACACGCACTCACATATACTTACTATATATATATATATATATATATATATATATATATATATATATACTTTTTTATAATGAGACATATATGCTTTCAGATTTTAACTGAGATATATAATCTCTTATTTGATAATAAAATGATAAATACATGATATTTAAATTTTTCAATTTATTTTTTACAGTGTGAAACATGAGGTCCAAATCCTTTAGGCAATAAAGTTTTTTGACAATTCGGACAGACTCGCGTGTAGCATCGTTTAATATGTCGTGCCATATTTTGTGGTGTTTGAGGTATCTGACATCTAGAACATATTGGCATTTCCTTTTTGTGGCATCTCTCATTATGTTCTCTTAATGATTCCTTCGTAGAGTAATTCTTGAAGCACGTCTTACAAGTAAATTTTAAAAGTGCATGTTCTGATTCATGCCGTTTAAAATTATCCAATTTATCAAATAATAAATTGGAGTTATCAACATTACAATAAAATAGTGATTCTGTAAGTGATTCTGGAACGTCGATTTTATATATATTTTGTTGTATATATATTTAGAGATAGCATTGCCAGGGCATATGCAAGTTTCACATAAATGAGTTTTATTGTTCCATAAGTCATTTCCTACATTGACGGCTTCAGCTAAATTTAATCCAAAGTTTATAACTTGGTGATAAACAGAGCAGTTGACGTGCACAAGGTCCCCTGGACGCTGAATACCTATTTCATATTTTATTCCATGTTTTTTTAAAAAAGAAGGCTTGATAACTACATTTTTGTGGTTTAAAGGAAATTTATCTAGCCACAAGTCATCCCATATTTTATTCCTTGATTTTAAATGGGTGATTGTATCTTTTAAAATTTTGTTGAACTTATTATTGTCTTCCGGTTTCACTATAAGCCATCCTTTCCATGAATTTTCAGCACCACAGTGTATAATATTAGCACTATCTAAATATCCATCTTCTAAATGAATATCGGAAAATGAATAAAGTTCTCCAAAATAGTACGTTGTAATATTAATACCTATAATATTTAATATAAGTGTTGAAATTTATTTGATGGTTGTTTATTTATTTAAGCAAATACAATACAGAGCGTAAACTTGTCTTAAGGTGAAGAGATACAAATATGAATATGAGAATGTAATATTGAACTGTGAACTGTCGCGTGCTGATGGCTTTCTCGTACTGACTGGCTCCCTGCCGGTCCGGCTGCTTTTAAACCCTTGGGCCCTATCATAAAAACCCAGGTCAGCTTTTCCTTCCTTGGGGAGAGATGACCGTAGTGGGGGTGTATAGCGGGCAGATACTGCGTGAATATTGTTGAATTCCAACAATAAGTAAATTAACTAACTATTTTTACAAGAAAATGTTTTATAGAAAATTATATTTTTCTCCTTAAGAATAATTTTTTTATAATTACCATGGCAAACATTCAGATCCAAATTATATTTAGGGTCAATATTATGTGGGAAATATTCAAGGTAAGATGGTAAACTTGGATTTCTATCTACATTCATAGCATATATCGGCTTTATATGTTTAGTACCAAGTAGATCAATGGCCTCTTCATATATTTTTACACTTTCAATGTCCGTGAAATTTGATTTTGGAAGATCATACTGTGTTGACTATTTAAAAATTTATAGTACAAAAAATTAAATTAATTAATTTACGAACCGTAAAAAATGTTAATATAATAGAAGATATTAAATAACTATACATGTTATATATTAAATAACTATACATACTCTCACTCACATTCACACATACAACATTACACCTACATGAGGTACATCCAGACTTCCGTTTTATGATTGCGNTGCGATGCAGTGTCACTATCCAGCTTCTTATCTTACGCACAACCTTTGTCACTTTGTGCACGCTCTCTCCCTCTCTCTTACGCACACGCTCCGTCTCTCTTCTACGCACACGCTCGCTCTCTCTTTTTTTACGCTCTGTCTCTCTTCTGCACCCAAGCTGCCCCTCACACACACACACACACACACACACACACACACACACACACACACACACACACACACACTTACAAGTGCACTCACACACTTACAAGTGCACTCACACATATTCACTCATACATTCACACATACGAAGATACTCTCACACGAGGTAATGTTAGACTTCCGTCTTATGATTGCGGACTTCTGTATACTACACACGGACCTCCGTCTTCTGCATGTGGACCTCCGTCTTGTAAATTCGTATTTACATGTGTGTATGCACACTTGCCTACACTTACACTTACTCGCATTCAATCAACCTGTAGCTGAGGTCTAGGCGTATATGACTGAACACATACCCACATACACATACACACTCACACACACACACTCTCACACACATACGCACATACACACACACACACACACACACACACACACTCACCTAAGAATTATATTACTAAACTGATTAAATTGAATAAAAACGAATTAAATACTTAGTAATAAGAAAAAGATTCAAGTATTTTATGAATCTCCGTTACTTTAATTTATCAATTTAATTTCGATTTTAATTTTACATTTTTTGTATTTAGAAATTTGTGTAAATTTCTAAAATAACATTTTTGTAAAGTATATTACTAAAATTAAATTAAAGAAATCATATCCATAACAAAACTTGGATCTTTGTTGATTTTACGCTGTTATTCAAATTACGATACGTGACCTTTAACCTTAATAGAGAATTTCAAACCTTCACCTAACCTAATACACATAGTTATTCTATAGTTAATTCATAATACACATACCTTAAATCTTTCATTCAAAACCGCAATGTTTGCAATAATTTTTTCATGTTCCTTTAGATTCACGTAAACTCCATCCACTGCAGTGGCTTGTAATTGAACATATTCAAAATTTGGTTGAAATAATTTTACTGTTTCCTTTACTATTAAAATATCAGGATTAACTACTCTGCGAAACTTTAAAATTAATGTTCATATTATTGACACTCTTACATAAACTTCTAAGCAAAAAAAATTATTTCAACTTACAATAGAAATAGGATTACCAACTAATAAATCAGACGGTTTTTTAATAAGATTTTTAACTCCTTCTAAATAATCTTCACGGTTCACACTGTGATCAGCTTCGTAATATTTTATAAATTTACTCATTATTAATTATTATTCATAATTATTATTTATTAGTTATTTGAAACTTATTAAATTACGTTTACGCGTAATATGTAACTCACTCCGAATCGTTTTGATAACTGACTGTGATTGGAATGCCAACTAGTTTACGCTTTACTATGTATATGTATATTCCCTTGTATATATCCGCACGTTCAAAACAACACAATGGTATACTTTCCTATAAGAGTTCGGTTCAAATTCTAGTTACACACACATACTCGAATACACATTCAGACGCACATACTCACTCACACATACTCATAAGAAAATGTTTTTTACAAACACTCAACAAATTTCAAATTTTCCTTTTCTAATTAAAATTAACCTTTTTCGAGTGGTTAAGGAAGTTTAAAACACCATTGAAATATTTGTATTTTTATTTTCATTATCGTTTTTGCATCTTGTATATCTTACCTAATTTACTTGTACCCTATCTTGTTGTAAATGGCTTTAGCCCGTTTTTTGGAAATAATCAAATAAATAATCAGAATGCACAAGACGGAGGTCCGAAGGCATATATCATTTTGGAAGCTTATATAGATAAATTAGAAATATGATTCATGCAATTTCAAGAAATGTTTGTACGAATGTGTGTGTGGACGAGTGTGTGAGTGTTAAGTGAATTTAACCGTGCATAGTAGACGGAGGTCCGTGTGTTTTGATTTTTTGATTTTCATTTTAATTATCGTTTTTGCATCTTGTATGTCTTACTTAATCTACTTGTATTATCATCTTGTTGTAAATGGCTGTAGTCCGTTTATTGGAAATAATAAAATAAATAAATAAATATCAGTTTACTTTATTATTAACTAAACTATAATTACATTATGTTGTTGTGTATTTAGTTAGATTATAATTAAAGAATTTTTACAGTGTTTGGAAATAACTGTCCATTTCATCATTAACTGTAAAATAAAATTTAAACTATTAGAATATCTTTTGTGTCTGATTTATTTACAGAAATAAAATCTTTAAGTACCATTTTTAAAATACCATATACTTGAATGAAGTCCAATTTTAAGTTTAGTGTTAATGTTGAAAATCAAATCATTTACATCCGTAGCTATAATTTATAAATATGAAAGTTTTATTTTAAAATAATATAGTTTTAATATATGACTTTATTATACTTTCAGTACTCACAATGTATTTTTTCATATGCTAATTTCAATTTTTTATTTTTGCATGATATTATGCGTTTTAAAACTTTTCCTTTTTTTACTCCCCGCAGTTTGTTGAATACTGCAATTATAATGTGATTATTAATTAAATTATATTTTACATTGTTTTATAATTCTTACGTTTTTGGACAAATTTAGCCATGATTTATATTTGTAAATATCTGTAAATTAATCTGAATTTGATGATAATACTGTCACTGAGGAAATATTCTTATATCATGAAAAGTCGCTATATTACTGTTATTGGGTTTATCGTTACTGTTTCTTCCGACAGGATTCCTTATGATGTAAACACGCACACTTCAATAAAATTTCTATGAAATACATACTTCTGAATTTGAAATTGAGAATAGTTAATATTGAATACGCTGTCATCAGTTACCTTCTATACCCAGTCGCTTATACATCGTTTGTCTTGAGAGTTGATTGTGTGACAGTACATCAGTCGCTTATTATAACGTGCCTTATAATTTTTTCTTTGATTTATTTGAGTAAATTTATTAAGTTAAGTGTTATTATAAATTATTATTAATCGATCATTTAAATTATACTTATTAAAAATTAGTTTAAGATGGGTAAACGAAATAACAGTGCTTCTAATAATGAGGATTTTGAAAGTAAACGGATAAAATTGTCTTTGAGTATTACATTTAAACAACTGGAAGCAAATTTATCAAGGTAATTATCAAGGTTATTATTATTATCTTGTGATATGATTTAATTATATATTTAATTCGGTTTTAATAGTTCAGGCCAAAGGGGCGAGAAGCGTGTTAATTTAGGAATAATGTTTTATATGTCATTATAGTTAATGTATTAATGTTATATTAACTTAGTTTGTTGTAAAGTATTATTCAATAGATAATATATAATATTATTTGCCGAAATACTCAGTTTTCAAAGTCGTGGCCGACTTACGCCTTTTTTACAGGCATTGATATATTTTATAAATATCTATATGTTTATGAATATAATTAATTTTTTGTTTCAGTACTAAGATAACAGCTAGAATTACAAATAAAAGTAATGAAATTACATATAGTTCAGGAAAACTATTTAATGTCGACTGTAATGATCTTGATGGCGAATTCCGTTGTACGATTTTCAACGATGCGGTACCATTATTTTACGAAAAAATGAAAGTATGTTACTATTTTAAGTCAAATTAATTATATAATCTTATTATCAATGTTTATATTGTCAATTATTATTAGGTTGGTAAAGTTTATAAGTTCAAAAATTTCAACATCAACACGGCGAACAAAAAGTATAGTGCTTATAAAAATACTTATGAAATGATACTTAACAAAGATACTATTATTCAAGAATTGGAAGATGATAATATTATTCCATTACATAAGTTCAACTTTCTTGATTTTATTTCATTCGTATCATGTAATAAGGATGACTTAATAGGTAAAGTATTCTTTTTTTTTCATGTTTTATTGAAAATTATAATTTAAGTTATTCCTCTTATTTAAAATTTAATTTTAGATATTGTTGGCATTATTGTGAAGGTTGATGATACAGAAGATTTGAATAATTCTAAGTGTTCTACTTTCATTAAGCGAGAAATTCAAATTCAGGACAATTTAAATAATGAAGTAAGTTTGTATCGTATTAACTATTTACTAAAATTTGATAGTTTATTTGATTTGATAAACTTTGTCATTTATCCCTATACTTTATCTTTAATAAATTGTGACTTATTATAAACTGGTTCTAATAACATTGTATAAGTTTTAGAAAAATAACTTAATATAGTTTTATCAATCACATTTTTTAATTTCATTTTTTTAAATGTTTCAGATTACTGTCGTTTTTTGGAATGATAATGCAAAATCTTTCTCTGGAAATATCAATGGTATTATTTCAATAAAAAGTGGTAAAGTCACTGAATACAAAAATATAAAAAAATTATCTGTTGTTCGTAATTCTTCGTATAAAATTAATGATTCTACGCATAATGCTGTTATTACTGACCTCCGTCTTGTGCTTTTTGAGGTCCGTCTTAATAATACCGTATTTAATTACAAATTATTATTATGTATACATAAAAACTAAACCATGTTGTATAGAAAAATTTTAATTGATCATTTTGTAAAGTATATATACTTCGTAATTTTATCTGGAATGTATCTTATCTTCTACTTTACCTGTATTTAGATACTTATGTACACTATTATCAATATCGAAGCTAGGTTAATAGTATTTACGTTTAGAATACACAGAGCTTTTTCAGTAGTCGAAGTAGTCAGTTTATAAGCATCGCTTTCGATTTAGTTTTCTTCAGAGGTACACATATTTTAAAATATTATATTACACGTGCACGACTTTTATAGTTAAATTTTCTCACATCAAATTAATAATTTTATTTAAAATTTAAGTTATTTATTTATTCTTTGATAATGTAATTACTTTGTATGTTTTTAAACAATATAAAGTACATATGAAGATCAATTTTTGCATTTAATTATTGACTATACAAGGTATATACATATATATATATATATATGCGCGGGCGTGCGTATGTGTGTGTGTGGGCGTGCGTGTGGTTGTGCGTGTGCGTGTGTCTGTGCGTGTGTGCGTATTTACATACTTGGTTATTAAGTTTAATAATAAACGATTTAAAATAGAACGTGAAATGAAGGACACGAAGAAATTGAAAATCTGTAAGTTGAATGTAATTTTTATATTCAAAATTACATAAAATTATTTAACTGTTAAGACTTATTGTTGCGACAGAGCAGTTTTGGTGTTAACAATATAAAGTGAAATATTGAGTGTTACGATCATAATTGCTAAATTTCGCTTCCACACACACACACACACACACACACACATCACACACACACACACACACACACACACACACACACACACACACACACAAACACACACACACACACACACACACATACTCTTACCACACACTACACAAATACCTCGTACTAAAACTTTAGAATTTATAATGTTTACTTATATTAAGTTCATTTAAAGCCGCAAAGAATTTTTGTAAAACCTTACTAAAATATTTCATGTGTATTACTGAGTATAGTAATATATGCAAATGTTATTTATAGAAGTTGAACCTATGTCATGTGCACAATGATCTCTTTTTGTAAATGCAAACCTCCGTCTTGTACGCTAAGACCACCGTCTTATGTACGGAGACCATCGTCTACTACACACGGACCTCCGTCTACTATTCACGGACCTCCGTCTTGTGCATATGGGATTATAATTGCGCATGCACGATTGCACTCACTTACACACTCACACACACTCGTCCACACACACATTCGTACGAACATTTCTTGAAATTACATGAATCATATTTCTAATTTATCTATACATATGTATATCTATATGCTTCCAGAGTGATATATGCTTTCGGACCTCCGTCTTGTGCATTCTGATTACCGTCTTATGAGGATGTTCATATGGAACTTTTTCATCTTCATGAGGACCTCTGTCGTGTTTCGCATTTAATTATTTACTATACAAGGTATATATATCTTATGGTAATCTTCGATATAATAATAATGAATAATTTATATATATTCATTTTTATATATTTATTGATTTTAATTTCTTTTTCAGGTATATTGTCTTAGTATTACAAAATGTTGAATGAATTAGCAAAAAGGATTGTTATTGGTAATAATAGTTACTTAAACATTCATAATATGCTATTGGATACTCATATATTTAAATTCAATCGAATTCTTGAAACTCAAACGTCATTTTCAATGCAATCTTCGATACTTATTCAGAGACCACATAATATACAACCTGTTCCAATTGATACTGAGTATATTCCGATACTTTTTTCGAGTCATAATGAACATGGACATTGGAACTGTATTTGGTATTCAAATCGTGTCGTTCACGTATTTGATAGTTTAAACAACAAGTATTTGTCAGACGATTGCAAAATTTTCATTTATAGATTATTTCCTTATCAGGACATTAAAATCAGTTTTGAAGAAGTACAGAATCAACTAAACAATTATGATTGTGGAGTGTTTTCTATTGCATTTGCTACATCAATTATTTTCAATTTTTGTCCATGTGGTTTACGTTTTGATATTAACAAAATGAGAGAACACTTATTAAAAATGTATGAGACAAATTGTTTACAAATGTTCCCTCTATCAACTCATTATTACAATAGTAGTGATTTCATTACAAATATTATTCCACCAATCCGGGTGGTCGGACACATACCGGAACGAAGAAAATCGATGTCAATGAATACTATGAACGAACCAAGAAAAGAGGTACAGGGAAACCTGACAGTTGACACCCTAAAGGTGCCAACAGCGCAAGACGGTGGATACCCAATCCACAAGTCAACCAGCAGCACTAGTATAGCCAGCGCGATGAGTGCCGCTGAATACGAAAATATGACAGGGATAGGGTTATGGCTAAAAGAACACGCCAGCCTCCGAGAAAAGTTGCTGGAAATAAGACGAACGAACGGAGAGATGATGAAAACTCTGGATAAGCAGAAGAACGTGAATACAACAATCAAAGAGGGACTACCGGTAATAGGAGCTATTATGATTGAAGTTTTCACGATGCTCGACAAGATGGAGGATGGCGCGAAAACGTTGTCAGCTCAACAACCTAGAGAAGACCACTCGAAGCCTCGCAAGTCGAAGAAGAGGGGACGGACATCATCAGACGGTGGCGGCGGTACCCCCGCTAAAAAAGATAAGAAGGAGGTCAGATCTGCACCTACTACGAGCAAAACGCAAGAGGAAGCTGCAGATACACACACACAAGGGGCTTGGCAGCTAGCTGCAGGAAGAAGAGCAAAGAAGAAAGGACAGAACAGACAGGAGCAAAGCCAGCCTCAACAACTGAGGAAAAGCGCAGGGAAGACCTCGCGGCAGAGGGGAGACGCAATCCTCATAAGACCGGAATTGGGTAAGACTTACGCCGATATCTTGAGAGAGATCAAGGCAAAGGTTAAGCCAGAAGAATTAAATACAGAGGTTAAGTATCTTAGCAAAACGAAAGACGGTGGCGTTTTGGTTGTCGTGGGTAAGAGTGAAGACAAAATGGAATCACTCAAGACGGCCATACAAACCGCAATAGGGCATGCAGGCACAGTTAGGGGCAAGATTACCAGAACTACACTGGAGATCAGGGACATTGACGGCCTTACGACAAAGGAGGAAGTCTGCGGCGCCATCGCTGTGGCCACGGGGTGCGACGAACAAGATACCAAAGTGCACCTCTTCGAACCAAACTCGAGAGAGCAGAGGGTGGCAGTGGTCGAAATGGACCAGACTAAGGCCACAGCCCTGCTTAATATAGGCAAGATCCGTATCGGGTGGGTCAACTGCCGGGTGCGGGTTCGAGCGAGCGCCACGCGATGCTACCGGTGCCTCGGGTACGGTCACGTTAAAGCGCAATGTAAGGGTCCCGACAGAAGCACCAGCTGCTGGAAGTGTGGTGCGGCTGGGCACAAGGACAAGCAATGCTCTATGCCGGCTCAAGAAATGAAGTGTTTCTTGTGTACAGAAGCAAAGGTGCCTTGCGATAGGGCGGCGCATGCTCCAGGAACCGGAGCGTGCGCGGTCTTCCGCAACGCCCTAAACGCGGCTAGGACCCAAAAATAATGGCGCGAATACTGCAAGGTAATCTGCACAGGAGCAGGCTGGCTCACGATCTCCTACCGCAGTTCATCGCAGAGGAGAGTGTGGATATCCTCCTCATAAGTGAGCAGTATATGGACCGAGATGCACCTGGCTGGGTGTCCAACGGTGCAAAAACTGCCGCTGTCTGGGTGCCCAGGCGGGGAATCGCGGATGCGGTAACCGGAGACGATTACGTGCGGGTGAGGGTGGGTCGCGTCACTTACTTCAGCGTGTATCTGTCACCGAACCTAACTGCAGCCGACTTCGCGACAAGGTTAGGGGCCCTAGAAGACGCGATAAAAGACGTTCCTGGGGACCTAGTAGTCGGGGGCGACTTTAACGCGCGAGCGACAGAGTGGGGCATGCCACAGACGAATAGGAGAGGTAGGGCGATACTTGAGATGGCAGCAAGGATAGGACTGGTAGTTGCGAACGAGGGAAATACAGCTACCTACCGCAGACCAGGTTTCGGGGAGTCGATACCGGATGTAACTTTCGCTGGGGAAAGTACGATCCGCAAGATAAGGGGCTGGCACGTTACGGAAGAATTTACTGCTAGCGACCACCAGTACATTCTTTTTAATATCGAGGAAGAACGCGCGGAGAGGCGAAGTAGCGGAAACAGCCGGGAACCACGATGGAACACTCGACGTCTTAATCGGGAGGCGCTTACGGAGGTGATTCGAAGCGCAGAATTACCTTCTAATGGGCTTCCGGACGAACTAGGCGGACGTGAGAAAGCCGAAATCCTAGTAGAACGCACTACTAGGCTAATCACCGAGATGTGCGACGCAACGATGCCCCGAGTATCCACCGGCCACCTCAGACGTCCGGTTTACTGGTGGACGGGCGAAATCGCTGAGCTTAGAAAGCAAAGCCTTCGAGCCAGAAGAAGAGCTCAAAGGGCCCATAACCGCCCAACGGCTCAAGAACTTGCTCGCGGGTACGACGAGGCGAAGAAGAGACTCCGGGACGCAATCAAAGAAAGTAAGCGCCGCTGCTGGTACAAGATCCTAGATGATGTAGAGAACGATCCGTTCGGCGAGGGATACGCGATCGTCACGCGAAAAATAGGAGAAATGGGGCGAATGGAACCGATGGCGGCAGAGGCGATCGAGAAGATAATTGACAAGCTGTTTCCCACCCATCCCACCCGACCTCAATTAGAAATGACGGACGAACTGACGGATGAGATACCCCTTTTTAGCGAAGGCGAACTTATCGCGGCAACTTCTTCCCTGAAGAGCGGTAAGGCTCCGGGACTGGATGGCATTCCCGCGGAAATACTTAAGGCCGTTGCCAAACAACGGCCTGAGCTGCTCCTGGAAATGTACAATCAGTGCCTGGTGCAGGGCGTGTTCAGTCCGCGGTGGAAAAGGGCTAGGCTAGTCTTAATTGAAAAAGCTAAAGGTCAGGCGGGCGCGGAGCCATCGTACAGGCCGTTGAGCCTGCTCGACACTATGGGAAAGACAGGCGAATCGCTAATAAAGCCGCGAATATTAAGCGCCGTCAGGGAGGCGGGAGACCTTTCAGACAAGCAATACGGCTTCAGAAAGGGACGCTCAACAATCGGCGCGATCAGAGAAGTAACGGACACGGTCAAGAAAACGGATGAAGCGTGTCATGCGGCCAGGCCATTGGTCTTGCTCGTGACACTAGACGTGAAAAACGCGTTCAATTCGGCTAGACGGGTCGACATTTTGGATTCTCTGCGATCGTTTGGGGTGCCTTGGTACATCATGCGAGTCGTAGAGGATTATCTGAGGGAGCGCACGATCGAATACGAAACCGTGGAGGGACGTAAGAGCAGGCCCATAACGGCAGGGGTGGCGCAGGGTTCAATCTTGGGACCGGACTTCTGGGGCATTCTGTACGATGGGTTACTCAGAGTAGAAGTACCGGAGGACGTTAAACTCGTCGGGTACGCGGACGACGTAGCGGCGGTTATAATAGCTAGAAATGTGGAGATCGCGCAGCGCAAATTGAACGCGGTAATGGCCCGGGTGCTAAAATGGATGACCGACCACGGACTACAGCTAGCACTCGAAAAGACGGAGATAGTTCTCTTGACTAGGAAGCGTGTCCCGACCATCATACCGATGCGCGTCGGAGACGTAACAATAACGACGAAGCCGACAGCCAAGTACCTGGGGGTAACCCTAGATACGAAGCTGAACTACGGGGCGCATATAGATAGAGTATGCGAAAAGGCGGCGATTAGGGTGGCGCAGCTTAGTCGATTAATGGCCAACGTGCGCGGGCCTAGACCGGCAGTCAGACGACTCTTAATGGCAACCACAAATTCTATTCTTTTATACGGAGCGGAGGTGTGGGCCGATGCCATGCAGAAGAAAAAGTATCGTAAGCAGATAATGGCGGTGCAACGAAGAGGGGCGCTTCGGATCGCGTGCTCGTACCGAACGGTATCCGGGGACGCGTCAATGGTTATTGCGGGGGTGATTCCCGTGGATCTGCTTGCAATTGAACGCAAGCGGATCTACGAGAGTCTTCGGGAATCGGCTAGGGTGGAAATCCGAACCGAGGAACGCGGTAGGACGATGCGGAAATGGCAGGAGCGATGGAGTGAATGCTGCCATGCGAAATGGACGAAATCATTGATTAAGGAGGTAGGCCCGTGGGTAGGCAGAAGATGGGGGGAGGTCAATTTTTATCTCACCCAATTTCTTTCCGGACACGGCTACTTTAGGAGTTACCTGTTCGCGATGAACAAGGTAGCGACACCGGGTTGCAAATACTGCGGTGACGAACGGGACGACGTGAGACACACGTTTTTTGACTGCCCTCGGTGGGCTGATAGGCGTAGAATCTTAGAGGCGACGGTAGGGGCATTTACGCCCGACACGGTAGTGAAAACGATGCTTGCTAGCGAGCAGAATTGGGACGACATAACGGCGTTCGTGGAGACGGTTCTCCGCGCGAAAAATAGTGACGGGTGCTTAGCTGACTAGACGACGATAGATGACCTATAGGTCGTAACAAGACAGGCGACCCCCCGAAGGAATGCGAAAGCGGCTACCGGGGGGATTCTCGCGGCCATATGAGAGGTGGAGTTTTAGTGGGTATGCCTGGCGTCTGTCCCGCGCCAGGAGAGTCCCACACACGGGGAGTCCCGCACGGCTCCTGCCATGGTGCATTAAGCATTTCTCCAACTCTCCGGATAAACAAAAAAAAAAAAAAAAAAATTCCACCAATACGAACGTTAAGCATGCAAATCGTTTTCAAGTATCAAATTTAAGTTTTTACGAAATTGACTTTGCATATCTTGAATCACAAAAATCAAATAAATTTTTTAATGAACAAAAATCGTTAATGGAATCAGCTTTAAAGAAAAATGGAAGATTTGATAATCATAACGAAATTTTAAGTAAAAACAATAATATTGAATGCAATAAAGACACCCTTTTAGACAATATACTAATCGAACAAATTCGTGTATCTAAAAAAAGTAAAAAAAAATATATGATGCCAAATGTTATAACAATATCTGAACATACGCAAATTAAAGAAAAAAATAATGATTTAAAAATTACCAGATTAGTGAAATCAAAACATGATAAAAATAAAGAATATTACGAGAAAAATAAAAAATGTATTATAAAAAAAAAGAAAGAAATCTACATGCATCATTTTATAAAAAAAGATGATAAACAAATAATTTCAGAAAAGAATAAAAAGTATTATAACAAGAAAAAAAATTTAAGTAAAAAAGTATCAATCGTTTCTGTTAATGAAAAAATATCAATATCAAAAATAGACGAACGGTTTAATTATGATGATCAACTATTGCTAGTTAATGACAATATTTCTTGCAAAAATGTTACAACAAAATTAGAGAATATTAAAATAGACGGTACAAAGCAAACAAAAGACATACATATGAAAACTGAAGATAAATTGAATTTTAGTAACAATAGCAATAGAAAACGGAGACATGAATTTACAATTAATGAATTTGTTGAATCAAAGAAAGCGAAAAATGCACATTATTACAAAGATAAAAGAGACATTATTTTAACAAAAAGGAAAGTATTGAATGCACAAATAACAGACAACTATAAATGTGCTTTTATTGCTAATTCTGATATTATTGAAAGTTCAATTGAAGAAAGTAATATTGGTAATTTAAATTTGCAATGTGAATTCTGTGAAGCAAAACATTTTAGTTTTGAACTTCCTCGAGATAAAAAATTTTCTAACTGTTGCCATAAGGGTAAAATAGTTTTACCTAACCATTATGATTATCCTGAAGAAATAAAACATTTATTCATTTCAAATAAACAATTTAAAAATTATATTAGATCATATAACAACGCAATTGCATTTGCTAGTTTTGGCGCTACTTTTGACAAACTTTTCAGTCAAGGACCACCTGTTGTCCGAATATGCGGGCAAGTATATCACAATGCTTATTCATTGCATCCACAAGATAATACACAAAGAAAGTATGGTCAATTGTATATCATTGACAATGAGGAAGCAAATATGTATAGAAAGGTAAATGATTCTCATTGGTCTTTAGAAATTTTAAGAAAGTTAGATAATTACATGAGACAAAAGAATTCGTACGCTGAAGCCTATAAAATGATGTATGAAATTGAATTAGAGATGAGTAATAATGATAATCTTCCTGAAGTAAGAATGCTAATAAAAAGAAACAATAATTATGATAAAAATCGTTATAACCCTGCGGGATGTAACGAAGTTGCTATAGTGTTTGTAGCAAATGATGGTGAACCTCCGATAGAAAGGGATATTTGTATATATACAAAATCAAAGGGTCCAATAAGACTTCCTTATATAAGTCGACATGTAGATCCAATGACATATCCGTTAATTTATCCGCGGGGAGGTTATGGATGGATGCCTTATATGAAATCTAAAGACAATAAAACTAACATATCAGCACTACAATTGTATAGTTATAAATTAAGTATAAGAAATAAATTTAGTCCCTATTTAAACTTAGGAAAATTAACTCAACAATATATTGTTGATGCTTGGGTCAAAGTAGAAGGTTCAAGATTATATTATATACGGCAAAATCAAGATACATTAAGAACAGAATTATATAAAGGACTAATGGATTACATAACAAACAAACAAATAGATGAAAATGTTAAAATAGGTAAGATGTTTATTTTACCATCTAGTTTTACAGGAAGCCCTAGAGCTTTACATCAAAATTTTATTGACTCAATGGTACTTGTGCAAACATACGGTAACCCTGATTTGTTTCTTACCATGACATGCAATCCAAAATGGTTAGAAATTGTAAATAATATTGAAAATTTTGAGCAACCTATTAACAGACCGACTATAGTGGTGAAAGTGTTCAATCAAAAAATAAAAGAACTCAAAGAAGACATCATTAAAAAACAAATTTTTGGAAAATGTATCGCATATAGTTATGTTATTGAATTCCAGAAAAGAGGATTGCCTCATATACATATGTTAATTTTTTTAGATAAAGAAGATAAATTGTATAACAATGATTTAATAGACGATCTCATTTCTGCTGAAATACCTGATAAATCAAGGCATCCTAGATTATATGAAATTGTTAAACAATTTATGATTCATGGTCCTTGTGGTGAACAAAACGAAAAATCTTCTTGTATGGAAAATATGAAATGTACTAAAAAATTTTCAAAAAGTTTTAATGAAAACACTATAACTAACACTGGTTATCCTCTGTATAGGCGAAGAAAAGATAATCGAAAAATATATTTTTCTTCAAATACCTGGGCGGATAATAGGTTTGTTGTACCCTATAATCCATATTTACTTTTAAAATATAATTCCCACGTAAATCTTGAAGTATGTTCAACAGTATTATGCGTGAAGTATTTGTTTAAATATTGGTATAAAGGGCAGGATTGTGCATTTATTGAAATGAAATTAGACCAAAAACATATTAATGATGATACAAATAATATTCAAGAAAATGTTAAATTTGAATACGACGAAATCAAACAATATATTAATACAAGGTATATTTGTCCTCCCGAAGCAATGTATCGCTTATTAGAATATGTTATAAGCGAATTATCACATGTTATTTTTAGATTACCGGTTCATGATAAAAATGAACATTATGTTTATTACAAAAAAGATTGTGAAATGGAAATATTGAATAAAAATGTTAGCACACAACTAACTGCTTGGTTTGAACTCAATCAAAAAGATAAAGAAGCACAGCAATATTTATACACTGAAATACCTCAGCATTATGTATTTGACAAAAAAACGAAACAGTGGAATATACGAAAAAAAAAGAATAAATCTGTTTTAAGTAGAATGTATCTTGTTAGCCCAAAACAAAAAGAACGTTTTTATTTGAGATTATTATTATTACATGTTAAGGGAGTAACTTCATATGAACATTTAAAAACGTTTAATAACATTGAATATTCAAATTATTTTGATGTTTGTAAAGCAAGAAATTTAATTGAGACAGATGAAGAATGGGATAAATTTTTGAAAGAAGCATCTCAATATAAATTTCCATTTAATATGTGTCAGTTATTTAGTTACATATGCGTGTTTCATAATCCAGTTGATGCTGAAAATTTGTTTCAAAAATACAGAACTGAATTTTACCCTCCAACAATGGATGATGTAGAAGGCACTCAATATGCATTGAAAACAATAAATAACATTTTAAGTTCTCATGGCTTTTCCACGCATGATTTTAATTTACCTGAAATAGAAACATATGATTTTGATTGTGACACTGAAGTCGATAACATGTTTCAATTAAATGACAATTTATTAGAAAAAAGAATTTCAACTTTGACGGACGCTCAAAATATAATTTTTAACATGGTAATAAATGCAATTAATGGGAAGTCGAATGTTAAATGCATATTTATTGATGCTCCTGGAGGAACTGGTAAGAGTTACCTACTAAATACGTTAATTGCTTACTTTAAAAATAATCAAATAAAGTTTGTGACAGTTGTTCGGACTGGAATAGCAGCTAATTTGTTAGAAGATGGTAAAACTGTACATACAACATTCAAATTACCGTTTAATATTAATGAACAAAGTACATGTAATATAACGGCAAATAGCAACTATGGTCAAGAAATGAAGCTTGTGCAAGTTGTAATTTGGGATGAAATAACAATGACACCTAAACATGCTTTTGAAGCAGTTGATAGATTGTTTAAAGCTATATGTGATAACGATAATATTTTCGGTGGAAAAGTTGTTATTGTGTCTGGTGATTTTCGGCAAACATTACCTATTGTTAAACACGGTAACAGAACACAGATAATTGAAAACTGTGTAAAAAAATGTCACATGTGGCACAATTTTATATCTATGTCATTGAAAGAAAATAAACGCGTAACTGAATCGGATTTAAATTTTAAAAAGTGGCTGTTGAAAGTGGGTGACGGAAAATTTGACAACACATTTGAAGAACAAAATGAAATAATTAATATACCCAAAGAAATGTTATCGAATGGAAATATAATTGATGAAATATATGGAACCTACTTCGTTCCAAATAAACATGATTATTATGATAATATTATTCTGGCACCTAAAAATAATGACGTTTTAGAAATTAATAATAAAATTTTATCATTAATAAATGAACCTGAACGAGTTTATGTAAGCAATGATTCTGCAGAAGATTCAAATAATGAAAAATTAAACACAATATTGCCCTTAGAATTCTTAAATTCCTTAACACCTAATGGTTTACCTCAGCATAAGCTTCAATTAAAAAAAGGAGCTATTGTAATGTTATTAAGAAATTTAAGTATCAACGAAGGCCTTTGCAATGGTACGAGATTAGTTATAAAAGAAATGCATAATTACTCACTTTTAGCGCAAATAATAACTGGTAGTAGAACTGGTTCAACTGTCTTATTACCCAGAATAAATTTATCTGCATCTGTAGAAGAAATACCTTTTACCATGACAAGAAGACAATTTCCTGTTAGACTTGCTCACGCTATGACAATTAATAAGGCACAAGGACAATCATTTAAAAAAGTTGGAGTTTATCTTACATCTTCAGTATTTAGTCATGGCCAATTGTATGTAGCTCTATCCCGAGCAATGCATAAAAAATACTTGAAAGTTTTAATAAATGTGAATGAACTATTATTCAATGAAAAAGAAACTAATAAGAATAAAACAATTAACAATAAAAATTACACTAAAAATATTGTTTTTCATGAAATACTATTGTAGCGTCCGCTCAGGCCCACGCCCAAAAACATTTGCCGTTTATGCGTTTATGGCAGAACGTGCTCAAACACGAATAGAGAGGATTATCTCCGGGTTTTCCCCATAATCACCCGTTATTGCAGGGAAGAAAAGACCTGCAATAAAACACTTACCGACGGGACTCACAGACGAACCGATAACGACCGATCCCGTTATGGGCCGAGCGGCTCGAGCGCGCAGGGCCATAAACGACACCTTTCTACCTGGACAGTTGCTGACGCCTACAGAGGGAGCTCCGAAAAGGTAGGCGGAGCGATGGCCAACGAGCCAAGGGCGCAAGGCCCAGACAACCAGTCACGGCTACGACGCGAACACGAGAAGTCCTCTCTCTCAGTACACTACAACACTTTGCAGCCAACTCGGTCACTCGCACACTTAGTACGTTTTCTCCCGAATAAATAATAACTCTAACGAAACCTCTTGTTTCTTACCTTCCGTCTCACCCCCGCCTATAACTCTCCTAAACTATGAATATCAATCTATATTTAATTAAGAGGTAAATTTACTTGATCATTTTATGTCCAAATCAACTGACTCATCGAAAAGCACCAATATGTTTTAAGTATAATTATTCTTTTGTAATTTATATATAATAGTTCCATTAATGAAATAGTGTGCTGCTAATAATAGCGGCAGCCAAATATTTTATCTAGATAGTAATTTAACAGATAGTAATAATAATTCATTATAATATAACATAGAAAGTTAGGGGTATGAATTTGTTATTATTTTTTTTATATTTTATTAAAGATATTTAAAGGAAAATATATAATGCCTTATTTATCATTATCTTTCTAATAAATCCTTTCCATCTATTCAACTTCCTTCTTATCGACTTTCAATTATCGATCCTCTATTATATTAAGGCCTCTAATGTAACTGTAATATTATTGTGCACATATCGGACCTCCATCTTGTACACTCAGATCACCGTTCTATGTATACGGACCTCCGTCTACTACAACCGGACCTCCGTCTACTACACCCGGACCTTCGTCTTGTAGTATAAATAGCAAGCGCAGCCGATCAATGGATCAGTTGATCACCAAACATCGGAGAGTTCAGATCGATAAATCCTATCCAGCTATTCAACTTACTTATTATCGACTTTCAATCATCGATTCTCTATTATATTAAGTTCTTTAATGTAACTGTAATATTATTGTGCATAATCGGACCTCCGTCTTGTACACTCAGATCACCGTCCTATGTATGCGGACCTCCGTCTACTACACCCGGACCTCCGTCTTGTAGTATAAATAGCAAGCGCAGCGAATCAATGGATCAGTTGATCACCGAACATCGGAGAGTTCAGATCGATAAATCCATTCCAGATATTTAACTTTACGTATTTTCTACGTTTAATTATCGACCTCTATTATATTAAGGCCTCTAATGTAACTGTAATATTATTGTGCACATATCGGATCTCCATCTTGTACACTCAGATCACCGTTCTATGTATGCGGACCTCCGTCTACTACAACCGGACCTCCGTCTACTACACCCAGACCTTCGTCTTGTAGTATAAATAGCAAGCGCAGCGGATCAATGGATCAGTTGATCACCAAACATCGGAGAGTGCAGATCGATAAATTCATTCTATATATTCAACTTTACGTATTTTCGACTTTTGATTATCGATCCTCTATTAAGTCTTAATTTTACTATTGGAAAAAGAGGGTAACTGACTGAATGAAACTCTTTAATATAATTTTGTGCACATATCGGTGAGGTTTCAGTGGAAGGGCGCTGTTCGCTTCGGCGATCTGTGAGACGGATCTAAAATTGTTACCCTAAAACTGATATTTGTGCACGAAATATTTAGGCTTACTATTCAGGCTTACTTATTTTGAAAGTGACTGGAAAAAAAAAGTCTTAATTTTACTATTGGGAAAAGAGGGTAACTGACTGAATGAAGCTCCTTAATATAATAGAGGATGTGCACATATCGGTGAGGTTTCAGTGGAAGGGCGCTGTTCGCTTCGGCGATCTGTGAGACGGATCTAAAATTGTTACCCTAAAACTGATATTTGTGCACGAAATATTTAGGCTTACTATTCAGGCTTACTTATTTTGAAAGTGACTGGAAAAAAAAAGTCTTAATTTTACTATTGGGAAAAGAGGGTAACTGACTGAATGAAGCTCCTTAATATAATAGAGGATGTGCACATATCGGTGAGGTTTCAGTGGAAGGGCGCTGTTCGCTTCGGCGATCTGTGAGACGGATCTAAAATTGTTACCCTAAAACCGATATTTGTGGACGAAATATTTAGGCTTACTATTCAGGCTTACTTATTTTGAAAGTGACTGGAAAAAAAAGTCTTAATTTTACTATTGGGAAAAGAGGGTAACTGACTGAATGAAGCTCCTTAATATAATAGAGGAAGAGGATAAAGACACGATTAAACAGCATAGGGCTATAATCTTAATAATTTTATAGCGATGTCGTTGTTATCCAGTAGAGGTCGTAGGATTCCTTTATACCTTATTATAACGCATATACTACTACAAAACATGTTGGTAGATAATTGATGAAAAATCTTTGTGTCTTTGGAATCCGGTTGAGAACATTGTCTTCATATCTGTAGTTTGAATTATTCGACGTTACTTCCATCAGGTTGACTAAATAAGCAAAGAACTGTTGTTTTGCAAGTCATTTACTCAGACTCATCAAACGGTGTGAATGCTTTGTTTCTTACAACTTACGATTATTGCGATTTATTATACCGGAATAAACCTGTTGTAAACGTTGCATTTTCGTTGTAATCCTGTTAAGAACACAGACTTTATACCTGTCGTTCTAAATCGTTTACTTTACTTCTATTACGCTGACTGTGAAAGAAAAATACTATTTTTCTTTGATTCATGGACTTATTCTTAGAACGTACACCTATTGCGTTTTATTTTGCCACAAGAAATCCATTGCATTTACTATCTACAGTGTCGTTGTAATCCTGTTAAGAAAACAGACTTTATACGTGTCGTTCTAAAACGTTGCGCTTTTTAAAGCTAATCCCGTAGCCTCGCAATCGTCTGAATTTCAATAATACTTTCGTCTATCTACTCGCTAGGACTCTTACATCTAGAGGGGGACACACGGTAGGTCTAAAGGACAGGAATTAGCCTGGCGTGGCAGAGGGTGTAGTCAGTAAAAACACAATCAGATGTAATGCTGAAAATCAATTAATTATATTATATGAATTTCCGTCAAGACTGGCTCGACTACAATCTCGTTTCGATCGCTATTTTTCAATCGATACTCGCTACGCGTAATTAAAATTAATATTAAAATACGAAGTATTATTTAATATGCTCGCGCCAGCAATAATAATTTCATTTACAAGCACTATGATTTGTTTACTCTAATAATATGTATTCGACCACGGTCTACTCTCGTTCGAAAATCAAGACGCAATTAATTATACTAATTTGAATTCAAAGTTACTCGCGAATCTCCGTATTTAACGTAATTTTCGGAGCGCATCCACGCGTTATAGCAAATGGCGGTGGCGTCGGTCGAAAGGACGCGGCGTCACCAAGAATGGCGATCCCGTACTGTTCACGGAGTTCACCTCCACGACTACTGCTCTGCTATGGGCCTGCTCACGTAGATCGAATCCTGAAATATTCGCGAAATTATGGTCGCAACCGCCGTCTGCTCTGCTTCCACGTACTAGTCGAAGAACCCGAGACTTTGCCTCAAGAATAGCGCCAACCATGCAACAACCGCGGTTTTGTTAGTCAGTATAAAGCCGGAGTTCTCATCGAACTCAACGGCGTCGCCAATAACTGGTTAAAACATTTAGCATAACCTAATCTGTCGGCGCAAGGACTTACTCTCAATATCTCCTTGAGTACGCACGAATTAGGATTGAAACCAAAAGAGAAACAATACTCGACTCTCACGCTGGACTTCTGACTACGACTTGCTCGCGATTTTATCGTAACGGCACTGCAGCTAATTTTACAAAAGAGAGACGTCCGACGCGGTTGAAAGCAGCAAACAAAGTGGACGAGGAGGAAATCTCCTCGCGACGCGATGCTCAGCGCGTCCCGGAAAAGGACGACTCGTCGCGCCCTCTATAACGACTTCCGCGACTCGAGCACTTCGCGTGTCAAGCACGCGATGAGCGCGCCAATTACGAAAACGCGAGAGCAGCCGGTCGCACGGTGCACGGGACGGCCTCGCGCGCGGCTACATGTCGCTATCAGTGGTGTGGCTAGTGGTGTACGCGCGGGTCCCCCACTAGTCGGCTCCGCTCTCGTCGAGCTCTCTCTCTCTCTCTCTCTCTCTCTCTCTCTCTCTCTCTCTCCTGCGCACGCGTCTCCCTCTCCGCGGCATGGAGTCTCGTGCTCTCCCCGAGCGGCTCTCGCTATCTCTCTCTCTCCCACTGCGGCCGCACAGCAGCTGATGCGCGGCTCCGGTGCGCGCGCGTCATTCGCGCCTCGTGTTCGTCCGCGCGTGCTTCAGGCCTCGCTCTCTACGTGTGTGCGACTCCTGGTGTCGGTGCATCGCGATTCTCCTGGCTGTACCGGTACAGCAGCGCCCGCGAGGTCCAGCTGACTTGCCTCGGCGCGGCGCGACGGCGTCGTCTGCTGCGTGGCCAGTGCGGAGTCGACGTCTCTCCTGTCCGCTGACAGGAGAGGTTAGGAGCTCCGCAGCTCTCGTGTGCTACCTGGTGCAGTATCGTGCTTCCGCGATTATTGTTATGCTCTGCTGCAGTGCGGTTCACTGCAACAGAGCTGCTAATTGTTTATTTAACGGCGCCGAGAGTTGCACAGTATTCGCACTGTTGCCAACTCCTCGGACCGAAATGTGACGCGACTTTTCGTGTACGACGTGTAGCTACTCTACACGTCGCAATCGTTTACTTTAGTTCTATTACGCTGACTGTGAAAGCAAAATACTATATTTCTTTAATTCATTGACTCTTACTTAGAATGTACACCTATTGCGTTTTATTTTACCACAAGAAATCCATTGCATTTGCAATCTACAGTTATGTTGTAATCTTGTGTATAATGTTTGGCTCGGTTTGCTCGAAATTTAAACTTTGCGAATGAAGTAATAGTACATTACAATACTAGTGGCATAAGTCGCACTTTACGGCACGGCGTGTATAAGCGCCCGAGCGTAGCGAGTGCGATTAACGCCGTGCTATAAAGAATGACTCATGACACGTGTATCGTACAATATTTTGCAGCACTGACTGCATAAATCCGCCATGTCACGCCTATTCGTGGCCTAAGCAGTCCAGCAGTCCGTTTTTGCACCGTGAGGTTAGCGCCCGAGCGTAGCGAGGTCTGATGCACCATAGTCGGGGAGCGGGG